>CM053771.1:414410514-414473273 GCA_028658325.1 Potorous gilbertii
GAAATCTCCTTCACTGTGTTGCTGCGCGGCTTCCACTGTTTCAGAATTTGTCAGGAGTTCTTTTTACAGGGGATCTATGGGCTGTGGATTCGGAGCTAGCAAATGTGAGTCTTTCTACTCCGCCATCTTGGCTCCGCCTCCAATAATTCTATTTTTAAAGAATTTTTCCACAAATGTGCAAAATTCCTTTTAAAAATGTCATTTCTCAATGTGAGAATTTTAATAAATACTGGTTATTAAATGTTTTTAAAATTATTTCACATTATAGATCAAAGAAGTCATTTCAGCATCTGTTATTTCCATTCTCAATTTAAAGAAAAACATAAAATCTTATAATTATAAATTATCTTCGGAAGAATAGTGTCCAATATTTTACCTAAAATAGGAAATACCCCACTCACAAATTTTCCCCAACATCTATCATCTTCCTGTTTTGTTGTGTTATCCAATCTGATAGGTGTGATATGGTACCTTTGGAGTTGTTTTGATTTGTATTTCTCTAATCAATAGTTATTTAGAGTTAGATGACTATAAATAACTTTAATTTCTTCATCTGAGAATTTATCAGTTGGGGTTTGACATATTATAAATTTGACTGAGTTCTCTCTATGTTTTAGAAATAAGTCCTTTATCAGACACTGGTTATAAAAAAATGTTTCTCAGTTTTCTTCTTCCCTTCTAATCATTTTTGTATTGGCTTGGTGCAAAAATGTTTCAAGTTAATATAATCAAAACTGTCTGTTTTGCATTTTATAATATTCTCTATCACTTGTTTGGTCATAAATTCATCTGTTGTCCACAAATCTGACAGGTAAACTATTCCTTGCTCTCCTAGTTTGCTTATAGTATCAGTCTTTATATCTAAATCATTTACTCATTTTGATTTTATCTCAGTAGATAGTGTAAGATGTTGGTCTATACCTAGTTCCTGTGATACTTTTTTTTTTATTTTTCCAGTAGTTTTTGTCAGTTAACGAGTTCTTATCCCAGAAGCTAGAGTCTTTGGTTTTATTAAACAGTAGATTACCACAGTTATTGTCTACTGCGTCTTGTGTTCCTAACCCATTTCACTGATCCTCTACTCTATTTCTTAGTCAATATCAAGTAGCTTTGATGATTGCTGCTTTATGATATAATAGTAATGACATTACTTCATTATCTATGGTGCCTTTTAGCAGGATGCAGTTTCTTTCCTCATCTCTTTAAATCAATTTTTTTTTTGCTTTTTTTCTTTGTCTGAGATCAGGATTGCTATCCTGCTTTTCTTTTTTTTTTGTTACTTCAGTTGAAGCACAATGTATTCTCCTACATCCTTTTATCTTTACTCTGCATGATTTCTCTTCCTCAAACCTGTTTCTTGTAAACACATAGTGTAGGACTGCAGTTTTTAGTCCATTCTTCTATCCTCTTCCATTTTATGGGAGAGTTCAACCCATTCATATTCACAGTTTTGATTAATATTTATGTCTTTCTATACATCCTATCCCTACCCCCCCACACTTGTACTTTAATTCTCCTCCTTTTTCCTCCTCAAAAAGTTTTGCTTTTTACTACTGCTTTCCTCATTCTGTCTTCCCTTCTATAAGCCCTCTCCTTTTTCTTCCCCTTTTCCTTTACATTTCTTCCCTTTTTCTGTCTACCACTTCTTTTTTTCTTTCTCCTTTCCATTCCTGCTACATATTGGGCAAGTCAGATTTCTTTATCTAGCTGAGTATGTTGCTCCATCTTTGAGTCAAATCTGATGAGAGTAAGGTTTAAACAATGCTTATTTCCCTCCCTTGTTTCCCTTTACTATAATAGATTTTTGTCCTTCTTTATGTGATGCATTTTACCCTTTTCTGCCTTTCCTCTATTCCCATTACAATATTTTATTTACACTTAATTAGATGTTTCATCATCACATCAAAGTCAACTTATATCCACATCCTCTGTTTATACATATATATATCCCTTCTAAATGTTGTAGTAAAGATACAGTTCTCGAGAGTTACAACTATCATCTTTCTCATGTGAGGATATAAACATTTTGCCCTTCCTGAATAATGTTTTTTTCTTTCCTGTTCACCTTTTTATACCCTTCTTAAGTCCTGTATTTTCCACTAATCTCTGGTCTTTTCATCCAGAAGTTTTGGAAATACCCTATTTCATTGAATGTCCATCTCCTCCCCCAAAAGATTATGCTCAATTTTGCTGGATAGTTAATCCTCAGTTGCAATCCAACTACTTTCTATGGAATATTATATTCCCAGCTTTTCATCTTTTAATGTAGATAGTGTAAGATTCTGCATATTCTTGCCTGTGGTTCCACAATATTTAAATTGTTTCTTTCTTGTTGCTTGCAGTATTTTCTCCTTGACTTGATAATTCTGGAATTTGTCTACAATATTTCTTCTATTTTACATTCTTTTGATTTTAATGACTGGTTCTTGATGTCTCATGGAGGCATTAGCCTCCACTTGCTCAATTGTAAATTTTAATAAATTGTTTTCTTCAGTTAGCTTTTATACCTCGATTTCCATTTCGCCAATAGTGCTTTTTAGGAGTTGTTTTCTTCAGTGTACTCTCCCTCCCCTCCCCTCATTTTGCCAATTGTATTTTTAATGGACTTGTTTTTTACAATCAAATTTTGTCCTTCTTTTCTCAAGCTATCTACTTTCTTTTGGATACCTTTCATTTCTTTCCACCATTTTCCTTCTATCTCTCTTGTTTGCCTTTTAAAATATCTTTTGAGCTCTTCCAAGAATGCTCTTTGGGATTCAGACAAGTTCATATTCCCCTTTGAGGCTGAAGATGTTATGCTTTTCTGAATTTTTGTTTTGTTTTGATATTCTCTGTCCCCATAATATATGGTCAGTGTTTTCCTTTGTTGGTTTTTGCTTATAGTGTTTGCCTTTTTCTTGGCTTTTAGAATTGATCTCTGTTTCTGGGTCACAGGGGGCACTGTCTCAAGCTTCTTGTGTTGGGGACCAGGGCCCTGGTCATTGGCTTTGTGTTCTGGGCTCTCAGGTGTTGGTACCTCTAAGGAGAGATCTGGTAGCTTACCTGGTTCTGAGCTGTAGCTTGTAGTGGTAGTAGCTGGTGCATGTGGAGGACAGGTGAAGTTTCTGTGCATTATAGTGGGGATACACTGAAGCTCACTGGTTGTATGTGTGTGTGTGTGGTCTGCCTGCTAGAGATTGCCTCCCCACCTGGGCTGTGCTAGAGCACAAGTTGGTTCATTTACTGGTGAACACCTGTCCACCAACACATATGGTATTTCTCCAAGCTGGAGTCTTCCAGTTTCCCTGACTGTGGCAAGGTACATATGGTACATGGAGAGGGGGGTTTTTTGGTGTTGGCACTTGCATACTACATCTCCCTGGTTCTCAACACCTTCCATTGGTTTGCTGAGGAGGGGCTTGCTGATGGCTTGCCAGGATGCCTCTTGTTCTCTACTGCTCTCCTTCCATTAACGTTAAGAGGGGACTTTCTTTTTAATCCCCCAAGTTTCCCTGGATAAAAGAGTTCTGAACCCAGTCTTTCTGCTGACTCTGACTTTCCAGGACTTTTCCCAGGATGATATTTTTCTGGGGCTTTTTTCTTTTGAGATACGTAACGGCGGGTGAGAGCAACACATTGCTTACTTTGCCATGTTGGCTCTTGAAAAAAAAAGTAGGCATAATTACAGGGAGTCTCACATGACACTTTAGGAAACCACAGATACTGTTAATTACTGCCTCTGCCTTCAATGGAACTGAGGGAAAATGTTGCTTTTCAGTCATTTCAGTTGTGTCCAACTTTTTGTGACCCCACTTGAGTTTGCCATTTTCTTCTTCAGTTCATTTTACAGATAAGAAACTGAAGAAAACAGGGTTAAGTGACTTGCCCAAGGTCACAGCTAGTAAGGATCCAGGACCAGATTGCAAAAATGAAGAATAGTCTCCCTGATTCCAAGCCTGGTGCTCTGTCCACCATACTACCTAGCTCCTCTGACAGAAGGCAGCTGAGCATATGATAAGGTCTGATTTAGCTTTAGAATCATCAGAATCACCTGAAACTGAATCAGACTATGTGGCTAAGCATTTATGCCAATTACTTCCTTTTTCCCCTTCTTATTTCTTATCAATCATCAGATTCATCATCATTCCATTATCCTTGGAGCTAGAACTTACACTGGAATTTCATTTCTCTCCCTTCTAAATCCTCAGTCCTCATTCACTTTATGAATAAATTCTTTTTTTTTCTCCTTTACTTCTCTCTCTGTCGCTGTCTCTCTCTGTCTCTCTGTCTCTCTTCCCTCTTGGAAGTCCTAATAGAGAAGTTTTACTTCTATATATCTATTTTACATGTTACATATGAATGTATGCATATATATGTATCTTTTTTAGACTGTCGGTTTAATGATAAAGAACACATATGTCTCATTTCACCATAGTATCCAAAGGTTAAGTGCATTTAAGTGCACATGTATACAAAGGTTAAGTTATTTACCAGGAACCAGAGAGGATATTAGATTCATGGAGGAGAAGAGTATTGGCATTGTGAATTATGAAGATTAGCATGTGTTTGGAAAAGACTTTGTGTAGATGAATGCTAAATATTATTGTGACTGCTTTTCAGTTTGTTTTGCTATTCACGTAAAATAGCTATAATCTTTAACACAGCTATTTTCCCTAAGAGATTATTTTTAATGTCATATATATCCTTATAAGTAATTCTGTGCTTTTAGTTGTTAAATATGAAAACTCACATCATTGCACACATGCACACATATATACACACATGCATATATATGTATATATATATAGGCTGATAAACATGAATATGTTTGTTAAACAATATAGTATTAGTTATATGCAACCTAAATAATTTTGGTCATATTCTATATTTAAATATCACATGAAATGATATAAACTGTACAAACTATTAAATAAATCAGTATTAAATGTTGTACAAACGGGAATTTTCATAATGCCTTCTCAGTATGACCTCCCCTTTCTAGCATGATTTAGATTTTTTCAGGTCAGTGTATATGCAGTAGTTTTTTTTTTTTATTTCTTATCCTTCATGGGTCTAATTTCATCTTCACACATACTCCTCCTCCCACACTAATAATATGTACAATAGTAAACACTTTTCAGATTTGTTATGGCCAAAAATAAATAAAATTGCTGATGAACTAGTGATGAGTGAGCCCAACTTGGATTAACTATTCCTCAGATAACAAATGTAGAGATAGCCTGTAGGCCCATCTTGAAGTCTCTTCACTTTGAATTGAAGTAAGTGCTTTTAATCTGCTGGCATAGCCCTTGAATACTTAAAGAGGTCACCACTTCATGACCTATTAATAAATGGAAGTTGTTGGGAAAGATTATCTCTACAATCTTTCACTACTTTTCATATAGGTCAAAGACAATGATATAAACCAAGGGTTTTTTTTTTTGCTTCATTTTGTTTTGTTTTCCCCAAATTAAGAAAAAAGATCTATGTAAATGTTTAGTAGATGATGTTTGAGAAAAACATAACCTTTCTGGGCCTCAGTTTTCCCACTTATAAAATGAAGGAGTTGGACCACTTTACTGCTAAAGTCCCTTCTGACTGTAAGTATAGAACACTAATATCATAAAATCATGCTGTTTAGAAGAGTGAAGAGGAGGAAAAGGAGAAGGACCATGGAATATAAGATGTTAGCAATGATGGTAACTTAATTGTCATATGTTTGTGCTAATAGTAAAAGAAAACTTCAGCCTTAGTCAAAAGCTCCATTGGTATTAGATCAAATTAGATAATAAAAGTAAAGTGCTTTTCAAATCTTAGAATGCTACCTTAATATGCAATATTTTTATTTCATATAAATCTCTAGCCCCAAGATATTGCATAGAATTATTTCTAGTTGATGGTCATTGACTTGATTAATTCTAACTAAATGCATCATGTATTTCTGACAAAATGGTAGATGAAATCCAATTCTGAGCTAAGAAGCTAAGTTCATTTTGGTTTTCTGTTTTTGTTTTTGTTTTTTAAACCGTAAGCATCAACGACACTAGGACCCTAAAGTGACGTCTCGTTTACAACGAACAAAAACATAGCTGGCCCTTTCCTGAAATTTTAGCTTGAGATAATCAATGAGTTAAAGTTATCTTTATGCATTTTGCAATCATCAATTGTGAAAATAAATACAATGCCTTTTGCAAACATTAGAGCCAATAGGAAATATTAATTATCATTTTACTCTTGTTTAGAGGAAAGATAAATGATAGCGAACTCTGTACATTTGTCTTTCAAGCTTTCCATTCTTTGAAGAAGCTTATTTCACACTTCCTCATCCATGTTGTAAAACTAGCTAGACCTGGGATTTATCATTCATGAACTACTCTCAGTTCTATGATTGCAATGTATTACACATCTTCTCATTATCTTTGATATAGATTTGCTGCACTATGGGATGTCGTAAATTATGTTACTTTACTTGGTCTTCATTTAATTCTATTAGAGGCTTAGCTTATAATTTACAATGTGCTGAATTAATTTCTGGAGTGTTTTGTTGTCATTTTTAGTTAAGAAGGAACACTCATTGCTATATTTTTCTAATGTTGACTTTTTTCATAAAAGATTAATGATTAATGTGGAATTAGTGATAAAATAAGAATGCTCATCAAGTATAAAACCCCATCATAATTAATGCCTCCAAAGTCATAATTTGAAAATCCAGAGGCACATCTGATTTAAATCTGTTAACTCTCATTGTAACCCCTCTTACACAGTTGCCTCAAACACATAGATGAGGGAGGGGCACAGACACATTTCTAATGCTTTGAGAAAGCAAGACGTGTGAGGAAATGTCTTAATCAAGTGTAATAATCTATTTATGTTAATGTATTCCTACTCTGGTTTTTGCTAACATGATCCATGGGAACATTAATGGTACCATGAAGCTAGGTACATTCCTGATGGCAAAGCATTCTGATGCTTCAGTTGGCCTTCTCTTTCTAGTGTGAAACTTAACATTGCATTAGTAGGTTTAGTAAATTAAATAATGGTTACAATAGCCTCTATAAGTTTCTTAGCTTAGAAACAATCTAATCGAGAGGTATGCATTAATGTATTTTGGCATCAGAGTTATAAATTATACATAACACAGCATAACATTAAAGTATTAACATAATTTAACAATACTGATCTATCACTTTACAAATGAAAAAACTGAAGGCTTCCTATCTGACTGTTCTGACTTAGCTCTGATCTGTTATGTATGCTCAAATTTATTCTAACAAGAAGCACATTTTAATAGTCTTAATTCTGCTTTCCTCTTTTACTAATTGTGCAAGGAAACGTTTTATGTACAAATCCATTCATTTCTGATTCATCTCTTTGGCATTGGCTTAACTCTTGTCTTTATTTTCTATTTTGGGATGGAGACATGGTATTAGGACATGCCAGGTCAAGTCCTCAAGATGCAATCACATTGAAAAGTGATATTTTGTGATATTTTCCTTCCTTAGGGAAAGTCTTAGGACTTCATAGAGGAAAACTCTAATTAAAAACTGGTAGTTTTTATAGCACTACTTGAAAAAAAGATTTATATTTCCATAAATGACTTAATCCGGCTGACAGATAAAAAGAAAAATAATGTGCGCACCATCCTCACAACACCATTGCAACCTATTTGTTAAGGATCCTCAGGGTATGTAATATCGCCTTATGTTGTGGTGCTATATGGTGGAGGACCATATGGGCTGCTATCCCAAGAAACAGCAGGGTTCAGTTAAAAGGTTCTATGCTCTGTGTTTGTGTTTTCCTTTCTAACAGCTTTTACGTTTCTATATCTTTGAAATCAATGCTCTTTATTTTAACATAATTAATATATATGCATATATATATATACTAAAAATTCTTTGTGCTGGATAATTATCGTTTTAGTATTCACATCCTTAAAATTATAGATTAGTATTTATGGTTACTATAATGCTATCACAATGACAAATCTTATCCTTAACTTAAAAGTATTTTGAATGTTCCGATATTCAATGCAATTTGACTCTTTGGAGTACGTTTCATATATAACTATGTTCTCTCTGAAGAAAGATCTAAAACTAGTATAAGGGAATATATGTGTCTGTATATATGTCTGTAAGGTAATTGGCATATGAAATTGGCAAGTACCTTTTAACCTTTCACCATACCTTGAGGAAGCTGTTGGCAGTTGCTAAAATCTCCATAATATGCAAGTTTTGGACCATGATAGACTTTTAGATTTGCAAAGGATATCTATTTGTGTCCAATCAGTGAAACATGTCAAAATGTATAAAATTTTTCAGTCCATATTTTTGAATCTATAAAAGGCTATAGATCTGAGACATTAGAATACTACCACCTCTCCATCCTTCACTTCTTGGATTAGTTCCCTTGTTATATCTCTTTTGCCCTTCCCCATCACCCCCCTCCCCCCATACTCATGTTCTTTGTTGTTTGTTTGTTTGCTTGGGGTTTTTTTGGTTGTTTCTTTTTTTTTGGTTTGTTTTAAGTGATTTTTAATATGCCTACATGCAAAGAGATGGAAGGAAGGAAAGAAAGGAGGAAAGAAGGAAGTAAAGAAGGGATTAAGCTTCTTCCATAGGTCATGAGATTTCCATACCTGGAGTTACAATAATTAATAATAATACTATGACTATCAACATTATTTACAGATGTTGTGTAGATGGTAATAGTAGTAGCATCAATATCATTATGGGAATTAGAAGATCAAGCAGCTACCAACTCATATAGTTCTTTGAGGTTTACAAAACACTTTGCTTTTGTTATCTTATTGGGTTCTCATGGCAATCCTGTGGTAGACATCATTAGCTATTAATTTGGGGGCAGGATTCAAGTTCATATCTTCTTGATTTCATTCTAGCACTCTAGCCACTGAGCTACATAATTCCTTTAGCAAAGGCTGGTGGTCACTTGTCTGTTGTATTGTATAGGGAGAAGAGGTTCTACTCAGGGCTGGATTGTATGAGATAAAAGTCGATGCTTGTCGAAAAAATTTGTTTGAGGAAATTTTAAATTCCCTTGCTTTTAAATTGTATTTAGTCAGACACCATGGCAAATGTTCATAATCCCTGATAGTAGAGGAGGCTGAGACTTGTGAATCTCTATGTAGTTCTGAGCTTGGATAGAGCTAAAACTGATCTGGTTCATGGCTTATACCCTTCACAAATATGATGAGTCACAAAGAACAGGAGCACAAGTTTACTGAACAATGGGGATACCAACTCATGTCAGAAAAAAAAAGAGAAGGTTAAAACCTATATAGTGGTGAGAACTTGGAATCAGGCCTGTAAGTGGTTCCTACCCTTCTGCTTATGATAGATGAGGGTAACCGGTATAAAACATATACATGCATATCTACATATATATACATATATATATATATATATATGTATATATACACATGTGTACATGTATTCTATACTTGTTGATTAAATAAAAATAATTCAACAAAATATTATGAAACAGACCTTTGTAATAAACAATTTACTTGTACTTTTGCATTGATATTATTTCCCAAGAACTATGACTTGCTTCTTTGCCTACAATAAAAGAAACCTCCTTTACAACTCTGAAGTAGTTATAAACAAACAGATCAAACAATTGTCTATATCTAACCACATATAACTCTTTCTACATCTATGGATCATCAGCTCTGTGCTAAAATAAAGAAGCTAGACTTCATAGCTGCTGGAGTAAATATTGGACATTTCATTGATGAGTGTTCTCTTGGCTGTTACCATTACTTTGGTTTACATTTCTATGATCACTGTCTCCTTTTGGGAGGGAGTGAGGGTTTCTGACTTCTGATTGTATCAGTTACTACAAGTCTTTCCAAGTTTCTTTTATTCTTTACTATTTATTATTTCTTATGACACAGTAAGTTGTAGTTAGTCATTCAATCAAGCATTTATTAAGCACCTACCATATGCTAGGCACTGAGGATACAAAAAAAGAAGCAAAAATCAGTCTTTACTTTCCAGGAGCTCATAATTTAATGGGAGACACAAAAAGCAAATGAAATATGAACAAATATGTACAAACAAGATAAACAGAGGATGAATAAAAAATAATTAACAGAGGAAAGGCATGAGGGGAATTGGGAAAGTCTTCCTGTAGCAGGTGGCATTTTAGCTGGGACCCTGAAGGTAGCCAGGGAAACCACGAGGTAGAAACGAGAATGGAGATCATAGAAAAAATGTCAGGAGATAGAGTGCCTTGAAGGACATCAAGGAGGCCAGTGTCTGAGTGTTTGTGAGTGGTGGGGTTTGGAGAAGGCAGTATAGCATAAAAGAAAACTAGAAAGGGAAGTTGGAGGAGGATTTAAGTTATAAAGATCTTTAAAAAGATGCTCATACCACTTTTCCATCGCCATGCTCCACTTGGAAAGCTTCATTTCACACTGAAGCATTTTAATATTTAAATTACAGTCATTAGGTCTTGGCAAAGGGAAATGACTTTTGAAACCTGGAAAGGAGAATATAGAAACCCTAGTATTCTTTTTAAGTCACCTGGGTCCTCTGATGAAGTCTTGAATTTTTGCATTTTCTTTTGTTCATAGGTAAGAGAGAAATTTAGAGACTTTATGAATATACTGACATTAAAAAGAAAAAATAAAAACATGAGCAAGCTATATTTCACACTCATCTTGGGGCTGATTTGATGGTGCCTCATGGAAGACCTTTGATGGGTGTACAAAAGAAATGGTAGGTAAAGATAAAAATAAGGTTCCCTTCAGAAACAGACTACATTTCCTGGATGCCATTTGTACAAACAGTTGACTTAATATCCCAACTCAAAGGACATCTGGACCCAGTTTGCCATCTTGGCTCAAGTTAAATGTTTTCTGGCATTATTGTGAATTTAACTAATGAGCAACAGAGTGGACTCCAATGCTAGAAGTTAACAGCTACGTAAAATAAATAGACTATAGTCCATTAGTACCTTAGGCTAACATGTTTGAAAGACCAAACAAATCAAATAATTGATTACTCAGACAAAAGAATGAGAGTCTACTAGAAAATATTTTTTTTAGTGCTGAAAGCTTAAAACCAGCAAGTGAAGTGGACATGTAACACAGGTAGTATGCCCATTACATTATTTTATTATTTTTTTTAATAGAAAAACATGATATAGATAAAATGAAAGCTCCCACATCTGGGCAAACAGCCTACTGGAAAGCTGCCATAGTGCAGGAAAAATTACTTGAAACAAGTTAACTTGAATTTGAATTCTACCTCTGCAACTTACTAGCTTTGTCATTTTGACTAATTCATTACCCTTCCTCGGACACTGGTTTCCTCTATTGCAAAATTGAAGAATTGGAGTAGTTAGTCGACTATTCAGGTCCCTAACAACTCTAAATCCAAAGATTTATAATAAATAATAAAGATAATATAATTTTGAGAGAATCTTTCACTTATTCCTACTCTATCTGCTCATCAGTTGAGTTCTTTCATGTCTACATCCACAGCATCTCTTGCATTTTCTTTTCTTTATGTCCTAGTGACTTCCACAATAGTTAAGTGATGCATACTTTTTCCCTGAAGATATATCTTATTCATGAGGCAAAGAAAAAGAAAGACATCAGGTTGGGAAGGAAACAGCAACAGTTGGTGTTGATAATCACTCTTAAGCCAGGAGGGACCTGGCTACTTCTTAAACAGGCCTATTCAATGAATAGGCATTACCTCACCCTAAGTGAGTATCTGCATAGACTTTAGTCTGAAGGGACCTAGGTCTCTCATTGCATCCTGGGTCATCTCCAGTCATCCTGATGAAGATCTGGTCACTGGATTCAGATGGCTCTGGAGGAGAAGTGAGACTGGTGACTTGCACAGCCTTCCCTCCCTCAAAACAAAGTCAAGTGCAAGTCATGCCATCACTTCTCTGATGGCATGGTCTTCTTTGGCAATGAAGGATGAGCACAACAACTATTTCTCCTTCTCTTACTAATAGAAATAATTAACACTCGTGTATATTTGGTGTTTTAAGCTTTGAAAAGCAATTTACAAATATTATTTCATCTTATCCTAATAACAACCTTGTGGGGGTATTATGACTATCCCCAATTTACAGATGAAGAAACTGAGGCAGGGAGAGATTGAGTAACTTTGTCTGCAAGCATGTCCATACAAGTGAGACATAGTATATGTTTTAGACTTCTCTGTCCCTCTCTCTTTCTCTCTCTATCTCTCTTGGTCTCTCTCTCTCTCTCTCTGAATTTTTCTCTTTCTCTTTCCCCCATTAAAACTTTTTTATGACAGAAAATACTCGCTTCTCTATCACAGAAGATTCTTGCTCTCCGCATCTTTCAAATGGGAAATAACTAGATAGGCTAATTCATATTATAGAGTTAGTGACAAAAAGATTTAATGTCCTATCTGTTCCAGAGGTATTCATATTAATTAGTGATGAGGACTTTAGAAGTAAGATGAGAAATTTTAGGCATCATGGTAATGTTGTTTTCAATCATTCCCTAACCTAATCCAGCCTCCAAAGAGTTACCAAAATAAACTTGTTAAAAGTAGAAGTCTCACTGTATCACTTTACTGTTCAGAAACCTTCCCTGTCTGCTTACTGACTCTAAGATAAAAGACAGACTCCTTAGCCTACTATGCAAAGCCTTCTGTAATCTGGCTCTAATTTACCTTTTTAGTCTTATTTTACATTCCAGGAAAACTTTTTAAGACTCAAATTGTAAGTCTTGCCTCTGGACATTTTCACATTTTCACAAGCATTCTCCCATTACCTGAAGTAGCCTTCCACTCAGTATCTGCTTTCCAAAATCTCTATCCTTCTTCAAGGCTCAACTCAGACCCATCATCCTCCTTGAATTCATCCCTGATCTTTTCAATAGAAAGGAAACTCCTTAAGGACAAAATATGGTTCTTCTCTGTCTTTGTACCAGTAGGGCCATGCATAAATTAATTGATTTAATTAACTTGAATACAATGATTAAACTAATGGTAATGGAAGTGAACCATCTTCTCAGAGAGCCCATATAGTCATTGACTCACAGAAGTGAAATTAAACCTAAATCTTTTCATTGGAAGCTCAATACCCTTTTATGATATCCTGCCTCCCTGCCAGTCTACTGAAAAGTTATAGAGAATTGATTGACCAGTTAGTTCATGATGGATTCTTCATGACTGATACTGTCTTAATAGGGACAAATCCTTGGGGATTTGCACATTTCAATGGAGAGCAATTCCTGAAAGTGTGACATGTAGACAAAATTTTAATCAAGAAAAGAAATATTGAAAACATTTTAAAATTTACTCTTTTTTATTAACATTTTCTTCATCACTTTCCTAAGACTTTGCAATCAGCAAAACAATGAATCAAGCCCTTATTTGCAAGGTTTGCCCATTTCCAAGGTGCAAATATTCACACTGAAAGTTTAATACTTGGTTAGAAATGACTCCCTTACAACCTTGATTCTTAACAAGGTTGAAAAGTTCAGTGGTGCAAGGCTTCTGGTTGGGGTGTTTTGGGAAGGGAAAATTAAGTTCTTGATATTCCTCAAAGTACATCATATAAGTAATATATCTTTCTCTGTGCATTCATCTATGTAGCCCTAGGTGTTGGATTAACTGCAACAGCTTTGTGCTATTATAGCTCTTGACATTTTATATAAACATGGTGATTAATCATAGCATAACAGGATAATAAATAAGATTTAAAGCTGGGACAGGCTTTAAAAGTTACCTAAAACAAGCAACTCAGATGTAGTTCAATAAAGGAAAATAATGATGCTGTTAGAAATATACTTTAATAATAGTAACCATATCCAGACTGTGTAGCATACAGGAAAATGACTGGATTTGGAATCCAAGGAGCTGATTGACCTTGGACAGATCACTTAACTTCTATTTTAGTTTCTTTACTTGTAAAATAATAATAGCACCTTCCTTGTTGTGAAGAGAAAATGAGATAACATTTGTAAAGCATTTTGTATACCTTAAAGCACTCTATAAATGCTATAATGTTGGTTACTATGTTTTCTCACATGTCGATTGTAAGAGTGGTCCTCAAATGTAAGGCATGCTTAATCATTAACTGTTAACCATTACACATTAATTCATTATGAGGCACTGTACTCGCTGTCAGAGATATGGAAATTCTATGTCTCTGCTGATGAAATAGGTTTATTATGAATTTTGGTTTTGTAACTGTCTCGGAAGCTACTACTTTGTATCTCCCTAGCATAGTGTCTTGTGTATATAGTAAGTTTTCAAAATGTTTGAAAAACATTTCCTCATCATCCTCACAACAGATATGCTAGACGTTTTGATGGAAAACCCTAATCTTTTATTTATTTGAATGAGAGATCAGTAGCAAGTCCTATAAATTCTCTTTCCTATCCCTCCCTCACCTTAATTTACTCTGATACTGGCCTGAGGGCATGCATGCCTTTGAGTCTCCCATGGATGGCCCTAGAGTGGGACTAGTAGCTAGCAGAAACTAGTGAGAGATTGGACTAAGGGTCACATAAGTCTCTTGTCTGGATTAGATTATAAAGCAGTGACTCCATATATAATGAGAAAAGAAAGAGCTTGAGGATTCTGCTTTATTAACCTTTTTGTTTGTTTGTTTTGATGACCTTTCTTCTTGTCGATTGAAACTGCACTGAAAGATCACTTACATTTTTTTCTTCACTATACTGTAAAAACTGTGCTAAAAATAAAATGTAGTTTTCTTGTCTTTTTCAAATGTTTAAAAATTGGTTTGAAATGAAATGTTCCAGAACTAGACATCACATAAAGAGAAAAACTGGAAATTGCATTGGGAAAAGAATTCTAAGGAATCACCAGTAGACAGTGGTATGTGAAGACAAGTAGTAAGTCTGGAAGAAGGAGGTCGTTTTTTTTAAAAAAAGAATATTTATTTTTAGTTTTCAAAATTCATTTGTACAAGATTTTGAGTTAAAAAATTTCTCCCCATCTCTCCCCTCCCCTCCCCCACCTTCAAATGGCATGCAGTCTGATTACCCCTCCACCCAGTCTGCCATCCCTTTTATTGTCCCCTCCCCTACTCCATCACCTTCCCCCTTACTTTCATGTAGGGCAAGATTGATTTCTATTGCCTATATATCTTATTTCCCAATTGCATAAGAAAACAATTTTTAACATTTTTTAAAAAACTTTGAGTTACAAATTCTCTCTCTTCTTTCTTCCCCACCCACCCTCATTGATAAGGCAAGCAGTTCAATATAGGTTATACATGTGTAGTTATGCAAAACACTTCCATAATAGTCATGTTGTGAAAGACTATATTTCCCTTTGCTCATTCTATTTTCTCCTTTTCAAAAGTGGTTATTTCTGACTGCCCCCTCCCCCAATCTGTCCTCATTTCTATCATCTCCCTCCCTCTTTTCTTCCCTCTTACTTTCCTGTAGGGCAAGATACCCATTTGAGTGTGTATGTTATTTTCCTCCTTTCCACTGAGAGTAGCATTCTTTTATTCCATCTCATCACCTCCCTCTTTCCTTTCATTGTGGAATCTTTTTCTTGACTCTTTTATGTGAGATAATTTATCCCATTCAATCTCTTTCTTTCTCCTTCTTCCAATATATTCGTCTTTCACTCCTTAATTTATTTATTTTTTTAGATATTATCCCTTCATATT
The DNA here is from genome assembly GCA_028658325.1 of Potorous gilbertii. Taxonomy (NCBI): domain Eukaryota; kingdom Metazoa; phylum Chordata; class Mammalia; order Diprotodontia; family Potoroidae; genus Potorous; species Potorous gilbertii. The sequence goes on from CM053771.1 coordinate 414,426,157, forward strand.
CAATTCACTCTATACTCTCTCTCTCTCTCTCTCTCTCTTTCTCTCTCCCCTCCAATTAACCCAATACTGAGAAAGGTCTCATGAGTTACAAATATCATCTTTCCATGTAGAAATGTAAACAGTTCAACTTTAATAAGTTTCTTATGATTTCTCTTACCTGTTTACCTATTCATGCTTCTCTTGATTCTTGTATTTGAAAGTCAATTATTCTATTCAGCTCTGGTCTTTTCATTAAAAAATTCTTGAAAGTTCTCTATTTCATTAAACATCTTTCCCTCTCCCTGCCCCCACAAAAGTATTATACTCACTTTTGCTGAGCAGGTGGTTCTTGGTTTCAATCTTAGCTCCTCTTATCTCCAGAGTAGCATATTCCAAGCCTTCTGATCCCTTAGTGTAGAAGTTACTAGATCTTGTGGTGTCTGGTTGTAGCCACAATACTGGGATTGTTTCTTTCTGGCTGCTTGCAATATTTTCTCCTTTAATAGAGAACTCTGAAATTTTGCTACTGTATTCAAAGGAGGTTTCCTTTTGGGATCTCTTTCGAGAGGTGATTGGTTATTCTTTCAATTTCTATTTTACCCTCTTATTATTGAATATCAGGTCAATTTTTCTTGATAATTTCTGGAAAGGTGATTTCTAGGTTCTTTTTTTATTGTGACTTTCAAGTAGTCCAGTATTTTTTATATTACCTCTCCTACATGTTTCTTAGGTCAGTGAAACAAATGAGATATTTCCAGTGAGATATTGCACATTATCTTCTTTTTAAAAAATTCTTTTTGTTTTGTTTTATGATTTTTTGGTTTCTCATTCTAATTTATAAGGAATTATTTTCTTCAGTGAGCTTTTCTCCCTCCTTTTCCATTTTTCCAATTCTGCTTTTTAAGGCATTCTTCTCCTCATTGGCTTTTTGAATCTCTTTTGCCATTTGGATTAGACAATTTTTAATGTGGTAATTTCTTCAGTACTTTGGGGAGACTTTCCTTTAACAAGCTGTTGACTTGTTTTCATGATTTTCTTACACCATGCTCAGTTCTCTTCTCAATTTTTCCTCTACTTCTCTTACTTGATTTTTGAAATCTTTTTTAGCTCTTCCATGGCCTGTGACCAGTTCATATTTTTCTTAGAGACTTTAGATGCAGGAGATTTGACTTTGTTTCCTTCTTCTGGTTATATGTTTTGATCTTCTTTGTCATGAAAATAAGATTCAGTAGTCTGAGCTTTTTTACACTGTTTGCTCATCTTCCCAGCCAAATACTTGACTTTTTAACTCTTTGTCTCTTTAACTTTTTTTTAGCTCTGCTTCCAGTGGGAGTGGGGGGAGGGTAAGTGTATTGCCCCAGGCTTCAGTGGTTGATCCCCCAATATCTGTGAGCTGAGAGCTCTGGAAACAGTTACTGCTGCTACTGCTGCCATTACCTCCTCTTCCATCCTGGGGCTGAGGTTGGAACCCAGTCAGATCTAGTACTTCTTTTACCCATGTCCCACAGAGTTTCCCCACTGAACTTCTATGCTATCTTTGCTGTTTGAGGGTTAAGAGGTCTGGAAACTGTCATAGCTGCCAGTGATTCAGTCCCCTGAGGTCTGCTTCCTTCCTGTCTTTGCTGGTGCTGTCCATGCAAGACCTCACTCCACTCCCAGACTGTAATGGTAATTTAAGTATGAAGATCTTTTCCATTCATTAATAAGCCCATATGACCTGCTTAAATTATATGGGAACCTAAGTCACATGTAATGGAAAGAGCTTGTTAAACAGGTGGAACAGAAAAGGTGGAGCAGAACTGAGGGGAAATAAGTGAGAACAGTTAGGGCAGACAGTGAAAGGACACAGGCAAGCAGGCACTGCTAGGTTCATGGTGTTTGCTTGTGGGAAGGCCTCAGTGGTGTGTGGGGAGGAAGGTTGGGAATGACTTTGTCCCCATAGTGATAATGTGTATTGGCTACTATGATAGCTTTGGCTTTATGGTTTTAGGATTTGACTTTCTGGTATCTGAATAAGTGTTTTCTTTCTGCCTTCTATATGGAGGGTCTGTTATAATTTGTAATTCTGAACTGTGCTGGCATATTCATAATCACCCTTGGGTTGTGAATATTACTTGAATGTTATACAGCTTGTTAAATATACCCTTCCTGTCTAACTTCCAGGTTGTCTTGGCCTGGAGATTTGTTTCACTCTGTCATTTTGTGGGTTCTACAGCTCTAGAATTTGTTTAAAGTCATTTTTTACATGTATTTGGAAGTATTTGTATAAGAACTTAAGCAAGTCCCTGCTTTACTCTGCCTTCTTGGCTCCATCAGAAGGAGATATTCTCAAACAAGGAACCTTGTTGTAAATTCAATGACTAAAGATTTTTGTTTCAAGAATCTATAATAAAAATCATTGATCAGGTTAATATTCCTATTTTGCTTGCTTCATTTGTTTACTAAAACTTTAAAATTGTTAACTGTGTTTCTAAATAATGAATCATCATCATCAGACTGTAGGGTGTACGGTTTAGAAATTTCAACAGGTTTTCTAGGTTAGAACAAGCGAGTTGCAGGAAGTAAGAAAATTATCAAAATGTAACCTAGTCATCTAGGTATCCTTTCATTCATTCATCTGGTTCTAATTGTTTATTTGCCCATTTATTTGCTCGCCTATTTATTTATTTTGAATAGAGTATCTCATCTCCAAATTGGAATGATTTTAATATTATAAAAGTAACAGTAAATTTCATTGCCTGATAAGCTTGTTGACTCATATGTAGTCGTTATAATTGATGCTGGCTTTAATACAACTCTCAATTACAAAAGTAAGTTTTAAAAACCACTGTGTGTGGTGAGAGGCAGGCATAGGGACAAGCTTCCTATGTAAATTGTACATGAATCCCAGAAATGCAATATGCTACTAAAGAAACTATAAGTTAGCAGAGTTGGGATATGAACTCTTCTGACTTCAGCATCAGTACTCTTTTCTTTCTACACCACATACTTGTTATGCAAATATCATCAAAATTTTAATACACAAGATCTGTGGTTCTGACATATTTTGGAAGGGGTCTGCTACTGTTTGAGATTCTCAGCCTTCAATTCTTTTACACCTTCTACTTAATCCTTATTAATGAAAGAACTACAAGGAAATTAGTTATATTTAAGACTGGTTTAATTCTCAAAAGAGACATCTCAACTTTATAAAAATACCAAAATAGCTGAATTTTTAGAAATAGTTTTCAACAAAAATGTTCAATGTACTGAAAATTATGGGAGAAATAATAGGAACTCATTGGTATATAGCACAATGAAAATTACACAACAATGATTTAAAATGGAAAAAAATATTATTGACAAATCAGCTGGAAAGGGAAAGAAGTAAAAAGTGATTTAAAGTTGTTTGTAAAAGAAACAGGAAAAACATTGAACTAAATCAAGATATTTTAAGAAAAAAAAACATAGGAAAACCATTTGTATACCCCTTAAATATCTTATATTTTTAGGAAAAAACTTATCTTATTAAAAACATTAATTAACATGTCATATACACATGTCAGAAAATAGTATGTATATCCATAGTTAAGTGTGTGTCTTAATATAGATATTACATAGATATCAGTTATCTATATAATGTTTGGCACATATAAATGCATTTAAAATATATATTTATAATACAATCATATTTTATGTTTGTAGCACCATTCTAAACTATTAACATAACTTCACTTATTTTAATTTCTCATTAATATCATTTAATCGACATTATAGGCTTTCTTTTGAGTCTAATAAGTGAGGTGAATAGGGGAAACTGAATCTCTTATACTTTCACTCCAATTAAATATTTGCAATCTCTAGAAAGTCTATCAGAGTTCTTTTTGCAATGTCCATAGACTCAAATTCCAGAGAGTTCTTTGTTGAATTGGTCAGGTTTGAGCACTGTCTTTTCTTGTGAAAACTTTAGTGCTTTTTACTAAAATGTCTTAGAAAAATATTATGCCTCACTCCATAGACAATCCACAAATTAAAAACCTTCCATACAAACACAATTCTGACATCTTAACAAGCCTAGGCATTACACTTACTTCCAAATTTATGGTTATACTATTTTAACAAACATATATAACTTTATCAAGTTTTCATTGGCTAATTTCTACCTTAATCCTTATAAAGGGCTCCCCCAATTCAAAGATGATAGAAAAGACAAGAAAAAAGAAACCATGTCTCCCACTTCTGAGGGGAAGTCTAGTCTCTACAGAATTCCAGAATGCATGGAGCTCTCCAACACAGAGATTAGGAAGTGACAGTAGATTGGAAATCATATGCTCATTTTTCAGATGAGAAGCCAGACTGTTTTATCAAGTTACCACTATGTCCAAGAAGTACAGTAAATGGAAGATTATACTTGCAAATAGTGGATTGATAAAATATTTAAGTCTTAGAGATATCGTTTCTCAAGACAGGTGTTTTAGCTGTAATAACATCTGCAATTATTGCTTCCTAATATGGAAGAGAAGATTCCCCTAGTTAAGAGTAGCAGAAATTAAAAAAAGCTATAGGGCAATGTATGGTTTCCATTTCATTTTTCTTCTTTTCACTACCTTTTTCAAATCTTTATGTGCTCTAAAACTCTCACTGGACTTCATGACAAGTCCCATCAACAAGTGCTTCTCTCCTTCAACTAGAATCTGGATAAGGTAACTTCTTCATCTACTATATGTAGGCTTGTTTGGATTGTGGTTGACAAGAAGAACACATCCCTTCTCCACACAGGTAGCATTTGTTGAGACATGGCAGCCAGCATAGTTCATTTGAAAAAGATGAAGGTCCTACTGGAATTCAAGATAAAGAAGATGTAACAATGTGAAATTACATGCTTGGTGAGATAACAGAGTAGAAATTTTCTGTAAACTTCTCAGAAAGGGAAAAAAAGAATTATATTCTAAATGTAGAATCTCTGAAGATAAAGTTGGAAGTTGAAGGAGACATGAGGTAAAAATCTCATTAAGTAACATTGTGGAATTTCAATACTTCAAATTCCCACTGAATTTTCTCAATCAACAGTTTATATCTTCTGAGGGTGGGCAAAGTCAGCACAACAAACCTCTTTGGTTCTCTCATGACAATGACTTAATCTGAACTTTCTATTGTCTTAAAAGCAATAGCAGATATTGAATCTTATCGACCACACTAAGGAAAAAGAGAAGGATTCCTCTTCTGGGAACTGAAATTGCAAATAGAGCAGAGCAAACCACCAAGGTAACTGGAGGAAAAGATCTTGTATGTCAAAGGCAAAGTGTACTATAAACTAAAGTGGAGTTGATCTTGTGCCTTCCAAACTCTTTCCAAACAGGCACTTGAGCCTGCCAGCATCCTGTACAGTGCAAGGAGATAGAGAATGTCTAGGTTTGGTGGTATCTCTGTGTAATAGGAGGAGGAGAAGGAGATCAAAGACTAAGAAAACTGGAAGTGAGTAACTGGAAGTATAAAAAAATAAAAGCAAGATGGAAAGAAAATACAGTATGAAGGAAAAAGGCATAAGTTAGACTAAAACATTACCTCTTATGCACATAAACAAAGGAGATAAAGGAAGAGGAAAAAATTAGTTGAAGTGCATTTTTTAAAAAAATCCAGAATATAATAAACAAGTATCATACTATTAAGGTAAATGAAACAAAGTTTTGCGAAGGGTAATCCTGCAAGGAGAGGATTCTGGGAAGGTGGTAGGGAGGGCAGAAAGCTTTCAGTTCTCCAAGTTTTCTCCACAAAAAAAGAGAACATCATTGCAAAGGGAATGTAGAGTAGGAACAGTAACCAAAAGGCAGCAGAAAGCAGTTGTTCTCCTAAAACAACTTGAGAAAATCCCTAGGAAAATCCATGCTCCAGGGGCAGAGTTTTAGCATGAGTGAAATATAAATACCTCTAGTCCAATTGTGTAAAATCAACAAACATAAAGACCAGGAGATAGCTGGAGTGGGAGGAAGCCTCAGCCTTAGAAACTTTCATCTAACTTACTGTGTGTGTGTATGTGTGTGTGTGTGTGTGTGTGTGTGTGTGTGTGTGTATGTGTGTGTCTGGGGTGGGGGGGGTTGTTCTGAGAGTAGAGTAGGAGAAGATTGAAGGACTTTCCACTGTTGAGAGATGCTGTGCTGACCAGATGTGTCCTGAGCTGGACTGTTTTGTAGGAGAAAAGAAGCCATGCACATACTTGGTGAGTGCTATAGCAGAGGCATGGGGCCTCTGCTGGTTGTGGGCATTTGCAGAAGAGCAGAGTCCCTGGTTTCAGTTCCAAGGCAGAGAGGACAGTTGTAGTTTGCATTCACTGAAAGGACCCTAGGGAGCAAGATCATCTGCAAGACAGTGTGGCTGAGGTGTGCATCCAAGGCTTAGGAGTGGAGAGGAAAGTCCAAATTTGAGCCCCAGGAAATAAAAGCAAGAAGTTTCTGAGGATTCACACATCATTATCCATATCTTAGGAAAAAAACTTTATTATACTAATAGTTGTTAAAAATAAAATAAAAATGAGTAAGCAATGGAGAAAGAAGTCAACCATAAATAGCTATTACGGAGATAGAGAAAATCTGTGTTCATATTCAGGGGAAAATAATGGAGTTTAAAAAGCCATGCATATTTCAACGAGAAATGACAAATGGCCTCAACCACAAAAAGAATTCTTGGAAGAGCTTAAAAAGAATTGTAAAAATCAAATAAGAGAAATTAAGGAAAAAGTTAAAAAAACAAGAGCAATCCAAGAAAATCAAGAAAATTATGAGAAGCCAACCAAATTGAAATAGAGAATCAAAAACTTAAGGAAGAAAATAATTCCTTGAAAGCTAGAATCACACAAAGGGAAACTAATGCCATTCTAAAATATTAAAACAAATTAAAAGAATGAAAAAATAGAAATATCTCATCAGAAAAACAAATGATCTGGAAAACAGACTCAGGAGAAATAATATAACAATAGTCCGATTACCTGAAAATTACTATAAAAAAGAATTTTCATTCAAAATTAAGAGAATTTGTGAAGGAAAATTGCCCTGAAATTCTAGAACAAGAAGGTAAAGCAGAAATATAGGCAAATCCATCAATCACTACCTGAAAGAGACCCGAGGAGGAAATCTTAAAGGAATATCATAGCCAAGTTTCAAAGCTCCCAGGTTAATGAGAAATTATTGAAAGTAAGAAGGAAAATTAAAGGAACAATTCCAAAATCGTAAAGGTACAAAAAGGATTACATTAAACCTCACAGATACTACACTGAAGGACCATATATCTCAGAATACTATATTTTATAGAGCAAATGATCTAGGGCTATGACCAAAGGTAATTTACTCAGCAAAGTTAAGTGTAATCCTGAATGAAAAAGAATGGAGGTTTAATGAATTGAAAGACTTTCAGATATTTATGACAAGTACAATAGAACTTAGGGGAAATTTTGCATGAAACATCCAGAAGAAATATAAGATAAACATGAAAAACCTATTATAAGCCATTCAACAAGGTCAAATTGTTTACTTCTTACACATGAAAATATTGCTAGTACTTTTGTTACTGTCATCATTATTTGGGAAGTTTGAATAAATGGCTTGACCTGAGTTAAGTATGATGGGGTGACTCTAAAAAAATTGTGAGGACAGGAAGTAAAAGGATTAATTATTTCATACAAATCAGGCAAAAAAAGGAAAAAAATACTGTTACAATGCTAATGGGGGGAGGGGGAGTAATGGTGGAATCATACTTTCACTGGGAATGAGTTGAAGAAGAAAAACACATATATCTACAAGGTTATAAAAGGAAATAAGAGGGCAAGGGTTTAGGACAAGGGGAGAATATAGGAAAAGGACTCTTGGAGGGGTGTGTTGGTTAAGGAATCTGAGGACAAGATGGTAGGTAGAAGTAAAGCAAAGGAGTAAAAAAGGATTGGAATAGAGTAAGAAGAATAGTAAGAAAAAATAGGAAGGAGGAAAATACAAAATAATTAATTATACCTTAAAATGTAAATAGGATGAATTTACCTATAAAATAGAAACTGATATCAGATTAAATTTGAATTTAGCAATATGTTGCTTTCATATAATGCCATAAAAATCATACTGACAAAGATAAAATAAAGGTCAGGAGAATATATCATGTAAAAAAAAGCAGGAGGAATAATCATGATCTCAAATTTAAATCTAAAATAGATTTAACCAAAAGAGAAAAATAGAGAGGCTATACTGTGTGTCAGTAATATTATTCAATACTGTTTCAGACCATTTGAAACAACTAGATATTATAAACTAAAATATACCTACGAAAACAGATACAGAAATTATATCAACATAAACATAAAACAATTTTTATACAAATAAAGTCAGTCATAAATAATTGAAGTGTTATTTATTGTTCATAGGTAGGTAAAGTTGGTATTAAAAGTCACAATGTTACCTAATTAATCTATTTAATGTCATCCTAATTAAATTACCAAAAAAAAAAAACACAATCATTTTACTGAGTTAGAAAAAAATAGTACAAAGGTGTATCTGGAAGAAGAAAAGGCCAGGAATTTCAAAGAAACCAGATAAAAATGATGTAAAAATGATCTAATAATATTAGACCTTAAACTATACTATAAATTGAGGGTAATCTTGAAGTGTAAAATGGATAATTTTAATATTTTAAATTAAAATGTTCTTGTATAAATAAAAAAAAAACCTTTGCAGACTACAATAGAAGAAATGCAGAAAACAGGAAGAGGAAAATAAACCTTTTTATACAATTTCTCAAATAGCATGAGATTGAGTTGTGCTATTGCTATGGTATAGCAAATAATGAACTAGTTGATTTCAAAAAACAAAAACAAAAACATGTAAAGACCTGTATTTATGAAGGAAGACGCTATCCACTTTCAGAAAAAAAAGATGGCAGCTGGAAATAAGTCTAGTACCGTCTTACATATATGTGAATGAATGGATATGTGTACATACGCATGTTTAGAGAAATGTATCTGTGTGTACATCCATGCTTAATTGTAGCCTTCTTTAGGGTGATGAGGGGGAAGTAAAAAGTGGCCAGCGGAGGAGAAAACCTAAAAGGAAGCAAAGCAAAGAAAAGCTTTTTAGGTCCTTATCAGTATTGCCTTTCTTAGTTACTCTTCTCTTGGACATAGAAGTAATCACTTTTATAATACAGGAATATATTCAGAAGTGGCAACCTGGAATCCACATGATCAAGTTTTAGGGGCGATTCACCCTATCAGCTTCTATTTAGTTTACATGATTGGTACTGAACATTATGACAATACATAAATGAATTAAATCTGTTCTCTAAGGAGAACAATTTTACCTCTAGGAATTGAAATTGCAGTAACACAGAGCATACCAACAAGATAGTTAGACAAAAGGTATCCTCTGTGCCTAAGGTAAAGTGTACCATCTGAGAATCAAAATAACTATCAAATGTCACTAAGGAACTTATGAGAAAACCAATCTGGCTATCTTTTAAAAATATAGAAAGATTTTTTTCTCATAATAATCAAAAGTATTTGTCAAAAACATTTGATTTTCAGATCTATAAAATCAAGTCATTTTCATATTTAGTTTGAAGTACACATTCATGTGCTTATTAAAAGATCAAGACAGTACCACCCATTTTGAGTTTTCTGTACTATCTAAAGATTGAGATAGAGTATAATAAATCAAAGGTATACATATTGGCAAAAAAGGAAGCAGAATTATCCATATTTGTAGATGACACAGAAATTTTCATTGAAAACGCAAGTGAATTAGTAAAGAAACTAAGGCAATAATTTCAATGAAGTAATGTTATGAAACTATTATTTTTAAGCAATTCTGTAATGTTTTTCAAAACTGGATGAAAAGGAAAGAATAGCAAATACCATTAAGAACACATACAAAAATGCATAAAATATCTGGTGGTCCATAATCTAAGGCACTCTCAAGGTATATATATATATATATATATATATATATATATATATATATATATACACACATACTTTCAATTTATTCTCCAAGGAAATAATGCATTAAATACTTGGAGGAATGTTCTTGTTCATTATTCTATTAAATATATATATATATATATATATATATATATATATATATATACTGGCATAAATGATAATACAACATAGATAATTTATAAGTTTAGTTATATAACAATCAAGTTACCAAAGTATAGTTTTATATCTAAACTTTAAAAAATAATTCAATTGTGGAAAGAAAAAGTCCTAGAATTTCTGAGAAATAGTGAAAAAAAGTAAGAATAAGGAGAGTGAAAATACTTTAACATTGCAAACTGCATTATCAAGAAGCAATCCTCAACACCATCTGATATTGATTAAAAGTGGAGATAGATCATTGGAACAGTTTAGACAAGGGAGAAACAGAGAAGAGGAAACTTAATAACTCAGTGCTCAATAAAATAAATTTGCAGGAAAACGAAAATCTTACCAGAAAGTTTTTTTTTTTATGGAAAACTGGAAATAAGCTCAGGAAAAGAAAAAAAATATTGATAGTGTCTGATACCATCAGCATATTCCAAATTAATATTCCATTTAAATATAAAATAAATATATAAATTTACCATCAAAACAACTTAAAAATGAATGGGCATCTTACCCACAGCTAGAACAATAAAACTTTAAATCAGTTTTGACAGTATTTTTGTTTATTGAGACACTCAAATAATGCACAACATATTCTTCTCTAATTCCTAACCAAACAAGACATTGTAGGAATCTCAAAAAGCTAAAGCAGATAATTTTAATTGTATGAAATTGAAAAGCTTGTGCATAAAAAATATATATTTCCAATATTAAAGAAAAGTTGATTTTGGGAAAAAATGGTCATCAACTATTTCTGGTCTAATATCATCATGATACGTACATACAAACAGGTATGTTATGCCTTTAATTGTATACCACTGTAGGTAAATACACATAATATTTATAAAAGCAGATAGCACAGTCCCTGGCACATAGCAGGTGCTATAAAAATGCTATTAGTAATATAGGTACACATATGCATGGAGATACACATATGCATATCATATCTTTACACATATCTATGTGTATGCATACATTATAAATACATATATGTATAAATATGGGTTCAAGGAGATATGTATATATTTATTTATCATTTCTATACATATGTCTATGTATACTCATATGTATATATCTTTCTGTATGTGTCATGCCTATATATATATATATATATATATATGCATATATTGCATAAATGTATACGGATACACAAACATGTACATTGCTCATTTTGTATTTTCACAAATCCATAAAAGCAATTCCCCAGTGGCTATGAGGAGAAATGATATTAACAGTTACCAAAGGAGGAATTTTAAAAATTGCCACCAAAGAAATATTCTTCAAATTAATAATAATGAGATATTAAAGCTAAAAAAAGGAAAACTAAGGTTTAGCTCACACTGAGAAAGCTGACAAACATGATAAAAGACAAAAACACTTTTAGAGGGTTTATTGGAAATAGATTCACCATGTTCATTCTTGGTGACAGTATAAATTAGTGTAGCTAGTGTAAAAATAAAATGGAACTCATTTGTACAAAACCTTTGCTAAAAAGGTTATGCTACTAAAGCATAACAGAAGGAGATCAAAGAAGAAAATTCTAGAATAGCAAAAGTAGTCCTTATTATGGTAGCAAATCATAAAAAATAAGAAAAATTCATAATGAAAAGAGGTATCAAATAGTGGAAAGATCCAAATATATAGTTTATATTCACTTTTCAGTTGAGGTTCTCAAATGGATTTTGGGTATTCACTTGGCATGCCTGTTGGTGAAAACATTGTTCAAGTAAAGGCTGCATGACAGAATCTCCTAGATTCATTCTAAAGTTGAAGTTCTACTGCTTTGCTATGCTGCAGAAGATAAAAAATACATACATACATATATACATACATACATATATATACACACAACAACTATTTCTATGTCTAATATCCAAGATACATACACATATTTACAAATATGTATACATATTCCTATATACACATATCTATATGTATTATATATGTACATGTGTATACACATACACAGATACACAAACACACACACACACACATATATATATATGTATAAACATATATGCGTATATATTTGGTATTGTGACAACCCATAAGAGGAGAATGAAAATAGTATAGATTTTTCCTTATTTTATGAATTATATATGATGTTCTGCAAAAATAGTGAAAATGAAATACAAATAATTTTATTTCCAGGAGGACAATATTGAAAACTAATGTGAAATTCATACTAATAGTCACATTTTTGTACATAACTATAAAGTGATAATCATGTCTTTGTGATTACTTTTAGAATTTTTATTAGTTTAAAATTTCTATGAAAGATAAGTCATGTTCTCTTTAATTCAAACTAATTTAAATAAATTTTGGCCTCTAGAAGTGTGATTTCAAATAAGAATATAAGAAAAATTATTTATTCTCTAAGATATTTTTCTGGCTGTTTCTTAAAAGGTAATTGGCATGAAAACTAAGCATAGTGCTATTAAAAAGTTAAGGTTTTCTTTTCCTATGTTTCTTTTTTTAATCCTTACTATGTCCGTATCTGTAATTTTTTCTCTTTAAATTAGCTTCCAACTTAACTTTCCATTATAGGTTTGGTTCCAAAATAATAAAATTAATTTTCAAGAAACTGTAACTTCAACTCAATATATAAAACTGCTAAATGTATTTGGGAGTATTTATCCAAGATTGAGTCAACTGGACACTATAAATCATGACATTGTATTAAATGGGTCTCTCTTTAAATCAGTGTCCTTTTTTAAAGTATAATATTAAGATACTATATTATGAAGTTATTTTCCTTGTACACATTTATGGTACAGAAAAGAAAAATCTAGAACTTAGAATCAGAAGACTTGTATTTAAGTTCCTTCTGTGATATTACTTGTTTGGTTATGAAAAAAAATCATTTTACTGACATGGATTCACTTACCTCTTCTAAAAGATGGAATTAATAATTCTTTTACTCCTTATCCTTTGAGGTTGCTGTGAAAAAAAGTGATTTTTAAATCATTAAGCATTGAAATAATGTGGAGTATTATTCTAATTACAAGAACCCTGATTATCTTCTTTGACAAAAAGAAAGGAAGAAAGAAAGAGGGAAGGAAGGAAGGAAGGAAGGAAGGAAAACTCTTACTAAAAAGAACTTAGGATCAGCAACTTAGATAAATCTGAGATATGTACAAGATGTTTCCTTTCATCCTTACGTACATAGCTTTGTCACCTTGCAAAAGATCTTTTGTAGCTTATTAGTATAGAAAGGAAACAGACAAAAGTTTGGGTACTGCTGTTGGCAGAATGATTTAATTTTTGCAACACATTTAGTTAGAAGTGATAGTCATTGAGAGATAATGACAAGAAGTTTTTAGTGGAAAGACTCATACATTTTTAGTCTGGGCTCTGATGTACTCTGCGATTTATATAATTTGGAGATTAAATTAATCTTACAGGTCATAAATACCGTGATATCGGGTGAAAAATATAGATCATGAAAAGGACCCATGTTCAAATCCTTTTCTAATACTCACCTACCTGACAAGTAATTTAACCTTCATAGGCTTCCATTTTTTCAGTTGTAAAATGAAGTGATATTGGAAAATATAGAGACTGTTCTTCTCTACCTCTAAATCTATGATTTTTTGACTATGAAAACCTTTCTTTCACAAAAGAGGATTCTGAGGTTCTTTAAGAGCTCTTTTAAGTTCTTTAAGAGCTTAAATTACTGAGATGATAGGACCCCCAAACTACAAATTCAAGAGTCTTGGCACTAGACTAAATAGTTTCTTACTATTAGCTCCCCATTATCATACTGCATTTAAATATTGAAGTCATAGCTCACTCTATTAAAGAAAATAAGTGGAACTGACAATGACAGCAACCCACCTCTTCCCTAGAGTTCCTTTTCTATTGATAAGACACTAAAGGTATTTTCCAAGATAACAAAACTTAAAAGCTATGCCAGTGAAACCTACAGCATGGATAAAATCCTTTGGGTCTGGTTCAATACTGGATTAATAATCTGAGAAGGGAAACACTGAATAAAAGTAGACTTCCTTCAATTTTCCATCCTAAAATTAGAGACTTACACACATTTTAATATTAAAAAAAAGAAGAAACAGAGGAAGTGAATAGCCATATTCATTTGATATGTGATAGGAGTGATGTTTTTCATATTCAACTTTGTCATTGGAGTATTTATATTGTCTTCTTGTTCTGTCTATTCTAATATAATATTCACAAAGCCTTGAGTAAGATTCTATCCAAAGGGAAATAAACATCTTGGGTTGATTCTTATTATTAAGTGTAAAGTAATGAGAGAAAGTCAATAGCAATTTTTCAGGGGTAATTTTTTGAGGCAATTTGGTTCTAATTTTGAGTATAGGACCAAAGGTTCCAGTGGTGTCAGATTAACCAATGGGTTTACTAGGAATATGCCTAAAGGCCCCAACCCCTGTGAAAATCAGGAGATAGTGTGAGCCCTTCCTTTTCTGGGAAGGTTAACTTTTCTATTTGTAGCTCAGTCGTTTCAAAGTACAATTATTAGAAATCTAAGAAAAGCACCAAAGCCTTTTCTTACTTCTATGGTTTTTCTACATTTGTGATACCATTTTTTTTTATTACTCTTAGAGAAGGTCATTGGTAATGTCAGTGGACTAACATAGTCATGGACCACCTCTCCTTAGCTCATTTGTTTCGTGGTGCTGATAAAGTTTAGACCTTCTAAGAGAAATGACAATTCCACATGACACTCCTTTCCATAATATTGTCCTAAGATAGCTTAAGGGCTTATCAATTGTTTCACTTAATGTTTTTATTCAATAAATCCATTCCAATAAATATAACTTTTACCTATACCTTCAATAGCTCACTGACACCCAAATCTTTGGGCCAAATTATCTGCAAGTTTCTGAGTTCTTCAGAGGGAGTTCCAAGGAATGTTTTAATTCAACATTACAGAAATTCTATGCAAAACCTGCATGATATCATCTTACTTGAGGTTCCTTAGAACAGTCCTATATTTTGAGAAAAGGCAGATTTAAAAAAATGCATCCTGGAAATTGGTACCTATTTATTGTTCCACCAATTGTATATATTTATTGGAACACTTGAGACCTTAGGTTTGATACTAACTTAGATTAATGCTTCTTATTAATTTTGGTAACCAGGATATGCTTAATTTGTACCCACTGTGCCCATTTGTGGATGGACAAACTGTACTTTAATCTTGTTAAAGATGATTCATGGTAGTGGGGAATCAGTATCTGCTTTGTACCTTAAAATAAGATGACAAAGTTTGTTTATTTTTTTTAAACTTCATTTATGATCAATTCTTGTATATGGCAAGGTCCCATATAATTGAGCAATTGGAGGACAGGGAAAGGAGATTATGTTATAATGAGATGCCTATGGATAAAATAAATCTTTTTCTATTTCTAAACTTGAAAATAATTTATTTGTGTACTATGCTTGTAGAACAACATTTTATGTCACCATTCTGTTATTTTTGTACTGTATCATGTACTAGATTTATTTACTGATTATATACAGAAATACAATTAAAAGCTATAATACATTTTATTCCTCCCATCCACCCACCCACCCCCCCAGAAAATATGGAAAATACTTATGAACTCAAGATCTTTGAGTAGGGCCTATAAGAAAAGGGAGGCACCTTAATTTGCTTTTTTTGGTAACCTTTCGAATTTTTGGATTACTTAGACTGTTTTCTTTCATCATTAAAGATAAGTATTTTACTTGATCTCTTCTTAGAATTTCTCTCTTTCTCCTTTCCTACCCCCCTCTCCCTCTCTCTCTTTCTCTCTCTCTCTCTCTGTCTTCCTATCTGTGAGTCTGTATGTCTTTCTTTGCATGTCTCTCTTTCTCCTTAAATAGTGATTCTTCCCGCCTATCTCTCTTCTCTTAAAAAAAGACCCTATCATTTCTCAAAGCTATTCTGTCTTCCTCACCTAAAAGTCACTTATATTTATTGACTGCAGTCCTCTTCTCTCACTCAACAATTTATAATGTGACTTCTGAGCTCATTACAAAATTGAAATTTCCCTTCATAAAGTTATCAGTGATCTTTTAATTGCTAATTATATTTTATTTTAATTTCATTTAATATTTTATTCTTCCCAAGCTTAAGTAAAAGCAATTTTAACATTCTTTTTCCCAAAAATTTTGAATTCCAAATTGTCTACCTTCCTCCCCTCACCCATTAAAAAAGAAAGATAATTTGACTCATGACTACGTGTGTCATCATGCAAAATAAATTTCCATGTAAGTCGTTCTGTGAAAGAAAACAGAAACCAAAAAACCCCAAGAAAATACAGAAAGTAGAGAAAATGTATCTTTGATCTGCATTCAGGCACTGCCAGTTCTTTCTCTAGTGATGGACAGCACTTCTCATCATAAGTCCTACAAAACTGCATTGGATCATTGTATTTCAGAGAAGAGCCAAGTTATTCATTTATTGTAGATCATCAGGCAATATTATTATTATTGTGTACAATGTTTTCTTCGTTGTGCTTATTTAATTTTGCATCAGTTAATGTAACTTTTTCCAGGTTTTTCCAAGAGCATTCTTCTCTTTTCTTAAAGAACAGTATTATTCCATCATAGTCATGAACACAATTGATGAGCACCCCCTTAATTTGAATTTATGCCTCTTTGACCATAGTTTCAAATTGTTCTCCAGAATGGTTGAATCAGTATACAACTTTATATACTTATATTAATGCTTTAATTTTCCAAGATCCCCTCCAACATTTGTCATTTTCCTTTTCTGTTATATTAGCCAATCTGATAGGAGTGAGGTAGTAACTCAGAGTTGTTTTTAAATGCATTTCACTCATCAGTATTTATTTAGAGTGCTTTATTCATATGTCTATAAATAACTGTCTGAAAATTGTTTATATCCATTGACCATTTATCAATTGAGGAATGTTTCTTATTTCTATAAATATGATTGTTTTCTGGATGTTTGAGAAATGAAGTCTTTTTTCAGAGAAACTCATTGCAAATTTTTCCCTGGGGTAATGTTTACCAACTTTGTATTGTCTTCTATCCTATTTTCCTCATTTATCCTGTTTTCTCTGTTTATCCTGTCAATTCTCAAAAGCATTTTCTGACTTTTACCTTCTCTAAACTGCCCTCCCCTCTATCAATTCCACCACCCTCTATCTTTTATCCCCTTCCTCTCCTACTTTCTAGTATGGTAAAATAGATTTCTACACCTAATTGAGTGTGAATATTATTGCCTCTTTGAGCCAATTCCAATGAGAGTAAGGTCCATGTGCCCCCCTTCCCACTTCCACCATTGCCCTCTCCACTGTAAAATCTCTTTCAAGCTTCTGTTCTGTCAGAAAATTTATTCCATTTTACCTCTCCCTTTCCCCTCATCCCAGTGCATTCCTCTTCCTCATTCTTTAATTTAATCTATTTTTATATAATCGTACCATCACATTCATCTCATACTTCTGCATTTTGTCTATTTATACTCCTTCTAACTGCTCTAATAATTAGAAAAAAATTAAGTGCTATAAAAATAAATTTCTCATAACAGTTTAACCTTATGGAATCCCTTATGATTTCATTTTCATGTTTACCCTTTCATACTTTTCTTGAATTTTGTATTTG
Organism: Potorous gilbertii; assembly: GCA_028658325.1. NCBI lineage: Eukaryota > Metazoa > Chordata > Mammalia > Diprotodontia > Potoroidae > Potorous > Potorous gilbertii. The sequence goes on from CM053771.1 coordinate 414,443,825, forward strand.
AAAGTCAAATATTCTGTTCAGCTCTAGTCTTTTCATTAGGAATGCTTGGAAATCTTTTATTTCATTGAATGTCTATTTTTCCCCTGAAGGACTGGACTCAGTTTTGCTGGGTAGGTTATTCTTGGTTTTAATGCTAGCTTCATTGCTTCTGCAATATTATATTCTAAGTCTTCCAATCCTTTCATGTAGAAGCTGCTAAATCTTGTGTGATCCTGTATGTGAATTGTTTCTTTCTGATAACTTGGAATATTGCCTATTTGACCTGGGAGCTCTGGAATTTGGCTATAATACTCCTGAGAATTTTCATTTTGAGACTGTTTCCAGGTAGATGCTTTCAATTTCCATTTTACCCTTTTGTTCTAGAAGATCAGGACAATTTTCCTTAATAAATTCTTGAAAGATGGTGCCTACGTTCTTTTTTTTTTTTATCATATTTTTCAGGTAGTCCAATAATTCTTTAATCATCTTTCTTGGATCTCTTTTCTAGGTCTACTATTTTTCCAATGAAATGTTTCTTTTTTTTTTCATTCCTTTGACATTGATTACCACTTTGTGCCTCATAAAGTTATTGGATTCCACTGGCCAAATTCTAACTTTTAAGGAATTAATTTCTTCAGTGAGCTTTTGTACCTCCTTTTCCCATTTGGTCAATTCTACTTTTTTAAAGAATTCTTCCCTTCAGTGAATTTTTGAATATCTTTTTTTCTGTTTGGCCAATTTTACTTTTCAAGGCGTTCTTCTCTTCATTGGCTTTTTGTGTTTCTTTTACATTTGGTTTATTTTTATACTTAATGTGTTATTTTCTTCACCATATTTTTGTGATTCCTTTACCAAACTGTTGACTCATTTTCATTATTTCCTTGCATCACTCTCATTTTCATTGTAACTTTTCTTTTACCTCTCTTGCTTGATTTTTAAGACTCTTTTTGAGCTTTTCCATGGGCCTAGGTCAATTCATATTTTTCTTGGATGTTCTCAGTGCAGGAATTTTGATTTTGCTGTGTTCTTCTAAGTGTTTGCTTTGACATTCCTTGTCACTATAGTATCTTCCTATGGTCAGAATTAGTTTTCTATTGTTTGATCATTTTCCAGTTAATTTCTTGACTTTTAACTCTATTCTAAAATCACATTCTGCTTTACAAGTGGAGGGGTACCATACTAAACTTCAGGGTTTTTTTGCATCTGTTTTCAGAAGTAATTTTGGGAAGCTATAAGTTATTGGCTTCTCTAAGTTGGCATAATCTAAGAAGAGGTGTGTTTGCTTCTCTGATATATTGTGCACTAGTTTGTGAGCAACCACAAGCACTCTTTTCAACCCTTGAAATATGACCAGGATCCCTGCTCCTCTGGGGTCACAAGCTCTGCTGTGCTAGTGTCTCTCTTTACACTGGGACTAAGATCCAGGACTGTGACCCAGATCCCAGTACAGACAATGTAATAGTGTCCTGTCCTTGGTATCAGCAAAGGGATCCTGACCCTTTGTTTAATCCCCTTATCAGGCCTGGAAACTGCCATGACTACCACTGAGTCATGGATTTATTCACTCCAAGGCCTATTCTTGGTTTTCTGGGGCCTGGTCTGCATCAACATGCCCTGTTCTGGATTGTGCTCCCCTCTCACCCTGCTTCAAAAGACCTTTCTTGCTGACCTTCTGTAATGCTAATAAGAGATAAAGATCTTCCCTACTCATTAGTGGGCCTGCCCATTAAGGGAAGCTTGATTTGGAGTATGTCCCTTTCTTTTGTTAGTTTTCTAATGAGGCACTGGTTCTCAAGTGTTGTAATGCCTTCTGGCTCTGAAAAGTATATAATATTCTGAGGTGAGGTCTTACTTTGGGGTTTACTCATTGGAAGTATTTATTTGCCCAGATGAGACTCTGAGCAGGTGTTAAGGAGCCCCTCAGCTTTGAAAACCTAGATGTGGGTGCTTCTCTCTCAGGTAACTATATATGTATGTTCAGACAGTTGGATCTGTCTGTTGATTTGTGATGTATGTAATGCTTATGGTCAGATAGTTGAAATCCCTGTCTGTTGATTTTTGTTCTTCTGTTTGTATTTTTTCTGAAGTTCAGGGTACTAACTTTTTTCCCTGAACTAAGTGAATGATACGTGTGCCTGATTAAAGTGATTGTTGATCCCTCACAATTTATTTTCTTTTTAGAAAATCAGATCTACGAAACTGTATAGTAGACCCTCCTCTGTATGTCAGGGTCCTTGCTGATACACCCTCTATGTTATTTTGGCCTGAAAAATTGTTTCACTTCATATTGTGTGAGTTCTGACACTCTAGAATTTGTTAAGTCATTATTTAAAGATATTTGAAGGAGTTTGGGGGAAAGTTCAGGTGAGTCCCTGTCTTTAATTTGCCATCTTGGTTCTATGTTTTAATTGCTAATTCTGATATTAATTTCTTAGTCCCATTCCTTATTTACTCTTCTGTTATATTTGACACCATTGACCATCCCAACCTCCTAGATATTCTTTTTTTTCTAAGTTTTCTTGATAATCACTTTTATTTCCCTTATCACTCTACCATCTTCTTGGTAGACTTATGATGTAAGTGTATCCCAAAGTTTGATCTGGATTCTCTGGATACACTTTAGCCCAGTAATATCACTCTTAGGTCTATTAAGAAAGATGATTAGGAGATAAGGAAATGAGCCTAAATGTTCTAAAATATTTATAACCTTTCTCTTTGTAATGCCACAAAACTAAAAATAACAGGAATGCTGGCCAATTAAGGAATGACTGAAAAAGTATATGATTGTGATGGAAGATATAGCTAGACTATAAGAAATTACAGCATCAATGACAGATGTGTTAAATAATGAATAACTAATGATAGTAATGAAATAATGAAGCACAAAATGAGCAGAAGCAAAAGAACATTATATGTAGTAACAGCAATGCTATTTAGAGAACAGCTTTGAGTGATTAAGTCATTTTGCCTGTTACAAATGACCAAATAAACTAAAAAGGACATAGAGGGGAAGATGATATTTGTATGTTGATAAAGAAGTGATAAATAGAATGATTATACAAACACACACACATACACACACACACATGTTTGAGCCTAATGATAGTCATTTTGGTTGGGGTTTGGTGGGTGAGGGAAAAAACAAAAATCAATTTATATAAGTTTATTATATTTAAAAGGATAGAAAGTTTTGCATAATAGATTTGCAGTTTCATTTTTTTAATATACTACATTAAGGGAATGTTTATTTTATTTTGTAAATTAAAAATGAAATAAATAAAAATTTAAACAATAATTTATAAATGTTTTGCAAAAGGAATTCCTTGTACATGGAAAATCAGCTACATTACACTTGAAGTGATAAGACATCAAATAACAGAGGTTGCTTAAAGGAGAATAAACTGAGTAAATCATTTCGCTTTGAAATCTAACTCATGAACATACTTGAACTTCCCTGAAAAGAAGTCATTCCTTTGTCCAGAGGCAAGTGGAATTGTTATCCTTGTGTCACAGCCTCTCTTCTGATATGAAGGATCTGGCCACTCTTTAGAGACCTCTGATTTCTCAAATCTGCTTCCTCTAAGCCCACTACTCATAAAGTAGAACCTGAAATTTATAATCTTAGCATTTACTAACAAATTATTGGGCACATACCCCATAGAATAGCTGCCCCCATTCTAGGTACTTAACAAATCCACAATGCCTAAAACCATAGTTCGTGAACTCTTAGTGCTAGGTTTACTTTTAGTGATATAGAAAAAAATAACAATAGGCCATTTCCTCTATTAACCTGGACCATACTTTCCCATAAATATGCCATATATAGGAGCACAAATACATATAGAATTTCACGTGCATTTTTTGCACAAGCTAAGAAAATCTACAGCCAGTGTACACATGAGGAAAGGAGCATGTATTCCTACATATGTGGGGTGTCCAGAGTATATTCATGAAAAGATAAACATAAAAGGAATTAATGTGGTCAATATAGATGCTTAAAGGTGCATCACAGTGATGATGATCTGTGATATTATCATGTCATTCCTGCTGAATGATTCTCCACACATCTTGCAGTCTCATTTGTTATATTGTTCATATGGATTTAACTTCACCAAATTCTCCTAAGAGCATTTTATGCCTTAGTCTCCCTTAAAGAAAGAGAGGGCACTGCCATATTCAATCGATTATCTCAAAGCTGACCTGCTTTTTAATGCTACTGCTCTTTTAAAAAAGACAGAAGCTCTTGCTTGGAACTTCTACTTTATTCTCTCATTCTTGGCCAGTGAGGACTTTCACTTCCTCTGCTTCCTGTTCAAGCTTATTCTTTGGTTTTTCTTGTGCAAATGTGGATGAACAAAACCTGAAAGGGGTTTTGAATCACATCATTATAGTAGTATCTCTTTCTTGATACCTTCCCAAAGTTAGCAATCAGTGGTAATTCCAAGAGCTTGAGTTCACAAAACTTCCAAACAGAACAATTCTATTCACATAATAAAGAATATGGGAAACATTCTCCATCAATTACATAGAGTGCCAAGAGATCTCCATTAAACCAACCTGTGCCAGAGTTCAATAGAATATCATTGTCTTCTAGTATTATACTATGTGGTTATTTCACCAAGTAAAGGGATCAAAGAACATCTATCCCTCAAGGTCCATTTTTGACCATATTAAATTTCTCTTTTATTGGAGGCTCTCTTATGAAATCTACTTTCTTTCTGTGTGCCACTGATTCATTGTGGTCCTCTCCTACTCTCTTCATATGTCATGTGTCCTCACATTTACCAGTAAAGACAAAGGTCTTTGGTAACCACTGCACACACACGTGTGTGCACACACATACTTGCACACATATTATTCTGCATTTATATTATTCACCTTACATACCTTACATTTTCCTTCTCCATTCCCTAATATCTAGGACCTAGTCTAGGTATTGAAATTGATCCTCCTACTTAGTCTCAGGGTCAAAAAAAAGAGATAGTTATGAACTCTTGTCTTTCCACAACCTCTCTCTCTCCTTCCTCTTTTTCTCCCTCTCCTTCTCTCTCTCTCTCTCTCTCTCTCTCTCTCTCTCTCTTTCTCTCATATACACACATATACATACACATATATACACATATCTTGATAGATATCTAGATAGATCTATAAATGAAAGTAGATATAAATTTTTTTCAGACAGCATTACTTTATGTTAGACTATAATGTTCCTGGAAAGATCTCCAAAAGAAGAAAATGATGAGTGGAACTGGATCCTCCCTGTGCAGGCAACTATTCCTTAGAGAGAGATGGCAAACTTGTCCTGAATATGAATATTTGAAACACCTTTGTGTTTTCAGTATAGAATAGACTATTTTTGTAATATTTTTGAAGAGTCTCTACTGCTCTCAGAAACTTTATATTATAGTATGAAATCATTAGAAGTTTTTGACCTCTTTGATAGAGGTGGTTCCACCCTGCTCTTGAGGGAGAATGTGAGAAAAGAAACAGTTCATTTTCTTCTGTTGAAAAATGAATGGTGTGCTCTTATACACTCAAGTGAAGAATCAAGAAAATATGTGTTTATTGTAAAGGGAATTCCTGCTTATTCTTGCTTCAGGTGTAAGTTGGACTAGCTGACCTCAAACCCTGAGAGTGTGATTTTATTTTTTTAACTATGAAACTATAAAACTCCTTTGTGATATATGTCAAAGCTAGATTTGTTGCCTTTCTTTATTGTATACATATACACATATATGTATGTATGTATATACATATGTGTGTGAATATCTATCTCTCTCACTCTCTCTCTCTCTATGTATATATATATACACACACACCAAAGAGTATATTATATGCTTCTAGAGACATAAAGCTGGTCTCAAAGCCAATAAAACTTCTGTTTGAGCACCAACAGTGACATATATTAGCTTGATAAGCCTCATTCAACATTTCAACACCTTCAATGATCTATACAAATGTTTAGGACTGTCAATTGTATATAAGTTGACAATTTTATTGATTTTAGCAATTTCCTCACTAGGAATTTTTCAAGTCAGTGAAATAATAGGTTAGGACCATGTAATGTTAATTAGATCTTCCCTACCCATTAATAGGTCTGAAGTACCTTTTAATAATTTCTTTTGAGGCACTAGGCCAGAGAGTTCTGCCCTCCAGCTCTGAAAAATGTATACATACTCCAAGGTGAGGCTTTACTTTGGGGTGTACTTAGTGGAAATGTTTGTTTCCCAGATGAGACCCTAGGCAGCTGCTGAGGAACCCTCGAACTTTGAAAACACATGCTGGTGCTACTTTCTCCCTGGTAATTCTGTGTCTATGTAATGGTCAGACAGTTGAATCTATCTGTTGATCTGTGATGTATGTATTGCTTATTGTCAGACAATTGGAAGCCCTGTCTGTTGGTTGATCTCTATTTTATCTGAAGTTCAGGGTGCTGACTTTTTCTCCTGGACTAAGTGAATGATTTATATGCTTGATTAAAGAGATTGTTGATCCCTCAAAACGTGCTTTTCTTTTAGAAAAGCAAATCTAAGAACCTTTTCATCAGGCCCTCCTGTGTATGTCAGGGTCCTTGCTGATAGAGTTAATTTTCCTATATTATCTATTATATATTATGGATACTGAAAGAGTATGCCATATCAAATGAAGAAAAATATGAAAGATGTAAATTTGGATGATCCCACTGTCCTCTGCCCTAGTTAAACCACATTGGGTGCTCTAAGTTATTGTTTTGGCATCACTTTTTAGAAAAAACCAAACTGGATTTAAATATTGGGAGCTATGTATAGTCATGAGAAGAGAGGGTTTAGCAAACACAGAATACTTCTCTCCAAATATTTGAAGGGTGATATCAAGGACTCTTAAGCTGTCTTCTCAACTTGTCTTTTTTAGTTGCCATATTTTCTAGAAATAATGAACCCATGGCAGGAGGTCGAAGTGTCAAGGACAAAGCCCCTCACCTGAACTGACATAAAGAGTTGTTTTCATCTCAAGTTGTATTCCTTATGAATCGTTAGTCATCAAGATAGATATGAAATAGTCTGAATTAGTATTGTGAAACTGGTACTCCATGCAGATAAGCACATCCTTCTATCTTCTTGTCTAGCTATTCCTTAGGGACTAGAATGTCACTTTTTTGCCATCATTTTGCTTCTCCCCTTCAGGAGAGGTTTTTGTCCTTTTCTTACCTTTAGTGCACCTTTCCCGTGCCTATGTCATGCCTGGTGTTTCCTCCTATCTTTGTCTTGCAAATGCAAAAATGCAAACTTCTGTAAAACTTCTGTATAGATTGTGAACTCTGCTCTTTGTGTTCCACATGCATATTCACTTCTCATGTAACAGACCTACTTTTTCACAAAAATTTCATGAAGGTGAGATTTTCTATTGATAATTCTTACAAAGAAGAATGGTTAGACACTCTGACTACAGAATGTAGCTATTAGGAGAAATGGATGGATATTGCATACATGTAGATTTTGATATAGCATCATAATATTTTAGATTTAGAAACAGATGGTAACTCAGAGGCCATCAAATATCTTTATTTTTCAGATGATAATAGAGGATAAATGAGGTTCTCAAGGACACACAGAGAATAAGTGGCAGAGCTAGACTCCACTGAGATTCCATAAGTCCAGTGCCTTCTCTTTCCCAGTATACCATGTTTCCTTTTCTTGATGCAAAGACAATGATCCTAGCAATGAGAAGTACCTCAAAATACAATATTACTTATAGCATGCATAGATCCTCTATCTAAAGATATTCAAGCAAAGGATCAAAGGACATCTTCTGGATATTTTGGATGAAGGATTCTTGTTCTAAAAATTATTGAACTAATTGACCTTTGCCATCAATTCTTACAGAGACGAAGTGATAAACATGAATCTCTATTTCAATACCAAAGCTGAATGTATTATCTTTCTCCTTCAAATCCTCCTTTACTTTTTAAGTCTCCTATTACTGTGCTACTATTACTAGTACTGTACTATCCTCCTCACAGCTGCTCAGACTGACAACTTGAATGTTTTCCTTGACTTTTCACTGTTATCCTCCTACCTGTATCTTACCTGTTATCAATTCCTGTTCATCCTGCTTTAGTAACATCTCTTATACATGCACACCCTTCTCTTCTGTGGCAATGCCCTTAACCTGATGCAAATACTTGCTTTCTCATACCTGGATTGATGTAAAGAAATGAGCATGTTGGTCTAACTGGTTTAACTCTTTCCACTGCAGTCCATCATTCACTCAGCTGTCAAAATGATCTTCTCCAAAGTGCCACTGTGACCATATCGCCTCTCTATTTAGTAAGGTCCAGTGGCTTCTTTGGATTTTCTGGCTTTCATCATTTCTCTCTATCTTCTTGCTTTTCTCTTTCTTCAGGACACAGATAAATTTCTTCTCCTACAAGCAGCTTTTCATAATCCTTAATTCTAGTGTTATCACCACCCACCCACATACACACAATAAATACATACATACTTATATTTAATATGTGTATGTGTTGTTTTTATGTAGTTATTTGTATGTTGTCATTCCCATTGGACCATCAACTCTTTGAGAATAAGGCTGTTTTTGTCTTTATTTGTATCTGCAATATCTAGTGAAATTCCTAGAACATAATATCATTTTAACATATTCTTGTTGACCGAATTATAAGTTCATCTTATAGATATTGATTTCACTTGATCTGACCATAGACCTCCTAGAACTGAATCAGTAGTCATAGTCTGAAAAAAATGATAACCCAGTGGCCAAAGTGGTAATGAACCTCTCCAAAATTAGGTTGGCTGCTACTTAGACAAAATCCATAAAGTATATCCCCAAGTTCATATGCACAGCCTTTCCTGTCAGATTGGTTTAGCCAGATCTTGTGCTTTGGTAGTTTAGGTGTCAAGAACACTGTTTTATCTTCATGCCTCACTGAAGCATCAGAAGATTTTAGTGAAAACATAAGTATACATATATATATGTATGTCAATGTGTATATGCATATATATTCATATTTTATATGCATATTCAGGGAAGACATCCAATCCCAGTGACCTCCCCACATACAGGTTTTTTTTTTGAAATACACGAATGAGGGGCCAGCTTATAATTTCAATCCATTTCTAATCATTGCCTGCTTCTTCCTATTATAATGTGCCACTAAGAACCAGATGTTGCAAATAGTAAAGCGCCAGTATTTTTTTTTTTAATTTATAGGAGATTTGAGGGATGCTAGGCTAGTGAAATAAAAATCTAAACTCTGAGACTTTCATGTGCAGGTGTGTTTGCAGGCCCTCTGTTCAGTATTATTCTGATAAATCAAATCCCTTAACTGGTGCACATTGCCATATTGAATAATATCAGGCCAGGAAGTACTGCTTCCAAATATGTATATCTTCATGATAATGAACAGTGAAGAATTGCTCTGGAGCAGTTGCTGTTTTAAACTTGTGAAACGCTGACCTCTGAAAAACTGCCGAGATCAGTAAGAACAATATAACTTAATAAGCGCTGGTAATATCAACTTAAGATGTTTGCACAAAACCCAAGTTTACTAACCCAACAAATTCCCCAGCCAAAAAAAAAAAAAAAGAGGAGATGAAGGTAAGTTGTTTTGTAATCTGTCCAAAGTATTTTCCCATTTTCATTTGTATTATATTATAGTTTATCATTGTGTTGTGGACCTTATTTCATTAAAGGTGCTCAAAATGGTCCTTACAGAGACATAATTTGGGCACTTCTTTTCTCCATTTTATAAACAAAGACATAGAAACTGACTGACAGTCTTGGTTACACAGCTAGTAAGTGGTGGAGCTAAAATTGAGGTACAAGATGTCTGATTCTAAAGACTTTTTTCCCATAAGACCAGAGCAACCTACCATACCCTTACTTTGATAAATGTTCTTATCATTGATAAAAGCATAAAGCAGCAAACGATAAGATAAAAAGGCCATTAAATCAATATGCATTTTCTTTCCTTAGTCAAGCACAGGCATGGCAAGAGCAAAGCTTTTCTTTGCAGTTGAAGTTAAAAGTAACAGTAGTGAGAATTACAGATCAGAAAAAGAAGGAAACTATACAGTAGAGATGGTAACTGCTGGTATATGATACCTTCCACTTTTGAAGAACTAATTGTTATGGAATTTTTCATGGTATTGAACCCATTTAAACTGCCATAAGTCTTTCTGTTACCCTTTGAATTGATTGAAATTTTAATGCTAATTTTGTGGTATAACATAGATCAAAGTTGAATGATATAACTAGGAGAATGTAGTCCTTTAACAATGGGCTATTGTGTCTGTGAACAATAAATTGAGATCTTATCATTCAAAGTACTATAAAATATTCTAAATCCAATCCAACCCAAACTTCTTCTATTCATACCTGGGTTTCTTTTACCCTCTGCATGTAGCAGCAGTTTATAAATGACTGTAATGGGCGTGAAATGAATTGTGGGATCCATGCAACTTTGGTTGCTTCGTTAAATTTTATTTCCTTTGTAATATCATGATACAATAAACAGTATTTTATGATGATTGATCTCTATTGAATTGCCTAGTGATTAAGAAAAAAAGTTTTGTATTTTATTTTGTTTTTGTTTTCTTGTAGATTCGGAGCTGAGCTGTAAGAAATCTGATTTGATAAAGCCCTACTCACTAAATTCTTATGTAAAATCAGAGGATTCTGACCTTGCTTGTGTGTTGTAGATCCCTTTAGCTTACAGTGAAAACTATGGATCCCTTTTCAAAATACATGATATTTTAAAAAGAAACCAATTGTGCTGAAATGGAGTCATCTACATGAGTATTTATATGTTTACAGACCCTACATTAAGAATTTCCTGTACTTAAGTGATAAGTTTTGGCATAAGGGGTTTAAAAAAAGTGAAGGAAGGATCAAAGAGATTCTAGTTCTTTCAGAGTTAGAGAGCATGGCATTATTGAAAAAAAAATGCCATCTGATGTTGTATAAAGTGCACAAATACATAGAAGTATATACTGGTAGTTTTTCAGTTTTTGTTATTGAATCCTATCTTGCAATTGGTCAGCAGACGTAAAAGTAATGAGAATCATAGAAGGAAGTTAAAATACTATTTAGAGTTTATAGTAATATTTCCATTAGATTCTGATAACCTTCAGGATATCCCCAACACATACCACAGTGCCTAGCACATAATAGGCACTTATTTAATGTTTATTGACTGGTAAATAAGGAGAAAGGCTGGGCGTAATCTAATTTATGATTTAGATTAGAGAATACCAGATTTCAAAGAGTTCAGAAAAAGTGAGGCTAGGATCCTATAACTTAATATTCTAGAAGAAATGTCATTTCAGAAGGAAATAAATTCATTCTAATAACAAATAGATTGGTTATTTATAGTTACTTATCAGTGGGAAAATTTTAGGCTAAAATGAGTGTTGTGAATGAACAGAGACTATCCACAGTATAGATTTTGTTTTGTTTCATTTTAAAGTTTTGTTTATCTTTAGTAACAAAACTCTCACAACAAATGTACATTGGCAAGCAAAATTGCAATCCTACATTGGCCATGTCTAACAATGGAAGTCTCCTTCTGCATCTTGAATGCAATATCTCTCTTTTAGAAGACGTATTAGATCATTTTTGGTCTCTCACCACAGTTGCATTGATCAGATTGCTTAAATATTTCAAAATTGATTTTACTCATAGTGATTTTATTACACTGTTAACTTCATTCTAAGTTAGTTTGTAAAAGTCTTCCCAGGTTTCTTTGTATCCACATTTTTTTTTTCATTTCTTATAGCACATTCATATACCATAATTTGGTTAACTGTCCCCTAATTGACAGATACCTCCTTAGTATCCAGGTCTTTATCCCCAGGAAGAGGTGCTAAAATATTTTTATACAAATGGATATTTTTCTTCTTTCATAGATAAAAATTTATGTTGTGGCTCTCAGACTATACATACTTTATAAATTTTGGAAGCATAATTTCAAATTGTTTCCCATAATGCTTGCATCAACTTACAAATCCACAAACAGTTCATTGATATTCCTGTTTTCCCACAGTCCATGCAAAGCTGGTTATTTTTTAATCTTTTTTGCTTTTTAAATATTGAGTTCCAGATTCTTTCCTTCCTTACCCCATCCATTCAAAGGGCAAAATGTATGCTATCAATTATACATACAAAATCATGCAAGACACTCTATATTAGCCACATCACCAAAAAAGTGAAAAAAAATCAAGAAAGCGAGAAAAATATACATTAGTTTGCATTCAGAGTTCATCAGCTCTCTCTCAGGAAAACTTTTTTTTTTTTAATCATACATCCTTTGGAATTATTTTGGCTCATTATATAGATCAGAGTAGACAAGATTTTCACAGTTGGTCATCCTTACAAGAGTCCTATTATGAACGCAGAATGAAGCAGACTCTTTTCTCTTGTGTTATGTTTTGTTTTATTTTCTCATGGTTTCTCCCATTCATTTTAATTCTTCTATGTGACATGACTAATGTGAAAATGCTTTTAATAAGAATGTTTGTGTAGAACATATATAAGATTGCCTGTCACCTAGGGGATGGAGGAGAGAGGGAGAGGGAGAAATTTTAAACTTATGACAGTGATTGTTGAAAACTGAAAATAAATAAATAAATTTAAAATCAATAAATGAAAAACCTTAAAAAAAGTGTTGTTACAGTGCACAAAATTTTTTCCTTCACTTTGCCTTATGGGAAATTATGTCAAAATATGGGTACCAGGGAAGTTCATCAGTATTCATCATCAATTTCATGACATGTTTACCTGGGTTCTGGATAATGGATTATGCTCTCAAATTTTTCTGATAGTCAATGGAATGAAGAGAGATTCTGTGCTTGCTCCCATGCTTTTTAATATGGTTTTCAGCAATTTTGTCAGACGCCTTCAATAAAAACACATGGCAATTTACCACACTGGTGGTAAATTAATTAACTTGAAAAGGCTACAAGCCAAGATCAAAGTAGAGGGAGAGTTGGTGAATGATATTTTGTTTGCAGATGATAATGCACTTAATACAGCCATTGAAGCTGAGATACCACAAAGTATGGATTGATATTTTTTGCTTGTGCCAATTTTGGCCTAATAATTGACACCAAAAAACACAGGTGTTCTACCAGTCAGGTCCAACCATCATACATAAAATCATTAGTTTCAGCAAATGGAGAAGTTTTAAATACTGTCCACTTACCATGGCAGTATACTTTCCAGGAATGTACACATTGGTGATTGTTTACAAAACTAAAAGTCCAGAGACCTATTGTTCTGACATCACTGGGAAACTTTGACAGTATGCAAGCACCATGCCAGAAAACTGAATTGCTTCCATTTGAATTGCCTTAGGAATATTCTGAAGATCCTCTGGCAGGATAAGGTACTAGACACTAAAGTCCTTTTTTGAGCTAAATTTCCAAGGATTCAAATTCTAATGCAGGAAGCCCAACTCTGATTGGACTAGATATGTTGCTCAAATGCCAAAAGAATATTTACCTTAACGACAATTTTACAGAGAACTCACGTAATGAAGGTGCTCATTTGATGGTCTGAAGAAGTGATGCAAAATTACTCTGCAGGTATCACAAGAACTTTGGACCTGATTGCATGACATGAGAGATACCGAAAGAAGACTGGCCAGTGTGACATGTCTGCATCAAAGACAGTGCTGTGCTCTATAAGAAAAGTAGAATTGCAATAGCCATCAATTATTTAAAAGTGGACCATTAGTATCATTTTTATGTCACTGCAAACATCTTAAGCCATAACAAATAATCTTACCTCTGAAATTTCCAGTATTTTATATCATTTATCGGAAGTCAATGATATTGAATCCAATTTCATGAAAATCCATATGACCAATCAAACATAGAGGAGATATGATATTTATAATTAAGAGGTCATATGTGCACATATGTGTAGGGCATGCATGTATGTGTGTATGCATGCATATATGTATATGCACATACATACGCATATGTGCATTAGGGAAAAATGGTTAACGTAATTTTGGAGTAATTATACCAATTATAATATATAGCATCAAAGTCGATATGTGTTTATCCTCTTAAGTGTCTACTTTTCCCAGGGATCTGGAAATTAATTGTTGAATTAAGCTAACTGAATCTGCCAGGAGCTTCTAAGCCACAAGAGCAGTTATGCATAGATAAGCCATGTAGTGATACTAATGTTATCCTATCAGATAAAAGCTAGGAGCCTGGCTCTAGGTATGATGCAATAAATTATCAGCATTCTTTTTCAGGAATCTGAACTTCTGAAATATCAGTAATGTAAGGTGACCCTACTGCAGCCCAAGATAAATGATACAGCTCTAAATGTTGTAGTTTATATCCAGCTTATTTCAACTAATACATTCTATTAGACAAGAAAGCATATCTAGTAGTTTATTTTGTGATTTATTTTAAATTAGATATCTATCTTTATGTACCTGTATCTATTGATTACACATCAATAGATTTGTAGAAGGTCATAGAGATAGTGATGCATAATTTAGAATGAAGCATATAGTAGTGTGTGTATATACATATATTTTATCTATCTGTCTACCTGTGTGTATATGACTCTGGGCAACAAATGACATTTTAGTGCCCTTGGAAATTCAGTGCCCAATGAAATATCTTCTGATTTCATTGTACAAGAAATTCCCAAGGGCACTGAGAGGTCACGTCTTGCCCAGGGACATATATCTAGTATTTCACAGAGGCAGATCTTGAATGTAGCATTTCCTGACAATGAGGGTGGCACAATGAGTGGTGAACTAATACATTCACCTAGATGGGGAAAATATCATATTTGAAACTTTACCTTTTAAATGTAAACAATAATAGTGGAACCAAGTAACTACATAATATTTTTTGACCTACCCAGGCCACAATGACATTAGTTACAAAGGTATGAGTAAGATCCATATAGCTCTCCAATGAACTTTCAAATCATCCTGATTTGTCCCATGCTCTCAGTAACTGATATATTTGGTTTTAAATATTAAATATATTAGTTATTAGAATAAACTGAGCTCTCTGCCCTACTCATGTCAGATATTCCATCTTTGTGAAATATCATAGCATATGGAAAACAAAATTTAAAAAAAAATTTGCTCACTCATTCTGGGTAAAATTGGTTCACTTAAATATTTGGTGAATAGACAGTAACTTCAAGTTAATTAAAACATTTAGGGCCAAAGTCAAGATAGTAACGAAGACAGCTGAACTTTTCCCAACATTCTCCTTCAAACAAATTTAAAATACTCCTTCAAATCAAATTCTGGGGTATCAGAATCAACAAAAAGTGAGGGTGAGAAATTTTTACACTGTTAGATAATTTAGGAGATTGGCAGGAGTTATCTGTGACATGAGGATGAGGACCAGGCCAGAGGGCACCTGGCAACATCACCAGTAATAGGCCTTGGCAACAGCCATGACAACTGCAGCAGAAGCTTTGGGTACTCTCAGTACAGAGACTCTAAGAAGTTTGGACTGTAAATCAGAAAAAGATTACAGGAGATTCTTTCTTGGCACTGCAGGACCTGGAGTTGTTGGAAACTCTATTGCCCATAACCAGTTCTGGTCTATATTCATGGCAGGGGTCCTGATGACAGTTACAGAGAGAGTATCAGGGATATCTAATATTTGTGATTTCAGAGAAGCAAGTGTCCTTCCTGTTTATAGACTAAAGCACAGGCCAGGAGAAGAGTGATCACATATCTCTCTGAATCATACCAATTTTGAAACATTGAAAAAGGTAGATATCCCAGGACTAGCTCTGAAAATAGTTGCTTGCAAAGCCTGAAGCTTGAGACAGTGCTCTCCCATCCTTAGGTGAACAGACAGACACACACATTTGTGTACATATGTGTACATGCATGTGATTGCATGTGCAGATGTACATGTGTATTTCATATATATCCCAATTGCATATAAATATTTGCTTTTCATTTAAATTTTTTTCATTCCAAACATTATTTCTTCTTCTCACCCTGCCCTCCATTGAGAAAGCAAGCAATCTGATATTACTTATGCATGTGAAGTCAGGAAAATCTATTTCCCTGTTAGCCATGTTGCAAAAGAAAGTACATGTAAAAAACAAAGAATATATAAAGTAAAAATAATATGTTCCAATCTGCACTAATTGATCATCAGATCTTTCTCTGGAAATGGATAACATTTTTCATCATTGTCCTTTGGAATTGTCTTGGATCATTGTCTTCCGTATTTGGTCATCCTTATGATGCTGATGCTACAATATACCATATCCTCCTGTTTTTATTAACTTCACTACATATCAATTCATATAAGACTTTCAAGGTTTTTTTTCTGATCATAATACTTGCTAGCTCTTACAACACAATAGCGTTCCAAAACAATATACCATCATTTGTTCAACAACTCCTCAATTCACAAGCATTCTGACACTTTCCAATTCTTTGACACCACAAAAAGAGCTGCTGTAAATATTTTTGTACAAAACAACTCCATTATCCTTTTGTTTCATCTTTGAGATATAAACTTAGCAGGGGTATAGATGGGTTAAGAGGTATGAGCAGTGTTATAGCCCTTTGAATGTAGTTCCAAACTCTTTCAGAGTGATTGGACCAGTTTACATCTTTGTTAAGAATGCATCAGTGTCCTAATTTTTCTATGTTCCCTCTAGGAATTGTATTTTTTTTCATGTTAGGCAATTTGCTAGGTGTGAGATGATTCTCTAATCAAAAATGATTTAGAACATTTTTAATGTGACTATTGATAGCTTTGATTTCTTCTGAAATTTGTCTGTTCATATCATTTGATCATTTATCACCTTGGAAACATTTTGAATTTTTGAAATAAATTTGACTCAGTTCTCTATATGTTTGAGAAATGAGGTCTTAATCATAGATATTTGCTATATTTTTTTCCAGTTTTCCTGTTTTCTTTCTAATTTTGACTGCAATAATTTTATGCATACAATGCAATCAAAATTATTCATTTGCTGTCTCTTGATCCTCTCTGTCTCTTGTCTGATCTTTGTATTGTCTGTTATTCTTAGAAATTATGACTATGATGGGATCCTAATAGAGCTGCCCCCAGGTTTAATATTCTAACTTCATTACAGGTCCACTGTACTTACCAACCCCCGTGCCAATGTCCTAAGTTCTCCATGTATGCCTCATTGCTCATTAGAACAACAGGTGTGTCCCTGAACTCTTAGTTCCTACGGAAATAGCAGGCATGTCCATGTGATAGGAACCCAGCCACCGCCTCTACCTATCTACTGTCCCCAGACCAATTCCCACATATCTGAATTGGTGAGTTCTTCTATTCAATCACAATCACATCATCCAACTAGCCTAAGCCAGGATCACAATAGCTAGCCAATTGGAGGGAAGTATGGCTAGAATGTTTAATCACCAAATGATAGATGATACCCCTCCTGCATTCCCTAGTCTCTTAACAAACTTCTCCTGCCTTTTTAATATTAATCATATTCCTATATTCCATATAAATTTCTATTATATAATTGTATCTTTATAAAAATCCATCTGTCTCTCTGAAATTTCTGGTTCCTCTTGGAACTTAGTCTGCTTCATGAGACATCAATCTCAATAAATGCCTCTACCTGAGTAGAGGTGATCTGACTTATTTCTTTGAGATGTTTCCATCTCAACATATCATGAAACTCCAACAGTTTTTGGTGTACCTGGGTTTAAACTCCAACTGGTACATTTTTTATGCTTCCCTAATTTTCTTATGTTATTACATTTTATGTCTAATTCCCTTTTCTGCTTTGACCTTAATTTGATATACAGGGTTACCAGTAAGTATTGTTTGACCTCCTCATCAGCTTTGTATTTAGATATCCCAAAGCTGCTGCTGCGTCTGTTACTGGGACATCCAAGCCCCATTGGTGGGTCTACCCTAGTGAATGTTCTAAGCTAGGTTTGACCTTGGTATCACAGACTTCTCCTGCTGACTTATCTTGGATTGTAAAAAAATGTCTCACCCAGTTCTTTTGTTGGCTCTGTTACTTCAGAATTCAATTTTAGGTGTTACTTTAAATTGTTGAATGTTGGGAGAGTACAAGAAGATTGTTACCTGTACTCCACCACCCTATTCTTCACTTCATTCAAATAGGTTTAATGCAGTTTTGCATATGGTTAATATGAGAAATTGTTTTGATAATTTTTAATTGTTTTCTTATTTTTCTGTGGGTATAAGATGAATGGGAAAGAGGAATAAATGGTTTTTGGACATCTCTCACTCAATATGTTTTTTAAGAACTAGACAGAATCAGTACGCTGTATACATTTTCTGCACTAACATCACTATTTCATTTTAGAGAATGGCAAATCAGTAGGAGCATTCCTAATATAATTTTCATGCTATTGTACCAAGAATATGCTAAGTGGAATCTATATAAAGGACTGGAAAGACAGATATATGATTGCTAAAGATTCATATGGGGATTTAAGCACAGTACCTTCATTTGTGTAAACCCCCTTCCTATCTATTGCTCCTATATAATGTGATATCGAGAACTATGCTATTAAAAATGTAAGGCAAAATCTCAATTGTTTTTCCACTTCACTGAATAAAGCTGAAGTCTACGAGCAAGTCTATGAGCAACAAGTGAATTAATTTCAAATTTTCTTAGATAAACTTATCCCTATAAGCATATGAACTTTAAAATACATTAAAATTTCACATAGCAAAATTAATGAAATCAGTGTATTATAGTGTTGCTCACCCAATATAAATATTTATATATGCTATGTAAATGGCTATTTTGAAGGCTTGACTAACCTTACTCTTACACTTTTGTAAAAATGGGAAGACAAATCTTTCATGAGTATATGGCCACACTCTAAGGTTCATATTGTGAAGTGGAATAACACTTGGGCAGAGTTGTCCTTTCTACCCCACATTGGAGTGGATGCCCAGTTCTCACAACATCTGGCAACACAGATGGCAGGAAAATTAATAGAATAGGGGGGTATCATTGACCTCATATAAATATAAACAAGTCTTCAGACTGTGTAGGAAAGCAAAACACAAGTTAAAACACTTAGAAGAGAATGTTTATTTCATTCCATTTTCCATCTTTTTAAGGTCTGCACTTGACAATGTCCTACAACATGGTAGGACAGCATTTTGTTTCAGATCTAATAAGACAATGGAATACTATGGAATGTAGCTCCCTTCCATCATTGAAAATCTAATATGAAAGGAATATTTGGAGGGAAGAATTTGTGGCAAATGTTTCTGATGATTCTTTATACTCCTAAAGTTCATTGAGTCCAAAATGATTTTCATCCAAGAAGTAAAAGGTCATTAAAACAGTTGTGTTCTACAGAGGATTTTGCGAGAAAATAGGTAAAAGATGCTGCTGATGATACGGATCAGTCCTTAAACAGAATATTATTATGAATATATACATATACACACATCACACATATTCATTCATGTATATATACACATAGAGACATGTTTATACACATCTGTATAGATGTGCTTATATATACATACATCTATACATGTATATATAGATTGTGTGTATATATATATATATGTATGCATGTGTGTGTGTGTGTGTGTGTGTGTGTGTGTGTGTGTGTGTGTGTGTGTGTAGGATGATCTTTCTTGGGAAATCTTGGATCAGAGACAGACTGACCACATTATTTCAAGTATATTGTAATTGGTTTCTTTCAGGAGTATGGGTTATTTATGAGCTTTCTTCTATCTCTGGTAGTATATGTTGCTGAAATTGTACTAGGACTTTCACCTTTTTCAAAATGGAGAAGAAAAATGAAAGTGTTTTAAGGGAAGGCATAATAAGGATTTTACATATGAATTATTTGTAGACTTTATATCATTTAACATTATTAAAATAAAGTACTGGGTAAGCTTCTATTAAAAGCAAGTCAAACAGATAGTCTCTTCCCTGACAAATAACTCTTAACAGCTTTGTGCAAATGTTTATGCAAATGATAGCCTCCTTTCCACTCTGATTCTGATAACATTTGTTTTAGAAGATTCCTACAGTTTTCTTCTTTGGAATAATATTATGACCCATGACATTACCTGCTGTGTGTGAAGCATCTCTTTAAACATGTTAATATTCTAATACCACTGATGGTACATTTTGAAAATGCTGTGAAACAGAAGGGCATTTCATGTTGAGATAATCACATTTCTCAAATTTTCTAATATCCATTTAACCATGAAGATATATGTTCTATAGTGATCAGTATTCTTTTCTTTCTTTCCTATTTTTAATCATTCAAACACTGACAAGTTTTGCCTACTGAAGAAAAGAAGGGAGGATGCTACTTTATTCTTGAGAGAGGACAGCTTGCACTGATGAATCCCATGCAGCAGGTGTCTGATAGACCAGTATTTAATCTCTTCTTTGCGAAAGAGCAATCACATGGTAGCTGTTGGTATTTGTTTAATAAAAACTCCAGATGTTGACAATGTTTCCACATGGCCATTGATATACAATGATTTTTCACACAGCTGCTAGAAACCTCCAAACATGACCACGATGCTCAGTTGTCCCAGAAATTTTTTTCTTTACATATCTTATGTATAGGCTTCATGCAATGATGCACGTATTTTTCAAGTGCTAAAATGAGCCAGATGCTGTTAACTTGTTCACTTTTATTTTCCAATAATCAAATAAGGACTGCATAATATTTTGATGAAGAGTATTTTCATCTTAATGCAATGTTATTATTTCAATCCTCTAGTTAACCATTGAAGCAGGCAGAGATCATAGATTATATATATATATATATATATATATATATATATAATATATGTATTATATATATATATATATATATATATTGCTGCTTTACCTAATTCACCTATATAACTCAAAAAAAAATCTGATTGAAATGAAACGCAAAGGGTGATACAAAAGAGTAGGAGGGAGAGAGAAAGAAAGGAAGAAAGAGAAAGGGAGAGTGAGAAGAGAAGAGGCAGGTATTGGTTGTGAGCATCTGACTTTCTCCTTCAAATATAGTGGGTCCTTGTAGAGGGTCATCTCCTGGTCCATATATCTGTAAAAAAAAAACAGTAATGGAAGAAAGGAAAGAGAGAAAGGAAGCAAAGAGGGAAAGAAAGGAATTTAGTAAATAACAATTTGCTCAAAGGCAGATACTATGCACTCTCTCTATTTCACAAAACCCAGTACTTTGATAGGTGATCAAATAAATTTTTTCAAAATAATTTCAAGTTCATCTCTCAGTATGACCAATACAATTAATAGATTGGATGGGTTTAAGTCCATTTAATTCTTTCTTCATATCTTTGGGATGTTGGGAAGAATTTTATTCACAGTAGAGGTACTCTACCTCTTTAGTGAAATTATTGCCCATGTGTTGCCTGGGTACATGAAACCTTAAAGGATCCTAGCAATTAATTTAACTAGATGTAAATCAAGTAGAAATATGTTTATGTCCTTTTCTCCTTCAAGGCACTAATTTTATTTTTACTGGCTCAGAAACTGAAGAGAAATTTGGCTAATTAGTGGCTTTGCAAAAAAACATAAGGTTATAGACCCTGGATGCAGAAAATGCATAAAAAATCTTCCGTACTCCTGTTGCTGTCAATCACCCATTTCCTTTCCTCAAAAGCAATAAAACTGATGCTCTATAACCCAGTATAAAGAATCCTCAGTCGTTGTGACTTCAATTGTCCCCTTCCAGTTTTACTCAACTAATGCAGAATGGTATCACTGTATGTAAAAAAGAAGCGAGAAAGGATTAGGAAGATCACATACCCCAAGGAGTTCTGCTTGAAAGTATCCAATCATTTGGTTAAGGTTGCCTTTGTGTTTCAATGAACAGATTTTCTTCTGGGACAGTTCCTTAGACACTGATTGTGGAGGATCCAACTGTCTTTTTCCCTGGCATGTCGTAGTTCACTGTAGTGGCACTAGAGTATCTGTGTCTCAGAGTTGTAGGGAGAAGTGAGAGAGGGTGATGAGAACTGGGGATGTTACTGTGCTGGTGAATGGGATGGAATTGTCTTAGTAAATGTCTCTTTTCATGACTAGAAAAGAGCAACTAATACTCATGAGGCCATATTTATTTTAAATGGCTAAAGATGGAAAAAAATCATTGCTCATATTTCTGTAATAAAGCTAGGTAGATGGTGGCCTGGAATTGAAATAACAAATACCTGAGTTCCAATTTTGCTCAAAATACCAGCTATGTAATATTGGACAAGTCACTTTATTTTCAATTTTCTCATCTGTCAAATAGAGAAAATGATAGTGCCCATCTCATAGAGTCAGAACATGCATTTATTAAGTACTTCATATGTTGTAAGCACACCCAAAGTAGAATTTTTGTTGTTTTCTTTTCGGAGTTCAGTTTCCCAGGCTCAGGCTAAACTGTGAATATCTGAAGGATTGATCTCCTTTGAACCCTGATAATTCACAGCTATGCTGATTCACATAGGTTTGTGCTTACTGGCTCTGAGCCAATCAGGAGTAGAGTCTTTGTTTTATGTCCGGGGACATTGGCATGTTGCTTTGCGGGGATAACTCATGAGAAGGACCTTTTGATACCTTGGATAAAACTCTAAGTATTCACTTGTTGAGAGCCTCTCTACTACTCAGATGTGGGTGCTTTCTTGGTCTAGTTGTGAATGTAGGTGATTGTCCTAATTTGTTCAGACAATTGGAGCCCTGACTGTTTAATCTCTATGCTAATTTCTCTGCTTATATTTTCTATATTCACTTCTTTTCTACTTATCTGTAATTAAAATAAGATTGCTGACCCGTTTAAAATTATTTTTCCTATAGAACCACAGATCCAAGTACCTGTGCTAGAAGCTCACCTTGTGTGCTAGTGTAGTTGCTTGCTGACCCATATCAAACAATTTATCTCATCTCTTTGGGGGATTATCCTCACCATCCTCATCAGTATACTTAACTTTTATATAGTACTATATGGCAGGCACTGTGGTAAACGCTTTACAAACATCTCATCTAATCTTCACAACAACCTAGTTACTTTACTTCTGAGGAAGAAGGTTGCTACTATCATCCCCATTTTACAGTGGTAACTGAGGCAAACTGAATTTAATTGACTTGCCCCAGGTCATATGGCTATAGTCTGATGCTAGATTTATACTCAGGTCTTTCAGACTCCAGGTTTAATGCTCTGTCTATCATGGTACCTAGCTATCAAGAGAGAAAGAGAGACAGAGAGAGAGAGAGAGAGAGACAAAGACAGAGAAGGACAGTTACAGACACAAAGAGGCAGAGAAAGGGACAGAGAGAGCTCATATTAATGTAAGGCACTAACAGTGAGGAGAGTGGAAGTAAGTAGGAAAACCCTCCTGAAAAGCTTTGATTTGAGCTTAATCTTGCAGTAATTCAGAAAAACCAATAGGAAAGTTGAAAAAGAAAAGAACACTGCAAGGATAGCACGGGGGAGGAGGGAAATCAGTGAAAAAATTTGGAGTTGTTGTAACATGTGGCAGGAATGGCCAAAAAGGACCAGAGTTTCTAGAAGACAGAGTATGTGAAGGGGAGTAAATTGTAAGACTGGACAGATAGGAATATAGTTGCAAACCTCTTTAAATGTAAACAAATGATATTATATTTGATCCTGGAGATAACAGGGAACCTTTGGGATTTACTGAGTAAGGATACTACTTTAGGAAACCTACGTTGGCAGCTGTGAGGAATGGGAATTTGAATGAGGAGAGCTTTAGATCTGGGCAACCAGTCATAAAGGTATTATGATAGTTCAGGATTGAGACGATAAGGGCCTATATTACAGTAGTAACTGTGTGAGTGAAAAGAAGAGGATATTTAAAAGGCATATTATGAATGCTTAAACCTTATGACTTGGGAACAAATTGGATATAGTGGGTGTCACAGAGTAGATGAGGTTGACACCGAGTGTTAATATATGTAAACTACTTGCACACCTTAAAAGACTATATAGCTGTTGTTGTTCTTGTTGTTGTGTGATGAGCTAAGATTTAGATAGATTTTTTTTGGTCTGGGATAGAAAAAAATAGCTTTAAGTGGGTAAGAAAATTGTTAATTATTTATCTTTTTTATCTGAAAGATAAAACTCTACTGTTCTTCCTTTAAGGAAATTCCACTAGTGTAGCAGTCTTAGAAATAACTAGTGAAACCTCTTAAACCTAAGTCAAATATCTGTTATTTCATTGTCGTGGGTGTTCGTGTAACTGAAGCCAACTGAATTATGTCTATAATATGATATATCTTAGACTGAGTTTCCTGAGGGTCAAAGAGGTTGTATCATTCTTACAGTCACAAATCTAGTCATTGTCAAAGGTGGGATTTGATTCCAAGTTTTTCTGACTCTAAAGTTGAGAAAAATGGTAAATACGATTTTTTTACTTACCAAGGGCAAGACATAATATATGGTGCAGAATATGGTGCAAGGAATGATCTTACTAAGGGATGATGGGGTAGGGGTGGGGGTGGAGAATGAACAAGACTATCTGGAAAACAATACAATTAAAGAGCAGCAGCAAAAAGGAAAATTCAGCCTCAGGTACAGCCAAATTATAACAGAGGTAGAGGAGAAGGTTTTGCTGGGTTTGTTGCTCCGGATGAAACTATATTGCATTGAGTTATGAGCAGAACACCAGGAGATAGGATGTGTAGTTGGGAGTCTTTCTGGGGAGTGAATATGTCCTCCCTGATAGAAAATTTCCTCTTCCTCTAGTGTACCTGGAGCAAAGATCTATTCAGTCTATTCCAGTTAATTCTAAAATCCAGCATTCTATTTTCTAGAGTGTACCTCTTTCAACCAGAAATTAATAGTATACCAAAATGATTAATGTTCTTCCTCAATTGATCATATTCATTACCCTGAGTGTATGGGTAATGAACTGTTTTCAAGATAGCAAAATGTTCTGTAACCTCTACAGTAAACTATTACTTCCTTGTGTTGACAGCTCTTAACATGCCTGCCACATAGTAGGCACTTGATAAATATTTATTGGATGAATGAATGAGCTTACATAGCAAATATATATTTCCAGTCTTATTGCATTGGACACAAAAAGAACTAAGTTGATTCATTTAAAAGTTAATGCTAAACATATATGGATAATAAAAAATTCTGTGAAAAGGAAAGCATGATGTTACCACAGGTTCATCTAAAACAAAGTACATACAACAAATGAGGAAACCATGTTTATCTTTTACCAAAAGTACTGCAATGATTCAAGGTAGAAAGTCATTGCTGAACAATACCAAATAATACAATATAAAACATAGGCATAGAGTTGAAAAATTATATTGATGAATAAAATATACAATATTGTGAAACTCACATATTTTCATTAGATATAGCAGGTGATTCCATTGGATTGGATCTACTTTACTATCTATAATTGATACCTTCCAGTTTAAAAAAAATCCTTCCAAGTCAACAGTCATGAACTTTCAAAACATTTTGTTGCAAAAGGACATCTCAAGTAGCTTATTACTGAGGTTTAAATAAAATGACTAAGGAGAATCATGTAAGAGTAAGGCATCTATTTTTGGCTAGTTAAACTGTAATAATTACTTATAATTACTTGATTAGAATATGCATGTTAGAATATTAATGGAAATCATTTAACATAAGCTGTTTTGTAAATAAAGCATATGTAATAGAGCATGAGAAATGACTGACATTTAATCTTGAGTGTCTTTGTACACATGTTGGTATTTATGTCCTGTTTTGACTTGATCTTATGAAAGAATTATTTTTTTCAGTTTGTGAATATTTTTAAAAACTGATACATAAAATTTAAAAACTACTGTCATCTTCATTGTAGATTTTACAATATAAAAAGGCAGATTTAGGTGGTACAGTGGAGGGGGTGCTAATCCTGAAGTCAGGAAGATTCATCTTCCTGAGTTCAAAGGTGATCTTA
Organism: Potorous gilbertii; assembly: GCA_028658325.1. Classification (NCBI taxonomy): domain Eukaryota; kingdom Metazoa; phylum Chordata; class Mammalia; order Diprotodontia; family Potoroidae; genus Potorous; species Potorous gilbertii. The sequence goes on from CM053771.1 coordinate 414,469,726, forward strand.
AACACTTACTAGTTGTGTGACCCAGGTCAAGTCACTTAACTCTGTGTGGTTCAGTTATCAATAAAATGGAACTGGAGAAAGAAAAAGCAAATATTTCAATATCTTTCCAAAGGAAGCCCCAAATGGAGTAGCAAAGAGTTGAATACAACTGAAATGACTAAACAAAAATAACAAATAATTATAAAAATAAAATTTACATAATGAAATGGCTTTGAGTCTGGTGATAAAAATTACTGTTAATTTTATGCAAAAAAAATTGTTGCCACTATCTTCTACCTCCACAGTGGTCATTTTTTTTAATTGTTATGATATTCCTAAAACAAACTTTAAGAAAAACAAACAAAAAAAGTCATTCATCAGATCATAGTGGTTACCTTGTTCATACCTTATATCAGGCCTGCCATAAGTGTCCTGAGGGCTGCAGGTTGTACAGGCCTGTCTTATATTTTACAGATGAGAATCTGAAACCCAAAGAGATGAAGTAACTTGACCAGAGTTATAAAAGTGGTAAGTGGCAAAGCCAATTGAAATTTTTTAATTTATTAATTAATTTACTTTGCATTCACAATATTTTGAGTTCCAAATTTTCTCCCCGTCTCTCCCCTCCCACCCCCCCAAGAAGGCATGCTTTCTGATTACCCCTTCCCCCAATCTGCCCTCCCTTCTAGCACCAACCCCCCTAAAATTTTCACTTATCTCCTTCCCTTCTCTGCCCCTGTAGGGTAGCACAGATTTCTATACCCCATTGCCTGTGTATCTTTTTTTTCCTAGTTGCATGTAAAAACAAAATTTTTGCCTTATGTTTTTAAAACTTTGAGCTCCAATTCTCTCCTTTCTTCCCTGGCCAACCACCCTCATTGAGAAGGCAAGCAATTCAATATTGATTATACTCACATGTTAATTTTATTTTTTAGATATCATCCTTCGTATTCAACTCACATCTGTGCTGTCTGTGTATATCTGTGTGTGTATGTACATGTATGTATGTATGTACGTTTTCCCTCCAACTATCCTTATACTGAGAAAGGTCTTTTGAGTTACAAGCATCATCTTTCCACATAGGAATGTAAACAGTTCAATTTTACTAAGTCCTTTATGATTTCTCTTTCCTGTTTGCATTTTCATGCTTCTTTTGAGTCTTGCATTTCAACGTCAAATTTTCTGTTCAGCTCTGGTCTTTTCATCACTTAGAAGTTCTCTATTTCATTGAATGTCCATTTTTCTTTTTATCATGACTTTCAGGTAGTCCAATAATTTTTAAATTCTCTCTCCTGGATCTATTTTTTAGGTCAATTATTTTTCTAGTGAAATAGTTCATGTTGTCTTCCATTTTTTCATTGTTTTGGTTTTGTTTTATAATATCTTTATTTCTCATAGAGTCATTGAATTCCATTCTAATTTTTAAGAAATTATTTTCATCAGTGAACTTTTGAACCTCCTTTTCCATTTGGCTAGTTCTGCTTTTTAAGGCATTCTTCTCCTCATTGCCTTTTTGGACCTCTTTTGCCATTTGAGTTAGTCTGTTTTTTAAGGTGTTATTTTCTTCATTAAATTTTGTGTTTCCTTTAGCAAGGTGTTGACTCATTTTTTCATGATTTTCTTACATCACTCTTATTTCTCATTCCAATTTTTTCTTTGCTTCTCTTTTTTTAAAAAAAAATGTTTTTTGAGCTTTTCCATTCCCAGAGATCAATTCATATCTTTCTTTGAGGATTGGATGTAGACGTTTTGGCTTTCTTATATTCTTTTGGTTGTATATTTTGATCTTCTTTGTCACCAAAGTGAGACTTTTTGAGGATTTTTTTCCCCCACTGCTTGGTCATTTTCCCAGTCAATTACTTGAATTTTAAACTACTTGTTAAGGTAGGACTCTGCTTCCAGTGTGGAGAGTGTTCTGTCCCAAGCTTCAGGGGTTTAATATAGGTGTTTTCAGAGATACTTCTAGGGACCTATACACATTCAGTTCTTCCAAGGAGGTATGTTATAAGGATGTGTTTACTCTTTTCCTAGCCTGTGCTCTGTTCTGTGAATGGCCACAAGCTCCCTTTTATGTCTTGGAACTGTGAGGAGAATTCTCTCTCCACCATAGCTAGAAATTCTGCCATGCCAGCCCTCCTCCTTGGCCCAGTACCGTGCACTCAGGGCTGCAACCCAGATCCCACCTATAGGATGAGAACTCTGGAAGTAGCTGTTGCTGATGTCACTGCCTTCACAGCCCCAGGCCTGGGGCCAGAACTTGCTTCTATCACCCAGGTTCTACTTTTCTACTGAACTTCTAAGTTGTCTTTGGCTTTTGTGTGTTGAAAAGTCAGAAAACTTCCACGGCTGCCAGCAATTCAGTCCCTTGAAGTCTGCTCCATGTTTGCTTGGGTGCTCAGTCAGTGCCAACATGCCCAGTATGCTATTGCACCAGCTAGGTGCAATAGATCCTTTCTGTTGATTTTCCAGTCTCTTGGGCTAGAAACATGTTTTACTATGTCATTTTGTGTTCTCAGCTACTCTAGAATTTATTTAGAGTGGTTTTTATAGGTATTTGGAGGGATCTGGGAGAGAGTTCAAGCTAGTCCCTGCTTTTACTCTACCATTTTGGCTCTACCCAAAAAAGCCAGTATTTGAACCAATTCCATTGATTCTTCTGAGTACAAATTCAATGAACTTTACATTGCACCACTAACTCTATAAAAACCTGACACCTCAATAAATTTTGACACCTACATAACGTTTTATAAGCGTTAACACTTTGCCCACTGGTCTAGATAAAAACTTTCCAATTTTGTAGATGGTCTTAGTAATTTCTAAGGTTAAAAATAACATATCACTTTGTGCCAAACTGGGTAATGAACCTGACAGCACATTCTTAGATCAAGGATATCACTTAGCCCTTATCAGTACTACAGGATCTGTCAGAGCTTTTGTTCTACTTGCAAAACCTTAGAAAAGTGATTCTTCTCTATGTTATGATCAAACAATAGATCTTAAGTGTAGAAACCTAAATATATGCAGATAATTTCCATAGGCAATTTTCACTGACCAGAATATGATTTGATTTAAGCTGTACACATCAAATATCAACAACATTTTTACCTAAAATTGTCATTTTTGGAAGTAGTTATATCCTGTTATAATTGTGCTATTAAATGTATTTTTGTTAAATAGCTTCTTTTAGGGGGTCAAAGTGGTATTTTTTGTCTCCTACATTCTTCCATGACACTATCAATCCCTTAATAATAGATCCTATCACCCTCATGCTAGATGTTTAATAAATAATCATTGACTGACTGAATTGAGGTCAACATTTTTTTTACCTCAGGTATTCAAATATGATTGGAGATTGAGAGAAGTTTAATTTGCCACCATTGACCTATTAGCCTTAATTAAAACATATTGAAAAAAATAACTAAATAAATTAAGAACTGCGCAACATTTTATCTAAATTGTTAATATATTTCTACTATTAGTAGTGGAGGTGGTATGGTAAAGAGGAAGGGGCACTAGGGTCAGAAGAGATGCACTGAGAATCTAGCTTTGTTGGTATTGATTCCCTCAAG
>CM053771.1:414473773-414489070 GCA_028658325.1 Potorous gilbertii
GGTAATTAGAATGTCCAGTGTATTGGGGAAGGGGGAGGGGACAAATGGGGAGAAAATTTTGGAACCCAAAATCTTGTGAAAATGAATGTAAAAAGTTAAATAAATTTATTTAAAAAAAAAAATAAAAAAAAAAAAATAAAAAACTGGCTCTTAGCCTTCTCATTCCATTGAAACTGCCCTCTCTAAAGTTATTCATGATTTTTAGTTGCGAAATCCAATAGCCTTTTATCAATTCTCCTTAATTTTTCTGTAGCCTTTTCGATAACCTTTCCCTCATTGATAATCTCTTCTTTCAGATTTTGGGGGCATCATTTTCTTCTTCTCCTCCTACCGATCTAACTGCTCTTTCTCAGTCTCCTTTGCTAAATTCTCATCCAGATCACACCCTGTAACAATAGGGATCTTTCACAGTTCTGTTCTGATTCCTTTTATGTTTTCCCTCTATATCCCTTGATTGAGAATCTCCTAAGTTCCCACTGATTTAAGCACTATCTCTGTCTGGATAATTCTCTAATCTATACATCCTGCCCAGTCTCTGTTGACCTCCAATCTTGCATTGCCAACTGCTTTTCAGAAGTTTTAAACTGAATGTCCGATAGACATCTTAAAGTAAACATGTCTAGAACAGAACTCATTAGTTATCATTATATATTATTCTCATTACTGTCCATATCCTCCTCCTCCTCCTAGTTATTCTATTACCACACAGGGCTACCTAATTCTCTCAGTGTCTCAGTCTCAAAACCTAGAAGTCGCCCTTCATTCTTCACCATCTTTCATCTCAATTTCTATACCTTTGCCAAGGCCTACCAATGTCACCTCTCCATCATCTCTTGGGTGTGCCTCCTCTCCTGATGTTGTGACCACTTACTGTAGGCTTTCATATCCTCACACCTGTAATACTGCAGTAGTTTACTGGTGGGCCTAGCTACTTCAAATTTCTCCCCACTCTAATCCATCTTCCACTCTACCATCGAAGTGATTTTTCCACTGGTGCCACCATCCCACTGTTCCTATTCAATAAACACCAATGGCTTCCCATTACCTCTGAGATAAAGTACAAAATCTTCTGTTTGACATTCAGAATCCTTCATAACCTGCCCCTCTCCTGCTTTTCCAATCTTCTTGTACTTTGCTTCCTGCCAAGTATCCTTTGATTCAGTGACGTTGGCCTCTTGGCTCTCTGTATTTCTCTGGCTGTCCTCCATGCCGGAAATGCTCCCCTTCTTCAACTCTACACACTGACTTCTTTGGCAATGTGCGTGTGTGTGTGTGTGTGTGTGTGTGTGTGTGTAGATAGGTAGATAGAAAGAGATAGAGATGCAGGTGGATAATTAATAGATACAGATACATATATATATATATATATATATATATATATATATATATATATATATATATATATATAATATATAGATGTAGATTAGGTTGGTAGGTTACTGTCCTTTGTTCTAGAAGAGGAACAAAGTGACATCACCATGAAAAAGCGAAGTTTCAATGTGTATGACTGTGACTGATCAAACCAATACAAGCTCCAAATGCTTTACTACAGATTGGGCACAGATAGCATGAATATTTGGGGTGCATATCCCAAATTTGCACATCTTATGTTTACTTTATGTTGTCTCAGTTCTCCTTTGCTCATAAAACACAGCACCTTTTCTGATGTGGGCATGCCATGATGAGTGGTCCTGTGCTAGTGTCTCCCATTTTGCACAATCAAATTCAAAGTTCTTGAGAGAGACCTTGAGAATGTCCTTGTATTGCTTCTTTTAACCACCATGTGATTGCCTGTTCTACGCAAGTTGTCCATGAAATAGTCTTTTTGACAAGCATACATTTTGCATTCAAACAACATGGCCAGCCCATTGGAGTTGAGCTATCTGAAGCATAATTGGAATGCTTGGCAGTTTTGTTCGGGCAAGGACCTCAGTATCTGGTACCTTATCACACCAGATGATCCTCAGAATCTTCCTAAGACAGTTCAAATGGAAGTAATTCAGTTTCCTGGCATGGTGCTGGTAGACTGTCCATGTTTCACTGGCATACAACAATGAGATCAGTATAATGCCTCTGTAGACCTTCAGTTTGGTAGTCCTCCTCTCCCAAACTTTTCTTTGGAGCCTTCCAAGCACTAAGCTAGCTCTGACAATGCATGTATTAACTATATACATATATATGTATGTATATATACACACACGCGCATATACATATGTGTGCATGTACACATATATGTATCTATATATGTGTATATAGATACATATATGGATGTATTTATTTCTAGTATTTGATGTACATGTTATCTTTTCCTTTAGAATATAAGCTTAAGGGCTGAGATTATTCCCCTTTTGCTTTTTGTATCCTCACCACCTAACATGTTGACTGATGCATTGCAGGTAATTGACACATATTTTCTAATTAATTAGTAAGTTACTATTTTTAATCAACTTTCCCCCGCAATTGTGTGTATAGTTAGGCCAAACTCTGCTGAATAATTATAGGGTTCATCTAGGATATTCTGCAACATCCTAAAGCCTAAAGGGAGCAGAAAATTACCATCTGAAAAAAAGGAACATGTGGAAGACCTCAGCATCCATATGCAATTCCTCATCAAGTTTGACTTGTCAAGTGTCCTCCACCATGGCCAATAAAGAAGCTCTTTCATTAGCATTTGTGTCCATATTTATGCTGTACTTGTTATTAGTGATTACATGATCACTGCCAATTATCTCTATTATACTCATTTTCTAGAAATCTTGTATAGTTATCACATATATATATACACACATGGATATATGCATGTGTATATGTGTATGTACAAGTGTCTATTTATATGTCTATGTGAATGTATGTATATATGTATATGTGTGTGTACTGTCTTGTCAGATAAAATAAGTTTAGAGTTTTGTTCTAAAAATCATTTTTAATAGTTAAAAAATAGCAAATGCCAGTGGGCTTCATATTTCTCACATCTTTCCATCTATCATGTTCTGGTAACAATTTGATCTAAGATAATCTTGTAATGCTATTTAGTAAGTATTGAAAAATGACCAGTCTAAATATCTGAGACCTGGTAGGAAGCTCTTTGAATGGTCTGGAGGTGAGATTATAAATCCCAGAAGTGACAACAGGAAAATAAGTGTCTATTTTTTCACTGTGCTCATAAATAAATATTCTCTTTAATTAAGTGAACCTCCAACCATTATCTGCTTATTCTTAGCACCTTACATAAAGATTTGAAATAATTACGGCTTAAAATGCTAATTGAATGGAATTAAATTTACAGAATGTATTTTGATTTCTGACTAAGAATTTCAAGATTCTTTTCTTAGTTGTCCATTCGTCCCATGTTGTTGAGTCATTTTTCACTTGTGCCTGACTTTCTTGGTAAAGATATTAGAGTGGTTTGCCATTTCCTTCTCCTGTTCTTTTTACAAGTGAGGAAACTGAGGCAAACAGAGTTAAGTGACTGGTAAAACTCATACAGTTAGTAAGTATCTGAGGTCAGATTTGAACTCAGGAAGATAAGTTTTCCTGGCTCCAGGCCCAAAATTCAATCCACTGAACCACCTAGCTGCCCCATAGGACTCCTAATTTTCTTTCACCTGAAAGGGTAACAAGGATACATTGTAGCATCATGTAGGTCATATTGGAAATAACCAACATTATCAAGCTCACAACATATTGGCACAATATGTACTTTTCATAGATGGCAGAGATTTCCATAGTTTGATACCGATACAAAGATTTCTAACACTATTGTTAAAGGTAGCTTCTTACTCTTTTCTTTGTCCTTTTCAAAATTACTTTGATCCATGATTTGTATTCCATGATGATTTATTCTAATTCTTCCTTACAAAAATGAAATAAGTGATTTGCCATTGCATGTAAAAAAAACAAACAAAAAAAAACCTACTTCCTTCAACTTAAGAGGACTGATATAGAATTAAGCTAATTGCTTGCCACTAGCTTCCTGAAGGGGAAAGAAATGAAATGAATTAGTTTTCTCATGCACATTCTAATAGTTTAGATAAATTTTGAAGTTCAAGGAACAAAAATATTTCCTTTTCAAAGCTGCCATCAAGGATGATGGAGTGGCTTGGGCACTAATGAAGGCATGTCGCTGCGCTTGCTGAGAAAAGTTGTGTGGTATATAAAGTGAAAAGCTGCTTGAGTTTATGACAATCTAGTTCCAATGAAGAATGAATACTTTTCACACAATCTTATTTTGGTTTAATGAAGAAGAGGGATCATTCTTTAATAACATTGCATGAAAAATTTCACATGTAAAACCATTACAGAATCTTGAAAGATTCAGTGAAAAATGTACTCAGATGTGCAATATATCCTTTTATGCAGTTGATTTCATGTGCTATGTTTTCTATGGACATTTACTGACTAGGTATGGACAAACTCAAAGGGAAAAGAATTACTGAAAAGTCTGTGCCATATGACTGTTGAAGGATTCTCATAGTTGGGTAGGTCACAAGAGTAGAATGGGATGTAGCTTTTCATTAGTGGTCTTGCAAGCTATAGTGCCTGACCAGAATACCAGTGCAAAAATGAGATGTCAGGCTCTCAGATCCTCCACAGTCCTAAGCAAATGATATGAGCGTCTTAGAATGTGAGAGCTTTTGGAAACTTTGAAGCACTAGAAATATTTTGAGGGACTCTCTATATATATGTTTTGGAGATGCTATTGCTTGAAAGAATGTATTCCCTTAACCATTTCACAGTCCATAAGCATTTTCAAGTGTCTTGATTGTATGGATTTCACCTCCTTTCCACATTCCTAAAATATTCTATTGGAACACATTTTGTTAAATGTTTATATTGTTCTAATTTTTACTTTTTTCTAAAAGAACATCAGAGTGATTTCTGAATTCATGCTTCCTCTCAAACCCAAGACAAAGATCATTTCCATGCAATAAGGATTTCTTTCAGAAGGGAGAAACAAATACAGTTCTACAAAACTAATCACCTTATAGATAGTGTTGGGAAGTACTTGCAACATTCTGCATTCGTGGTCCCTCACTTTTGGAGAGAAGAGAGGTGGATCATCTATATATTTTCTGCTGCATGCGTTTCCTTCAAAATACCCCATCATTTAATCAAGTTCTGTAATTCTTAGTGTCATCTAAGTAAATCTGTCCTCTCCTTTGAACGCTACCTGTTACTTATGTATCTGGGGTTCAGTTTGTAACAATAGAAATTCAGCAGTTCAAGTTAATTCAACAAATGTGTTAATTAATCAATAAGCATTTATTAAGTGCTTACCATTTTATGCACTGTGCTGGGGACTTGAACACAAAAGTAAAATTATACTTGCCCTCTAGGATCTGAAGGCACCATACTGAGCATTGAAGATAGCAAAATGATGTGGCCCCTACCTAAAAAGAATTTATACTTTAATAGGTGTTATATGGTATTTATATAAAATATGTGTGATACCACATAGAAAGTTATGCCATGATTATGGGGGAAAAGCCACAAAAATATTTTCAAGTTCCATAATTCATTTAATTCATACATGGAGAATGAAAAATAATGAATAATTTTCTGGGACTCCTCTTCAGGCTGTTTCCTAGCCCATACTGATTGAGATAACTCTATGATACCCTTTCATATATATACTTACCGACTTTCTCAAGTAATTTTCATTTCCAAGCACTTTCAGCTTTTTTTCTGTTGTCTTTTCCCATTAAAATGTAATAACTTTGATTTCTTTCTAATTATATTTAGATTCCCAGTGCTTAGCATAATGCTTGGCTCCTAGCATTTAATAAATGCTTTTTGACGTGAAATGTCAAGTGTATGTGTATGTACATATGTGTTTATGCATATTTTTCATTACCTGCTTATGAATTTATGTTCATATGTGCACTTTTATGCATGTACCAATGCATGCAGGTATGTGTATGAACATGAGTACAAATATGTGCACGCATGTACTTGTGCACAAAAATAATATGCATATATATCTCCATATTTCATATGCATGATCTATATGTACAGGTATAATTGTATAAAATGCAGTGTATTGTGTCAGTGTATGCATATAGGAATTTATACAATCACATGTGTAAACATATATATATGCACACATACATGCACAGTGACACAAATTGTTCAATATATGTGTCTATATGTACAGAGGCTGTATGTACATATATCCATATTCATGTATTTTTATATGCTATCTTGTCTATTAGATTGTAAACTTTTTGAGTGTAATTGCTGTTTCTGCTTTTCCCTTATATTTTCAGCAATTAGCATAGTGTCTGGCATTAAATAAGTTCTTAAGAAAGGTCTCATAGCTAATTGATTGATTAACAAGCACAATCTTATATCAGAAACAATAGTAATTTTTAGTTGTTTCCCCCCCCAACTTTTCCATATTTCTATTGTCTTAATAAGAGTGTCATCCTGTGGGCTTTTCAAGCTTATGAGATTTTGTTTTTGCTATGTTTTGGGAGAGTTAGCTTGACCAATTCTCCAAGACCTTCTTTTAGGTCACTAAGTAGCTGTGTTCTGCATTTGTGGAAGGATAACCCACACTGAAGGAATTATAAGCCTTCAAAATATTAAAAGAACATCTTGAGTCATTCAAAAAGAAAAAAAAATTGCAAGGAGGCAATGAGACTGCAAGAGAACACATTTTTCCTTTCTTAAATGACTCTAAAAATAATGTGCATATATATATGTATATGTGTGTATGTGTATACATATATAATACATAAAATCGTACATGTGTGTTTCATAATGCACACATATATATGCACACACAGTATACATAAGCACATTTTTATATATACACAAACATATTCATATATATAATACATATATCATGCATGCATATCCAATGAATACTAATTTTATATATATCATTGAGATGCCTTTTAATTACATACAAAAAGCTGTCAGACTAACATTTTTTTCATGTCAACTGTTATGAAAATTCAGCCCTATTGTTTATTAAAACTCTGGAAACTCAGATTTAGATGTCATTGTCTCTAAATCAACCCAAGATCCAAAATGACTTTATTTTTTTGTTTCTGTATAAAACTTGAGGTTTTTAACTCTGGGTCAAATCTCATTCCCAGCCTCCTCTCAGAGATTACAGATACCTGACAGTAAAACTTATTCCAGCCTGTTGCTAAAGCAACCAATAGTTGGCAGACATCTCAGCCCAGCTTCTACCTGTAGGATGCTCTCTATCCTATTAAGACATGTTTTCACATTCACACATAAGTCTGGAAAGACCTCAGAAGTGATCTGTCATGACCCTTTCATTGTAAAGTTGAGGAAACCGAGGGCATGTAAAGTTAAGTGACTTGTCTGAGGTCCCAAAAGTTAATAAGATCAGGGATTCAAATCCAAGTTTTCTGACTTTACAGGCAGCACACCTCTCACTACATCATTCAGTTTCCATATTATTGGTGCATAATTGAAAACATTAGCTGCTGAATTTTGAGGTAGAGAATCAGGGGAAGTTGCTTTTGAACTTTAAAAGGTCATCCTGTGTTCTGCAATAAGCAATAACTTTAGCAACTTCAGAAACAGCAGGAATGGTAAATAAGTACCCTCTAGATAATACAAATGGATAAATATTGTCAAAATTTGTCATGCAAAGTGCTAAAAATTCTGCCTTGAGGTTGTCACCACTAGTTTTACCACATGTTCGGAGTTTCAGGATTGTTCCTGTTGACAATAGCATCCTGCTGGGGGGAATACTACACAGGAAAAATTTTATATTTTCTTCCGAAGTCTTGGAGAGATAGGAAATATGTAAATGGGAAAGCATGCAAGTAAACACGGCATCAAGCCATATTATGAAATGGTTTTGCTGAATTTCTATGTAAAGACCATTTCAATATTTTTATTCATTTTTCATCATTCATTCAAATAATATAGTTAGATAGCATGGCATAGTAAATGACAATCAGGCAAAGAAAAACAATGAAACAAAAACAAACAAACAAGAAATAAAACTATGTTCAAATCTTATCTTTGTGATTTTCAAAGTTATTTAATCCCTTTGAATGTCAGAAAACATTTGAGATTTATCTACTGTGTTACAGACATTGGTAGCATTGACAGCATGACTCCAACAGACAAGAAAAGCCCTCAAAAGTTTATTTTGATTTATTCATTTTTAAAGACTCTTTAAATACACTTATATTTAGAGGGCTGATTTGTAATTATGACATAATAGCAATATTAGGAGATAATGATAAAGTTAAACTAAAATCACCTTATAATTCTAAGAATTAAAGAGCCCAAATTTCTCACTGACTTGTAAGAGATCAGATCTGCAAAAAAGTTGCAGAACAAAATCATATATGTATTATGATTCTTCCTTTTCCTCTTTCATTTTCCCTCAGGAACAGAGAATTTCAGTAGCTTGAAAGTCATTGAAGAAGGTTAATTTTGTTATAGCTTTCAGGTATCCTGTATAATTTTGACACATGCATGGAAGGCTCCTTTTGAAAGGGAACCTCTAAAGTGATATTTTGTTCTATGTTAATTTTTAATTTAAAAAGTATAGTAGGAGTTGATATTCTACATATATTTAAGACAATTGTGAAATGGTGAAGCTATGATCTAAAAAAGTACATGGCAGTATCTGTAACCTAGAACAATCTGATAATATGAAGGCAAAATTTTGATCAAAACAATCTGGGAGTTGTTTTCTTTTCCTATGAAAGGAGTAAGCAGAGACTTTCTGGAATTCTTTAAATATTACAAACAGAAGAGTTCCAAATTTTCTATTCTTCACTTTTGGAACATAGATACAAGGAATATAGTCATATGTAAGTTTTTGACTATCTAGGGTTTGGTTTCAGCCCAGATTAAAGAAAGTAAGCTGTCTTTCAACTCTAAATTCATCTATCTATTATTTTGTGATTTGTAGTAACAAGAACCCTGGCATACACAGGAGGGTCTGCTGTACAGGTTCTTAGATCTGCTTTTCTAAAAGCAAAGCAACTTTTGAAGGGTCAACCATCTACTTTAATCAAGCACATGTATCATTCACTTAGTTCAGGGGGGAAAGTCAGCACCCTGAACTTCAGAGAAAATACAAACAGAGACATAAAAGATCAATAGACAGATCTAAATGTCTGACCATTACATACACACATAGTTACCAGAGAGAGAAGTATCAACATCTGGGTTTTCAAAGCCAGGGGGCTCCTGAGCAGCTACCCAGAACCTCATCTGGCTACACAAGCACTTTCAATGAGTAAGTCCAAAACAAAACCTCACCTCAAAGTATATATACACTTTTCAGAGCTAGAGGGCATGAGGACCCTTGAGAACAAGTGCCGTATTAGCAATTAACAAAAGGTGTGGCCCTTCCTACAAATCTCCCATAATCAAGTTTCCCCTTATGGGCAGGCCCATTAATGGGTGGGGAAGATCTTTAACTCTCATTAACATTATTCAACTCAAGTAGTTTTTTGAAACCTCAACACCTTATTTTTTAATAGAAATGTCATGCTAGAATCCAAGATATAGAGAGGCTACTACACAAAGAGAAGACTATGACTACAAAGAGTTTCCATCTAATCATACTACCAAAATATGGTAGTAGCAAACAAATCATATGAAAAATGTGATCTTTAAAAACCTTTTATTTCTTTTTTTTATGTGGTAGTATTCAGTTCAAATTTTATAAAAATTGTTGTCCCATTTGATTATCTGGCTTTCTATTTACAATCTAGCATTTATTCATGCCATGGGCTGAATGGACTGCACTAACTCTATGAAAATCTGACCATTCTCCTCTACTTCCCATGCAAGTGAAAGTGATTTTCCCCTAAAAACCTCCCTTATCATTTTTGCCAATAATACATGTATTTGTGAACATAATATAATGATAATTACGTCAATCTTTTTTTAATCGAAAGTGAAAACAAAAAGAAAAGTCATATGTAGGTGTTTGGCTATCTAGGACTTGGTTTCAGCCAAGACTTAAAGAAAGAAAGGTATTTCTCAACTCTGAAGTTCAATTGCCTATTATTTTGATGTCCTAGAATATAAGGAGAGAGGGATCAAAATACAAAAAAAAAAATACCTAAATAACAGAATGAATGATATTATCAAATCAAGAATGCTAATATGAATAAGTTATTACACATAAATCCTCAAATCCACCCCTGACTTCCTTAGGGGTCATTTGTCAATTGTATACAATCCTTTGTCAAATTAATATCATGGCTTTGTCACACTATCGATTCTTTAAGACCTGAATTCCTCCCATTTTCTTAATAAGGTTAAACACTTTCATACTTTGACAGCCATGTATCATTCTTACAAATGGGAAATGATGTATCCTTTTTCATACTATTTTATTCTTTTTTCATAAAATTCTTGACCCTGACCTTCCAAAAGTCTTCTTTAGAAAATATATCTAAAATTCTGCAGGTTTATTGTTTTGGGGAATGAGTACTGGTTTTTCCCCCGCCCCCTTTTCCTCCAATCTATGATAACTCAAAAAAAGTATTGTATAGTTACATTCAAATGAGAATGAACAAAAGTTTCTATGGAATTTTACCTGGAACACTGAACTCCTTGATACTGAATTAACTTTTTATATCTATTCAATTAATTATATATTCCTGAAGTTCAGCATTAGGTTAATAAATTATGGGAATATTTTCATTGTAGATATTTAGGGTAATGGCAAGAGGATTGGGCTTTGGGTCAGTTTCAAGTCCTTATCAACAGATTAGCTACGTGACTTTTTTTTTAATCCTTAGTCTCCACATGTATTAAAAAAATAGGAATTTTAATGCTTCAGGGGGTGGTGATAAAGAAAGCATTTGTTGTCCATCTTAAGTATCTGTGTAACTGTTCTTTATTAATAACAGTCATAATCTTTCATGAATAAGAATGTAATGGTTGGTCTAGATATCTTTCACTTTTGTTCCCAGCCTGTAAGTAGCCTTCTCTTAATAACCTTCATATTTTAAAAGCAATCTAATTAATCTCAAATTATATTTTTACAACAGTGCGTTCTTCTTGCAATAGATTACAATTTTCCAAAACTTTCCTTTTTTTTTTTTTACCAGTATGCAATAGAAACCCTGTATTGTGTCTATGCGGGCATGGTTGTTGATGTTCCTTCCTGAACGTCAAAACAAGTCTGATTATATGAATGACTCCTTTCTAGGAAGGAGGAATGAGGGTACAAAAGGCATAAAATGGGGAAAATACCAGGGAGAAGGGGTAGCAAATAAACAATGGGAAAAGGGAGTTGAAAGAGAGAAGGGAGAAGGAACAAAGGAAAAAAGATGAACTAGAAAGAAAATGGAAAGGAAAAGAAAAGAAAAGATCTAATTGGAGAAGGGAAAAGAAACGATGGAAAAAAGAGTGAGGGGAAAATGAAAACAAATGCTATGTCCCCTTCTCTTCGTAAGTCAGACAAACTTAAGCATGTTAACCTTAAGCTTGATTTGAGGTACCTCATCTTTTGAGGATGATTTCTGATTGAAGATAGCAGTCCTGTTGGGCAAGGCAAGCTCACAGACAGGACCCACTCTGAACTAATTAGAAGAGGGCTTCACACATATTCACTTACTACCACTTTCTAATTAGGTTATACATAAATTCAGCCACACTAATCAACTGACCTGAAATCAGACTTCATTTATATATAGTATATGTAAGCAGTACCTGTGACGCACATTACTAAGAGTACTGACTCTGTTGTCAAAGGGCTGAAGTTCAAACCTCACCTCTGACACTATAAAAATTTGAAAAAAGGATTCTTGAAATAAAAGCAAAAGGGAGAAAACATTATATCACACAAAATTAGCATCAGTACAATTTGAACATTAGATAGAATCATCTTTATCCTGTATTTTCATCACAACTTGCATTTGCCCATGGGAGAAAGTAAAATATGCCAGGTTGAAACACATAGAAATGATGGATAATGTAAGTACACCATACTTGATGAAAAGTATATTTGTCACAGGAATTATTGAAAGTTGAAAGGAGTAGTCTATTGTTATTGACGAAAGCATTGTCAATGTTATACCAAAAAAAAAAAGAACCCTTAATAAATCTCCTTAGGTGTGTGTGTGTGTGTGTGTGTGTGTGTGTGTGTGTGTGTGTGTGTGAGAGAGAGAGAGAGAGAGAGAGAGAGAGAGAGAGAGAGAGAGGGAGAGAGGGAGAGAAGGAGGGAGGGAGAGGGACAGATGTGAAATGAAGGTTGATGTGTGTTACTACTTCTGTTCATAATATCTTCATTTTAATGAAAAGTTCTCAGCCTTCTCCCCCTTGTGAACTTTAATATTGAAGTCTTGAAAGACAGCAGAGGAGGGCACAACCTTTGAATAAAGATATGATAGTAATCTTTCTCCAGTAAAGCTGATAATCTCATGTAAATTTACATGTGTCACTTGGTTCAGGAAGGCAAAAGTAAAATGCAGTGAACTCTTAGCATGTTTATATTATAGGAATACATAAGAACAGAGAGGGTTTCCTAAGGTTTTTTCCTAAGTTTGAAATTTCCTAAGTTAAAAATGGTTAAATAAATCTAACTGCAAGAAGCTAGTCCTTTGCAACTGTCCTCAACAGTACAGTTAAATATTTATCAGATTCCCAAATTGTGCTTCAGTTTGAGGTGTTGATGGAGACTAAAACTCCCATTTCTTGCTTATGTCTATTCTATGTTACTAGTTCCACTAGCAAAAGCTTCCTTTCTGGTATCTTTTGACTCAACATCAACAAAATAATTGAGGGTCAAAACAATGTTTTCATAAAGGGACCTACTGAAAATAATTGATAATTCTTTCATTTGATATCTATCTTTGTAACCAATTTTACAGGGTTCCACATACAAACCCTAATTTTTTTTAAATTTTACACTAAGTTGTGAGAGTTTCTAAGTTCTTGAATACTTCTCAAGTTGTTCATGACTTAATGGTAATTATCCCTAACTTAATTATCCCATAACTTAATAGATTAAGTCTTAGAACTACCTGAAGTATGTAGAATTTGAATATCTTGGTTAGGCTCACATGGCTAGTCAGGGTGCCAAGCTCTGTTTGGACCCAGTTATTCATGACCTACACTGTGTCCTCTGTGATGTGCCTTTAGTAATGCTCCATAATCAATAAATATAGGTAGTTGACTGATTGAGGACTAGTTGATGGAAGCACAGTGGATCTTCACAATACTGACCTGCTTTCACTCATGAGATTAGGTCAGCTGGAAAAAAAGGAACAAATTTCAGTTACAGAAGAGTGCTTCTGCTACTGGAGTCCATTAATAATTGGACTCTGAGAAAAAAAAATTCTAAGGGTATTATGGAGTAAGTGCCTTTCCTTCATTAGTATAACATGCGGGGGTGAATTGGCTCTTTTGCTACTTATATTTTTTATTCTCAAACACTACACATAGCTCTTAGAGACTTCAAGATTATTGTTGTGTTGAAGCCAGAGAAGAATTAATTTTACTAATGCAGTGATTCCAGTAAATATAATTTGTAAAACTTTTCAGTGTTTAAAAATGGCATATCATTATGAACTCACTGCTAGATTCTTTGTCTTAGTAGAGAATATTTACACAAGTCAATCATTTTCCAAAGGTTTCTGATTATAGCAGTTTTTTTTTCTACTGCACAAGTACTTGTTTAGAAAATGCTCAATAAGGTAAAGCAAGAAAACAGAAGGAGATATTTTTGCAGCATTCCAAAAAAACATATAGACAACAGACTTAGATGACCTAATGCTTTTTTTTCTTTGCTTCAAATACATTGATGTATTTGAGAATATTCTAGCACAAACTGGGTTTATGTGAGGTTTCTCGTCTGTAAGAAAAACCACTGAGGCAGAGCTCCAAGCCAGTAGCACTTTATTAAAAGGTCGATGGCTCCCTTTAACACAGTGGACTTTAGACCTTCGTCATGATATGAGATGCTCCCTTCCTTCAGGGCCTTAGTTTCTATGTTGCTTGATACTCAGACAATACAGGTGGGGCAGACCAACAATACAGTCTTATTGATGGATAAACATTGCCCTTGACCCTAGGGTCTACACAAAATGGGTCTACACAAGAGGGTCTACACAAAAGGGTCTACACAAAATACAGAATCCCATTTTACAAATGGGCTGATGAACCTACCTTGATAGAACTCTTTTGACCTTGCAGGGGGTGATAAGCATATCCATGGGTTGGTAGAAAGGCAGAATACAGGCTGGGGACCCAGGGTCACTCATTGTTCATCTTCCAGTGTTAGTAACAGAGAGATAACAAAGGATGAAGGGGCGACAAAAAGAGCTGGGAGACTTTCCATGGAATTCATTCACCTCCTCCACACTGGGCTTGGTTTTGACAACTAAGAAACACAAAGATGGTGGTCCTTTAGTTGGTTTCTTATGATTAAGCAATTGAATTTACAATCTGCAGTTCATAACTCTGAGGCCTAATAATTGAACCTATAATTACTACCCCTATGGAATCCTATCAAACTATTGGAATAAAATAGGGACCCAATTAAGCATCTGTCACATCTGGGGCCTTCTCCTCTTTTATCTATGGTTGCCAAAAAAGTTAACCAGTTCTCAGGGTGCTCTGTGGGTCTACATCAACTCATCAAACCACATTCAGAACCCTCTACTGACGTGTTCTACTTTTACTGGTCAGAGGATAAGAATAGTTCATATGAAGGCATTTAATGAAATCATTTAAGTAAGCAAAGTAATAATAATTTTCTCCATAAACCTAAGATATATTACACACACACACGCACACACATGCACATACATGCACATACACATGCTTCTCTATCTCGACATACACAAACATATACATACATATAATTAGTAAAATAATGGTCACAGCTTGGGAACACGATGGTATGCGGTGAAGACAAGCTGAGAGGGTTCATACATAAATGGCAGAAAAATAAGGAACGTGTGTGATCAGGCCATGTATATGGATGATCACATGTAAGGAACACCTATGAAAATATATGTATGAACAAAGTATAGTTCTGATACCATAGGTCTCCTGACATGTCTTTCTTACCCTGGGACTGTTCTTCCCTAGGGATGCTTTGTAGACTCTTCTTGGTTTTGTTAAGTCTCCCAGTTGAATTTCCTATTACTGGGACAGATTTGCAATTATTTTATCCCAGATAACTATCTGACTCAAGGTTAGCATTCCCAGGACCCTCCACAGATTGACATGTAAATTAATTTGAGCCAGAACAATGTCATTGGTCTTTGCCCTTGTGGACCACATACTTGTCTTTATTGTATAGGGGTCCAAAAATAAATCTTC
>CM053771.1:414489570-414516499 GCA_028658325.1 Potorous gilbertii
TTCATAAAAGAATAGTCATTATGCTTTCATTTGTAAAATTCTAAATTTATTGTCATATTAATTTACGAATTAACTGGTTTGTTTTTTTTTTTAAATTATGAGGTTAGGAGATATATCTATAGAATGCTACTCCAAGACATAGAAACAAGAGCCTTAAAAGCCTGACTAAGATACCTACTGGCTGAGTAACCTTGAACTTCTCAATGCCTAACAAATTAGCTTCTCAGGCTATACATTTGTGGAGAATTACACTTCAGATAAACAAAAGAAGACAAATGCTTGAAGACAACTGCCCTCTGCTTACTCCATTTGGCATATTCTGATCTGCCTGATTTCAAATGCACTTAACAAGATGCCCAGTTTAGGCTAAATGGATCACTCCTAATCTCGTCAACATGTTGCTAACTCAATCCTTGATTGACAGTACCTTGTTCAGCCTCCTCTCTGACTGGAAGGCTGGAGGGTGGGAGTAAAAAGTTTCCCTGCCTTTTATTATAAAGGGCAGGAACTGCATTTTCAACCCATTGCACTTTCATTCTCCTGGTTTTAACTCCACAGAACAAGATGCCTTTATCCCAGGCAAACCCTTGTCTCCCTCCCCACCTTTACTCCTTGGGCCAGTTATCTCTCCCAATAACATTGTAAACTTCCCTAGGGCAGGGACTCACTTTGGTTGTATCAATGGTATCTCCAAAGGCTTAGCATACAGTAGGCACTTATATGTTTATTGGATGGATCTCAACTTTGTTCTGGCAGCTAAATTGGAGATGATAATCACCTAGGAAACCATGACCTTTAATAAATAACAGATAAGAGTAGCCCCTGAAATAGCTACAAATTCTTTTTTCTGACAAAATAAGGGCATTTTTTTCTGCATTTGTCTACCTTCAGTGCACCACTAATAAACATTTCTGATGGAGTAAATTTGTAGATTTTCTATACTGTCTCTTTGTTTCTACTAAGATTTATTTTTTAATTGTGGCATTTCATTTATAGGTATTTTTATATCTCACCATCCAAATACTTGTATGTACTACTATGATGTTTTTTAGCACGATGAGTGTGTAAGTGTGGAAAGATGTACTTGAAATATGTTTATTACTACTATGAAAATGGGAATGAAAGTTACCAACATATGGGGTGATATTTGATGATTGAAGGACCTTATGATGTATGTATATGATAACATAAAAACTTGAATAAATAATTGATTATTCTCTGTGATATTCTTGTGCATATGTTCAATTTTTTTTTCATCTTTATGAATTGTGGATGAAACACCTGCCTTAATTATTTTCTTTTTGAAAACATGTAATGGTTGGAAAATTCTGAGCTTGAATCTTAAGCATGTTAACTGAAATACATTTCATTTTCTGCTTGTTATTTGAATTTTGAATTGGAAAACACTAAAGACTAAATTTTCATTCATTCATTCAACAAACATTCATTGAGCACTTTGTACACCTGGCTCCAATTCTGAGAGTATCAAAAATATAGTTTATATTTGAAATGTTACATCTTATAACTACTCCAAATCTAAATACAGACATAATTAAATGTCAATATTATTATATATTCAAATAAGAAAGCATTGACAAAGAAGGAAAAATATCTAGGCAGAGTCACATTTTTTTTTGATACATAGATAGATATGTGATCAAATAAAAGTGAACAAATCCTTAATTAATGCAAATGTCATTCCTTCCATATTTCACAACCTCTGTGGTTCTTTTTGTGTTTTCCCAAAAGTTGTCCATGAAAGATCTCTTTAGCATGCTGGGGGGTTTTCACTGGTCCTTTAAATAGACAGCAAAGGGGCACCAATTTACAATAAACACTTTGCTAATAGTTTGGTTTTTACTTTAAATTATTTTTTAATTTATAAAATTTAAGTTTATGTAATATAATGCTCATATAGATAACATGAGCATGTATATATGAATGCACATATATTATGTGTGCATATTACATGTATACCTGTGTAGATATCTATATGTCTGTATATGAATATTTAAATGTTTACATTGACAGAATCATATAACAAGAATGAAAATACTTAAAGTAAAAAGATGGGTTTCATGGAAGTGAAAAACTATATATTGGAATCTAGCATGTAATTTCCATTTATACAGACAACAGGAATTTTTAAAATTAATTTCGCCTTTCTAGTATTTGTGTTAGGACTAATGACTTTTGTATTGTTATACATTTTGTTGATTAGCATTGCAGTATTTCAGGCCTGAAGGGGTTAATTCAAATTAGTTCAATATTTCATATGAATAAAAATATTTGAAAAATCATTGCATCAGTCATCCAATGCAAGTGTTCTTCTGTTATTATCTGACTATAAATCATGAAATATTTGAATCTCTAAAGAAGTAAAGTTAGGGGATACCCAAAGGGTAAAGAAGAGTCCCATGGTAGGTTTGGGTGATTTTTAAGATTTTAAAAAAATGAGTAGTTACACAAAAAGAGTTTTAAGGGTATCATCAGAGAAATGTTGAGTCAAATAGTAAGAGTGAGGGATGTGTATTCTTTGTGTTCTTCATGTAACCTCAGAATATCAGCAGAAAACATTATAAACCATGCTACCCATCCCCTCTTGGTCAGAGAAGTGAGAGATTCATAAAGTAAAATAAATCATCATTTGGGGGTCTTAACCAATAAAGGGATGTATTATACTTGACTTCATATGTGTTACATGTACTTCTTTTTTCCTCAATAAGCTCAGGCAGGCACAAATGGGAAGTAGAAAAAAGTGCTTATTAATCGAAAAGAAAAATTATAAAATGACTAACATATATGGCTTTACTAGACCTTGTGTGTCAAATTTGTTGGAGGAGATGAATTAAGAGGTAGGGTAGTATGAGTAGCAATCTGCACAATTAGAGGGGATATCCACATTAAATATTTCTTTTGCCATTTGAGAGCATGATCAAACAACTTACACAACAATGACTGTATGCTATGCAAACATACATCAACAGTTTTATAACTTTATATTAACACACAGTGTCTCATTGAAGAAAATCCCCTCTCTAATCACATTTCTTGGGTTTTCATAATTTTAATACATATCTACAACTTAAGGAGAAAAGAAATATTACATTTCATTCTCATGGGTCAAAGAGAATGAGCAAGAGACCCAAAAGGTTTAAGAGTATCAAAATGATATCAAAGTTAGTCAATAATTTGACTGAAATAGATGTGACCTACTACTGAAGATTAACTGCACAATTCTGTCTATTTACTGTGCTCATTTTCACTAAGGTATTGCTGACAATGATGTTAATTTAGATTTTCTTAAAAAAAAATCATTGAACTGAGAAAGCAAACATCTTCTTGATAACCATTTGTAGGGAAATGTGCCATCCATCATATTTCCCTTTATTTGGGGGATTTTTCTTGCTTTGAGACATCTAGAAAAATAATTTTTGAGTTCTTTGAAACTGGATTTCATAATTGGTTGCTATTTTTTTGTTTGTTTTGTTTTGTTTTTGTTTTCTCATGCCTTTCAATTAAACCTCCATTCTAGATAAACACAACATAAAGGTGATGTGAAAAGGAAACAAATATTTGTTCAAGTACAGCAGTGCTTTCTAGTATTTTTATTTGAATAAAAAATCCCTTTGCCACTTTCTCGCATAGTATATGAGTTGATTGAATACATAGAGTTGAAATACAAAACTCACATTCTTGTCTCTAATGAAAATAAATTAGTATAAAAACACTAATAAAACTTTAATTTTGCCGCTACTTTATTCTCATTCCAAATTCATATTTATTTTTTTCTGGATTGTTTGGCTTAATAGAATTTGAGATAAAGCCTTCTGAAGACTAATTTTCTTTTCTTTGCCTTTGCCTTTCCTTTCCTTTTCCCTTCCCCTTTCATTTCCCCCTTCCATTTCCATTCCCATTTTCATTTCCTTTTTCCTTTCCTTAACCTTTCCTCTTTTCCTTTCCTTCTCTTTTCACTTTCCCTTCCCCTGAAAAACATGTAAGATATCTATCTATCTATCTATCTATCCATCTATCTATCTACCTACCTACCTACCTATCTATCTTTCTATCTATCATATAGTGTTTGAGTAATATTTTGCCAATTAGTTTGTACCGTAATTTAGTATTTCACCTGTCTACCAAATGCTTTTGCTCTGGAAGATTATCAGGGGCTCATCAGTTTTCTGTGTCTTTAGGTTTTCTCATTATGGTAATAATTTTATAATGGTTAAACTTCTAAGAAATTCCAATAATAGCATGTCTTTATTTTTCTTTTGTCAGATTCCACTGCTTATTTGAGTAAACAAAAGTTTAATATGCTATAATTGTATAAGGTGTCTTCTTTTCAAATTTGGTGTGCACTTTTTCCTATATTCTTATGCCAATAATTCTTAATCATTTGCATCATAGATCCCTGTAGCAGTCTGATGAAATCTACGGACAGTTTTCAGAATAATATTTTAATTGCACAAAAGACACGGTTTTTACAAAAGAAATGAATTATATTTGAATATGGGTATCAAATAAAGAAAAAAGAAAGAAATTCATAGACTTCAAGTTGTTTCATTCTAATCTGTAATGACTTGACTGTCAAAAAGATTCAAATGATGGTGAAATGACTGCTATAAAATCACTTACTTATGCTAAGAATGAATCATTTTATTGGTATAAAATGATGCCATTTTGTGGTGCCTATATTAAAAATCTATTTACTTATATATCTATGTGTGTATATAAATTATACATATATACATACATATATTTCCACTAAGATAGTTTGCATTTATATTCCTTTGTCCATTTTCACATTGAAGTAGATGAGTAGATTCATAATTATTCATGTATTTTGAAGGTTTTTGTTCTCAGAGACTCTGAAAAAAAAAGATATTTACACAAAAATTGCCATTATCAGCATGGTACTTTCTTTGCTTATGCTTAATGAGTAGAATGATGAGAAGAACAAGTCTCCAATAAAATTATGTTGAGTTTAAGTTGATGTTGAAATCAAAAGTACTAATTATTTTACTTACATATGTGGACACATAGAGTCACAGAATTGGATGGGAAATCAAAATACCTAGATCATTTCCTACTTCAATGGAAAATTTACAAGACTGTATTTCTAGAATTGGAAAGCATTTGAGAAGTCATCTTGTCACTTTGAAAACAATGAAACTAAAGTCTAGAGAATTAACTTGCCCAAGGAAATATATCTCTTCTACAATGTGACCAAAATGTTGTCATCCAGCTTCAACAATCTACAGTGAGAAATAACTTATTTCCAATGTAGTCTACTCTTGTATACTAATGTTATGAATATTTTCCTAAATCTAGTCAAAAATTTGTCCCTCCTGCCATTACTCCTAGCTATTTCCTCAGGAATAGGCAGACATTTGATCTCTCTTCTATGTGAAAAAAACAAAAACAAAACCACAGCAAAACACATTGGAAGGTAATTGTCCTTGCATATATCTTCTCTTTTCAAAGCTAAATATGCAGTTACTTAGCAGACTCTTACAAACAATCTCTTCATTTTACCAGCTTGGTTGCCTCTGTCTTAGAAACTCTGAGTTTCCATTCCATTTAGTTCCATCTTCTCAAATTTTTTTTCATTTAATTTTATAGACAGTATCCATAAAAATATGCTTTAGTTTTTCTAGCAGTGTGTCATGTCACTGATTGAATGTTAAGAGTAACAAGAGAAGCAAATGTGTGGGTTGGGGGGCTCCTGATCCCTTTCCTTCCCTGCAGTCACTGTCACTGCTAAAATACAATAATATCGCATAAGACTTAGGACTGTTTTGTGTGTGTGTGTGTGTGTGTGTGTGTGTGTGTGTGTGTGTGTGCTCACACACATATACATATACACACATATATGCACATACACACATATACACACATAAATATGTATCTATATATGTATATATGCATATGTATGTGTGTGCATATGCACATACATATATATGCATGCATACAAATATATCTAAAGACATTTATTCATACATATTGGAATATATGCATATGTCCACTGTCATACATATACATATGCATGCTCATTGTTACTCACATGAATATCTATATTATATGCATATGCTTGTATGTATATGCACATTCATGCATTTTCATAGTATCTATAGGTACATGTTCATGGCTGTGATTTTAAAATAATTGGACTGTGAAAGAAAATGGAAGATAAGGAATTAACCTTATCAGTTACTCTCCTAAACTGTTCTAGTGTGCAGTCTGAAGTGAGACTAGAGTAAATCTCCCAAAGTACCCTATCCCCTGCATGTCTAACAAAGGCAGTAAGGTTGATAGGGGCAGAAAAAAAAGGAGGGAACTTCTAATTATTGTGCAATTTGTTTAATTTACATCAGAGTCTAATTTGTTGTCTCAACAGATTAAGAGTGGCTGCATCAACAAACGTAATGAATTCAGGGTGTTTCAAAGCCAAAGGCTAAACCTGGATTTACTGC
This sequence comes from Potorous gilbertii, assembly GCA_028658325.1. Lineage (NCBI taxonomy): Eukaryota > Metazoa > Chordata > Mammalia > Diprotodontia > Potoroidae > Potorous > Potorous gilbertii. The sequence continues at coordinate 414,496,047 of CM053771.1, forward strand.
AGGCATGTACCATATCCAGCTTCCTACCCTAAAGAAGTCTTTATTTTACGTTTTTTTTTTTAGCAGAATCTAATGAGAATTTTTAAAAAATGAAATGAATCACAGCACAAATTGACTGTAGAGGTATTTCAAAGTAATGTCATAAGCAGATGTTACCCGAATCCATTTAATTTCTTATTAATATTTGAAAAAAGAAAATAAAAGTAGTCTGCACCACAGCATTGATTTGGACCTAATCTGGAATAGCCTTTTTATTAATATTATACTAAACCTCAGGAAATGATGCCATAGGCCACATATTAGTGCCAAAATACATATGAAGTCAGTGCTTCTATTTATTAAGACCATACAAGGTCCCTGACCCTGTAGCAGTGAACAAACACTGGGCCAGCTGGCTCCCAGACATTCTCCTATACTAAACCCATTCCCTCATATCTGTTAGCAACTTTTCCTTTCATCGGGGTCAGAAGAATTCAAAAATGTGTAAAAACACTGCAGTGGCAAGCAGGATTCAGTTTTGTTTGGTGATTAGAGGTGTATTGGGAGAAACGAAGCCAATAATTCTTCCTACAAGTGGGTGCTAACCACAGCTGGCTTCATTTCAGTGACAGACTGGGAGGCCAGCACCTGAGAAGGATCACCTGAGAATTTCTTTTTCTTCTCCCCCAGGAAAAAGAATTTGGTTCAGCATTTAAAGGGAAATGTAGATTTTGAATAGAAAATGTTCTAAGACAAAAAGATTTCATGCATCCAACCAGAATAAACAATTCAGACACAGTATGTCATTCTAAATAACTACCTCCCATTCACCACCACCCCATGATATCACCATTCTACAATGAAGCAAGGCCACATGCTGCCTGTCAACCACCTTCCTACCATCTTAAACATAACTGGACTTGCTGTTTGCATTCATTATGGTTTTTTGAGATGCCAGTGAAATCCACAACCTATATTTAGATCTCTTCAAAGCTCTGTCACTCCAGTCTTTCTTCTTGTCTCCTAAATGAAATGTTTAAAACATAACAAGGGGGATTTTTAAATTTTCCACTGAAGAAGAGGGCACTCATCAAATTTCAAACCAGGACAAGTGAGCTTTTGTTGCTGACAATGACTCTGAAATTAAAATTTAAATATATACTCTGTAGAGTGATTTTAGGAAGACTGGCTCAGGTTGAGAATATGAAGTTTTGTTTAAACTTGAATGGAGATATCCACCTCATTGCTTTGCTGAATTAACTGTCCTTTCGACCTGTGGTTTCATTATCCTGTTTCCTGTACCTGTCCACAACAGTAGAAGATTGACTGAGGAAGCTAGGCTAGCGTTGTCTCACTTGGTAGTTGAAGAAAAGCCGTAGGGTAACTGTGAAAACTCTGTGAAACTATAACATGGGAAGCTATTTTTTTTCAGTTATTATTTGTAATTCAGGGCCTCTCATTTACCAACGATAAACTGTGTAAACCATTAGAAAAAGGGCAAGGAAGGTGAGAATTTAATGGAGTTTCTAGGTATTTCCAGATAAATCTGTTTCAGCTCAGCATTTTTGAAAGTGATATCGAAAATAGGGTCACCAATAGAGTTGTAAATTTCTATGACTTATTGGGTACATGATCTCATCAATGGGACCACTTACTATAAAAGCGAGGGTTTCAATCACTGCATGAATTCTCATTCTGTACTATTCTTGTTCATATATTTCCATATATTATTCATAGAAAACACATCCAATCCTCTGAAGGATCGAAGGCTTTCTCTTGCTCTTTACCATTTCAAGGTACCAGTGTAAGATAAAATTGATCATATGCTAGGCAGTGTGAGATAATAGATGGAATGCTGAACCTGGAGTCAGGAATATCTGGGTTCCAGTGTCAGATTAGACATGAGTTTTATGATTCTGGACAGGTCACATCCTCTGTTCACCTCAGTTTGAGATGAGAGGTTTGGACTAGATGGTTCCTAATAGTCCTTTCATTTTTTCATATAATTCTAAAATCTCTTAACTATCCTTGACAGATTTTATGACTTGTCCACCTCTTTTTTTTCTGAGTATATATTTCCTGGATTCTATTTTTTATGATATTTCTTGCGTGCAAGTTATCATTTATAACATGTCATCCTATTTACAGTCATCATATGAACCTCTGTTGCTCTTTGGTTAATTCCTATTCTGATTCTTTGAAGACAATGATATTCTGTGACACCCGGTCACATAGGATCACTAGTTTTTAAATGGTGAGTTTCTGTAGCAGGATAAAGTTTGGGAAACTAATATAATTTCCCAAACACATAACAAATTTTTCTTGGTCTCCTATTCCATTTTTTACCTTACCCATAATCCTCTTTTTACTTATGTACTGTTGACTAATTCACAAAATTACAGAGGTTTTGAACTGTCTAAGGAAACCTCAGTAGTTCTCTGTTCTACCATATACCGCAAAATAATTCCATTGACCATATATTTTAGCCAAGATCATCCAGCTTTGCTTAAAGATACCCAAAGAAGGACAATCCAGCGTGTCCTAAGGCAATCCTGCTACACATTTGTATACCTCTAATTGCTAGTATAATTTTCTTCCCCTCATGGCAAATTTGTCTCCTTTCAATTCCTGTGCATTTCTCCTGACTCAGTCTTCTGGGGTCCCAAAATAGCAAGTCCCGTTCTTTTTCTGCAAAAGATACCTTCAGACAATTGAAGAGAGAAGTTTTTCCCTCCCTCCCTCCCTTTTCCTCCCCCTGCTCCTTTTCTATGATCGTCTTTAGGCTTCTCTCTTCCAGGACTACCATTTCAATTATTTTGAGTCATCCTTAAATAGCATGGACTCAAGGCCTTTCAGGATTCTTATTACTACATTAAGGAAGTCATCTTTCCTAATATTTGCCCAGAACTAAAGATAATTAGTCCAAATACTTCAAGTGTGATTTAAGCATGTAAGATTACTTTGGGGGTTTTATACCTCTTTATTACAAAAAGTTATTATCTCATAATGTGGCCCAAAATTTTATTAGGTTTTTGGCCGTCAAAGCACTATTAACACATATTGAACTTGAAGTCCACTGAGAAACTCCAGTACTTTTTTATTTTTAAACTTATTTTTATTAATTTAAAGATATTAATAACTACCATTTATAGATGTTAGTTATTACTATTGATATATATGTATATATATATGTTAATATAATGCCTATAATACACCAGATACTGTGCTAAGTGCTTTACAAAAATTAGCTCTTTTGATCCACACAACCACTCTGGGAGGTAGGTCTTGTTATCATCCCCATTTTACAGTTGAGGGAACTCTGACAAATAGTGGTTAAGTGATTTGCCCAAAGTTACACAGCGAGTAAGTATGTGACATGGATTCAAAATGAGATCTTTCCGACTCCACACCCAGTGCTATACTGAAATAAATAAATTTACATACATATGTACATAAAACAAGCATACATATATATGTGTGTGTGTGTTTGTGTATGTATATATATATATATACATATTGTGTATAAATGTATATATGTATGTTTATATACACACATACACACCCACATCCATATATATACATACATATATATGTGTGTGTATGTGTTTAATATTAATTATGTTAGTAAGAGTTAAAGATCTTCCCTACCCATTAAGGGGCCGGTCCATTAAGAGAAGCTTGATTAGGGGAGGTTTGTTTTGTAGGAAGGCCCATATCTTTTGTTAATTTCTAATGAGTCATTGATTTACAAAGGTTGTGATGCCCTCAAGCTCTGAAAACTGTATATGTACTCTGATGTGAAGTTTTGTTTGGGGGTTTACTCATTGGAAAAGTTTTTCTGGCCAGAATGAGATTAAGGAGCCACTAAGGAAAACCTCGGCTTTGAAAACCTAGATGTAGGTGTTTCTCTCTGATAACTATGTATGAATGTAATAGTCAAGCAATTGGATCTGTCTGTTGATCTGTGATGTATGTATGGCTTATGGTCAGACAGTTAGAAGCCCTGTCTGTTGGTCTTCATTTCTCTGCTTCTGTTTTATATGTAATTTAAAATGATTATTAGACCCTCAAAAGTTGCTTTCCTTTTAGAAAAGCAGATCTAAGAACCTGTACAGCAGACCCTTCTGTGTATGCCAAGATATTTACTGATACAATGTGTGTGCATTTGTGTATAACCTCTCATCTTTTGAGTTTCATACTATTCATATTTGCCACCTAATCAAGATCCTTGTACCTGTTGTTTATAGAATTCCAGTTCACTCTACTTCCTTTATCCATGAGGTTAATGCCAGGATCACAATTATATTCTCCTTTATAACTTCTGTCCTTATATAAGGTGACTTCAGCATACATATTAATTGTCCCTCAAATACATTGACCACTCATTTCTTTGATCTACTCTCCTCTCATGAGCTACTCTTGTACCAAATCTCAAATATACACAAAATGGTCATATCCTTTTTTTGCATTGACCCACAAATGTACCACCTCTTATGTCTGAGAATTATGAATTCTCTTATCCAACTTGAATTTATTGGCTTTCTGCCTCAAATTCTCCTTTTCATTTCCACCATGACCAAAAACCCTTAAACCCTTAATTCTCTTTTAGGCCATCTCTTCTTGACTAGCCACAACTTCTTTTTCTCCAAATCTTGACCCTTTAGAGAACAAATTTAATTCTATATTGCCCTCCTACCTTGAATCCCTAGGTATATTTTCAATTACACCCAGGTAAGTTTCAGCCTTGGATCACTCTCATCATTTTTCACTTTCACTCCTGAAAGAAAGAGAAGAAAATCGCACAACGGTTGTGGCTGTTTTCCCTAAAAAAGCATGTTACGTAACTTCAACTTGGATCTTACTGTTGTTAGGCAATCTTACTATACCTCCCTTATCAATTCACTATTCCACTTTATCCAGAAAATCTTCTAAATCTTTTATTCTTCCTTAAGCCTCCCATGGCTCCCCCTCCCTAAGTTCTCTCAACTAAGAAAAGAAAAAGTTACCCTTTGCTATGAAACCTCTCTTCTCCCTGAATATCATTCAGAAGTCTTAAGCTCCCTTCTCTCCCTTCACACCTGTCTCACATAATGAAGTGGCCTTGACCCTTACCAAGGCTAACCCCTTTACCTGTCCAAAATATCCCTTTCTATCATTTCTCTTCCAACATATTTTTTCTTCTCTGTCATTCTCACTTTATTACTAATTTTCTATCTTTCACTACTCTCAGATTCACTTCCTACTGTCTATAAACATGCCCATTTCTGAAAAAGACCCTCACTTAATCCCCCTATCTCCATTAACTATGGTTGGTATCTTTTCTTTATTTTGTAGCTAAGCTCCTCAAAAAAAGCCATCTATAAAAGATGCCTCTGATCTCTCTTCTCTTACTCTTAATCTGGCTTCTGACTTTATCATTCCATTGGATCTTTCTTTCCAAAGTACTAATGACCCCTTAGTTGCCAAGTTTAATAGCATTTTCTCAGTCCTTGACCTCTCTGACATTGTTGATTATTTTCTTTTATTTGTAACTGTCTCTAGGCTTTGGGACACCCCTTTCTCCTCTTACTTATGTGACCACACAGTTTCTGTGTCCTTTTCTGGATCCTCTTTCAAATAACAACTTCTAACCATAGGCATTCCTTAGGGATGGTTCCATCCTGGACCTATACTACTTTACTTATTGAATGTATTATCTCCCATGGATTTAATTACCATCTATTTACTAATGATTCTCAAATTTACCTATCCTGCCCCCGTCTCTCTACTGACTTCAACACTTTCACCTCCAGCTGCCTTTCTGAGATCTTGAACTAGATGTGGGGTAGAAATTTTAAAGTCCGTATGTCCAAAACAGTCGTCAATATATTTTCATCATTCCCCTCCCACATCTGCTCAGGCTTGCAACCTAGGAGTTGGCCTGGATTCCTCTCTGTCTTCCATTTCCCCTTTATCCAAATCATTGTCAAGACCTATCTCTTATATATACCCCCTTCACTCCTCTGATGCTGCCATCACTCTACTGTAGACCCTCATCATATTATTATTGGATTATTATAATACACGGTTAGTGTGTTGGCGTACCTCAGGTCTCTTCCTACTGCAATCCATCCTCTATTTAGCCACTACCATTATTTTCCTAAAGCATAGATCCAACGATGCCACCTCCCTACTCAATGCATTCCCATGGCTTCCTGTTACCTGTAGCATTAAATACAGAACATTCCTTTTGCTAATTAAAGTCTTTCATAACCTAGCCCCAAGCATTTTTTTCCAGTCTTCCTAAACCTTACTCCTCATTATATACTCTTTGATTCAGTGGCATTAAACTCCTGCCTGTTTCAAGAGTATGGCATTTCATCTCTTGGTAACCAACATTTTCTCTAACTATCCCTCATGCCTAGAATCCTCTGTCTCTTCTACTCTGACTCCCTTTGCTTCTTCTTAGTCTCCATAAAATTCCACCTTTTAGAAAACAAACAAAAAAAACCCCAAACTTCCCCCAGCTCTCTTAACTCTAGGACTTTCCCTTTGTTATTATTTTCTATTTATCCCGTATTAATAAATATTATGTATATTTATTTCCATTTTGTCTCTCCCATTAGATTGTAAGCTCTTTTAGAGGTGGGACTATTTTGTCTCTTTTGGGATTAGTTGCTTTTCATAGTGCCTGGCACATAGTAGGTGTTCAATAAATATTTATTCATTGATTAATGCATTAGCTATGCCTCTGAGTCTTTGTCATCTGCAGATTTGATACAGATGCCTCAATGTCTTGGTAATGATGATGATGATGATAAATTCATGAACTATGGTAATCTGTGCAAGCGCAATTTCTCATCCATCCATTGTTTATTGCATGAAATCGGTTATTTATACCATCAAAGTGATCGTGATGGACACTGTGCAGACTCAATAAAGTATTATGGAATTTGATACAATCTGTACTATGTCATCCACAAATCAGAGAAGTTAGGAGTGTGGTGGTGTGGGGCTTTACCATCCTTAGAGAAATACATGTGTTGGGGAGAATACCTTCCATTAAAATAAGAAATACCCTTGGCTAATATATATTTCTTTATTTGATGTTTTACTTAGTTATGAAAAAATCACATCTTGTAGGGAATATTAAAGGAGTTTTAATGTAAGCATGAGAAAGATATCTATGTCTCCTTTTTCTTCCAGTGAAGCACTTGCTTTTTTAAAACACTCAACAATCACCACATAAGTGGAATATTATGTTCTCTGCACTCCTATGGAAATTAAATGCCTATGAAGATAGTCTGCAACAGAGTTTCTTTGAAAGTCACATTGTTTTCATATAGTCATTAAAGATTACATCAACAATGGAGTAGATCATTCCTATAAAGATTATATAAAAATGACAAATAGTCATATGCCTTAGTAGCTGCTGATATCCTCTTATTCATACTTTTGGGTAATGATAAAATGTATGATTTTTGCTATCACTCCATATGCCCTTTTTTGCAGCGTCTTGAAAATATGACCCTTGATATGTTAACTCATTTGTTCTTCATTTAGGCTGTTCTTTGATTTCTATTTGTCCTAGCCAAACTACTCCCTATGATTTAATTTTCCTAATTGCTTATTCTATGCTATCTATCTATCTATCTATTTACATATATATATATATATATATATATATACATATATATATATATATTTATATGTATATAATGTGTTATTGACCTCCCTCAAAGTGAGAACCTGAGAAAGAGTTAGCCTAAAAGAGTTAGGGTCTCCTGTTGCATCCTGGGCCATCTCCAGTCATCCTGATGAATATCAGGCCACTAGACCCAGATGGGTCTGGAAAAGAAAGTGAGACTGGTGATTTTGCACAGCCCTCCCTCACTCAAATCAGACTCAACTGCAAGTCATATCATCATTTCCCAGATGTCATGGTCCTTTTAAAGAATAAAGGACAAACACAAGCTGTTTTTAAAGTATTATTTGTGAGGAACTTCCCCTGATATTAATTATGAAATTATATCACTGTAGAAAGATTGACAAATCAGTTATTTCTTCTACATGTTCATTATCTGCCTTTAATTTAATTTCATTATTTTTTTAAGGTAGTTGGACTGAATTCATGTAAAAGGAAGCACCCCAGAATATACGGGAGGGCCTGCTATCACAGATTCTTTGATCTGCTTTTTTAAAAGGCAAACAATTTTGAGGAGTTAACAATCACTTTAATCAAGTATCATGTATCATTCACTTAGTTCAGGGGGAAAAGTCAGCACCCTAAACTTCAGAGAAAATACAGAGAAATCAAAATCAATAGGCATGACTTCCAACTATCTGACATAAGCAACACATGCATCATACATCAACAGATATATCCAACTCTCTGATCATTGCATACATACATAGTTACCAGCAAGAGAAGCACCAACATCTGGGTTTTAAAGTTAGGGTAGGGTGCCTTAGCAGCTGCCCAGAGTCTTGTCTGACCCAACAAATGCTTCCAAAGAGTAAACCCTAAAATAAAACCACCTCAGAGTATTTATACATTTTTAAGAGCCAGACAGCATCACACTACTTGAGAATCAGTACTTCATTAATAAAAGGTGCAGGCCCTCCTACAAATCTTCTCTAATCAACTCCTAGACCCACTAGTGGGTGGGTAGAGAAGATCTCATTAAGAGTCAAAATTATATTAACAATAAGCAAAAATGCATTATCAATACAGTTGATTCTCACAGAAAGCTTTCTTCATAGTTTCTTTTCATAGCAATGTTTTCGTTTTTTTTTACAATTAGATAACGTGCCACTATCATCATGACATCCTCTTCAAAGATGTTTTGAAAATGAGTTTTTACTCTAAACCAGTGTTATCCTAGGCTGATATGTCTCTCTTTTTGCTATGTGTTTGTTAGCTGAGGAAGTTTCTAGCTTTTCATGAATCCTGTGTAAATTTGATATAATTTGGAGATGAATAGAGCGATATTTTTATCAAAGTTCTGACATGTGTCAATAGTTCATTTGTTTGGGTCAGATTGGACTGTTGTAATGGCATACAGAGTTTTCTTCACATTATCTTTTTTTTTTTCTAATTTGTTATTGTTTTTGACCTTGCTTTCCTAGTCAATTGTCTAACTCTACAGAAACAACTAATTCAGAGTGACTCTGAGATAAGTAACCAATGACAATTTATGTAATAAGCTAGAGTTGATTTCATTTTTGCAAAATTTTCTATACTTTCCCTGTCCAAGGCCTAATAAATCTCTAAATGAATATAGTATTTATGATATAGAGTCCTGAGATTTTAAGATAGGCAATTAATTTTCAATATATTTGAATATAACTTACTTCAATGCAAAACAAGATTTTCAAGCATATCAATGTGTACATACATATGCATGTATATGTTTGTGTATATGTGTATACATATGTCAATTAATATGTATGTAGACACAGGGAGTCTGCAAAACATTAGATATTCAAATTTAATTTTAATTTAATAAGATATTCAGATTTAAAACTTCTAAGATTTTGGAGTCACCTTATAGGCAAAGGGAAGAGTATTAGCTTTATCGATTGCTTACTGTCCTAGGCACTTTGCTAAGCACTTTCATAAATACTATCTCATTTGAGCATTAGAATAAGGCTGCAGGTAGATGTTATTCTAATCCACATTTTATATTGGAGGAAACTGAGATAATCAGAGTTGAAGGACTTTTCTAGAGTCCCTTACCTAGTAAGTATCTGAAGCCAGATTTTTAACTCATGTTTCCTAACTCTGGGTCCAATGTCTGTATATATGAAACATAGCATAATACAGTATAAGTATATAAATGTACATACATAGTGCATACATTTTATTTATGTGCAAAATTACACATATTCAATAGATAAAGTCATTTTCTAAGTCATTCAACAATGTCTAGGGGTTTCCTATTGCCTCCAGAAGCAAATGCAAATGCTCTGTTAGTCATTCAAAGTCCTTTATAACCTAATCCCCTCAAATCTTTCCAGTCTTTTTACACATTATCCTTTGATCCAATGACATCAGCATCCTAGCTATTCCACTCAATCTTGTGACTTCCAGCATTTTCTCTGGCCTGTCCCCCATGCCTGGAATGTTTTACTTCTTCTGGTCAGGCTACTGACCTCCTTGGGAAAAAAAATTCTCAATCCCTTTCAATACCATTGCTTTCATCTGTTAATTATTTCCTATTTACCCTGCATAAAGCTTACTTCATGTATATTTCTTTTCCTGCTGCCTCCTCATTAGATTGTAAGCCCCTTGAGGGCAAGTACCTTCTTTTGTATTTCCAGAACTTAGCAAGCACAGTGCCTGGGGTATAGTTGGTGCTTTAATAAATATTTATTGACTAATTAGCTGATCTTGGAAGGGAACTTCTTGTTATCACCGCCTGAAATATCTACATCCCCATTTGTTTATTTATTTATTTATTTTTTGTTGTTGTTAATATCTAATAAATAACGGTTTAGTAGAACAAGTGCTAGCCTGAGACTCAGGAAAACTGAAATCTCATTTGGATGGCTTCTGGAAATTTATTAGGCCTTTCTCATCTATAAAATTAGGGGCATGTATGAATTTGAATGCATTCTTAAGTTCCTCCAAGCTCTAACATTTCATAATTCTGTGCATACTAATACAACTGACCCACCTGCATTCCCATCTGCTCATATCTACCTCCCTCCAATTGTGACAGAAGGAGAGTTTTCAGTAATTAATTGAAAATCAAGGAGTGAAAAGGCACAGGGTAATGCTTTGGCATCTTCTTCCTCCTGAATTTCCTCTGACCTGACTTTCATTGTCACTGCCATTTCTTTTCAGGGGTAGGACAAATTCCAACAACAGTTATGATTGTTTCCTTTTAAATATACTTCCATAAAGGTCAGTTTCTCCTGCAAAAGGTCATTATTGTCCTTGAGTCTGTCACCTTTATTCCTGCTCTAAATCTAGAGATTTAAAGATCAAGCTTTATGTAAAAATGTGATGTCTATTGAACTGGGTCTATTAACCTAATTTAGGCTGAAATTTGTCTTCAATCAATTTGATTAATGAAACTTCAGGTGAATACATTTTTTTTTGTTGAAATATCTTGTCAAAATTTATTTATGTTTATATAGTTACTTGTAAAACATTTATCTGTGCTACCTAGCAAACTTGTTTAAAATACATATGTATACACACATACACACATACATGCATATATGTATACCTACATATAAACATATGTGTATATGTATATGCATTTATATAGACTAAAAACACACATAGACAAAGACTTATCTGGCATAGAGGGAGAATGGTTTACTCTGCCTAATCAAATACTTCTTATATAATTAGTTCATTACCAACTTTTAATGCATTAGATTTCACTAATCATTTTTATAAGTTCTTATGCTTTTCCTGGTGTATTTAGCTAGTTTTTTCCTCACAGGAAAACTTTGAGGTAACCATCTCTCTCTCTCTGTCTCTCTGTCTTTCTCTCTCTCTCTCTCTCTCTCTCTCTCTCTCTCTCATACACACACACACACAACACACACACATTTATAACTTTGCATTTAGGGAAAAAGAAGCTCAGAGAGGTTTCATGACTTTCCTACTATCACATGGCTAATAAATGTTGATACTAGCATTCTTAATAGAGTAACAACTACTCTTGTAGGTGGGGAATAAAGCTGGGGAACAAATTTCAAGAAAAACTTTTCATGAAATGATAAAATTAGGAATGAAAAGGTGATTGTGGATTGTGGAATTTTTTTCTCCCAGCTTACCAATTGTCCTATGCCCACTTTTCTCAACCCCACTTATTTTTCATCTCCCAATTTTGTCTGATTTTTTAAAATTCATTATTTTGTGAACTCCTTGAGGGAAAAAGACAATCTTGATTACTTCTACTTATGTTCATAGTGCTTGTAAACATAATAAATTCTTTATCTATCCCCCTAAAGAAGGAAACAAGTCAGAGTTAGATGGTTAATTGGGAGAGTTTAAAAAGGAAGGATAATTCAGAAAGGAGGGAGTGTTTGGCATCAAATATTTCAAAAAAGTCAAGAAGGAATAAGGAAGGAACATTGGATTTTACAAGTAGAGAAACAGTCTTGAAATAATCACAATAAAGTGGTAGGGGACAGAAATCAAATAGCAGGGCATGAGCTAAGAATGGATTTGAAGGACTTGGAGTTTGGTCTACTGTTTCAGGGAATTTCTTGGCAAAAAGGAGAGGAAAATGAATTATAGTTAAAGGAAATAGCAAAGTTGAAATATTTTTTTTCCTAAAAAAAGTAGATTTGAAAATATTTGATATTCAGATGGAAAGGGGTCAATATATTAGGGCAAGAAAAAGAAAAAAAATGATGGGTTAAGGCCCTATCAAGATAAGAAGAAAGGTGGAATAAAAATTATAGATGTGAGGATCATTCTTGGCAAGAAGGAAATTCATCTCTTCTTCTGAGAGTAGAGAAAAAAACTGAACTGGGGATTTGAAGCAAGAGGAAAAGGTTTGGAACAATGAATTTGGTGGAGGAATGTGATTCAAACTATTAAATTTCTTTTTACATATCTATTTCAGGTTTGCAAAACATATATATGTGTGTGTGTGTGTGTGTGTGTGTGTGTGTGTGTCTGTGTGTGTGTGTGTGTGTGTGTGTGTAACATTATTTTTAACAGTATTAAGTAACTTTAAACCAGTAAAAAAAATGCTACAGGTAATAACATCACCATTTTAGAGTTAGAAAAACTGAGACTAGGAGTGGGTTTTATGACTTCTCCTGGGTCATTAAGGGGATATGTGTGTGTTTGTATGTGGGGGGGAGGGGAGAGGGGAAGGGAGAGGGAGAAATGTTTGTTTGACGATAGTTTTAGCATAAACAATAATAGAGAGGTTTAGAGTAGAAAAGTAGGAGATTTAATACTGGTAGTAGTGGAAAGAAGATAAACGTATCTAAAAGCCTGGAGATATAGGGAAAGTTAATGGATATCAAATCAGGTAGCATTGGCTTAAGTGAGGAAAGAATGAATTATCTGTTAAGAGTGATGGGGCATTAGAAGACCTGATCACTAAATCAGGCTCTAAGTCAAGTGGATCCTCACAATCTCAGCCTGTGCAGTTCTTATTATGACAGTGTGTTTGTCAGTGTATATCATCAACTCATCTCTTCAGCTAGAGGGGCCAATCTAAGCAGAGGGAATGGAAATATATTTCCTTCTATCCTTGACAAAGCAAGGCAAGAGCATTGCCTACTACAGAGTGAAAGCAATTGGACTCACTACAAGTGTTTTCAAAATCATATTTTTACAAAGTTTCTCTGTATTTTCAGACAGACATCAAAACCTCTCCTTTAGTGTATGATCCATTTAGTAAAATATGAGATATGTATTTTAATTCTAAGGGATTTGACATCCTAAGATTTTTAAAACATGGAAGGAGATGGATTATTTAAATAAAACAATAAGTGTATGAGAGAGGAGGGAAAGGACTTACTGTCCATATACATATCCTTCAAGATATGTATACTTAAATATAGGAGGATAAATAGTGATTCTTTTCCTTCTCCTTTGTCTAGAATCATTGCATGTGGGGTAATTTTGCCTTTAACAATAATTTGAAATCTATACAACTTAGTAGATCATAGACAGGGTTGGGCCATTTTAGTTTCCAGAAAAAAAAATTATGACCTTCTCTAGGAAATATTTATCTGTTTTTTTGCATTATTTCTATTTATTTATTAAAATTAATTTATTTTAAATGTATATAAAAACTTAAATGTATACTTATAAGGAAAAGTGGAGTATGGGGGATGGTGTCTCTGGTCTCAGATCTTCCTTCTAGCTGGGATACGTAAGCAAGAATTCTGCCTTCCTGTAAGTACTCACATCCAACAATGTCCCCATTCCATTGCTGCTGCACTGACCTGGTATTTGCTCATTGCTTCTACCTTAGAGCCATGTCTTAGCAGCACATCTGAGGCCAGAGTTCCTTATAAAGAGAGGTTCTCTCAATATTCCCTAGCTCAGATGTCCAGCTCCCCACTGTCTAGGAGGTGAAAGTTCCTGTGACTGGGTTGAAGAACACCTCCCAACACAGCTAGTCCTAGGGCTCAGTCTCATTGTTTCATTGGAAATAGCCTGGAGGTGTTGACTTTTCACAGGGACAAAACCTCAGTCCTGGGATTTTCCTTCATATCTTCTTCAATTGTCCCAGGAGGACCACTGTTCTGTCCCAGCTCTTGTTTATTTTTAGTGTTCTGTTTGTACTGAGGCACTATTTTGTTGACTGTCATTTTCCTCTGCACCATTTTATAAATAGAGATTTTTCTACAAAGTGAGAGTGTCTGCTAAGGATAAGTGACCATAGTCACCATGTGGTGACCTAACAAAGGAAGGAAAAAGAAAAAGAAAGGTTAAATGGAATCTATTCTCCCTCCTACAGAAACTTTTTCTCAAGTTGGAAACAAACTGAATGAAAGTTAAGGTTAATAACAGCATAATGACATTTTGTATTGGAAGCTAGTTGGCACAGTGGATAGCGTGCCAGACATAGAGTCAGAAAGACTCATCTTTGTGAGTTTACATCTGGGCTCAGACTCTTCCTTGCTGCGTCATCCGGAGTAAGTCACTTAACCCTGTTTGCCTCGGTTTCCTCATCTGTAAAATGATCCGGAGAAGGAAATAGCAAACTACTCCAGTATCTGTTGCCAAGAAAAGCTCAAAAGGGATCATGAAGGGCCATGACTGTAAAATGACTGAACACCAAAAATTCCGTTTTCAGTATATATCCCATGGACAGCTCTCTAGGATGAGATAAGGTGAATGTGTACTTATGAAAAAAAACACATTTCAGAAATATCATATCAAATGACAAATATTTAAATGGACTTCCCTTGCCTCTCTTTGTGTGTCAGCTCCCATTCATCCTTTTACCCACTTTTGTCTTTGCCCATCTATAATAGCATAATTTGAGTTCCTCATCTGTCTCTTTCCTTCTAGAATAAACTCACTACAGATAATTTTGTTTACTGAAAACTTTCAGTACAAGAGAATCTCCTTTGGAACTAATCTACCAGATTTGTCACTTGGTTCCAAGCTGTAACTGGAAACTGAACAAAGGAAAATGAAGCCATTGGCAGCTTCCTGCCTGTGCACTGTACATCCCTTCACTGTATCATCTACACTAAACTTCAAGAAAATTTATAGATTCTTACAATATGCTTCATATTCTAAATGTTGATAGTAGAGCTGTGTGTGCTTTAGATGACATATTAAAAATGAAACTTAATGTTGAAATTGTCCAGAAAGCAGTCATTGTTACTTTAATCAGTTGGAAATAACCCAACTGCCCACTATTATGATAAGTTTATCTTGCCATTTGGTTTGAATTAGTGATCGGTGTGGGTTTTTTTTTTCTAACAAAAAAATGGTGAAAGACACTGAAAGACTACATATGAACAGCAAGATGACAATGCTTTCTCCTAATCTTCATTGTTCCTATTAACTCACTTATCCTGTTTTCAATGACATCAATTTGATAAAGGGAATAAACAGAACAAATGAAGTGTTCTTGAAGGCAAATCATCTGGGTCTTGGTTGCTTAAAATAAAACAAAGTGTAGTGATATACAAGGAAATGTATGAAGACAAATTGGAAGTTGTTATTAAAAGCATTCACTGCAATGAAAGTAAAACAGTACAGATAGCGATAACAAAATACAGACTTTCCCTCAGGCTAATGGTTTGGCAGGACGAAGGAAAATTTAGTGAATTACAGGAAAAGGAGGCATAATGAATCCTATGACATCTCAGTCACTCCCCACCTTTGGAGAAGTGTACACTACTGAACACTAATCTTAATGATTCCTAAATAAAATATTCTCTAAGAACAAAATTATCCTTGACTATGTATATAATATTGTACAAATGATATACTAAAATATATATTGGCATGAATCAACAAATAAAACTTCATTATTTTACTTAAGAAAAAACCATCATACTATAAAAATATTTCTATGATGTTAAAAGTTTAATGGTTGGTAAATCCTCTTTATAATTAATATCTTAGTGGATAGAAAACTCTACTTGGAAGCAGGAAAAACAGATTCAAATTCTGCTTAAGATATCTACTATTGATAAGACCATAGACAAGTCATTAACCTGCTCTCAACTTATTTCTCCAAGTAAAAAATACGATTATAACACCTGTAGTTCTTACATCATAGGGCTATTACAGAAAGAAAATGATATTATATATACATATATATGTATATATAATTTGTAAACTTGAAAGAGTGGTGCTCGTGTGAGTAACAATTATCAGTATCTTTGTATGACAAAGGAGGACCATGATCCAGGTTATTACAAAACTATCTCAAGCAATCTTTGATACAATAAAATTCTGTTATAGCTAAACATTTTAATATGGGGTCTATTATAATAGAAAATACCTATTTAATCATAACAAAAAAGCTATGAATAGCAAAAATATCTGTTATGTGGATATTATATTGAAAATCATCTCATAGACCACAGTCGTATTGCACTGGTAATCACAAGGTATTCAAGGACACTTCGTGAGACTTTCAGCACACCGGGTAGAACATCTATTGAGGATCATGTATACCTCTGAAAGGCATGTTTGGTTCACAGTCAGCCCTATCTGAGCAGGCAATCTCTTTGTTCCACTGAAGAATTAATATAAACCAACATAATATATCAAATATTTCTCTTTTATTGGTAACATTGAATGCTAGATAAACAAAAGAACCTGTAGAATCATCCACAAAATTATATTTTAAAATTTGGATTTCCTTGCACTAAATTAGAAGTTATTCTCCCTAGGAAACAGAAAAAACTTTAGGTGTTTGAAAGAGGACAAAGAAGCAGATTTCTGCCTATTTTTCTCTGTTGAAGAATTATGGAGAATGAGAGTGAATTTGCAAAGGTGTGATTTTATTGTTTTGTGATTGTCTCATACAAACTTAGTTTTTCTAGCCAAACACACCATGAGTCTTCCAATAAAGTAAAATCCTAGTTTAAATTCATTATTTCAGTTTAAGCTCTTGACCAGCACGATAATGGAAGGCAAGTTCTGACAGATGCTATTAAATTTAAAACCTTCAAATAGGGGCCCAATGACAGAGCCCATGTCAACTATCCAAGAACCACTCAGGATATATTTAGAATGATTCCTTACATGAAAGTTGGCCTCAAGATGATTGAAATTTTATATACAACCAGTTTTGAAAATCATCTGTTTAGGCAATGAAAGGTCACAATTTATGTCAGCAGAGGACCTACCACACCAATGATTTTAAAGATACTTCCTTGAGTTAAATAAGTAATAGATAGATATGAATAGATTCATTTTTATAGGGCAAAGCCCTTAGGTAGCCAACTGATTTGGATTGTATGGGAACCTTTGATGTAAAGGTCATCCCTGATAAGGCAAATCTAACAATTCTTCATTAAAAAAAACCAACAACAAAAAAAAACCCATAGTGAAGGATGAAACAAAATGAAAGTACTTAATCTGACTTAGAATGGTAGAAGCCTTGAATTTTGTTCTACTTCACTTATTAATTAATCACTGCAAGCTCCACAAAAATCTACTAATGATTTGGATCTTGCTACCACTGCTCCAACATGCTTACTCTAACCTCTGAGGAACATGCTGACATTGTATAAATACTCCAAAGGGGTCCTTGAGGACCGTAAGCCTATCTAATTGTTAATCTAGACTGGGTTCTCAACTTTAAGCCTCTCTAAATTATTATTTGATCTTGCTCTGTCCTGTTTCTTACCAAATGTATCATTTTCTCACAGAAGGGACCTTAACAGTTCAGAGTATTGCCCTATACAGGAATCCACTTTGTCAAATCCCTTTCAAGTTTCATTTGAATATTTTTATTGATACTCTCCATTTGGGGACATTCCTCTGTACTGAGTTTGATGAAAACACCATCATACCACTGGCTATACGGAAAAGGGAAAAGTTAAATTAGTTGTATAGACTTAGCTCTTTCAAGAGACATATTTTATACTCGCATCTCACATCAGGTTATTTCAGTGCAATTTTTGTGCTAAAGGAAGTCATATTTTTCTGAAAATACTTTTCACTGGGCAGATTTTGCTAGGCTATATCAGATCCAGATGCAAGCCTTCTTATAAAATGTAAAACTCTCCTAAATTCTAATGCATGCATTCCAAAACAATCTAGGAAACGTTTATCCAGTTGATGAACTTACCAAGATTGTTCTTGTCACATCATAATACTCTCAGAGGTGATCATCAGATCACCATGCTCTTCTCAAGGTTACTAAGACAGTATGAGGTCACTGAGGAAAGAAAGTCAGAGAGAGGCGATGGCACAGAGCAGCAAAGTTTCCTAAATTGATGAAAAACACATTTCGAGAATCAAAGATCAGGTTTAAAAAAAAAAATGAGCAATGATAATACATGTAAATATGAGCAATTTCAAAGATAAAAGTAAGTTTGTTTTTTATGTGTGGTAAATGGTAACAATTGGAAATAAAGTAGTTTCTTTTTAGGAATATGACACATAGTCTAAAAATGTCAAACAAAATATAGAGGCTTCCGCTTTGCTCCTGCCTGGTATGCTTGGTGTGAGAGCTTAACACTTTAGAGCTGTGATTTCCAACCTTGATTTTGCAACACCCCAGGGTGTCTCCAATTATCTCAAGGGGTGGCAAAATATTCTCAACAAAAACCCTCTCAAAACAAAATTAGTTTAAATGTGATTTAAATTTAAACATTCATATGTGTCATAAAGAACCTTTAGAAGGGCAGGAAAAAGTGTCACCAAATCAAATAAACAGTAATAAGTTGTGACTCTAAAAGAAATGGCAATAATGAATTTAAGACTTAGCAATTTTATTATTTTTCTTTAAGTTGTGAAAAGATTTGTTCATATGGTTTTCTTTTCAATGGTTTTCAGTCCCATCATTGAGGATTGTAATGGCAGGGGAGGGAGGAAGAAGTTTCGTTTTCATTTTTTTATGGGGGAGAAGTAATCCTCCTTCTCTTGTGTCAAGAGAAGGAAGAGAATAATGGGGGGTGGGAATTGATTTGTAAATTAAGTTTAGTATCTCTAAATCCTATTACCTGTTTGATTTGCTCCAATTAGTCAGTGGCAGTAGGCAGTGGTTGAGATGAAAGCAGGACCAAAGTCTGAAATTCATGGTAGAGATGGCTGGCAAAATCAAGATCTGGTCTTTCAGGCTTTAAGCGTTTGGTGTCAGAAGGCTGAGCTAATCATGGCATATAAATATGAATTGTTGCACAAAATGAAGCACAGACACATAAAAGTTTTGAGCCTAACCTTCTGTTGGCCAGTTGTAGTCTCCTAAACCACCATTATCTGTGGCACTTTCTATGCCTTTCTTAATCTCTATGGAATTAACCAGACATTGGGTTCAGTCTCACCTCTGTGAGGTGCCCCTTCTCATTTACTTTAACTTACCCCTAGATAAATGAATGTTTTTATTAAAAAAAAAACATACCACCTGCATAAATTAAAGTTGTTTTTCTGGCACTATTTTCTTTGTTTGTTTTTCATAAGCTATAGGCACCCTTGATACTTCTAGGAATTGATTGAAGTAGTCACCAGGAAAGAGCAACCCTGAGGAATAAACTAAGAATGCTTTGGGGAAAAGATATGCTTTATGGATTACTCTCTTCTTTTGAATTAACAGTTCATATGAACTTGAAAAAACGGAATATTGAAGAGATGGGGGGAAAGTAGAGGATTCTAACTGTTAAAAGGATGATGAAGATGATGATGATGATGATGACAAGGAAGAATAGGATAAAAAAGGCTTTTCATTCAAAACTTTAACTTTTCTGAAATTCTATAATATGCTATAGCATTTGATAAATAGAACAGATGGCCAGGAACATGAGATACAAACTCCAGATATTGATTTATCAGAAGGAATAAAAAAATACATCAGTAAGATGAGTAATAATTATATTTTAAACATCCACTGAGTAGAAGCTAAATTTGATGGAATCAGAAGTCATTAAATAATTCTATTTTAAAAGTAAAAGAATTTTCAATATTGTATGCAGGTGTATGTGTGTGTGTGTGTGTGTGTGTGTGTGTGTGTGTGTGTGTTTGTGTAATCCCACCAACTACCCAGATGCTGAAAAATTTCAGGAGTTACAAACAGAAAGACAAA
This sequence comes from Potorous gilbertii, assembly GCA_028658325.1. Taxonomy (NCBI): domain Eukaryota; kingdom Metazoa; phylum Chordata; class Mammalia; order Diprotodontia; family Potoroidae; genus Potorous; species Potorous gilbertii. The sequence continues at coordinate 414,516,221 of CM053771.1, forward strand.
TATTGTCTTTCTATACAGGAATGTAAACAGTTCAACTTTGGTAAGTCCCTTATGACTTCTCTTTGCTGTTTACTTTTTCATGCTTCTTCTCATTCTTGTGTTTGAAAGTCAAATTTTCTTTTCAGCTCTGGTCTTTTCATCAAGAATGCTTGAAAGTACTCTATTTTATTGAAAGACCATATTTTCCTCTGAAGTATTATACTCAGGTTTGCTGGGTAGGTGATTCTTGGTTTTAAACCTAATTCCTTTGACTTCTGGAATATCCTATTCCACGCCCTT
>CM053771.1:414516999-414605541 GCA_028658325.1 Potorous gilbertii
AATTTCATGAAAAATGATGTGTAGGCTCTTTTTTTGATCATGGCTTTCAGGTAGTCCCATAATTTTTAAATTGTCTCTCCTGGATCTATTTTCCAAGTCAGTTGTTTTTCCAATGAGATATTTCACATTCTCTTCCATTTTATCATTCTTTTGGTTTTGTTTTGTGATTTCTTGGTTTCTCAGAAAGTCTATATGTTCCATTGTAATTTTGAGAGAACTATTTTCTTCAGTGAGCTTTTGCACCTCTTTTTCCACTTGGCTAATTCTGCTTTTGAAAGCATTCTTCTCCCCATTGGCTTTTTGAACCTCTTTTTGCCAACTGAATTAGCCTATTTTTCAAGGTGTTATTTTCTTCAGCATTTTTTGGGTCTCCTTTATCAAGGTATTGACCCGTTTATCATGCTTTTCTTGCGTCTCTCTCATTTCTCTTCCCAGTTTTTCCTCCACCTGTCTAACTTGATTTTCAAAATCCTTTTTGAGCTCTTCCAAGGCCTGAGCCCATTGGATATCTATTTCAGATGTTTGGGATGCATAGGCCTTGACTCCTATGTCTTTACCTGATGGTAAGCAGTTTTCTTCCTCGTCAGAGAAGAATGGCAGAATCATCTGGTCCCCAAGAAAGTAGCCTTCTGTGGTCTTATTTTTTTCCCCTTTTCTGGGTATATTCCCACCCAGTTACTTGACTTCTGAGATTCCTTTCCATAGCCACTTTGCCTCCAGATCTACCCAGCTAGTACTTGGGGTCTGAGATTTAAATGCTGCTCCCCAGCCTCTGGGCTTTCAGCAGGGGCAGGGCTGCTATTCCATGTAAGATTAAGATCAGGTGCTCAGGTGGGGGCAGGGCTGCCTCACAAGGCTCAGTTCCCTCAGGGGTTTATGTGGAGACCTTCAACAATGGATCCGAGCCACTGCTTGCTTTGGGAGCCCCTGTCTGCTTCTGCCTCTGCTGCTGCCTCCTGAGGGGGCTTGAGTTATGGGGACACCGTGCTCCCCTCTTGGCGAGCCAATTAGGCTCTCTCACTAACCGTTGGCATCTGTGGGTGGATGGACCTGCGTGGCCACTGGAGATTCCATCCCTGAATCCTGCTCAGATCTGTTCTTCTCGGTGCCATGCATCCAAGTCAGGGCTGGGCTCTGCTCTGGGTCTGGTGCGCAATGGACCTTTGGTATCTCTCTGGAACAGAAATCTCCCCCACTCTGTTTTTGTGAGGCTTCCACTCCCCCAGAATTTGTTGGGAGTTCTTCTTTACAGGTATTTTATGGACTGTGGGTTAGGACCTAGCATATGTGAATCTTTCTACTGTACCATCTTGGCTCCTCCCCTTTAAATGCCAGGTCTTAAATATTTTAATCAAGGTTTGAAGATCCCTATTCTGATATAAATGTAGTGTAGAGCACAGAACATTAATCTTTTTGCTCATAATTTTTACTGTCTCATATTTGCATCAGACATCAGATCTTCCAAAGTGTGATGCTTCACAAACAACTTGTGAACTAAGGAATGCCAAGTATTATTTTCCTTATAATGAAACTGATGTTCAAAGAGGTTGGGTGATCAATACATTTTGAGGAATCTAGTTACAATTCACAGATGGGAAACTAGCATCTTTTGACTTAACATTAAGAGCACTTTTTTGAGACTCTTATTATTTTCTTTTTATTAAAACAAGAGGTTCAGTAATAAACATGAACAGCTCTTATCTTGACTCATTTCCTTTATTCTACCTTCTCTTCTCCTCATGTCTTGGGTTTTCAAACATATTCTGATGGCTGATATCTTTTGTTGGAGGCAACAATTCTAAGATTGGCAGCAGTTCTGTTGTCTATTGGTCTCATCACTGCTCTCTCTCAAGTGGTCATTTCAAGGTCATTTTGGAATGAAGAGGTCTGTAGAAGGGCAATGGATCAGAGAAGACTGGTTTAGTTATCCTAGTTTAAATGTAGAGTCACAATCTGCAATGGGATGGAATTTTGCTATTTTAGTAGGACATGGAATTTTAGATGGGCACATATAGAATCATCCGGTAACATTCTTTGTGAATGAGTTGAGGTGTTAGAGTGATAAATAATCTAGAAGGGATAGAGTTTCTTAATTAATTAATTACTATGAAGAATTCAGATTAATACGAAGAATTCATTGATACATGGAAAGAATTGTATGAAGTGATACACAGTGAAGAAAGAAGAGCCCAAAGAAAGAAATCCTGTGATCACAGTAATATAAAAATATATCACTAAAACAAAGCATGTAATCACTAAAACAGGTCAAGCACTTACCAAATATTGGTTCCAAATAACCATATTTAACACTTTCAATTTCTGTTAAGAAATAGAAATTTTTAAGCATAGAATGTTACTCATTCTTTTGTTTGTTTTGCCAGATGGAATTAGTATATCTGACACTTTTGCTTAACATTGGAGCAATATTGGAAATTTTACTCATTGAACTAAGCTTGTTCATTCATAACAGCCAATCCCTTTGGGGATGAAGATGGTGTATCTTTACTTTCTCTTACAAAATATTGAATATAACAGTTTATAATGCAGTCCATCAAAAGATATTGGATCCTACTTCCCAACTCTTTATTTCCTACAAGGAGTAAACTTGGTTGGAAAGTGATTTTATAAGGGAAAGATGTTTATCTGGAGATTTGTTGATGTAAAGTAAGGCATGAAATTAAAAAAAAATCAAAGTTAAAAATGAAGTTGTCCAAAACATGATTAGAAATAACATGTATATTTTAGACTCTGAGGTTTTCTTAAATTCCCACCTTTTCTTTGGTTCATTTTATTTATAAGAATTTATAAAAGGGATATATGTAAAAGTAAATATTTATTGTAAATATTTTATTTTAAACAATGGCAAGGAGCTGAAAAGTATTTCTATTGTATTTTATTTCTCTTGTCTCTTTTGCATGATCTAATTCAATGTTTTTGTGTCAGTGAAGTCTTAAAACTGTCTGAAAATATTTTATTATTATTATTATATAAAATTCCAGCATTATTAAATAACATTTGCTGCACTCCATTCATTCTTTATGTACAAGAAGGCAGAAGAAACCTTGCTCCCCTTATAACGTTCTCAATGACATTTTCTAACAATGTACAGATACTAATAGAGTTGAAAGACTTAGAAAACCTACACTAGTTACTTTATACACTTACATTATTAACTCTTACACAGCCCACCCCCCTTTTTTGTGGAATTCAAATTAGATAGTAATCCAGGGAAGCCTCTAAGACAATAATTACCTATTTATGTCTCATTTTATGATGTCTTGCTTACAGTTTCCCTCACTTAATCCTTAATTTACCAGAGCTGATATTCAATTAAAGTGAAGAAAATGCTTCCAGTGCAACTTTAACAAAACAAAATTTTATCAGTTAACATGCATATATAAATATACATATATATACACTCTTTCTATACATATATATATATACTTACACACATCATTATATATACACATATATATGTATATGCACACACACACCAACAAATATATCAATGCCCATTATGCCCCTACAGAATCAAAAACATCTCTCTAGGCTTCAGTATCTTCATCTGTGAAGTAAGAGGGCATTGCAAAACCACCTATTGTATCCCTTACCTATCAAAATCTATGAAATGTTTCAATTACAACATTATGATATGTATTAGATCACAACAATATGAATAAAAAAAGTTTTCTTCATAAACTGAGATAAGAATACCTTTTTGTTCCCTACAAGTAGTAGAGACCTGAAGTTTACTGGACATCTTCCCCTCACATTCAGATAAATGATCATTTCTAAAAATGCCTCAAGCCCCTTCTTTATTATGACTAGAGAAGAAAAAAATAAAGAAAAGGTCCTACCTAGAATATGTTTCTCAAAAGAGATGAAATAGTTTTGATGACTATTTAAGGTTTTAAGTTCATCAATATAATTTTATTTTATCCTATGAAACTGTACTTCATAATGACCTCTGATAAGCTGTTTGAACTCATGTCAAATCAGGACTTGGCAAAGAACCTGAATCAGAAGTTAAAAGGCAGGTAGGTGATGTAATAGACAGAATACTATACCTGGAGTCAAGAAAATGTGAGTTCAAATCTTGACTCCAATACCAATTGGAGTATGAAGCTAGACAATTTGCTTAACATCTTTTTTTTTCCTTGGTTTCCTCAAGTATAATTTAGGAAATATAATAATACCTACCTCTCAGGGCTGTTGTGAGAACAAAAGGTATAACATCTGTTAAGTCCTCTCAAATATTAAAGTGTTATGTGAATGTGAGCTATTAAAAACCAAAACACAAATGAGCTAATATACTAGTGTGATGATAGCAATACTTGTTAGTATATATATAACACTTTAAATTTTTACAAAATCATATATATATTTGCATATGTACATATGAATATACACATACACATATGTGTATATATATGTATTTATACATATATAAATATATATATATATATATATATATATATATATATATATATATATTTCTCATTTGATCCTTACAGCATCCCTGAGAGGCTGATGTTACATGCTGTTGCCATCCCCATTTTACAGGTGAAGAACCAGAGGGACAGAGAAGTTAAGGAATTGCCCAGAGTTACACAATTAGTGACTTCCTATGGGGTGTGATTTTATTTGGTTCTCAAAGGAAACTAGGGAGGTCAGAAATTGGTTCAGAGGTAAAAGAGCTTTCCAAGCATGGGGGCAGTCAAAGAAAATATTGCTAGCAGGAGTCAGAATGTTTTGTTTGTAGAAGAGTCAGGAGGTCATTCTCTCTCTCTCTCTCACATACATACCTATGTATGTCACACACATACATATGCATGTATAAACATATATACACATGTGTATAAATATATATACATATGTGGATAGATAGATATGTGTAGGTAGATATACATATCTATTTATCTACACAAAGAGAAGACAGAATCCGATGAGGAGAATATTTCAGGAATGGGGGTCAGCCATATTTTGGGTTTGGGAGAAGGAATTATCTGGAGGAATAGCAATGAGACCAGCACCAATGAAACCAACATGGGGGTGGAGTGAGGATTATACTGTACAAGTTTGTGAAAGACTTTGAATGCTGGAGTATACTTTTTCATGATAGTAATAAGGAACCACAGGACTTCACCAAATTGGCAGGGGGGGTGGGGAGGGTAACATAATTAGATCTGTGGTTTCAAACAATGAATCTGATAGCTGAGTCAAGGAATGGATTGGAGTGGGGAGAAACTTAAGGCACAAACAGTAATCAGAAGGCTATTCCAAAAGCCCTGAGTCCAAGTCCAGTGATAGACCTCTACTGATGAGCTCTATCCCTTTTGTTTCCTGCTAGATCTGAGGGTTCTTGAGGCTACTCTCTGCTCTAGTGACTATATATATATCTGGTTGAAAAGTGTATACCTGTGTTCCCCCAACAGTAACTCAAACTCTATCAAAATCCATCAAATCTGCAGCTTTCATACGAAATATCTCCTTCTTGAAAAGTAGCTCCTGTTTTGGATACAATGGACACAAGAGATGTTGAGAAAAGATAAATTAACTCATAAGAGTGATTCCTACTTGAAGGAATGTTGTTCCTCTGATGGATCTAGTTTTTTTCAGTGTTACTCAAGGGCTTGCTCAGTTATTTCACATACAATAGGTATTTCTTCATTCCTATTAAATCATTTTTACAAAATTAATAATTTGAAAAGAAATGGTAGTATTATCACATTGTTGACATATTAACACTTCATTATCTCTTTTTGGATGCTGATCAACTGGGCTAGACTTTGATGAAATATAATTAGGAAGAAAGAAGAAGAAGAAGAAGAAGAAGAAGAAGAAGAAGAAGAAGAAGAAGAAGGAGAAGGAGAAGGAGGAGAAGAAGGAGAAAGAAGGAAGGAAGGAAGGAAAGAAAGAAAGAAAAAGAAGAAAGGAGGAAGGAAGGAAAGGAGGAGGTGGAGAAGGAGGAAAAGGAGAGAAAAAAAGAAGAAAAAGTAGGAGGTGGAAGGAGAGGAGGAGGAGGAGACATGGAACCTGACTTGCTCAGGTAAAGCACACATAAGTGGCAGACTTGAGATTCAAACTCATACCCGCTAAACCCAAACATCACAATTAAAGAGAAGAAAGAAACTAAAACATTTCATGCAGAATTACAAAGTCCTCCTCACTTTTTTCTTTAGTATATCTAGTAATTGACATAACTTTATTAGGTACTTACTATGTATCAGGCAATGTATGAGGTGACTGGAGATAAATGGAAAAAAAATAGTCCTTGCTCTCCTTGCATGCATTTGTGATTTTACCTTACAGAAAACTATCTTAAGAAATGTTTTGTGTCTAATTCAGTGATGTCCTCATAACATCAGAAATATACACACACATACATATTAGATTAGCAAATTGCAGTTAACATCTATATTTTTCTTGTTTTATATAAATTTTTATATTGACTGTATAAGGAACATGTTTAAATTACCCATGCCCTTTGATTAGCCATTCCCAAATTGGAAATGTCTCCTGATGAAAGAAAATATTTTTACCAAAATTTTCTTAGCAGAGTTCTTTATGGTGGCAATAAACTGAAAACAAATTGGATTAACAAAAGCAAATGACTTTAAAAATATGATATATGAATATAATATGTTACTATAAACCAATGCACTGTTATACTACCCTCCCATTCTCTAGGTGCCCTTTGCTGTCTTGCTTATGTATATTTGTATATGTTTGTATCCACACATATGTGTACACAAATATATACACACAGAGGTTTTTTATTTGGAACTCAACTAGGTTGTCAAAATCCAAAAATGACTTACTGATCCTTGTGTATGAGTTTTCATCAACATTTGTTTCCCATGCATGGAATATTCTTTCTTTTTAGCTTTGCTTCTTGACATCTTTATCTAAGATTCAGCTCAAATGATATTTCTTTTTTTTTTGCAATTTCCAAAATAAATTTTGTTGTGAAGTTTCTGCATTTCGTTCTCCTTCTCTTGTAGTCTTGGTACTCCAGAGTTGACCAGTACACCGGAGTACACCGGACAGTGATGAGCCCAAACTTTCATCCAGCTGGGGTGTCTCTCTTCTGATGGTGGATGATTTTTCAATATGCTGGTGATGACCTCCTCCAAAGGGATGTTCCACGAGATTTATGGACACACACTGGGCATGAGGCCAGCAGTTTCTCTGGCCTTGTATTTGCGGTAGACACAACCTGCCTTAAAGATGGATGCTCCTCCAGCAACACCAACCACAGTTCTGCTTGCAGAAGAGACCGCTTTCTTAGAGGCTGAAGGTAACTTCGCCTGTGTTTTCTTGGTTTCAGGGTTATGGGAAACCACTGTGGCATAGTTTCCAGATGCACAGGCAAGCTTACTCCGGTCCCCAGGATTTTCTTCAAGACAGCACACTATGGTCCCTTCAGGGATAATGCCGCCTGGAAGGATATTACCAATGTTCAGCTGAGCTTTCTTAACCACAGTACACAAGCTGAACGGTATGGATACCTTCAGTAGCAATGAACAACTCTGTCCTCTTTTTAAATCGGCAAGGATCCCAGAAAGCTACTTTTTGCAAGAGGAGTCCCTCTGCCTGGTTCATGGATTAGGTCCTTTACGATATCCATGGCAAAGTCGACAGCCTGGATATTGGCTGTCCCTTTCCTGTGCTTCATGTGAGCGTGGAATACTGAGCCCTTACCTTTCCTCTGACAATGGATCCCTCCACCCATTTTGCTGGGTGTGACTCTGGACTTTCTAGAAAGTGGTCAAATGATATTTCCTCAGGGAGTCCTTTCTGGTCATTAGAGTTCCTCCAGATTAGTTTGTATTGAGTGAATTCATTTTCTTCATTGTCTGTATTCACTAACTTCCCCATTAGAATGTAACCTCCTTAAGATTTTTTTCATTTATTGTACTTGAATTCTGGTACCTAGTAAAATGCTGGTACATAATAAGTGTTTAATAAATGCCTGTTGATCTAGATCTAGAGAACAGAACATAATTAATGTTGGAAAAAATATATTCATGAATTCATTGTAATTGAGATAAAAATATTTCCTATGAAAATTAGCCCCACACAATATTAAAAGTCACTTTCTATATTCATATTTCAGCATAGTCCTCATGAAGAAATGCCATCTCATCAAATGGAGAAAAAAAGTTGAAATAATTAGGTGGTCTAAAATTTCAATCCATATATCCATGCAGACTTTAGCTTTGTATTACTGACAGACAATTTCAACCCAAAAGAAAAATGTTTCTGGAAATCAAAGGGATTTTGTAATAGTTGAAGGTATAACAGAATTTCCTCCTATTGATTAACATTAAAAATGAAAAACCATTTAAAACGAATCAAGGTACATTACAAGGAGAATCTATTTTAAAAAACATATTAAGATTTTGAAAAGAATTAAAAATTAATTTTGCTTTGGGTTTGAGATATATATCTATATAAAACACATAACAAATCTTTCTGTGTGTAAATTTTTATACCCAATGTGGTTTTTTGCCACAATATAATCATATTAACATTAAACCATACTTATGAAAACATCCTAAAATAATTTTAATATAAGTGAAAGTTATGTTTATTGTTAGATTAAGCTATGGCAAGCATACTGAAGTCTTTGTATTTGGAATATATAGTCTTTCACCTCTCTTGAGTGATCTAAGAACCCCATTTAAAGATTTCTGAAACCATAGTGCTTTTTTTTCAGAGTTAATGCTTCAGTCCCAGACTTCTGGCAATTACAATGCAATACATCTGCAAACAGAATGGATTCTGTTTTACCCTTAACTCCCAAAATGTGAACTTCAAAAGGTTTGTGGAAGACGTATTGCATTCTAACATACATATCTGTCATGCATAAGAACTAGTTAACTAATTTGCTTGCTTTGGGGTTCGTTTTTTTCTTACAAACTATATATAATTCTTTGATTTCAAACTCATAAAAACTGTTGATGAGATACAGCTTCAGAGGAATATTTTCTGACTCATAATATTTCAAAAAACACATTTCTGGAAACTTTGCTATATTAAATCTTATTAATACAGAGGTCTGGAGCAATCCTTATTGAGTTGTCATCATAGTCTACAGAATATAAATCTAAACAAATGCGTCTAGTATAAAGAGAATTCTTTATTAAAACCACCTTTCTTTAAGGTTCTATTACCTCAATATGCGATTTTGTTGTATTTAAGGCAGCCTTCCTCCCATGGCCCTATTGCTGGTCAGCTTCTTCTTGTGTGCTATCAGAATCTAGTCCATTAGGAATTAGGCACTTCCAGGAACTTTTTTAGACTGTTGACTAGAACTACTCAAAGGGACAATCTTGAAGAAAGTGAATGAAAACCTTACATTCATTTTATTGGTGTTGTTGCTGGAATCAAACTACTTCAAAATTGTTTGGATTGTTTGTTCCTGTTCCCTTCCTTTCTTTCTAATCTAGGCATCATCTTTTTCAAATCACATTCAATGAATAAAAGTTCACTTTTTAACTGAAATTTCGTCATTTATTTATTAGAAAGACCCTCAGAATTCATCCACACTTATGACTGACTTTTTCTTAGGCTATTTAAAACACTGACACTTGATATTCATCTGGAGAAATGAACCAGTTTTCAAAATGTGTTTTCGATGGAATAAAAAGGCTCACGTACATCAGAGACCTTTACATGTGATTTGCTGCAGCTCACATTACAGCAAGGTGGAAACAATGTCAGCGAGAACAAAGTCAAATTTCTCTATAACCCAATGTGAATAACAGTCTTTTGGCTAATAATGCCAAGATTAATATGTTACCAGTGCTTTTAATAATTTTAAGTATGTTTTAAAATTTTAACAGCCCAACCTCCTGTGTGCCTAGTCATAATAAGATCTGCTTGCCATACTGTATTCTTGCTATATATATATATATATATATGCATTTTCAAAGCACTAGTAAGTAAAGAAGGAACACCCAGTGCTATCTTATTTCAAAACAAGTAAAGCACCATCTGTTTTAATCAAATGAAGGAAAGATAAAGTTCAGCTAATGGCAGCTGACATGCCAATTCTAGTTCAGTTGAGTAAGCAGTTTTAAAATAGGGTTATAGCATTAGCCAACTGTCTTGAATTAAGAAAGACTTTTCATGAGCTAATAATTGTGAAAGTGTTAAATATTGGTATTTCCCATTGCAGCATATCTGACAACCTGAATATTGTGCTTTTAGCCACAAAATATGAAAATACTTAAAAAGAAGGTATCAGTATTTAGGATTAATCTTCTACTGATGAGTCATGGAGATATGGAAAAAGTTGTAAAAGGCATGAGTCTGAATTGAACACTACCTACAGTAGAAAAGAGTCATTAAACAAGCCAACCATGGGGCATCTGAGACAGATTAAAGTGTAATTTAAAAATATTTAACAAAATCTATAAAAAATAAAAATAACAACATATTTTCAAAGTAAGTTAATATATGGTCCATAACAATCATTAGGTATGTTTTAGTGGCCCCTGTCTCTAACTGATATAGAGTATATCCCTACTATATACAGAGTATATACTGATATACATGATATCTCTACCGATACAGAGTGTATCCATGCTGATGAGATAACAAATCCATCTGAGTATTTAAAGAGATTTTTAATGAATAAATTTAGAGTATTAAAAACTGTCAGATGCCATGTATTCCATCTCTCTCATTTTTTAGGCAAAGAAATGGAAAACAAGAGAGTTTAAGTGACTCGTACAAAATCACATGGATGGTCATTGTCAAAGGTGAGATTTAGAATGAAGTCTCCCCACTCTAAAGCCCAGACTCTTAACTGTTTACATTATGACTGAATATCTTTAAAAAAATCAAACTTTTGTTTCATTTTTACATGATGTTTCACCTCATTTTTATTGACCTTTTATGTTCCCCCAATGAACACTTTCTTGGGTATAAGGAAAAAATATTTAAGCAAAGCTCTCTGATAGAGTGTCCATTTCTGTCTGGACAAATTCTATTTTACAACATCTGAAATCTTGACTTTTTTACTGAAAGGAAGAAGATGTACTTAATTAGCAGTCCTCTAAAAAGTAAGATTGTTCATTATAATTTAAAGGATCATGTGATCTCAGTGTCATAGATTTAGAACTGGAAGAAACTTGTGAAACCATCATCTTTAAACCCCTTGTTTTACAGCTGAGGAACCTGAAACCCAGCAAGTTTAAGTGATTCATTTGAATTCAGATTCATTTTTAGTACCACTATTCACATTATTAAAGGCATTATCTTTATTTTTCTTTCAGATCTACTTTCTTCACACTGTATTACTTCATGCAAATGTTTCTTACTTTCTTTGAATTTCCCCATATTCATCATTTTTATGATACAATATCTCATTATATTTATATGCCATTGTTCAGTCAGTCTTCAATCAATGACTTTCTAGATGATATATTTATATGTATGCATATATATGAAATGTGTGTATATATATATGAATGTGAATATACATATGTGTACGTATGTATATATATATATATATATATATATATATAATGTGTGCATGTATATAGATAGATAGATAGACAGGTAATTTTTAGGTTCTGTGAAAGAGGTTTATACTATCCTACAATCTTAAGAAGAAAGGGACCTTAGAAATAATCTGGATGTTCCTCTGTTTATAGATGAGGAAATTGAGGCCCCAAAGAAGTTGCACCATTTATATAAGTCCACAAAGGTAGAAAATGGGTGAGAAAAAGGACTGTCTGTTGCATTTCTTTGTATCCTTGGCACTTAGAACAGTTTCTAGAACACAGTAGGTGCTTAACAATACCTTATTGACATGCTGAATGTCTTTGATTCTTTTTTTTCCTTTTCTTTCCCTTTCTTCATCATTATTTAAGGATTCAACTATATCTTTGGTCAATTCACTCCCCATACCTCCATAATAGTTTACTTCTGTTCATTAAATGGGAAAAGTACTTTAGTTGATCCAACTTGGGTATAAATCAAATAAAATTTACTAGGCAATGTCCAGAAGAAAACCAGACACTCTATATATAATTTGCCAATATCTCTATTCCACTCAGTCATTTCATGTTCTTTCTACATAGGATTTTAAATATACATTTTAGTCTCCCTTCTGCCTTCATCTTCTTCCTTTCCCAAACTGCATGTTTTTTTCCCTCTCCAAACATTGTTGATCTTTTGCATACACTCATCCATCAAAGCAATCAGTGATCTGATTTAAAAAAAGTCATTTAAAAATTTAATTCAGTATAGATGAGAGATCAATGAAATATATCAACTTTCATCAAGATTACTACTACTAATAAAAATAACCATCTTTTATATTGATCTTTCAGGCTTATGAAACACTTTACATATGTTATCTTCTTTGAACTGTATAACTACCTTGTAAAGTGGATGCTCTTACTATCCTGAATTTAGATCTTCCTGCTTCCATAGCTAACACTCTCTACCCACTAATTGCCTATTTCCTACAAATTGCCTATGTCTCTATTATCCTTGAACAAACCCTCACTTGATGTCCCATAGCTATCAATCATGCATTTCAGATCTCAGATTTCACAGACAAACTCCTTGATATAATTGGTGCTTCCACTTCTCAGTTTTTTTTCTTAACTCTCTGAAATCTGGCTATAAACTTACTGAATACAACTGAACCTATTATTTCCAATGTTACCAAAGACCTCTCAATTTCTCTATCTAATAGCCTATTGTTAAACGACATCCTTCTTCACTTCTGTTTAGCCTCTGACACCATCAATCACCCTCTTGTCTTGGATAGTCTATTCTTTTTAAGTTTCTATGGCACTGCTTTTTTTCCTGCCTCTTTCCTGACCTGTCTGACTGTTTTTTCTCAGTTTTCTTTTGATGAATCTTGATCTAAGTCATACTTTCCAATCATATATTCATGATCTCCAAGGGCAATGTCCTGGGCGATTTCTTTATATTATTTCATTTGGCAATTTCATTCACTCCCATGGATTTAATTGTCATCTCTATGTTGATGAATATCACATTTATTGGTTCAATTTCTTTTCTGACCTCTTTACACCTCTAACTGCCATTCAGTCATCTTAAGATGTCTTGTTGACATTTTAAATTCAACATCTCCAAAACTGAAGCCCTCTTGAGGTTCTTTTGATTATTAATATTTATACAGAAATCTTGTTTGTACCAATCTATGAATTCCAAATCCAAAGCTCATTTGTCTTTCCTACTCTAATCTGATGAGGCATTTTAATCAAGCAAAAAAATATGACTTTTTTTTTTGCAGCTATTGATTTGTTTTATTGGATTCACTCTTCCCATTTCTTAGTATCTACTTGATGAGAAAGAGTTAACTCAATTTTATTTTTTAAAATGGTTATAGGCAATCCATGCATAAAATGAAACCATTACTTAATCAGCTAAGTCTTCTGACACTAAATTAATATAAACTCAGTCTCACTCACTGCCTCTGTACTCCTTGCAAATGGGAATGGATAACTGAATAAGAGAAAAGGTTAAAACTTTTACACTGTTCCCACTTTGAAAATTTTGCTGTGACCATATCACAGTTGGATCTGTTTTTTTGCACACTGTGTGGATATAAGCACATTCAGTTGTATTCATTGACATTAAGTGTTTCAAGTATTCTGGGAAATGTACAGGAGTCTTTTTTCACAATCTTATTGAATGGCAAAAATAAACATCAGGCCAAGACTGTGACACTAATTGTCACAAGGGGAAAAAGAGTAAGAATCGCGGTTCATATAAGACGTTTCAAATCTCTACGAATTTTCATATTAGGATTGAATATGTGGCTTTTTAATTATGCGACTATCAGATCACTACATATGACTGAACTTTAAAGTCAAAATAAACTCATTAAAACTATAAATTCAATCTTTTTTAAAATGTGGTTCAATTTCTTATCAATTAGAGACAAACAAGGAAAAATATTTTAAAACAATGGTGTCAAACTCAAATTGAACTGGGGGTCTCTGAACTGTACCTGGGGAAACACTTTCTTGCTTTGAAAATGCTAATGTTTCCTCTGTTTTACTGTATTTTTATTTACTTTGGTAAATGCTTCCTAAGTACATTTTAACTTGATTCAGACCTCACTTCAGAGTATTATGGGCCCATAAACATCTCTGTCCTACAAGACTTTAAATAAAAATATTATCCTCTCCAATTTTGAGATTATTAAAGTGGCCATTCTGAGAACTATTTATGTGTATTAAGGGTTTTTATGCTCAGAACCACTTGTATTTTAATTAATTTCTCCTTCAGTATTTAGTGCTTGTAATTATTGTCCATTTCTACATTTCTCCTGAATGATAAAATACATACATACACACATATATATGCATTCATACATACGCATGTATGTACATACCCATATACATGACATATAAATATCTTGCTATGTAATTTACTTTTTTTTAGAGGAGACAAAGGATATTGTTTTATTCATACAGTCAACAACTTTCTTACCCAATTCCAGACAACTTTCTGAATGTAGATATGACAGAAATGGGGAGGTTTTAATTATATATCAAGATCAAGATAAAGTGGGATAAAAACTTAGTCCAAGGGTGACCAGATTCCTGTTATTAAGAACATGTATCTGTGGATGGCATCTTATTCATTTGTTTCTTCTCCCTCACATAGATCTCAAATTTCTTCACCATGATGACTTCTTCCAATCATTTCTAACAGGGAGTGCGCCCTTGTGTTAGCATCTAGAACATTCTTCATATTGTTGCCTTCTCATTAGTGAGGTCTTTAAATGTCCAAACCTCTAGGTTATCAGGCTTGCTTTTTTTCCTAGATGATAGTGAGGACATTATAAGTAGAACATCTAGGATATGTTTTTCTATGTCCTTTCAAAAACCATAATCTATCAAAAACTCAAAATAATCAAACTCACCTTCCACAATCAATCTATTTAGTTGCCCATAATTCCAAAACATAATATTCATTGTGTCCACTGTACGTGTACACTGCAATGTTGGGGGAAACGGTAAACAGGAAGGATCTACTCTCCCCTTGAAATTGACTCTTGACTGTCCAGGAGTGAGATGAAAAGCCACCATATATATAGTCATCCCTATTCTTTAACATTAATAATTCAGGACCTTGGTCTATAATATTCTCACAAAGTTATGGAAAGCTGTATTCATGAATTTGATAAGAAAAAAAATTAGTCTCCATATGTGCTTGTAGGTAAGTGGGAGATGATATAAACAATGGCAGGAATAAGGAGAGTAATTGCTTTGTGCAGGGAGAGGTATATCTTTATACTATGATATGAAACTGAAAAGCTCTGGATAAGAATCCTCCCCTGATGATTAAGTTTAAAAATGTGGAGACCTGGGTCACTTTATGCAACCAGTCTTCCACCAAACGGTCATTGCAGCAGCAGTGTGTCTCTTCCATTGAGGAGCTGGGGTGGGAGTGTCTTGTTTCAGTGTCAAGAGCAGTTCCATAATCAAAGTCTTTACACCAGAGGTCACATCTTGACTTTTCTTCATATTGCAACTTTTCAGTGCATTTCTGCAGTACAGCACGTGTACTACAGAGGTAATCTGAATTTCTATAAACTCTTGGATTTGACTCACTCTCACATCATCAGTAGTTACATGTGACATTTCATGATCATTGCATTTTCTTTTAATAAGCTCTGACATCAAAATTACAAACTATTTCTTGATGATGTTTTCACTAGGACTATGGATAGTCCCCATCAGGCTAATATTCCTCATTCCATCATGGAAGCTGATTGTCATTTTCTCAGACAAAGAATTCCCAAGGTAAGCCTGTAACATTTCCAGTGAGACAGGGGTTGGAAAAGATTTTCTGCTCTTTACACAGGATATCATCTCCAAACCCCATTATGGCAACATGCATTCCATCAATTCCCAGCCTGTTCTAAAGGGAGAAACCATGGGAAATAATTGCAATGGCAATTTGTTCATCTAGTTCCCATCTTTTCTTACTTGTAAGAGAATCTAGATAAAGAACATGGAGCGGGAAAGGGATGAGAGGGGAGCAGGTTGCTCAGTTACGTTCCAGCAAAATGGTAGAGCATGGATTGCTTATGCACCTGCAGTAAAGGACTAGCCTTAATGGGGTCCTAGGGTACTGCCAGTAACAACCATGCTTTGTTGTTAGACTACAGAGTCCTGGCAGAACCGGGTCACTCTGGTTGTCCTTGTCCCATGCAGCTGCTTCCTTCAGCTGTATGCTCTTTCTCACCTACCCTTCCAGATTTTAAAGACAGCATTTCTCAGACATCCCTATACCCCACTGATTGGTGCAATATTGCTAAACCACTCTTGAGGGATGAGATTGCTTGGTTGAAAGTCTGAATTGTATGAAAGATGTTTCAGATGCAGTGATAGAAAGCAAGTCAAAGTCATAATTTGTGCAGAGAATCCTGGTGGTTTTTTCTCAATTTTTGGTATATTGTCTGTATATATGTTCTGCTTTTACATGTTCTGTGTGTGTGTATTTGTGAGTTGTTATAAACAGCTCCATTGTAGCTGGAATTTGAAATGCTATCTCTTTTATTCCCCCTCCTCCCTTCTCTCTGATGGCTGCAGCATCAGAGAGGAGACTGTAAGAGAGAAAGTAAGAAACTAATCTTAAGAAATGCAAGGAAATAATGTATGTGCAGTTTTATAGGGGCTTTAATCAAAGCCCATTAGGAGAACAACAAGGGTATGAAGTTTAAGGAAAGGATAAAAGTTTCGGAGTTTATTGGAAAGTTGTTGGTAAAACTCTCTCTCTCCTTCTACCATCTAACCCTGGCCAGGTTGGGAAGGTAGAGAAAAAGACAAGAAGAAATTGAGGAGAATTATTCCCCTCATATCAGGAAGGCAGATTGAATAGCATTTTAGTTATCTCATGCCTCACCTAAAAGAAAAGTTTTTGTATATGGGGTACAACTTAAAGGTAGTTATTCTGGTCATATTTTAAGTGAAACATGTCACTCCTAATTAGATGTTTAAGACAAGAAAGCCTGAGGGTTGGGTTCCTCTCTCCTCCAGAAGCAGAAGGGGGGCTCCATAGGGAAAACTCACCCTGCATGCTGACATGTAGCTGGTATCCGAAATAAAGCCTAAACTTCTGTTTGACTTTGGAGGTCTCTTCTTTCATTACGTTTATCCAGTTGGCCACCGAAGATCTGAATTAGGTAAGAAGGACCCAGTAGCCCACAGCAGTTAGGCAAGACAGTTGGCGCCTCCCACAGAGACAAGCGTAGAGATCCTGGGGTAAGGGAAAACCCCAGAAGGGGCTGAATTAGAGCGGGTACTGAACCTTGTGTTTGGAAGGAGAGAGAAAGAAGAGCTTCCCGAACCCACGGGAAAAGGGCAGGGATGGGGAATCAATTGCCAATAATAAAGCCAGAGGAACAGGATGTCTGGGCTAAGATACTCTACAAGGCATGCAGGGATGTGAGGGTCATGATACATCTGAACGACCTCCGAAAATTTTGTAACAGGATATGGAAGGTCTCTCTATGGCTCAAGTACACTGGAGTGTTGGGAGAGAGATGGGGAGTGGTTGGGGAACAAATGACCGCTTATGAACAGCACTCACCTTCTGATCTTAAGTAAATTTTTCTAATTGAACTTCATAACATAGATATAAATTAACTTTAAAAAAATAAACTATAAAAATCAGAAACATCTTCATTAGAAAAATGAAAACAGACAAGAGCTGATCTAACAAATTAGATATTTATGCACTGAGAGCTCATACAGTACTTGATGCTTATGCTTCTGTGTAACAATAGATCTGGGATCTCAATGAGATGCTTACTCCAACATTGTACATCATGGTACATTCATGGCTGCTCATCCTTGGCTATTCTCATCTTTATATTTTCATGTTTGCTTTCTTTTATTGCCTTTTAAAATATAAATTAAAGTCATTTACAAATTAACTGGAACAAATAAACACACATGTAATAAATCTTATATTTTCATGTTAAAGAAACAATATGTAATATGTTATTTTGTGGTGATCACTTGTTTTATACAATTTGACATTAAATTCACAATATTTTGACACACTCTTCAATTCATTACAAAATTATATAAATCAAGTTGGAAATTACATGTATCTTTGAAGGACAGCTCATTTTGTTAAGTTTAATCACGATTGGTTATGTCATTTGGTGAGTCTGGTCTTAATTATATTCATAGACTTCTAGTGAGGTTTAAATCAAGCTAGTTTTCAAGCCACAGAAGTATGTTAATTAACGTTCTTTTAGATAAAAGTGGTTAATATTTATATAGTGCTTACTATGTTTCAATACACTGTTCTAAGCACTCAATTCTGTGAAATAGATGCTTTTATTTTCCCATTTTATAGACAAGGATAGTGATATAAAGAGGAGTTAAATGACTTGCACAAGATCACATAGCTAGTGGTTATCTGAGGGTGCATTTGAATTCAGGTTCACTTGTCTACAACCCTGGTACTCTCTCTACTATGTCAACTAGATGCTTCACATGGATTTTTTAATCATTTGTGATATACAATGGAACCTCTGTTTCAACATCCTATTTAATAATTTCTTTAATTCCAAAATAATTGTACTTCTCAATATATCAATATATTTATTGGTTATTTTTCCCTTAAGATGTAAAAGACTTACAGGTCTATAGGAAATTTAAAAAATTCCTTCTCTCTCCTTCCCCCTCATCTTACAGTCAGTTTTACCTTGACTGCTTTTGACAATAGTTTTTGGTATGACTTATAATGAAAAAGTGATCTAGTTAAAAATGAAAGCAAACCTTCTTTTAATCATTCTTGAATACTCCAGTTTTTACATTGCTTTGCCTGTGACAAGCACTTTTTCCACATTGAATTTTAGAACATACATAACAAACTTTCCAGCTGCCAGGGCCCTATGAAATGTGTTGTTTATTTTCTGAAGGTTGTTATTGTTAATAATTTTGCATTCATTTTTGACCAAATTTTCCTTTTAGCTTCAATGCACCTAGTACTGTTTCATTACCAGTCTAAATGATCCCTGATATTCTTTTCTCCAAAACAACAGCTGCTGTAAAATTTCTAACAGGTAATTAATTGTTTGATTTAAAAGCTACAGCACGTGCAAGTTTTCTTGGAAAGGTGACCAATTTAAAAAAGAAAAGAAAAAAAAGCACAACAAGTAATAGCAATGAAACATATGCTTAAAAGAAAATCCAACATTCAGCTGAAATAGAAACAACTAAAATTGAGGTCATGTTTTCATTTTGGTTTCTTTTTGTCACATTCTGACACAGGATCACTTTTGCCAAAAAACGCAAGTATATCAAAGTTATTGTGTGTCTCAGGAAAGGCTTATACTAATGTAAAATGATCACACTCATTCACATTTACCTACAAAGAGAAGTTCAGCAAATTTACTTATAGCTTTTATTTTTCATACATATTAAATTTAATATGATAGATCCTTTATTTTCTTACTCATCTATATCACTTTATGAACCACCTTCTGATATCCTGTATATTTTTACAAACATTTGTGCTCATTTTTATGTCTTCTCTCAATTTTTTTCATTATCATTAATAACTCCATTCATTCCTATTTTCCATATTCCCAAGCCATTTTTCCCCCTGAATCTCTGCTTGTATTTGCTACTATGTTACTTTTTATGAGTTTATTTCTTGGTGTGCTCATAACCTATAATACCTCTGTGTTGTGTATAGTGTTTTCTTCTATTTACTCATATTTTCTGGTTCAGTTTTTAGTTTGGGTTTTTTTTGTCCTGTTTCCATGTCCTCTTACACTTTCTGGTTGAGTTGAGTAAACCTTATTTGGTACTGTCCTACCTGTACCTTGAATGCTTTTGCTGCCAGTTTAGAAGGAATAACTAACATAACGTAATACACTCAGCTTCTGTTAATGATTTCTCTCTCTTTATCCTGGTGGCCTCATCTGAGTTTAGGATTCATAAATTCTCTTTAACCTCTCTTTGTCTCATTTACAATGGAGAGTTTCTTCTGACTTTGCTATCACTGTAGCAGGCCCCAGTGGGATAGTGGAAATCAAATTCTTCTCGCCTACAAAGCCTTGCCACACTGAGTTACCTCTCTCCCATATTGTGGTTCCTATGGCCTGGTAAAGAGCACACCCTGAACTTCTCTCTCTGTTCAGTAACTTTTCAGGGAAAATTCTATGTCTGTTTGTGTCTTGATAAACCAAGTCAATGATTGGGTTTCTGTAATCTTCTTTTTGAAGCTGACACTGACTTTCAACACACATGTAAGTAATGGGACAGTTACAGGAATTTACTATGGTTTCCCTAACACTTTCCATCCCCCTTGATATTGTATTTATCTAAGTTGGCACTGGCTTTCCTGGGGTATTACCTTTACCTCCCTCCATTGACTTCTGGAATATTTTTAAATATTTCTGGTTTGAATGAAAAAACTTACTTCTCTTTTATCCTTCAGTTGTCATTTTTAGATATTTGCTAGAATTTATGAAAGAGACCTGCATGTTTTTTTCCATTAAGCTTTCACTACAGCATCCCAACCAAAAATAATATTTTTGAAAGTAATTTTTTGTCTTATAAAACGTTACTGTTGTTTTTGTTTTTAATTAAAGGAAATAAATATAGCTAACTATCTCCCCTTTGTTAAGCTCATATAATGTAAATCCAAGGTAAATTTTGAGGGAAAGAAGGTCAAGAGAAGATGGCACGAGAATACTCAGAACACTTGGGGAGAGCCAGTGCAAAGCTACAGAGATGGGAGATGGTGTGATATTTATAAAGAAGAACAAGTAGATCCATATGACTGATCTGCAATGAATATGGAGGAGAGTAGTAGGTAAAGAAGCTTGTAATGTAGAAAGGGGACATGTTGGAAAGAGTTTTAATTGACAAGGGAGGAGTTTAGGTTTGAACCTAGAAGAACTGAGACCCCATGAAATTCAGTAGGAAGGATGGCATGATCAGACTAGTATATGAGAAAAATCACTTTGATGGGTATGTTGAGGATGGATGTAATTGGGAATATACTTAAGACAGAGAGACTAATTAAGAGGATATAGTAATAGTGCAATTGAGAGGTGATGAAAACCTGAACTAGGATAGCAGGCATATGATTGAAGAGAAAGAAACATACAAGATATGGTGTGAAGAGTGATTGAAATAACAAATTTGGGCAACTGATTTCGTTTATAAGGTTTAAAAAGTGAGGGGTCCATAGAAGCAGAGGAAAAGTTTTTGCTGTAACAGGATTGTAAAAACAATTTTGAAAGACTTAATAATTTTAAATAATGTGACAAGCAATCATGATTCTAGAGCAAAAGTAATATACAAGCATTCTTCCTGTCATATTCTTCCAGTCTTCCAGTCTATGAAAAGATGTAGATTAAAAATGCAATTATGAAATATTTGAAGAATCTATATATAATAAAACACAGATAATGTTAATATTTGGTTTTGAAGACAACATATAGCCTATAGGGATTCTTATGCATGGTTTAGTGCTTTCCACTTCAATTTGAATTTGAGAAATAGAATAATGATGATGAACCATGCTAACCATGTCCCAGTGGTAAGGTCATAACCTCAAGATACAGAATGAGACATACATATTTGAACATGACCTGTTTGGGAATTTGTTTTCCTAGATTATTTATATTTATTACAAGTTCCATCCTTCCATTCCTCCATCGCAGGGGAGGTGAGAAGGGAAGAATATAAGAATTTGTTAAATGGGGAAAAAGTGAAACAAAATAAAAAGTTTTTTTCTTTTTAAGAGCGAGTAGAGGAATAGAAAAAGGTTGTAAAGTTGAGTAAATGGAAGAAAAGTATACATGAATATTTGGTTTTTCTAATATATGTTCATATAGTAAAGCCAACATTTTTAATTCATATTTCTAGTTTTCTGTTTCTTGAAAGCTATCGTTTCTTTATATGCAATGCTTTCTGGCAGCTATAAGATAATTGATGACATATGTAAAATAAATACTTTCCAAGAAAAAATGTCAGAAAAAAGCTACCTTGGAAATATGATTAATTAGTATTTACTCCAATTTGTCATCAAGGGTTGATATTATCAAATTAGATTTCTAGAATTGGTTATATTATTCACTCTCAATACACACTGTACTCTTTTCATTATAGTAAAGCTTTTTTTAAAAGTTTATCATCAGTTGCCTAGATCCAAAAGACAGATTAGAAAGGGTCTCATAACTTTTCCTTTTCAACAATCTATCTTATTATATTGATTCAAGTCTTTCTCATTTTCAGGAACAGTAACATTATGTTTCTTTGAATATCTGTGCCTAATCATTAATGGACTGGACCTATGGCATGGAGGGACACAAGATCACAGCAATATGTGTGATGTATTGTTAAGGGTTATTGTATTTGTACCAGGAAAGAAGAACTTAGAGGTAAACCCTTGTAACTCTTTAATTTTTCCTTATGTAGAAACAATGCACGTAGTAGAGAAATTATACTTTGTTCTTTTATATTATTTTATTGAAAACACTTTAACAGATTTTACAAACAAAAATGAGGAATGTAAAATCCTAAACATAACTTCATACTCCAAAACAATTTATATTTTGTATGTAACCTAGATGCTTTATTATTATTAAAATATCCTCTTCATAGATACATACTTTTATAATGAATGTCATAACCCTTTCACAGAGTCTTATAATTTACTATGTTTATTCAAGGATATTTTCCAGATACCATCCATAGAGGATGAAATAAATATTCTGGTTGACATTCTTTGGTTCTTTCAAATCAATAATGAAAATCTTTTCATAAATAAACAATAAAAACCAATAAACATTTATTAGGTAGCTACCATAACTTAGGCACTGTGGTAAGTTCTGGGGCTACAAAAAGGGGCAAAAGAAAGTGCCCCTTAGGAACTCATGATCAAAGAAATATATACACAAACAAAAATATATGGGATAAATAGGGGATAATTAATAGAGGGAGGGCTATAGAATTGAGTGCTTGAGAAAGGCATCCTGTAAAAGATAGGATTCTAATTTGGACTTAAATTGACCAGTAAAGTTGAGGAGGGAGAACTCTTTAATTATTTCTGAAGTATATATATATATATATATATATATATATATATATATATATATATAGCATTAAATCTATGTATTAGGTTGTCGTATTCTGTTTTTATCGCAACCTGGTGGGATTCATAACGGAAGTAATCCACATTCTGATAAAACAGAAATTCCAGAGATCATTTATGAAACTTGATGTTAATATCACATGCAATGCTAGTTGTTCCATTGGTCTGACTGAGAATTTCAATTTTTCCTTCCTTACTACAACTGTGTATAGAAAATAGCTCTGCATTTAGGAGAAATCTGCATTTTAATTTAATCTTAGATATTTGCTAAGTATTTAAACCTAGACAAGTCACTTAATCTCTCAGACAGCTATCTTATCTGTAAAATGGATCTAATGATGCTAGACCTATGAATCTCATAGAGTAGTAGTGGGGAAGAAATTCTGTAAGTCTTAAAGTTCTACATAATTATAGGTGTTAAATAAATGTAAATTAACACTATTTAAGCCCCAGAATGTTAACATTTTAATAGTAGCACAGATTTATTGTCTTTTTGTGACAGTTTGTCACAAATAGATTTCAGTTTTCTGGGAACAGCATATTCTTATTAATTAAAGATCAGTTCAGAGGAAATTCCCTTTTATTTCCCCTTTTTACTCTCAAACTGTATGTAGTTTAGTTCCTAGATTACATAACAAAGTGATGCAGATAAAAGTGACAGATTTGGTAACTATAATTGCATTAAGAAAGATCTCATTATGCCTAAAAGCAGATTTCACCTCTGTTGACTATATATTGCTCATCATTTATTATCAAATTCCCTCTCTGTCTGACCCACATTACTTTACCTGTGAAACTTTTTGTAGTTTGGACTCATTTATCTAGCAATTAGCAATGTATTTTGCTTTCAAATAACATTAAACCTCTAAATCCCAAAATTATAATTGACAGGCATTGATTTATAATTCATTGATTTTATATGCTTATCATTTTTCCTTTAAAATGTCTTTACAATGACACAAACCCATTATAATTATGGTTATGAGATTTTAAACTTATTAATTATTACTTATTTCCCTTCCTTTTCATATTTGTCACTAATAATATAAGATTATAGCAAAGTTCAATTATTCCTTGATAATTGATTAGAATCATCAAAATTTGAATGATATAATTTTTTTGAATCAATGTGACTGTATCAAAAAAGAGAGATTTCTATGGGCCAAAAGAAAATCTCCCGTGAAGAATACAAATGGAAGAGAGATTTCTTTTAAGATCGTTTCTTAACATTTTTCCATTGTGAGCTCCTTTGATGAAATCTAGGAATTCCTCAGAATAATGTTTATAAAACCATAAAATTAAATATTACTACAAAATTGGCAATTGATTTTGAAATAGAGTTATCTAAATCATTTTAAGAAACAATTTCATAAACTTCAGGTAAAACATTCTTGCAGTAGATAGTGACATCTTCCAGATGTTTTTGATTATAGATGACATTTTGCTGATTGCATCAAGCATGAGAAGATTGTAGAACTTCACAAATAAGGTCCATAATAATTTTTAAAAGTTTAGCCTGTCAACTGAGAAAAAAAATAAGTGCTTTAAAATGACCATTGTAATAAACAGTTGAATAGATAGCCTACATAGTTGGTTCATCAGTACATAGAACTTTAATAAGCAAAATAAATGGACAATAAAAAAGGTACAGAACTGAATAGCGGGAGATTGAAATAGTTTTGAGGATTTATGCATTTCTTTTAAACAAAGAAATTATCTTTATTTTCCCCCCAAAAAAGCAAAGGATTCCAAATTAACTCTTTGGAATTAGGGATTCCAGTGAATTCCAAAATAAACTATAAATTCCAAAATTATATACTCTATGACTGAAGATCATGAGTTACCCTACTACATTTTTTAGAAAATTAAAGTTACAGTTCATCTAATAGACGTGGAGGGTTAGTATAGTGGATGCTTACAAGCTGTTAGTTATTATTTGTAAAGAATTCCACAGGAAAAACAATATTAAAATATCCTCAAAAAGCTCCTCTATATAGCTCCTATGCTTCAATTTTACCTCTGAAATGTCAAGAGATATAGAGAAAAATTGCAGATCATTTTGTGGAGCTCCTTTTATGGATTTATGAGAAGACATATATATGTATATATATATATATATATGTATATATATATATATATATATATTTCACAGGATTAAAAGAAAAAAATAGGTTGCGATCTGTGTTGTTAGGAGGAACAGTAGAATCCAATATATCAATGTTTTACTGGTTGAATTTTCAAAAGAAAGTGGTGCTCTAACACCACACATGCATTTACTTTGGCCACTTAATTGAAATAAATTTGTGATTCCTGACTTTTTCCAAATTCATCCTTCAGTCCTTCCTCATACAAAGTAGAGCTATAGAGAAGTCCATCATATAAAAAGTAAAGATGGGAACAAGAAAAAAAATGTCCAACATTTTATATGAAGATTCTATGTGTTGAAGAAGAATATTGTGCATAAGAGCACTATGTATAGAGATATAGTTCCAAGGGTTTTGTTTTGTTTTGTGCATTTGCTTGATGTAGACAAGATTCAATTTTAAAGCACAGTAATGATATTTCCACAAAAACAACTGTGCTGAACCACTTCAGAAAGGTGGCACAATGTATAGTGCTGGCAGAGACAGAAAAGACCTGAGTTTCAATTTGACCATAGACCTTAGTATCAAGTTATTAATAATAACTACCTCACAAGGTTATTGGGAGGATCAAATGAGATGAATTTGTTAAGCATTAATCATGTTTCATGCTACATGATAGGCTTTAAGAAATACTCCCTTCTGTATTGTTAATGCATTTTTAATGAAATTAATGTATTTTTAAAGGAATGTGAATATCTTTCCCATACATTAATAGGCCTATGTGACCTGTTTGAGTCACATGGGAGTCTAAGTCAAACGAGTCTTTGGTGGGAGGAATTTGCTGAACAGGTGGAACAGGATATTTGTTGTCCTTCATTCTTGAAGTGTTCCAAAATGACATCACCATGACAAAGTCAAGTTTCTTTTTTTATACATTATTTTGTTTTCAGTTTTCTACAATCACTTCTATATATCTTAGATTGTTTTGTACTCCCTCTCCAAGCTGGGATGCACTCTTATACAGGTTCTACACATACATTCATCCTACAAAGTATATTTTCATCTTAGTCATATTTCATAGAAGAATTAAAATGAATGGGAGTAACCATAAAATAAAGCAAAACAAAATATAACAAGAGAAAATGCTCTGCTTCATTCTGCATTCCAATTCCATCATTCTTTCTCTGCACGTGGAAGGCATTTTGCCTCAAGTCCATTGGAAATTTTTTAGGTCCTTACATTGTTGTGAATGACTAAGTCTACCAGAAAATTTCCTCATGTACCGTGGTTGTTGCTGTGTATAAAGTTCTTCTGGTTCTGCTCATTTTACTCAGCATCAGTTCATATAAGTCTTTCCAGGGCTCTCTGAAGTCTTCCTGTCCATCATTTCTCATAGCACAATAGTATTCCATTACATTAATACACCACAATTTGTGCAGCCATTCCCCAGTTGATGGGTATCCCCTTGATTTCCAGCTTTTGGCCACCACAAAGGGGGCTGCTATAAAAATGTTTTGTACATATGGGACCCTTTCTCATTTTTATGAGTGATTTAGACCATTTTTTCATATGACTATAGATAGCTTTAATTTCTTCCTCTGAAAACTCTGTTCATATCCTTTGACCATTTGTCAATTTGGGCATGACTTGCATTCTTACAAATTTGACTCAATACTCTATATATTTTAGAAATGAGATCTTTATCAAAGACACTAGTTACAAAAATTCTTTTCCAGTTTTCTGCTTCCCTCCTAATCTTGGTTGCATTTATTTTGTTTGAACAAAAACTTTTCAATTTAATGTAAGCAAAATTATCCATTTTGTACTTCATAATGTTCTCTATCTCTTGCTTGGTCAAAAATTTCTCCATTCTCCACAAATTTAACAAATACAGTATTCCTTGCCCCCCTAATTTGTTTATGGCATCAGTCTTTGTACCTAGGTCATGTATTCATTTGGACTTTATTCTTGTGTACAGTGTCAGGCATTGGTATATGACCAGTTTCCACTACAACGTTACCCAGTTTTCCCAGAAATTTTTGTTAAACAGTGAGTTCTTATTCCAGAAGCTTGGGTCAACTGGTAGACTGCTGTATTCATTGACTACTGTGTCTTGAGTACCTAACATATTCCACTGATCTACCCCTCTATTTCTTAGTATCAAGTTGTTTAGATGATTACTGCTTTATAATCTAATTTAGATTGGTTAGAGCCAGATCACCCTTCCCTAGGATTTCTTTTCATCAGTTCCCTTCATATTCTTGAACTTTTGTTCTTCCAGTTGAATTTTGGTTTTACTTTTTCTGGCTCAAGAAAATAATTGTCTGGCAGTTTGATTGGTACGGCACTGGCATTTTTAATGGTAAATTAATTTGGGTAGAATTGTAATTTTTATTATATTGGCTTGGCCTACCCATGAACAACTGATGTTTTTCCATTTGCTTAGATCTGACTTTATTTGTGGGAAAAGTGTTCTGTAATTGTGGTTGTTTTGTCTGGTAGACTCCCAGACATTTTACGGTGTCCACCATAGTTTTAATGGGATTTTTCTTTCTATCTCTTGCTGAGAGGACTTTGTTAGTAATATGTAGAAATGCAGATGACTTATCTGGGTTTATTTTGGAACCTGCAACTTTGCCAAAGTTGTTTATTATTTCAAGTGGATTTTTATCTGATTCTCTGGGATTCTCCTAGTATATCATCATAACATCTGCAAAGAGTAATAACTTAGTTTCTTCTTTGCCTATTCTAATTGTTTCAATTTCGTTTTCTTTTCTAAAATTAGAAAATTTCTTTTAGCTAAAGCTAACATTTTTAATACCATGCTGAATAACAGTGGTGATAGTGGACATCCTTGTTTCACCCCTAATCTTATTGGAAATGTATCTAGCTTATCTCCATTGTATAAAATGCTTGCTGATGGTTTTAGGTAGATACTGCTTATTTTTTTTATGGAAAGTTCCATTTCTTCCTATGCTCTCCAGTGTTTTCAATAGGAATAGGGTTGTATTTTGTGAAAAGCTTTTTCTGCATCTATTGAGATAACCATGTGGTTTCTGAAAGTTTTGTTGTTGATATGATCAATAATGCTGATAGTTTTCCTAATATTGAACCAGACCTGCATTACTGGTATAAAAATTACTTGATCATAATGTATTATTCTCTTGAAAAGTTGTTATAATCTTTTTGCTAATATCTTATTAAAATTTTTGCATCTATATTCATTAGGGAAATTGGTCTATAATTTTCTTTGTCTGTTTTGGCTCTTCCTGGTTTAGTTATCAGAATAATATTTATATCATAAAAAGAATTTGGAAGGATTTCTTATTCCCTAATTTTCCCAAATAGTCTTTACAGTATTGGAATTAATTGTTCTTTAAAAGTTTGATTGAATTCACTTGTAAATCCATCTGATCCTGGAGATTTTTTCTTAGTGAGTTCATTGATGGCTTGTTAAATTTCTTTTTCTGAGAAAGTGTTATTTAACTTCTTTTTCTGATAATCTGGGCAATTTATACATTTATTCTATATATATATATATATATATATATATATATATAATTTTTTTAAATATTCATCCACATCATCTAGATTGCCAAAAGTGGTTGACTGTTTCTCTGATTTGTTGTTTAACCCTATCATGTTTTACGATTAGATTATTTAGTTTCCAATTAATTTTTGGTTTATTTTTCCATGGCCTTTTATTACATGTAATTTGTATTTCATTATGATGTGAGAAGAATGCATTGATTATCTCTGCCTTTCTGAACTGGATTGTGAGGTTTTTGTGGCCTATTACATGATTAATTTTTGTACATTTGACATGTGCCTCTGAGGAAAAAGATAAATTCCTTTCTATCCCCATTCAATTTTCTCCAGAGATCTACTGTATCTACCTTATTTGGAGTTTTATTTACCTTTTTAACTTCTTTTTTGTTTATTATGAGGTTAGATTTTTTAAGTTCAGAGAGTAGGAGGTTGAGGTCCCTCACTAGGATACTTTTGCTCTCTATTTCTTCCTGTAACTCTCTTAACTACTTCTCTAAGAATTTGGAAGCTATATCATTTGAAGTATATATGTTTAAAAATGATATTTCCTTATCTATGGTTCCTTTTAGTGGATATAATTTCCTTCCTTATCTCTTTTCATTATATCTATTTCTGCTTTTACTTTGTCTAAGATTAGGATTGCTACCTCTGTTTTTCTTGTATCAGCTGAAACATAATATATTCTCCTCCAACTTTTTACTTTTTACCATGTGTTTCTTGTAAACAACATAATATTTGATTATGATTTTAATTCATTCTGCTATATATTTCCATTTTATTGGAGAGTTTATCCCATTCACATTCACTGTTTTTATTACTATCTGTGTCTTTCCCTCCATCCTCTTTTCCCCTGTTATACTTTTAGTTCTCCCTGCTGCCTTCCCCTCCACAATAGAGTTTTAATTTTTGACCACCACCTTCTTCCCCCCCCTCCCTATTTCTCTTATTTTTCTTTACTACTTCTTTCATCCCTTATAGCCTCTCTTCCATTTTCTTTCTCTTTTTCCCTCCTACTATCTATAGAGCTAGTTATATCACTGTATTTAACTGAGTTTGTTTTTCCCTCCTTGAACCAAATCAGATGAGAGTAAATCTCAAACAATACTCATCTCCCTCCCCTCTTTCCCTCTACTATAGTATATTTTTTGTGCCTCTGCTTGTGATGTAATTTACCTTTTACTGCCTCTTCATTTTCGAATCTCCCATTATAATATCTTCATACCCTCAAAAAGTATTTTTATCATCACATCATTTACTCCCTCTATCTATATAAATCCCTTTTATATATCATAATAAATATGCAAATCTCATGGTGAACAAGTATCATCTTCACTTTGAGGGATATAAACAATTTGCCCATATTGAGCAACAAGATTTTTTCCCCATTTACCTTTTTAGGTTTCTCTTGAGACTTGCGTTTGAAGATCAGATTTTCTACTGAGCTCTGGTCTTTTCATCAGGAAGGTCTGGAAATCTTATTTCATTGAATATCCATCTTCTTGCCTGAAATATTATGCTCAACTTTACTGGGTAATTGATCCTTGGTTGTAATCCCAGCTTCTTTACTTTATGGTATATCATATTCCAGTCTCTCTGATCTTTTAAGGTAGACGTTTCAAGGTCCTGTGTAATCCTGCCTTTAGCTCGTCAGTATTTGAATTTTTTCTTTCTGGCTGTCTCCTGTATTTTCTCCTTCACTTGATGGTTGTGGAATTTGGCAAAGATATTCCTTGGTGTTTTTAGTTTGGAATTCTTTCAGGAGGTGAATTGTGGATCCTTTCAATGACCATTTTTACCCTCTGGATCCAGGACTTCTGGACACTTTTCCTTGATGATTTCTTGGAAGATATTGCCCAGGCTCTTTCTTCATCATGGCTTTCTAGTAGTCCAAAAATTCTTAAGTTTTCTCTCTTGGATCTATTTTTCAGGTCACTTGTTTTTCCAATAAGATATTTTACATTTTCTTCTATCTTTTCATATTTTAAACTCTGTTTGACTGATTGTTGATGTCTCATAAAGTCAATACTTCTACTTGCCCAATTCTAATTTTTAACAAATTCTTTTCTTCAATTAATTTTGCATATCCTTTTCCATCTGTCCAAATGTTCTTCTTAAGTAGTTATTTTCTCCAGTTACTTTTTATTACTTCCTTTTCCATTTGTACCATTTTCCTCTTAAATTCTCCCATGATTTCTTTTTTGATATTTTTAAAAGCATTCGCTAGTTTTTCTTCTACTTCCCTAATTTGCCTTTTAAAATCCTTCTTGAGTTCTTCCAAGAATTCTCTTTAGGTTTGAGAGCAGCTCATATTCCCTTCTGAAATTTCAGATGGGAGTAGTCTCAAGGCTGTCCTCTTTGGTATTCATGTTTTGGTCCTTGTCATATAGACCTATATGTCCTATAGTCCTGTGTGGTCTTATCTTTTCTGGTTTCCTTCTTGCTTATGATATTCACACCTTTCCTGACTTTTAAAACAGACTTCTTCTTCTGGGGTACAGATGGTTCTGTCCCACCATTCTTGTGCTTAGTACTTGAGGCTTTGTGTATTGTAGCCTTTAGTTCTTTCATCTAGAAGCTAGAATGCTATATCTTACCTGGTGCTGAGTTGGCTGATGTGCCAAAGCAGAGGCCATGTGATGTCTTTCTGACTTTCCCCAGATTTACCCTGGGAGCTAGCTGTTTAAAATGTGGGGAAGTGGTGATCTGGCCACAGGAGGTCTCTTCTCCTGAACAAAGGCTGGCTCATTGGTTTGTGAACCCCATTTGCACTACTGTCTTCACTATTCCCCTGGCTGTGCTGAAGCATACCTGGGGTCCTTGTATTGAAGATTGCAGGTTCCACCCCTCTGGTACTCACGATCTCCCAGTTTGCTGAGGTGGTGCTGTTTGAGACAGCTCTGGTTCTGTACTGGTCCCCTTTAGCCATAGTAAGAGGGACCCTCCTTAGTGATTTTCTTAGCCTGATGGGCTAAGAGACTGTTTACACCTTCAGCTGATCCCACTGTTCCAGATTTTTTCCTGGGGAAGTATTCTCTGCATTTTTCAAGGTCAACAAGGGAAGGAGTAGAATATTTACTAATTACTCCATCATCCTTGCTCCTGGGAGTTCAAGCAGATGACTTACAGACAATTAATCTGTGAGATAATAGTCTCAGGAGTGGCTGCTGCAGTTACCTGGGGTTCTATGGTTCTTTCTCACTCACTTCTACTGGACTCTCATCCTGGACTGATAAGTTTGAGATTCAGAAGTATTACTGCTGCTTCAGATCACTTGGGGCTTCCTGTTTGGCTTTGCTATGGTGGGGTCTGTGCCAGTATAGTCTGTGTGCTGTGAACTTCTCTAGCCCCATGTAACAAATCATTCCTGTTGACCTTCCAGTCTGTTCTGGGTTGGAAATCTGCCACACTTTTTCTCCTATTGGATTCTGCCACTCTAAATTTTGTTCAGATTCTCTTATTATATATGTGTCTGAAGGAGTTTATCTTAGAACTTTGGTGAGCAGTTGCTCTCACTCCATCATCTTGGATCAACCCTAAAGTCCAATTTCAATGTGTACTGATTGTGAATGATCAGACCAATGTGAGCTCAGAACGCTCTACCACAGATTAGGCACAAATGGTTTGTGTGAACAATTGGGGTAGATACTCCTAATATGAGCATACCATGTTTCCTTTGAACTCTTTCAATTCTGTTTTTCTCGTGGAGCTCTGAGATTTTCTGTTGTGGAACAGGAACAGAAAAGGTAGAACAGGAAGCAGAGAACTGTGGCAGAGTTGAGAGGAAGCTGATCAGTATAGTCAGAGCTGGGAAGGACAGAGAAAGCAGGCAGTTGACTGTGAATGAGAGAAGGGCATTTTGCTTAAGGGAGCCTGTTAGGTGCAAGGTCTGATCATTTGTGTAGACTCCTTGGTTACTATGATGGATTTCTTTGTTTCTATGATGGATTTGGTTTTCTGGTATTGGGATTCACCTTTACGGTGTTTGAATAAATGTTTTGTTTCTTTCTTCCATGTGGAGAGTCTGCTATATTTTTCAATTCTTAACTGTGCTGCCATATTCATAGCCATTATAGGCACTGTAAATATCACAATGGCACTACACTTCTACATCCTTTTATTTTTCCTCACCATAGACTGGGCAAGTCAGCCTTGCAGGGATATGCAAAGAGACCTACTCTAAAAAAAAATTTAAGAATCAAAAACATTGTATGTAGGAGTATTGATACTCAGACTTGGAGGTAACTCAATAGTCTGTGAGTTTCTTCAGAGCAGGAATGGTTTTATTTAAAATAATATATTTTTTGTTGTTGATGTTGTTTGTTTTTTTATCTTTCTTTATCTTTTCAACACTTAGCACAGTGCCTGGAACCTAGCAAACATTGAATGCATGCTTTTTGACTGTTGAGCTCATTTAGGATATTTGAAATAATTTAAATATAAAATTAAATATCAGTTCTTAACGAATAGTCATAACCTATTGACATTAAACCTATAATATTTGTCAACAACATTTATGTCTTTTATGCAGTCAAATTAATACCCCATTTTCTGACTGTGTCACCAAGACAGAGTTTGCCACATGATTTGTTAAGTGTAAAAGTGGAGGAGGGGGGAACATTCTATCCCATCCTTCACAGACTCTTTAGTTACAATTCAGTTTCCCTCTGGCTGAAACTGAATATTGTTGGTCAGTTACTTTTATCTCTCTCTCCATCTCTGTCTCTGTTCCTGTCCCTCTCTCTCTCTCTCCTACTTTCTTACTTTTTCCCTTCTTACCTCTCCCCTTTCAGGGGAGAAGCCTACAAAATGGTCCTCTAACAGTTATATAATAGCATCCGTGTGGAAATTTGACAGTTTTACCCCATAGGATATTGGCTAAAGTATGGCAAATGGCCAAGCAATTGAAATATGCTGAGTTGGAGGACACCCAGCGTCATAACAAACAGGTATTCTAATGTTGTTAGGGTTAAACACCAGCAGCTAGCTGTATGATGCTTGCTAATAAAACAGACACAGAGCTCTATAAATACAAGCTAAAGACTGGTTTAGAAAATCACCTCTACTAAATGTACTGGGATAGAGCCATATCAACAAGGCAACACATCCCTGTCAATATGGCCAAAAAGCAATGAAAAATATTAATTGAGCTACAAATAGGAAACCTGGCAGAGCCTTGTAGGAGATGAGGTAGGTGACAAAACAATCCAGGATGAAGGTCTACCAGATGTACTATAGTCAATATGGTACCAGAAAGAAAATGAAGTAAAGACAGAGATCATCTCTTCTTGATCATGATTTTACATAACTTGTCCATTTTCCATACATAGTGGTTTCATTATATGTTAGTGACAGTTCATAGAAAAGTATAGAACATTCCAAAAAAACTGAAGAAATATTTTCAGGTGCCATCTGTTATTGTATTTGGTTAATATCCAATTAAACTTCTATCTTAATGTTCAGTGATGATGTGGAGGTGATCCTGGGTTTTTCAAAGCTACACTATTGGGATCAAAGCTCATAAATTTTCTATGAATGCATAAAGTCTGTGAATATACATTGCTATAAAAAAACTCACTAATCTTGAAGAGCTTCTTTACCAATTAATTTAATATGGATCCTTTAAGCACTTCCTATGTGCTAAGTATAGGTATATGCAAATAGAAATAAAATAGTCCTTGTCCTCAGGAAACTAGTATTCTCTATGAGAAGATACCCCATAGATATAAAAGCAAGTATCTATCATATTTTGTTGATTGTCTAGAATATCAAGTAGACTTTTTTGGAGAATTTATAGAACAAAGTTGTGTAAGATTTTTTTAAAAGTGTGGATGGACAATAATCTGCAATATTAAAGATCAGTATCTGTAAGATCACAAATCCATTGAAACATTAAATTATTAGAATTAAGTTCACAAGACAGAACAGATTATATAAAGAGGTATTTCTTGAGATACAGAATGCCATGTGTGAAGGACAATCCAAAGAATAGTTTGGGTATATTGCCCAATGTATAAATAACAATGTAAAACAATTCTGGAAATATAGAGATAAAAAAATTAATTGCTCAAAGGTGGGTTTTTTTTGTTATCCCTCTAGCCTACGAAGATCATAATTTACTAGTTAAATTTTCAGGGGTGGAAGTGGGTAAGCTATATTCTTCTTTGTAAAGAGATCTCCTTAGACACTTAGAAATTCTAGCTTCTTAGTGTAGAGATTAAGTATTAGACAAAAACGAGTTTAAAATATAATTATAATTTTATACCAAAATAATTTTTTGCATAAAAGGAAAATAAATTATATATCACAATCACCTTTACTCCCTTTACCTTACCTGATCAGTTACCAATTTCGAGATTTTAAAATGAGAGGGGAACTGATGCTTCATTTGTACCTTGTTGTATCTGTCCTCCTAAAAGGAGGAGCATAAAACTCCTCCCAAAGCAACCCTTTAAATCAATCCCAGAAACTCAATCAGCTTTTAATTTTCTACCAGCTGAACTAGTTAGTTTTGACTACTGTGTCATCAACTTCTCTTAGACAATGTGCCCTCTACTACCTTGTTCCAATTATTCTAATCTCACAGGCTCTACTCCATCCACTCACATAAGAATTATTATGTCTCTAAAGTCATATTTCTCTCTATCACCCATCAAGTCCAGTACTTTCAGAATAATCTCCTTCAAACCATTAACAATCTTCATATCACCCTTTGTACAAATTTCTAGAGGTTATCCAAGGTCTGTTATCCAAGTTCTTATCCAAGGCCTAGATGCTGTGCCTAGGTCCAGTGTTTAAGAATAAAATTTAGAGCCAAGAAATTATTGAATGTCAAAAAGTCTGGAAAAATCCAGATTCAAGGTCAAGTTATATATTATAGTTGAAACTATTTGCTACTTGTTTTTATAAATAAATGTGTGTGTGTGTGTGTGTGCTTGTGTGTATATGTGTATGTGGGGTGTAGGGTGTGTTCAAGGAGGACCAGTACCTTTGGAGTGATGACTGTCAAGCCCTTGGAGGGTTGTTTTCCACCTCTGGTATCCATTTGTTTCACCCTACTCTCAACTGAAACTCCAAGAAGCTTCAGCATACACAGTGGCCGCACTTCAGTAAACCATTTTAGCAGATGTGCCAAAGGAGGCTGAGGGTAACCAAGGGGTCTCAAATCAATTGGTCAGCTAGGGGGATATCTACCCCAAGCATGTGAAGACTTCCCCTGGTGGAATGGTTCAATGAGAATAATTTGTTACAATGGTCATGAAGGCAACTGAAGCAGGTAATATGGAGTGCTTAGAGTTTTATTAGACAATGAAGATGCCAAGGGCAGCCACTGCGTCCTGAGCGATCACCAGTCACCTTGATTCTGTCTTGCCACTGGACTATGATGCCTCTGGAGGAGAGAGTGAGACTGATGACTTCATGAAACTCTGCCTCACTTAAACCCAATTTACACATGAATCAAAAGACATTACCCATACCATTTTACTATTATACCTCAAAATCCTATGCTGACAGGCAAGTGATGAAGCGGCATGTACAAATACACTGGGAACTGTAGTCACAACACTGCAAATAGGTGGCCCAGGCCATAGAGTCATTTCTCACTGCAAGCAGCAGTGGGATCCATCTGATAGCTCTCTGGATATCTGAGCAGCCTTTTAAGGATCATACTGCTTACCTTTTGGTTTGAGAAAGGGAGTGAGAATAAGTGTCCTAAAAATTGTCTTCTTACCCAACCCTGGAATGGTTACTGCAGCAGATGGGAAACCCCACTATGTGGTAAAAATACAAAATAAATGTACAAAATGTACATCTTCTGCAAATATAATTCAATATATCATCAGCACATGGGACATATGCATACTTATAGGCAACACAAAATCCAGTAGATCTGAAAGATGAACTGCTCTTGTTGAAAGAGAACTCAACAGCTATCACATCCAAATGCCAGCCCTGAGTGAAACAAGACTGGCAAGTGAAGTCCAGCTTACTGAAATCAGAGCTGGATACACATTTTTCTGGAGTGATCACACTGAAGGATAGCACTGTGAAGCTGGCATAGGTTTTGCAGTCAAAACTAATCTAGTCAGCTAGCTGGTATGCCTTCCAAAAGGAGTAAATGACAAGCTCATGACAATATGACTGGCACTTGCAGAAAACATTATGCCATCATCATTGGTGCCTATGCTCCCACTAAAACAAACCCTGACGAGGTCAAAGACAAATTTTATGAAGACCTAGAGACTCTTACCATCAATGTGCCACAAAAACACAAGTTTATAATTCTGAGTGATTTTAATGCTAGAATAGTCTCAGAATACCAGACTTGGCAGGGAGTGCTAGGGAGAAATTGAGTTGGAAACAGCAAAAGCAATGGTCACTTACTGCTGAAGACTTGTGAATCACATGACTTTCTCATCATCAACACTATTTTCTGTTTACCTAAATGCAATAAAACTTCATCGATGTGCCCTCACAGCAAATGTTGGCATCTAATAAACTATTTCATTATGAGAAGAGAGAGGCAAGTTGTGAAAGTGACAAAGGCAATGAGTGGTGCTGGACTGATCATAGACTTATCCTTTCCAAGTTAAATATCTTCATTCATCAAAAGTGCCACCCTCAGGGCAAAATAACTACTTGAAGAATTAATGTCAACAAATTAAGAACCCTTCTCTCAGGGTGAACAGTTTGTTGCTAAATTGGAGGGAAAGTTGAGCCAACACACAGTTGACCACAGTGAAGTAGAAAAGGAGTGGACCGGTTTGGTGTACAGCACTGCATTTGCTCATCTGGGCAAGAACACTTGCAAACACCAAGACTAGTTTGATGAAAATGATGGGGAAATTCAGAAGCTGCTAAACAAAAAAAAGGAGAACTCCACGGAATTTACTAGCAGGATTGTTCATCCATCTCCAAAAAAGCATCATTTAATTCCATCAAAAAAAAAAGCAAAACTTAGAGAGATGCAGGATGCAGTAAAAGGAAGATGAAATTTAGTTTTATACTGTTAGTGACATTCCAAAGCTCATTTATGATTCCCTGAAAGCTATTTATAGACCAAAAACCTATGCCTATGGAGCACTACAACTACTCAGGGCTGATGGAGTCATATTGATTAGTGACAAGGGCATGATCCTAGAGTGATGGGCTGAATACTTCCGTAGTGTTCTCAACAGACCATCATTAATCAATGCTGAGGCCATTAACAGTTTACCTCAGGCTGAAGTCCATCCCTCCTTAGCTGAACTTCCAACTGAAAAAGAGGTTTTGAGGGCCATTAGACTCCTTTCATGTGGCAAAGCACCTGGTGATGATTCTATTCCAGCTGAGATTTACAAGGTAGGGGGACAATACAAAAGCAGAATGAAATTTTCTAGGTTATATGGCAAGAGTAGGTTATCCCCCAGGAGTTCAAAGATGCCTCCATTGTCCACCTCTATAAAGGTAAAGGAAATAGATTGTCCTGTGACGATCACGGGGGTGGGGGTTCTCTTTCTCTTAGTCATTGCTGATAAGATTCTTGGTAGGGTCCTCCTTAATAGGCTGATCCTTCATCTAGAAAATGGACATCTACCTGAGAGCCAGTGTGGCTTCAGAAAGGGCCAAGGAACAGTCAATATGGTGTTTGCTGCCTGACAACTTTAGGAGAAATGATAGGAATAGAACAGCGGTATGTACACAATGTTTGTAGATCTGACCAAGGCTTTTGACATTGTTAGTCATGAAGTCTTATGGAAAATTATGTCAAAATTTGGTTGCCCAGAGAAGTTCATCAGTATAGTACATCAATTTCATGATGGCCTGGGTTCTGGATAGTGAACAATGCTCTCGTGCCTTCCTAGTCACAAATGGAATGCAACAGAGCTGTGTACTTGCTCCTGTGCTTTTTAGTATGATGTTTTCAGCCTTGATGTCAAATGCTTTCAATGAAAATGAATTAGATATAAAGGTCAACTACCATAATGATGGTAAAGTCTTCAATTTGAAAAGGCTACAAACCAAGACCAAAGCGGAGGGAGTGTTGGTGCATGATTTCATGTTTGTAGATGTTTGTGCACTCAGTGAAGCCTCTGAAACTGAGATGCAGCAAAGTACGGATCAATCGTCTGCTGTCTGTGCTAACTTTGGTCTAGTAATTAATACCAAAAAACACAAGTGCTCCATCAGCCACCACCACACCATGCATATGTGGAACCATCGGTTGCAACAAATGGAAAAGTTTTGAATGCTGTGGATAAGTTCACTTACCTTGGTAAGTATACTTTCCAGGAATGCACTTATTGATGCATACATTACCAGAGCTAGCTCAGTGTTTGGGAGACTTTGAAGAAAAGTATGGGAGAGAAGAGGTATTAGACTGACTACCAAACTGATGTTCTACAGAGCCACTGTGCTGCCATCATTGTTATATGCCTGTGAAACATGGACAGTCTACCAGCACCATGCCAGGAAACTGAATCATTTTCATTTGAACCATCTTAGGAAGATTCTGAAGATCACCTGCCAGGATAAGGTACCAGATGCTGAGGTCCTTGCTCGAACGAAACTGCCAAGCATTCAAACTATGCTTCAGAGAGTGAGACTCCAATGGTCTGGCCACATTGTTTGAATGCAAAATGTACCCTTTTCAAAAAAGACTATTTTATGGAGAATTTACATGGGGCAGACAATCACATGGTGATCAGAAGAAGCAATTCAAGGACACTCTTAAGGTCTCTGTCAAGAACTTTGGATTTGTTTGGGCAATATGGGAGACCCTGGCACAGGACACCTCCATGTGGCATGCCCACCATAGAAAGGGTGCTGTTCTCTATGAGCAAAGCAGAATTGAAACAGCACAAGTGAAATGAAAGATATGCAAATTTGGAGTACACAACCCAAATGCTCACATGAACTGTCTGAGCCCAACCTGTGGTAGAGAATTCTGAGCTCATATTGGTCTGATCAGCCACAGTCTGACAAACTGAAACTTGATTTGTCATGGTGATGTCATTTTGGTCCTCTTCCATAATGAAAGACCACAACCATATACATACATACACACATGCATACACACACATATATGTATATATGTATTACATACATATATCTGCATGTGTGTATATATACCTATAGAATGTGGAAAATTCTGGAAAAATTCATATTCAAGTCATATCTTACAGTTGAAATTATTTGCTACTTGATTTTATAAATAAATAAATGTAGGTTTGTACACATGCATATATATGTGCATGTACACATGTACACATACACACCCACATATATATGTGTACATATATACATGTATACACATGCATACACACATTTTATATATATATATATATATATATATATATATATATATATATATATATATACAAAATGAGTGTGGAAAATTCTGGAAAAATTCAGATTTACGTTTTATATATATGAATGAAACTATTTGGAATGTGTTTTTATATATAAATAAATAAACAACCATATATATGTATATATGTGTATATATAGGTTTATAGACAGACATGCACATATATGTGTATATACATATGTGTAACTCATGTATACATGCACAAATATGTTTACAAATATACATATACATACATATTTATGTGTATATATGTATATATCTGTGCATGTATGCACACACATACACACACTTCCAAAAATGCCTTTGTCACAATTATATTAGATAAATAATGGAAGTGTTGTTCTCCAGTTTTATGAATGAGTAAACTGAACTTCAGTGAAGGCTAAGCAACTTGCTTATAGTCAGTAGATGAGCAAGTGTCAGGAATCAAATTCAGGCCTTCTGAATCCAAGACCAATTACAATTCAGTTCATTTCACAGATGACCTAGATCTAGAGTTAGAAGGAATCTTTGAGGACATGTAGTCCAACTTCTTCATTTCACACGTAAGGAAACTTAGGCTCAGCCACATCTAAGCAACTTAGGATACAGAGGCAATAAGGATGAGATGTAGGATTTGACCGCTTAAATTCAGTGTTTTCTCTCCAGAATACTTTATATAAAGTTAAAACATTTATTAAACACCTACTATATGCAAAGCACACCCTGATTCAATGACTTAGCCAAGAGCATTAGAGAGTTTCAAAACTGTAATTCAAGCTAAAGTTCTCTGACTTAGAAAATCAAATGTCTTTCCACTGAACCTTGATAGACAAACATATTTAAAAGGTAGGGGGAAGAAGAGGAGAAAGAAAACAAATAGAGAAACAATGACAATGAAGGGTAATTAAAGTCAAAGGATGAGAAGGTATCGCAGTCAAGTAGATCAACGCTCTTGTCAATGTGCATGTGTTTCTAACAGTGATTATCACCCATCAGCGACTTCTGATTTTGTATATTTCTTTTCCATAACCTTCCATAATTCCTCTATAGAGGACCTGTCCAATAGGAGGCTTATTTTAGCTTTCATAGCATTCTTTGACTACCCAGGAAGCATTTAGGTTATCTCTTCCTTGTTCCTTATTTTGCTTTAAGATAAATGCAGCTCTTTTTCTGTTTATGGATGAACTGAATGACAGCCTTTTTACCACTTCTTTCAAACAAGTCATCATCAAGAAGGAGGATAAGGATGAGGGGAAAAAAGACCTTTGTATTTCACCATAAGGATATCATTGATGATCTTGGGGAGTAAAAAAGAAATAATAGATTGTTGGAGACAAACTAGATTTTCAAGACTTGAGAAATAAATGAATGCTGTAGAAGCAAAGGCAGTGATTAGACTGCTTATAGAGGTTTTGCTATAAAACAATAGTGGAGGGTGAGAAAGATAACTGTACATGATACCATGCTAATTCTCAGAACCTTATCAGAGCCAATATACTAAAGGACCATCTTGCAGACAGACAAAGATATTGAAAATTGACACACTACTAGCAGTTATGGACAAAGGACTAAGAAGTAAAATGTTTTCTTGAACTATAACTGCCCATGCATTTTAATCATGATATCTATTCAGAAATCAGCAATAGATGATATGCCATTAGATTTTAAAATCTGAAAAATCATATAGTGCAACTCATCAAATATATAAATGGGAAAAGGTAAGAAAGTAAAACAACTTATTCAAGGTCATATTATTTTTTGGTGGCATATGTAGGAATTGAATTCATGTGATAACATATGGTCAAACAAGTGTCATCGTTTTAGTGTGAGCATATCCATATATGATCATTAAAAGGGGTTGGAGCTTTATAATAACGTGTATTTTAAATGTTTCCTAAATAGTACTTTTTTCCTAATTCCGCATTAGCTGGAAATTAACTCTTGAATTGAAATGTCCTTTAAGAACTCATGAAATATATTACATAATCACTAAATATAATAATAAATATTTCAACAAAATTTTCATTTCTATACAAGTAGTTTCTGCAACATAGACATGCAAATGATGAAAAAGCATCTTGGTATGGTACATATTGCACTTTTGAATTTGTCAAGTAGATATGAACTTGGATATGTTGCCCAGCAGCTATATTTTATGTGATAACACTCTGAAACTTGTACAATTGTAAATCCAAAGGATGGTCGATACAATAGGGGAACCGCAGCAACAACTGCACAATTTACTATATCTGTTGGGATTTATTTCACCAGTGAGTAAGGAACAACCTATTTTAATGTTAAAGATTCTTTTGAAGATGTGTAACATTGCATTAAAAAAAGAAATAACTATAACATAATAAAAATTCCAATAGATTTCTTATGATTTTTTATAGCTGAACTTGGGGCCAGATTCAGATATTTGATTATTGATATTGACACATAAAAATATTTTTGAGAGTTTTTTTCCTTTTTTCAATACAAGCTTCTATTCAGGGACCATTTTAATAAAAAAAGGTTGTACAACAAAGTGATGGAATGAGAGAACATATGCGAGATATTTTTTTAAAAACATAAATATTATTATTTCTTTGGTTACTAACCTATTACCATTTCTCTAGGCAAAACCTTATTTGTGAGCAATCAGTATCTCTCTTTTTCAAGACATTTTTAAGAATAAGAAGATTCTATAGTAATAGTCTTCATTATATGTTCAAGTTAATGTCAGCTCATTTCCATTTGTTCATGCATCAGTGAAAATAGAAACATTTGATCATGATCCTCCGTGTAAAATAGTCCTTTGTGCTCTTGAAAATTAAACCATCACACAATCTTTTGTCATCTAAACAATGATTTGATGTAAGAATATTTTCTTCCTGACTCATTATATGTTACCAATAGAATATATATTTGCATGCACTATATGTACATGTGATTTGTATAGTAACAATATGTAATAGGTACCAACTCTATATTTTGGTATAACTGAAAAATCAATGAATCAGCTTACTTTCTTTAGAGATAAACTCTTCAAGGAAAGCTGATTCTTTTTAAACTGGTCACCATTTTTTTTCAGGGACATAAAGTGGTATAATTAAGTAAATATATAAATTTTATTTTTATAAAGTGAATATTAGCCTGTATGGATAAAGTTGAGCCTAGCTAGGTTTTATCAAGACTCCAGAAATCTTGGCAGTGTATATGAAGTCAAATCCAAACTTACATGAAAGATTCAATTGTACTTTAAATGTGTATATGTGTGCGTGTATGTGTGTGTGTGTTGTGTGTGCTATGTGGCCATGGCTAAGTATTCCTATGAAAGGGTCTTATAGTAAAAGGTTATGGATTCTTCTCTCATTTAACTTGGATTTTTTTCTGTGCACTCTTAGAAATCAAGGTATAACAAGTATATGTTCAGTCCCAAGGCTAAATTACTAACTTTAATTTGGAAACTTATCCCTGGTTCCTTAATATAATATATTCCTTCATTCAGCATTTATCAAGGCCTTATTGTAGGACTAGTACTGCTAGATATTTAGGGAGATGGATATACACAGATGAATAAAGCATGATCTTGATGCTTAAGAAAATAAAAATCTATTATATGTATGAAAATAGCTATAATACATAACTATATAAGGAAAATGTTATTTCTCTTCTAAGGAAATATAATTTCCACTTAGGGCATCAGGAAAGGATTTATGGATAAATTGTCATTTGAGGTGAGTCTTGAAGAATACGCAAGTTTAGACAGGAGAAAAGGGGTCTGAAGAAAGAATTCCAAGAAACAAATTCAAATTCAGAGACAGGACAGTCATATAAATTTGTGAAATAAGCATTAGTTTGGTAGGATCAAGTTTGCTTATGTTTATATAATGTTTTAATAAGTGTTTATAATATTATTAGCAAGTTATAAAGTAATTTTATCTCAGCTGCCATCAAAAGTAACTAATGATTGGTGTGAAAAATGGTGTAAAAATCGAGGCTACAAGCTAACAGTACTGACTGTGACAGAAATCAAATATCAGCCTAGAGTTTGTGCTTTGTTTGGTGGGCAGTGGTATCCCACTAAAATCTATTGATCAAAGGGGCAACATGATAACATCTGGGCTCAAAATCATATTCAGATGTTATTA
The DNA here is from genome assembly GCA_028658325.1 of Potorous gilbertii. Lineage (NCBI taxonomy): Eukaryota > Metazoa > Chordata > Mammalia > Diprotodontia > Potoroidae > Potorous > Potorous gilbertii. The sequence continues at coordinate 414,561,237 of CM053771.1, forward strand.
ATGTACAATTTTATAAAGGTTGAACTGTGAGGGGCTTGGGAAGATTTGTTTGGAGAAAATGGAAATAATTTAGGTGACAGACTTGGACCTGTCTGCCAATAGTAGGATAGGAAGGAAAAAGAAATAACTGTGAGAGAAATTGCAGACTTAGAATTAATCAGATTTGGCAATTGATTTTATGGAGAAGAAGGACAGTAAAGAATCACAGATGATAGCAATGATATTAAAATAGCTTTCGTCAACGTCATGAATAATATCTTTGCCAAATTTAATGGTCTTTTCTTACTTATCCTTCTAGCCCTCTCTGCATCATTTGGCATGGTTAATCACCCTTTCTCCTGGATATGCTCTATATGATTTCATGACATCATATTTTCTTGGTTCTCCTCTTACCTGTCTGATTATTTCTTTTCTGTCTGTACTACAGCATCATCCTTATTCCATGCTCCTGCTGTGAGTCTATCCCAAAGTTGTTTCTTGAGCTATAGTCTCCTCATTTTTGTCTCTCTTTTCAAGAATTTTCACCAAGCATCTATTAAATACTTATGGTATGCCAGGGACTATACTAAGCACCAGGAATAAAATATAAGCAAATAGAAAGCAGTCTTTGTTCTCAATGTATTGTCATTCTTATGGTGGAAGATGGCATTTAAACAGAAACTCAAAAGGAATTGGGTGAAGGTAGAAGCTATACAAAATTGGAGGAGGATGGATGGAAGAGTCTGTATTTCAGCTTGGAGAGAAATAAAGATGTGACTAGGACACCCTCTTTAAATATAAGTTTTTGGAGGAGACAATTGGATAGCAAACTGGTGAGAAATACTTTGTGAACAGAAGGGTCCCATTGGAGTCTTTTGGGCAGAGGAGGAAGACAATCACTTTCTTCTCTTCTTTTTCTCCTTCTTTCTCTTCTACTTTCTCTTCTTTGTCTTCTCTTTTGTTTTTTTCTGTCCATATGTATGTATGTATATATATATATATATATGTACATATATATATATGTGTGTGACATATACAGGTTATATATATATATGTACATATATATGTGTGTGTGACATATACAGGTTATATATATATATATATATATATATATATATATATATATATATATATAACCTGCATATATATCACAAGCCTACATGTTCTAATGGCAAGTAAAGTAAGATTTTTTGCTGTTTTTGTTTTAGTATAAAGTATCTCTGTAGGAATATTGTGATTAAAGGTTTTCATCACCCTTTAATGGGGCTGGGAAGATTTGTAGGAAGGCCCATATCTTTTGTTAATAAGTTCTCAAGGGTTGTGATGCCCTCTGGCTCTAAATAGTATATAACGACTCTGAGATGCAGTTTTACTTTGGGGCTTACTAACTGAAAGTGTTTTTGTTTGGCCAGATGAGACTCTGGGAAGTACTTGAAGAGCCCTCCTCCCCCCACCCCCCGTCCTAGGCTTTGAAAACCCAGATGTTGGTGCTTCCCTTTCTGATAACTATGGATGTATGGCCAGATAGTTATCTGTGGATCTATCATGTATGTCAGACAGCTTGGAAATTCTGATGATCTAGATTTCTCTGTATTTTCTCTGAAGGTCAGGGTGCTGACTTTTCCTCTTGAGCTGATTGTTAACCCCTCAAACGTTTCCCTTCCTTTTATAAATGCAGATCTAAAAATCTGTGATAGCAGGCCCTCCTGTGTATGTCAGGGTACTTACTGATACGCATGCTTTTACACATGTGTATACATATGCTTTGTTCATGTATGTATATATGCATATATCTTGCTCAAAAGGCTTCAGTGGGACTGATTATCCATCAAATAAAGTAGATAGCTAAACAGGGGAATAGATAAGCAGACAGAAAGATAGTTGCTTCAAGGTAGAATGTAATGCAATGAAAAATAGACTTTATATAACCTAGGTTCAGTCCTGGTCTCCACAAAGTATTGTATCTGAACATGGCAAAGTCACATAAATGTGTATTGCTACACTAAGTTTCTATATGGCTTTTGTGTTCCCAAGCATGTAGCAAGGGATTACAGTTATGTGAGTTAAGGGGAGGCAGAATAGAGTTTACTAGGCTCTTTTTCTCCCATCTTTCTCCAAAGGAGACTCTATTTCATTCTTGGAGAAGGATCAGGAAGTTGAGTCCAGAAAGCACTCTAGTTTCCTCAGAGGGAGTTAGAAACATATCTATCTATCTGCTCCCTTACATATTGTGAATGTATATGATTGTGTATATATATATATGTATGTATTGATATATGTATATATACACATGTACATGTTTATGGGTTTGTGTATCTATATACACATAATGTGTACACATATATACACACATATATATGCACAAAATGTATATAGATAGATATATAGATATTTTCCTACACCCATATGCATCCAGAGAAAGGGAGAAAGAAATTTGTTGCTGTATGTAAATTATCATTGCATAAATTTGACTTTATGTAAAGAATTCTGAAAAAAAATTCCCATTCCAAAAATTATGTTAACTATACTGTCCATACCACTTCTCTCTCTCTCTCTCTCTCTCTCTCCTGTTGCTTCTCTGCTCTGCACTTGAAAACCCTACAAATGAAAGCAGAAGAAAGGGCTGGAAAGATGCAGCACCAGCCTCAGCTGCCAGTTAAGCTGCTTGGCTTGAGACCTCAGGTACTGAGAGGAGACTTTTGCATCTCTTTGTTCCAACTACATTTTGGTCCCCAGCATCTCACTTTCTTGCCCTCTCCTTTCTTGTTTATGTCCCTGACAAGCCCCCATGTGTCTGCCCCTCCATCTTCACCCCGCAAGCTCTGTGTGTTGTGTTCCTCTCAGTTTCAGAATGCTCCTTGGGTGTTCTTGAAGCTTTTGCTAGCTCTCTCCCTCTTTGGGCACACAGCATCCTTCCTGCCTCTTTCTTTCCCTTTCCCAAGTCAGAGAGCAAATTAGCATTAGTAAAAAAAATCACCTTACCTAAAAGTCTATGTTACATTCCACTTCCATAGAGTAAGAACTATAGGAACTATATGTATATATATATATATATATGTATATATATATATATGAGTATAAATAACAGATAATAGAGTGAAGGAGCTCTCCCTTTGGTAGGATTGTGACTGAACTCAACTAAAATAAAATTCTAAATGTTACCTGAGGGGAAATTCTCTCAAAGTTTTGGTGCAGCAAACTGAGGATAGACATATGATAGAAATTGCCACCTCCACTCATGTCTTCTCACAGTCTTTTCCCAACAGCTTGAAGAATGTTCTCTTTTTATCTCTGTCTTAAAACTGAAGCCTGAAGCACCTGAAAAAACTAAACACTAAAGAAGATCTGAAGAAAACTCAAAGGAAAAATAGAAGAAGGTCATGGTCCTTATATGAATAGTGCAAGAAACATGAAAGCTCAGTCTGGAAATGAAAACTTACATAGAAAGTGGTAAAAAAAAATACAGATAACTAGGAATAAAACTAGAGAAAACAAAGAGTTTTGACTTAAAAAAAAGATGATCCGTGAGGGGATAGCATCACAGGTGAGGATGTGAAGACAATAATAGATGACAGAAAACTGAGAACCACTCAACTCTGATTTTTCTTTTTTGTTTCTATCAAGAATAATTATTTTCAGATTGGGAAGAATATTACCAAAAATGGTTAACAGAGAGTCGAAATCAAAGAGAAGTGAAGAACATATCTAACTGACCTTAATGCACTCAAATGACCAGATGAACTATATCCTAAAATACAAAAGAAACATCAGTTGTTCTTGTTAAATCACAGAGTTGTTCTTGAAAAATTACAGAGAATGGGAAAATTAACATAAGACATAGATGGGCACATGTTTTCCAGATTTTCTGAAAGTTTAAAAAAAGAATTTGTTCCACTAGAGGATGGTAAGCCTAGCTTTGATAACAGACAGTTTCATAATGCATTTCTAAAGTGGTGGGTTTAAATTACTTAGAATATGAAATGAGTTAATCATAAACATGTCGTATGCCAGAGATAGATGGTGAGTTTCAGAAAAAATCCTTTACTTTGAATAACGATTTGATTAAATGATCTCTGCATCTTTATTAACAAAATGGAAAAGTGTATGATTAAATAAATCCAGAATTAGTTGCACAACTAGGTTGTAAGAGAAATAAATCAACTTCAACCTTAGAGGAGATTGTTAGAGGAATTGACTCGACCTCATACAATTTGACATTTTTATCAAAGTCTAAGATTTGGATTAAAGATCCATCCTTCCCACATTTTCAGGTTACAAAAAGCTGGAAGAAGAGTTGTACATTGAATAAGAGAGATGGACTCCGAAGAAATTTGGAATCTCTAATATATTAGACAAAACATAATAATATTTAATATGATCAAAAAACATCCAAAGTCCCAACATGTGGGTTCCAAAAATCAGCTACGTTGGAACAGGGTAGAAGAAAATTTGCTGTACGATATTTGGTATTTAAAGAGATTAAGTTTTTATGTAGATTGTTAGCTCAACTTGAGTAAAAATTGTGACATAACCCTTCTGAAAAAGCTAATGTGAGCTTTATTTCAATAGTATTTCTACTATATCTGTGACCTTGTCCCTGTTGGTGTTTACCAACTCCACTGGTGCTAATTTCTAACTATTTTATCTTCTACAATGTGATTGCTATTCATGTTCATGTTTCTCTATATAACATCCATAGATAATATATCTTTTGTACTAAAAGGCTTTCTCTAAATTTTGGGGTAATAAGTGAAGGCCAATATAAATCTCAGGCTGCCTATTTCTACCCTTTAATATATGACCAGCCTACCTCTTTTTTTTTGGCCCTATATTTCTGTGATAATGTCCTTTATTTCACTTATGATAATCATGTCATTAGGAGAAGCCAAATGACTCAGTAGATAGTATACTGGACCTGGAATCAGGAATATCTTAATTCAAATCTGGCCTCAAGACACTTAAGTAGTTGTGTGATCCTAGGTAAGTCACTTGAACTCTGTTTACTTTAATCTATTGGAGAAGGAAAAGGAAAGTCATGCCAGTATCTTTCCAAGAAAACCCCATGGATAGTGTGTTCCATAAGGATATGAAAAAACATGACTAAACATCAGCAATACAAGTCATTGTGAATAGTACATGACAAAAAAAATGTCCACTTTGCAGTCTTATATTTAAATTTGGTAAAATCCATGGAAGGTGGAAGGTAGACACACTTTTAGGTTTTTTCTCTTTCAGTAGGCATTGGATTTCTTCATTTATATGGTGAAATACTGTTGTGAATTCTGTGTGTTTGCCTAGTTTAACACATCTACTTAATTTATTACGAATCAATACATTCCCTAAATCCATTATCTGTCATAGTTTCTGGTCTACTTTACAAGTGTTCCTTTTCATTGCAGAATTTGCTATCTGGGAATTTTCACCGTACAATTATATAACTTTGTTGTTTAAAATCTACAAACCTCTAACTATTTTAATCAAACTTCATTTCTACTGCACACTCAGAGACCAACTGGAAAACTTAGATGTGACTCTTTATATTTGCCAAAATCAATAAACACCAAAATTCTTTGTACGTGTTGTTTTTCTTTCTCTTCTCATAGCTTTTTTTTCCAGAGAGTTTGTATTGACTTGCATGCCAATAGAACGGTACAAAAGGTAGTCCCCAGGTTATGTCTATTTGTAAAAAACACATGGATGGCAGCACAATGAAGTCATACATTATGGCCATCTTCCTGACTGATAGAGGTTGTCCCAGGGCATCCTTTGGCCACCATAGCAGAACTGATTAGTAACATGACAGAAATCATTCACACACACATACAAAAAAATACTTATGCACAGAGACACATGTATACACATAAACCCTAAAACAATTAATTTACAGGAATTTATTAAATGTTATATTGATAGCATAGCATGTACAAGTGGAACACTTGCTGCGCAGGGATTTACATTCTACATTAGTGAAATGATACATAGGTATTTAAAGTATTTAATACATAAGGTATTTAAGCTAATAAAAATATATGCAAATAAATATGAGCTATTTGGGGTGGCAGAACACTAACTACTGTAGGACTCCTGTGAGGTTGTATTGAAGCTGAGATTTCTCAAAACATAGGAATTACAAGAGATGGAGATAGAATGCAAGATCCTGGATGGCATAGATTATTTCATTTTTTTAAAATCTCCCCACTACTTAGTATATAGTATCTAGCATATAATGGAATCATGTGATAAACAGTTAATTGATTGGGTTGAAAAGAAAGTCCATTCCAGCCATGGTCCATAATCTGCAAAGCAAGGAGATCGAACAATGTTGGCACACATATAGGTTCTAAGCTAAAATAATTAAAATATTCTTCTATTAATACCATGAGGGGCAGAAGAGATGAGGATAGAGGATCAGGGTTCACATCCTATCTATGTCATATATTACCTGTGTGGCATTGGGCTTATCATTTGATGTCAATTTCATCATCTGTGAAATGAGTGGTTTGAACTCAATAGATTTAAACCTACTTAAATCAATTTAAATCTATGATCTTACAATCACTAAGATTTATATGACTGTGTATGGCCAAGAATATTGTTCAGAGGTGACCTTAGTAGTGCATTCATTTATCAGAATAAAGTATTTTTCCCCAATGGAAGATTTTAATTTGGTAGCTATTGTTGTCCAGCTGCTTGGAGCCACAAGAATAGGCTGTGTGCCGATTTTCTCCTTCCTACAACATCATTTTGCTGTTTTTACTTTTTAATAACTCCTGCATTTCCTGACCTGCTATATTTCATTTTTCTACCACTACTTTTTTCTTTTTCTTTGCATCTCTCTTGTGTATCTTAAGTAGGTCATTTGTATCTATTTTAAAGGTCACTGTCTGATTTTGCCTTCCTCTCATACTGTGCTCAGGAATAGCTCTTTCCCTCCCCTTTCAGAAGACCTACACCTGAATCTCACCTACCCTTCCTACTGCTGACTCCAGCATCTTTGGATAATGGCTGGGCTTATTAAATTTTCTGCACATTCAACTGAATTCTGGGAATTTATTACACTCATGTTAGCAGCTTTATCATTCTTATTTTGCATGCCTCTTTTTTTCAACTTGCATTTTTTTTTCTTTTATTTTTCTGGGAACACTACTCCTGCCTGCTTACATAGGGTATTTATTGCCATATGTTCAATGGCTCTCTCTCGGGGGCCCCTATTTGCATTTCTTTCTGTTCTCATACTTGTCACAAGAAAGACTTTTTTGTAGCAACAGGTCAATTTCCCTGAATAAGCGTTTCAGCTTATGATTTGTTTTATTTTCCAATAAATTCCTCTATATGATATGAATGGTTGGGGATTCCATCACTGAGGGGATCTCTTTCTATGTAGACTAATCAGAAATAGCTAAAATATAGAAATGATTTAGCTGTTACTCCTCTGTAGTGGAAAGAGAATTGAGCATTGCCAGGTCTGTATTCAAGACCTATCTCTGACAATTTTTAGCAACTGGATTTTGTCCATGTACAAATCTTCTTGAGCCTCAATTTTTTCTACTATAAAAAAAAGAAAAATACATTTTTTCTATCACATTTATGGAGATGGAGAGAGGATTGAATGCAATAATTCTTGCCTCATGCTTTTTGAGCAATAAAAATGTCAAAAATGCAAAATAAATAAACAACAAAATAAATATCATCCTCCTCCTCCTCCTCCTCCTCATCATCATCCTTATTTCATAATTACTGTGAAGCTACGGAGCAATAAAGACTCAGCAATCCAGGTTCAACCAAAGACATATAATAGATAATTTGGTCTTAGAAGAACTGGTCAGACTGAGGAGTTCTCTCAATATTTAGTGTCAGAACCCACCCAGAGCCATGCTGTGACTAAATTTTAGCAGAATATTTATGCCTGATTCATATAATAGAGCTAAAATCCACAGAAACCTGGAAGTGTGAGTAATTCTACTGGAGCCACAATGTAGATGGAACTGACTCGGGTAGTTATAGAATGGTTCTGGTGCTGAGAACAGTAAGTATCTGAATGCCTCAGGCTGATTTAATGTAACTGTCTTTGAATATGGGTACTTGCAATCTTCAGGCTTTTGATTTTGATTTCTTAGATATCTTTTTTTATTCTTTGTTTCCCACAATGCTCTTAATCTCTCTTTTTTAATTCAGATCTATGACCTCATTCATGGTAAAGCTCCCTTAGGAAGGAATTCTCTTTCTCAGGGCAGAAGGGCAGATCAGCTTATTGTGTGAAATTCAGAGTTTTTTATAAGTGCCTGAAGACACTGAGAGCTTTTCCCCCAAGGTCACACAGCTCAGTTGTTTCAGAGTCAGGACTTGAACCCTGGTCTTCCTGACTCCTCAATCAACTCTTTCCATATCATACTGTTCCTTCAAAATGAATATTTTCATTTAAGGGTAAATAAATTTTTAATGAATATTTATATGTAAGGGTGGGATTGACTGAACTCTTTCACATCCATTAACTGAATCTGAATATAAGGATAAGCATCACCATTGAATTCAGTGACTTTATACAAGACTTGTTCTGATGACCAAATTAGGTCACAAAAAGGTGTGTGTGTGTGTGTGTGTGTGTGTGTGTGTGTGTGTGTGTGTAAATTATCAAGTAAATATAGAAGACATTAGTTTCATAAAGGAGGGCAAGTATGGCTTCCCAGTTAATAGGCAAGAGGAGGGAGGAGAGCCTTTGACTTTGGATCTCATTGCCTTTCTGTCACTCTTTTAGCTAATGGAGGAATTTATAAGTGTGAAAGGATCCGAAGAATTTTGGATTTCCCATCATTGAGGTCAGGGAACCATAATGTTGATGTTTGGAGTGCTTGGGACCTTAAAATATCAAAGCCTCATGTCCTGCCCCAGTGAATTCAACTCAAGTCTGCTTTTGGCCACAGTAAAAACAAAGTTTATTAAAGAGTCACCCTATTGGTAGACTCTTAAGGAGCCTAAGCATTTGTGAAGCTTGTATTGACAAATGGGCCAGATTGAATCTCAGTTAGACAAAACATAGCTAGGTTGAATCTGAATATGTTATATACAGAAAGACTGTGGAGGGAACTGGGGGGTGGTCTAGTAGTTTGGGGTGATGGGAGAGGTTTAGGGAGGGTCTTGAGGAGGAGTCTAAGGAGGATCTAGATGTGACTGGGGTGATTAGAGATCAGAACCAAAAGAGTGGGACTTTGATGTGATCAAGGATGGGAAACAGCTAGAGGTACCCCAGAGGTAATAGACAATGGAGGATCATAGAATCAAAGATGGGAAGCAGACAGAGGCAATTGAACAAAGAGATAATGAAAGGCTTATGGCCTTAGGTGAATGCCAGATCAAGTGGGAAGATTCCAGAGCCCATGATACCACATCATCATCTTTCCATAACAAAGTCAACCATATTGCCTTGGACAGTGATATCTGGATGAGAAACCAACAGTAGACTAAAATCACAACTCTACAAGGAGTCCAGGAATGAAGCTACATGACCAAGAAGAACTTAATGAACACCCTATGAATTAAAAAAAATGGACTTCCAGAAACCAGCATCTGTGAGTCACCCTTTACCACATGTGTTCCCTAAGCTTGAGATGATTGACTTTTCTTTTCAATATTTACTTACTTGTGAGACAGTGTTTCAAACACTTCAGAAGGATATTTATTTATTTGTTTGCTGGTTTGCTTAAATATATATATATATATATATATATATATATATATATATATATATATAGACTCATACTATTGTATCACTATTGCAGTTTCATGATGTGTTTTAGTGGAACCATTTGAAAGAATTCAGAGTTAGGTCACTTCTAATCCAAGTATGGGCATTTATTGAGATTGATACCCCTCAGAAGCAGAATAAGTTCTAAGAGGAACTAGCAACTTCAGAGAAAGCAAGGAGGACTTTTATAGTGTAAAGATATAATTATGTAACAGAAATTGTGAATATTTAAAAAGTAGAATGGGTTTGTTAAGGCATTAGGTAATAGGGGAGGGATTCCAGCCAGAGTGGAACTGTATATGTGATTACCCAGAACACATAGAGAAAAATTCATTTTGGGGTGTGTATGTATGAAAATGTGTATGTATATTTATATACATATATATATATATATATATATATATATATATATATATATATATTTAGTGCTGCTTTCTGATTGGCTGAGTAATGTGGTCCTGTCTGAGACTACATGGGTGTGGTTGTGATAGCGTGCATGGACAAACCTGCTGTTCCTGTGGGAAATATAAGGAATGGGTCTGAGGGTAGTGGCTAACTAGAGGCAGTGGCTAGTATCTCATCACGTGGACACACTTGCTGTTTCTGTGAGAAATGTGAGTTCATGGATACACCTGTTGTTCTAGTGGGCCATGATATATATATATGAAGTTAAGATATTGAGAGTGGTAGGGGGGTGGTGAGTGGCTAGGAGGGGCAGTAGGCCTGCTAGTCAGTGAAACCTTTAAGGGAATTAGGGTATTTGGGCTGGAGACAATGTTTTTAGGAATCCATCATCTCCTTAAATAGTAAATAGTCTTCAAAAAGCTTTTTAAGGCTGATTGACTAAATGAGTTTCAGCAAGTAATATTGAGAGGGAAGCATATTCCTAGAGGTTTGAAGTAATAGCATTTAAAAAAAATCATTCCTGAGTCTGCAGGGGTGCTACCAACCCTGATAGGGAGAGAGGAATGTAGCCTTGATCCTGAACCTGAGACTCTTCTGTGAAAATAGGAAATTGAATAAAGATTCTCAGAGTTTACAGTCTACATAAGGTTCATATGACTTAGATTTAGTAAGGGGTTTTACCATTAACTAATCCAACAATCTGTTTTTATAAATGAGAAATCTGGGATTCAAAAGATGTAACATGACTAGACCAAGAACATGTAAGTAGCAGGTGGTGGAACAACACATGAACAACAAATCCAAAATTTTGTCTGTTGTGTCCCAAGAATCATGATATTAGCTTTATAGCAATTGAAACAAATTTTCTTCAATGTGTCTAACATTTATAAAAACGAAACATCTCGACCCTTCTATTATTGAGTCGAGCAAATTGGCTCATTACATGACTGCTATGAAATTTTAAAATCTTAAAAGCACAGTTAGTGATAAAGCTTGGTATAATATGTAGAGCATAGAATATGGAATCAGAGCATCTGAATTCAAATCCTAGGTGTCCTACTTAATACTCACATGACCTTGGGTGACTGATTTCTCTTCTCTGGTTCTCAGATTCCTCTTTCATAAAATGATGATTGGGTCTGATTCATGTGTGTCTTTCTATGCTCAGCACCTACTCAGTATTGGAACTCACTCCAAGAATGCTCATCCTAATCTATCTATCCTATCCATATATTTATTAACATATAAATCCCAAAGAGGTTCTTGAGGAATATAGAAATTAAATGACCTTCCTAGACTTCACAGTTTACTAAGTCAGATGTGGGAGATGAACTCAGTTCTCTTTGATTTCTAGTCTAGTACTTTTCACTCACTATACTCTGATGTCCCTTAGGGATATCAGTAACATAATTGGGGGAGGGGAGAATGGATTTTTTTCATGACAAAAGTTAGTACTTAATAAATATTTGTTGCACTGAAAGGAAGGACCTGGGATAGATGGCCCCAAGGTCTCTTTCAGCTCTAGGAGGTAGGATCCTAAGTTTTTTGTTTGACTATGGATAACATTGTCGGTCTGTATTTTTAACAGAACTTTAGGAAGTAGTTTTTCAAGCAGGAGAAAGAATACTGTAAATCCCATTAGCCATTTTTTTTTGTTGCCATGTGCAAAATTAGATACTATAAAGCTTTTTAGGATTTGTGGAGAAAAGTCCCAGTGTGGGATAACCTGCTGAAACAAAATGCTCTCCATCTTTGAGCAAGGTAAGCGCCATCATGACCTTAAGTTTGCCTGTCTCAGTTCTACCTGGATAAATGTATTGGAGCTTTCATCAAACCTTTTCTGATTTTTATTACTCTTTGCATTCTGTCTACTAACTGAAAACAGAATTCCTTCAGATTCCTGGGCAACATGCCACCACTTTGGGCCATGGGGCCAATAAAAATCATTAGCAATACATAAATTTTATCCAGTGGGCTTTCCTGAACATGTGCGAGTATTCATAAGGTTAGCACACTGAAATCCACATGTTTTGTCTCATTGTGTGCTCAGCTTTTACCCTAAACTGGTTAGCCAAATGCCTTTGTATGATTACACTGACATTGAAATCAAATACTGATCAATATGTGGTTCCAGTAGACCGGTAAGACATTCTCTCTAATAAAAACAAAATAAATAAGATGCGATAGAATTCTACATTTTCCGCAAATTCCAGGTCCACAATTCCCTTTCAGTTTTTACCTCAAGTATTTGTAAAATGTAGGATGAACATATTCATGAAAAGAGAAATCTTTGGTCAAAAGTAAGCATATGTGTGGTTATAGTGATTAGATGTGTCAGTCTTCTTATGACACTAGAAAACCAAATCTAGCTTTTTGCATTTGAAATTCAAAATTGTCTTTTGCTGATGCCTATTAATGCATCACTTACTGTCTGAGTTTTATGACTTCCTTGTGTATTTCTTGGAAAGTGAGAAACTATTTATTTGAAAAATATGTGTTTTCCCCTTGTGTCAGGTAAAAAACAAAGCATAGGCACAGTTGGAAGAATATGTGAAGTCTATTAACTCTGATGTTTAATTAAAAAGTGTTAGTGCCATAGGAACAGTCGCACAACACATAAACATGTTACTTCCAGTGAATGTAACACCTAATTCAACACAATTCCCAGTGTGTTTCTTTGGTTCATTGTATAGAAACTTAATGAAAATAAAATATCAGAAGTAGGCACATAAAAATAGACCAATAGATGATGATAAATAACATAGTTAAGGAAAACAATCTACTTTCTAGAGAACAATAAAGCTTTAAAAAATATATATTTTACCTAAGTTGTTGTCAGGAGGATCGCTGTGAGTTCCGAGAAATTGTTTCAAATGGTGAATGTGTGCCTTGATGCTGGAAACTAGAGTATAACAGAGCCAAAATTCTCAGGTTAAAAAATCATTAAAAGGATACCAATCCTGTAATTTAAACCAGAAGGTGACCTACTTTAAAGCTGACGTAATATGGTGGGAAATATATTTTGGACCATAAGCATTGCTTTTATTTTTTTTCTTTAATAACAACAAAGTAGCACCTCTTTGTATACTGAGAAATTAAATGAAAATTATAGCCAAAGGGTTTTGTATGATACAAGGGTTGTTAGTGTTTTTGAAGGAGAGTTCAGAGAACCAAGGAACAGGAGGGAAATAGCCTATCCACCTGCATTTGCTCAGAATGATATTGAAACTCTCCTAGACAGATGGGGATCTATTTTTAAAGACCTCCAGGGAAGATAGCTCCACAACCTGTCTAGGTAGGCTATCCTCATGTTTACTACATTGCTGTTAGCTGCTCAATTAATATTTGTATGTTCACATGAATGTTCTTAGAGCTAAAGTTAAAACTAAGCAATAAGACAATAAAAATAAAGTACAAGTCAAAATGATTTTTAAATGACTTTTAACAGCACAGAAAATATGGCAGCAGATGGAAATGCATTGTGTTTGGAAAAATAAAGAGGAGAAGTTGGGGAAAGAAAACTATTTAGTAGTCCCAAAATGGTACAGCAACATTTATCTGTCAAAGGATTTAAAACACATTTTAAAATAAACCATTTTTCACTCATTAGAGTATTAATATCACAACCATATCTGAAAAATGAATAATTTACTTGTATTACAATTTTGCAACACATCTTCCCTCTAAGGGGACATAATTTCCCTTCATCTTTCTAAATTTTTCTGCATATCTTTCATGCTCTTTATTTTTCTCACACAGGAAAAGAATTATTGTTTAGAATTTGTTTTCACCTATTTCCTACTTTTTATAAAAGCTTGTTTACCCCCCAAGAAAAAACAGATGAGTCCAAATAGTATTAGAATATGAAGTATATGGGTATATTTTCTTGTCAATTGTTATATTTTTTAAAAATTCAATAATCAATTATTAAACTACCACTAATTACAAGATGTAAAGGCTGACATTAAGATGACAGAAATGAAACAGTGCTCTTCAAGGATTTTAGACTCTACTGTTTTCTTCACAACTTATATTTTTAGGAATTGGGAGTTACAGGCCTTTTCTCATCCTTCAAGTTGTTAATTACATTTTCCCCAAATCAAGTAGAACCTTTTACTCAAAACTTTGAAATATGATGTATTTTATTTTTATATTACCTGTATTTCCTAATGAATTCTCCTGTCGGAGATTCATCATTTATAACAAAAATATTTTGCAAAACAGCAAAACTAACCAACGTATTGAAAAAAATCTGACACCAGTATAATTTTGTATCAATAGCTCCACATCTATGCAAAGAAAGGGGAGATTTTTCTTATATAATTTCTTTTGGAAGAAGCTTGATCACCATAATTTCACAGCATTCATTTTTTATTTAATAAAATTTTATTGATTTTTTCTTTTTTTTACATTGTCTAAATTTCAAACTCAGGTCTCTTGATTCCAAATCTAATAATTTTTTTTCATATTTTTCCTAGTTTAGGTCTGTGTGTATGTTTATATATCTATATATTTCATCTCTATATTCTGATGTATGCATATACACATACACATATGTACATGTGTATGTGTAATATATGACCATATTTAAGATATGTACACATACGCATACGTATGTGTTCATATATGTACATATGTATGTATATCTGTATATAATGTTTCTTTTCTCCTACAAATAGTGCTGCTATAAATATTTTGTTTTATTGAGGTCTTTTCTTTTTTTAATCACTGATCTCGTTACAGTATAATCTTAACACTAGAATCTCTATGTCAAAAGTGAGAACATTTTACTTATTTTCTTCATATAATTCCAATTGCTTTCCTGAATGTTTGGACAAATTAACAGCTCTTCAAACACTCAGTTATTATGTTCATCTATTAAAATACCTTCAATGTTGGACATTCCCATTTTTACAAGATTTGACAATTATTGTTCGTTATTTTAATCTCACTGTTCATTTATACTCTTCTTCTGAGCTGATTACTTATTATGATTTCATATAGATTTCTATCAGAATCAATTATGTTTTTCAAACCCACTATGTCAGTTTTTCAGACAATGATCTTTACAAGATCTCTGGCTCTATCCTCTAATTTAGAAGCTGAGTTTTACTTGTTATTGGCCTTAATAAACTATTTTTCTAAGTTCTTGACATAAACCATTCAAACAGCAGACATTTATTTTTACCTGTTATGTGCAAGACACTGTGCTAAGTACTAAGAATACAATGGTGGATGAAAGCTGGAATGTCATATAAAGGGTGACAGCACACTGCAATGGGAAAAAAAAGTAAATCTCAAATTTGTAGTCAAAAGACTAGGGTTTAATCATAGCTTTGTCATTTACTATGTAGGTTACCTTGACTAAATTACTTAACTTTTCAAGCACTTGATGATTCCCAATGCTTCTTCTAGCTCTGAGCCTAAACTATACAATTCCCAGCCTCAGGAGGGTTATACTTTAGTTGTCAATAAACAAAAAAGGATATCCAAAACTTATTATGTACCAGGCATTAAGCTGGGGATATAAATAAGAAGAAAAATGACAGTTCATGACATCAAGAAGTTTATAATCTAGAATAGAAAATAAATAAAAGGATGTTGAAAAGGGGGGCACTAGAGAGCATTCACTAACTGAGGGTGCTAAGGAGGTAGCTGCTGCTTGCCTTTTGTTTCAAAGAGGATCATGACATCAGGGAAGTGATGCCATGGCATGCAAATGAATTGGATTTAAGTGAGGAAGGGCTGTGTAACGTCACCAGCCTCACTTTCTCCACTGAGGCTGTCTGAGTCCAGCAGGCAGATATAGATCAGGAGAACTGGAGAAGTCCCAGGATTCAGGTGAGAATCTTAGTCTTTTCAACCAAGACCTTTAATAGGTCTCAGTTTCACAAAGGCAAAACTAATTCAGTAATTCAGGCTTAATAAGAAGTGAGGAAGAGAATGGCCTCTTTACCTAATTACAAAAAAAAAATCTGGATAGGTAAGATTCCCAAGGTTTCTGGTCAAAATAGAAACAATTGTTAAAGAGAAACATTCATTCTGAGCCAATCAGGGCCCAACAAAGACCAAATCAGACTGACCCTGTCATCTATTATTGACCAATCAAGAGAGCTAGAGTGCTTTGGGGTTAAAACAAAGTTTCAGAGATTAAGAAAAATACATTCCCTTTGAGCAGAGCAACTGTTGATAGGGCATGATACCCTATGTGGAGAGAGAAAGAAAAGGAAAGGGAAGGAATGCAATGGAGAGGAAAGGAAAGGAGAGAGGGGAGAAGAGAAGAAGGAGAAAGGAGAGGAGGAAGGAAGGAAAGAAGGAAGGAACTGAGGAAGGAAGGAAGCCATGTTGCCCAACTGTCCAGTTCCAATTTGGTCGGTAGGGGACACCTTCTTTTTTGCTTATGGAGGCTGAGACCTGTTAAAGACCTTATCTTGAAAAAGCCAAGGCCTCCACTTTATTCAGGGCCATCTCCACTTGTCCTTATCTATAACTGGGCATTGGACCCAGATGGCTCTGGAGGAGAAAGTGAGGATGGAAACTTTGCACAATCCTCCCTCGTTTAAATTCAAATCACTTTAATGTCATGATATTGCATTCTTGATATCATGGTCCTCTTTAAGAACAAGGGATAAAGCAGCAATAGCTAAGAAGATATTTAGTATGTAATTGATGATAGTGAGACTTAAGGTGATGAACTTATCCTAGGTGAGGAAAGATATTCATAGAGTTGAAAACAAGCAGAGCAGTTGATGAGAGAAGACATATATTGTAACATATAAAAAAAGAGTATAGATCATATGGTCTTACAAAAAATGCTAAATTAAATTATAAAGATTTGATAAGCTCATTTATGGAGTGATGAAGATCTGTTGTACAGAAGCAATGAAAATTTTAAAAAAGACATTCAAAAATGTAAATGACAATATAGGGAGGAGGAATTAACAGTATTCAATGACTAAACTGATACCAGAGGCATGGCAGGGGAATAAGTCAAAAATTTGATGAAAGTTTTGATTGGATAAATTATAACAAAAAGAACAGAGTTAAGAAATAGTTTAAATTAAAAAATTATCTCAGTTCTTATATAAATTTGTAAGTTTGAGGCAACAAGAATGTGGATATATCTAACATATTAAAAATACCTACATGAGACTAGGGCTCAGAAAGGATACTGGAACTACAATGGAGTTTTGGGTATCACCCACAGCAACATAAGAGTTTTTGTCTTAGAATGAATGATACCTCAGTAGAGGAAAAGGACTGAGGACATTTGGACTCATTAACGTGATAGCCAAATTCCCCCACACTCTCCAGCAAAGCATAAACACTAGTAAAGCCCAATCATTAGCCCAGGTAGGAGAAACCACTATTTTTAAGATCAGAGAGTCTCATCAACCAAAAGGGCTACAAAGTTGTATATATATTTTAGTCACACAAAATCTTAAGCACTATGTGGAAATCTAGAATAATATAATTTTCATGAGCTAAAAGAAAAAAATATATATACATATGTGTGAGTGTGTGTGTGTGTGTGTGTGTGTGTGTGTGTATCTCTTAGATTCATGGAATTATAAATCCCTAGACTTAAAAGGAAAATTACAGATCTATTTCAAAATTACCCAGTGAGAAAATCTTTTACAAAATTAAAATAATTCTGACAATTTCAGTAATGAGGACTTCACTGTTTCGTAGCACAGTCTTTTTCACTGTTGGAAACAAACACATTTCATACGGTTTTTCAATGATGAATTGTTGCCCTAACTCCCACCAAATGGTACAAGGTTAGATAAGTCTCATTCTTCTTTCATAGACGAGTGTTAAATATATTTTAAGCATCTGATTAAGGTTCTTAAGGGTCTTGTATTCACTCGAAGCATCAGTACATGTTTTTTTTTAAAAAAAAAACTTTGCAAACTTTCAAAGTGATTGCATGTCTATGTTTAGTTTAAACTATTACTAGATAACCTTGAGCATGAACCCAAATGAGGCCCAGAGTCAATTTGGATTCTGAGCCTCAGTGAACATAATGCATTGTGAATTATGTGTTCATAATCTTCTACCATCAAATCTTTTCCTCTGCCTTACAGCTCCTAACCTTTACCTTTATCCTGAATGTTATATTCAATCCCCCACCCTCACTCTTGGCTACACTCTCTTTCCTTTCTTTATTACAAATTCTTGCTGGCCATTGGTAGAGAGCTCCCTCTTCATCATCTCACATCATTCACTTGTTTTCCCCCTTTTTTTCCTCCTCCACCTTCTCTCACTTGAGGAGGTGGCTCTTCTCCTCGCTGAGACAAACGCCTAAATATGCACTCTTGATCTCATCTCATCTCATCTCATCCTTAACAACAGATTGCTCCAAGGATCATCCATAATTTCTCTCTAACTTTTCAATCTCTCACTGTCTGCTGTCATCTTCCCTGAGGTCCATAAACATTACCAAATCTCCCTCATCCTTAAAGAACACTCAATTAATCCTATCACCCCTGCTTTTTGTTGTTTAGTCACATGCAACTCTTAGTGAGGCCATTTGAGGTTTTCTTAGAGTGAACCACTGCAGTGGTTTTCCCATTCTCCATCTCATTTTATAGATAAGGAAAGCTGAAATAACCAGGGTTAAGCGATTTGCCAGGGTCAGACAACTAATAACTCTCTGAGCCTGGATTTGAACTGATGAAGATGAATCTTCCTGATTCCAAGTCAAGTGCTCTATCCACTGCACCACCTAGCTGCCTCATCATCTATGTTGGTCATCAGTTTGTAATGATACTCCCAAAGAGATAAAATTGAAGAAATCTGCTCATAGCTTCTGCCTTAACTTTCTCTCCTCTTGCTTAATTCTAAATCTGAATAGGTTTCTACTCTCAACAATCAACTGAAATTGCTCTTTCTTAAGTTATTAGATATCTCTTAATTATCGGATTTCAATTGCCTTTTCTCAATCTTCATTTTTCTTGACCCCTTAGTAGTCTTTGCCACTGTCCATCACGTTCTTTTGCCTAGATATAGTAGATATTTTCTTTTTACACTATTTTCTCCTGGTTCTCCTCTCACCTGTCTCACCATTCTTCAATTTCCTTTGCTAAATTATTACCCAGGCTTCATAAAATAAATAGATATTCTATATGGCTCTGTCCCAGGCCCTGTCATCCACCTGATAAATCCATCATTTCCTTGGGGTTTAATTATCTTGACTATATAGAATGCCAGACATATCAATGCCTAGCATATCTTGTGAGTTCTAGTCTTGTATTATCCCCAACATATTAGACATTTATAATGGCGCATTTTATGAGTACTAAAAAATCAAAATGCCTAGAACAGAATAAATTATCATTCACTTTAGCTCATGACCAGTATCACATTACTGATTTTTTGCATTAGCTTTCTAATTTGTCTCCTTCCTTCAAGTCTTTTCCACTTTGCATCATCCTCCACTCAGTTGCCAAAATGATTTTCCTAATGTGTAATTCTGTGTCATCTCAACCACCATCACTACCACCATGAACTTTAAACATTGCTTATTCTTCTAGTATAAAATATAAGCTCCTCTGGCACTTAAAGCTCACAACCTTGTGTCTTTCTATCTTTTAAAGCATCTTAAAAATTATTCTTCTCTATGACAAATCAAAAGCATCTATTAAGTGCTTACTTTGAACCAAGTACTGTGCTAATTGCTAAGAATGCAAACACAGGCAGAAAGATAATCCTTGTCCTCAAGAAGCTTACATTCGAGAGATGGAAGACAATTCATAAAAAGAAACAGAAAACCAGCAGAGTAGTAGAAGAAGTTTCTCCCTCAACAGATGGTGATAAGCAGAGATGGAGAAAGTTGGCTAGTCAGGCACGGAGTACATAGAGGAATGAGGACATGGCTGATGAGTATTTTCCACAATAAAACTTCTGGGAGGAATTTTAGGATCAGATCAAAGGTCTAGAGGGGCAGATTGTATCGACAATGTGACAATACCAGGGAAAGAGTGAACTTTGATTGTGAGGTTTCTGTGGAATGATTGAGAAAGTTTGTAAAGTCAAGAATGGAACCCAAAGAGGAAAGAAAGAAAAAAATTACTCCATAATCCTGTCAGGCACCCCTGCACACTCCTGCCTTATAATATGACACCTATCTCGACACTTTTGAATTGTTTTTTATCCATTCTGGAATGTTCTACCTCCTTATTGTCATCTCTTAGAATTCCTGGTTTCCTTTAAAACTCATCTAAAATGCCACCTCCTTCAGTAGACCTTTTTTATTTTCTACAGCTTCCTTCTATGGCTACTTTCCATCCACTCTATGTGCATCTTATTTATGTACCTGTCTTCCCCATTAGAATGTAAGATTCTTGAATGCAGGAATTAATTTTTGTTTTGTAGCACCAATGCTTAGCACAGTGCCTAATACAACATAAGTTTGGCTAAAGGTACTGAACTAGGCACTGGACACAAAAAGACAATTAAAAATATATATTTCTCTAGTACCACAAGGAATTCCTGGAGCAAACAGCAAGTTGCTATCACTCTCTCTTTTTGACACATCAAAAAATTTAGAAAATAAGGCCCTACAAAATTCCTGGAACAGCAGAGCCAATAGAAAGATGAAAGATGGTGTGGAGAAGTCTCTTAATCCAAGAAATTTGGAGAATCAGCAAGAAATGTCCATTTCACTAGGGTAAAAGGGAGTGCATTCTAGGACAAGAAGTACTCCAAAAAGCCAGCAGCAAGCCCCAACTCAACAAAGCAGTGGAACATCTTGAGCCTCAGTGTGGTGGCAAACACCAACACTAGGACCCCCCATGTGCCTTTTCATAGCCAGGGAAACCAGCAGACTCCAGCTTAGAGAACCACCTTACACTCTGGTGTGGTCCCAGGCATGAAGGATTCCCCAGCAGCAGACCTTCAAGAGTTTCAGTGCAATCCCAGGCAAGTAGGCAACCTCCAGCAACCAAACCAACCCATGCTTCTGCATAGCCCTGAGGAAAAGCAGAAAACCCCCACCTGGCCTTAGCATACACCAGACACTACCATTAGGACCACAGCTCAGAACAAGGTAAGCTGCCAGACCTCCAGAGCACTCAGATGCTGGCACCTAAGGCCCCAGCACACAAAACCAGTGACCAGGTCCCTGACACCCAACCCAAGAAGCTTGGGTCAGTGACTCCTGTGCTCCAGCAGGGAGTTTAACTATAAAAACTAGGCAACAGGCAAACATCATGAGTAAAAACAGAAAAGAACACCGGCTATCGAGAATTATCATGGTGACAGGGAAGATCAAAACACAAATTCAGAAGAGGACAACATTGTCAATATGCCTACATCTGAAACCTCAAAAGAAAATATTAATTGGTCCCAAGTGCAAAAAAGAACCTTCTTAGAAGAGCTCAAGAAGGATTTTAAAAGAGAAAAAAAATTGAGAAAGGAATGAGAAATATGTAAGAGAGGGCCAGTTGCCTGGATCAGGAAGGACAAAAATTGACTGAAGAAAACAATTCCTTTAAAAATACAGTTGGTCTAATGGAAAAGAAAGTACAAAAATCCACTAAAGAGAGCTCCCCAAAAGCAGAACTGGCCAAATGGAAAGAGAGAGGCAAAAATTAAAGTGACAACTCCTTTAGAAGTAGAATTGGTCAAATGGAAAAGGAGATACAAAAGTTGTGAAGAAAACAATTCATTAAAGCTAGAATTTGGTAAATGGAAACTAATATCTCCTTGAAACATCAAAAATCAATCAAACAAAACTAAAGCAATAAAAAAAATAGCAGAAAATGTAAAACTACCTTAGTGCAAAAGCAACTAACCTGGAAAATAGATCCAGGAGAGATAATTTAAGAAATATTATGAAAGATATTTTAAGATATCTTTAAGATAATTTAAGAATTATTAAGAGAGTCATGACCAAATTAAAGAACTTGGAAAGCACCTTTATAGAAGTTATCAAGGGAAACTGCCCTGAGAATCTAGAACCAGAGGGCAAAATAATTGTTGAAAAAAATCCACTGATCACCTCCTGAAAGAGATCACAAAATGAAAATGTCAAAAAGTATTTTAGGCAAATTACATAATTATCAGGTCAAGAAGAAAATACAGCAAGCAGTCAGAAAAAAAAATTAAATATCATGGAACTAAAGCCAGGATGATGCAGAACCTAACAGCTTCCACATTAAAGGATCAGAGGGCTTGGAATAAGATATTTCAGAAGGCAAAGGAGCTTGGGTTACAACCAAGGATTAAATACCCAGCAAAACTGAGCACAATCTTTTAAGGGAGGAGATGGACATTCAAGGAAAGAGGAGACTTCTAAACCTTCCTGATGCAAAGAGCAGAGCTCAAAAGAAAATTTGATCTTCAAATACAAAACTTAAGAAAGGCATAAAAAGGTCAATAGGAAAAGAAAAAAATGTTACTCAATAAGGTTAGACTGTTTTCATCCCTACATGGGAAGAGTTTCCCTGTAACTCTTGAGAACTGTGTCTTTATTACAATATTTAGAAGGGCTATACGTAGAAAAAAGGTTGTAGGTATAAGTAGACTTTCATGTAAAGATTTAAAAAAAATCAAATGTGATAAAAAAAGATTGTACTGGGAGAATACAAAAGGAGGAGACAGAAAAGGGTAAATTATATCACATGAACAGGTGCAAACACCTATTTCAGTAGAAGTAAAGAGGGGAGGTAGGTAAGCATTGTTTGAACCTTACTTTCTCCTGATTTGTCTCAAAGAGGAAATAATATACATACTTACTTGGGTATGGAAATCTATCTTATCCTATGGGAAGTAGGAAGGAAAAGGGAAAAAAGAGGAGGGGGGCTGATCGCAAGGAGGGAAGACTGAGGGAGGCAGTTGTCAGAAGAAAAAAAAAATCTGTCCTGAGGAATTTTATATTTTACTGGGGATTTTATGTATATACAGATAGATAGATAATAGATATACAAACGTATGTATGTATGTATACACACACACACACACACACACTAGAGTAAACACAAGAATATTTTTTGGGGGAAGAAAGCACTAACAACTAGCAGGGGAAAAAGAAAGCTTCCTATAAGAGATATAGGGTATTTTTTGCCTTGATCATAGTAAAGGATCCTAAGAGGTGTAGAGGGATTGCATTCCAGGGATGACATACAACCAAGTCAGCGTTAGAATTAGGAGATGGAATACAAGTCAGGGAACAGCAACTGTCCCAGTTGGATGAAATGAAGAATGTGTAAAATGGAAGGAGTAATGTGAAATAAATCTGGAAAGATAGGTTAAAGCAAATCCTTTAAATGACAAACCATGGAACTCATATTTTATGTCAGAGTCAATGGGAAATCCCTGAAGATTCTGAGCAGGGAAATGATATATGCAGATGTATAGGTACTTTTGGAACATTATTTTGAAAATTGCATGGAAGAAGGTATTAGAGAAAGAAGAGAACCTAATTTAGTCATTTTGGCAGTGATATAAATGAGGGCCTGGTGGCTATTTGAAATCTGGGAGACATTATGGCAATAAAAGTAACAAAAATTAAATCTTACTAGATATGGGGAGTGCAGATGAAAGAATCAAACACTAACTTTGTGACCCAGCTGACAGGATATATACTACTGTTGTCTAGAAAAATATAATAATGAGAAAAGGTAATGCATTGAGTGGGAAAGAGAGAGATAGAATAAGATTAATATTCAGCTCAACCCCTGTTTCCCTCGTCTAGGAAATTATCCTAAGAGACTTTCCCAAATACCTTGCTGAAATCAATATTAATGACATGTCTATGACATTTTCCCAATCAACAAGTTTAGTAAAGTTATTAAAAAGAAAAAAGTCTATAAATCCAATATTTTAAAATGCACAATTTATTTAATTCAAATTAATTTGTAATAATTTTCAGAAGCATGGATGATATTTTCCTATTACATTACAGTAGCCTATTATTTAGAAATCTCTTGATGACTATATACAAAATATTGTTTCCTGATGTTTGAAATTACATAAAAAATACCCCAATAACTGAAGTGTTAAATGCAACTCGTAAAATATTGTCTGAGATAAAATTGTCATCTAATTTGACAGCATTCTCAAGGGGACTCCAACAAGTAATCCTTACATTCCTAGACACAGATGTTTATGTGCATAGAAGAAAAGGATTATCAACTAAGCAAACAGGTATTTATATTGCTTTACTGACTGTGCTAGGGGAGAGAGGACTGTGGGATAGAAAATATTAATTATAAATTAAATTACAAACATTTTTAACATTGGGATCATAGATTAAGAAGGAATTTCAAAATCCAGCGAGGGTAACTTGTTCATTTTACAAAGTAAATTTATGTAGAGAAGTCAGTCACCAACGCAAGTTTTTAGAGATATATGTTGAAAACAGATTTTTTGACTCTAGAGGAGGGCCTCACTCGTGTGTGTGTGTGTGTGTGTGTGTGTGTTTGTTTGTGTATGTGTATGTGTGTACGTACCAAGGACCCTTTTGGCAGTTTGGTGAAGCCTATATACCACTTCTTAGAATAATGCTTTAACTCATGAAAATGAATAAGATTACAAAGGAAATTAATTATATGAAAATGCAGTTTTCATTATTACAGTATTTAAAATTCTAGATTCTCAGACCCTTTTATGAAATTCTATGAATAGAACAGGTTTTGTTTGTTTGGTTTTTTTGTTTCTCTTAATGTGCCAAGCTGCTTCCTAACTTGTATAGTTCTTTTTGGAATGTGGGTGACCCTGGTTTCTGAAGGCTATACCAGCAAAGCATGAGCTGTGTCAAGCTTAACCAAGCTAGAAAATTGTCAAGTATTGCTAAGGTCAAATTATATTTCTACTGAATCTTTAAAAAGTTCTGTAAGATCTATCACTAAAAAATGTGCACACTGTTTAGTTAATTAATTTATCTATATATCATTTATTCATCTATCTGTCTGTCTATCATTTGTGATTTATTTTAGTGGAGTCACTCCCAAGGAAAAATGATATATCCTTGAACTGAACGAGGAATGGCAGCTATTTGTTACTTGGTTTTCAGTACTCTAGATAAAAAAAAAAAGGTTTTTGTTTACTGGTGTTGTCTTTTTCCCATTCTTTTCAACATATTAAGTTATTGACAACCTAGCAGTTAGATCTGTGAAGCTGGGATCAGGAAAACCTGAGTTCAACTATTCCTTTCAGACACTAGTTGTGTTACTAAGACCAAGTTACTTAAGTCCTCTAGTGGTCTCAGTTTTCTGTTTTTTTCAAGTGGGAAAATAATTGCAGCTATTTCATGGAGTTCTAAGCATAAAAGGAGATAATACATGTAAACAGATTTGCAAAACAAAGTATTATATACATTTTAGCTCCTATACAAAAGATCAACATTATATCCTAACCTTTAAAAATAGGTGACCCCATCCAGTGTGGTTAGTTCACCTTCTTCTTTATAAATGGGGAAACTGACATCCAGAAAGACTGTGTCTTGCTTAGAGTCTCTTGAGCAACAATTAACAGAACAAAAATCTGGTTTCAGGGTCTCTACAAATTCTGAACTCCTTCTACTTCACCACACTGCCCTTCCAGATCATGCAACGAACCAACTGATTAATTACAATGCTCTCAAAAGTTATACTTTACCATTCAAATATAGAGGTCATAAAAATTATTTCAAAACAAATAATTTTATTTAGGAGGAACAGAATTTAAGACATATTTTTGTGTTTGTTCATATGTTAATTCACTCCTAGTGTTAACTTGTACTTCATGGAAGCCCAAAGGAGAAATATGAGTTAAATTAAATTTTGTAAATAAGGATTACTGCACTCCTTTTGCATAGAATGATTTGGATTTTATAGCACAGGTGGTAAAGATTTTTCTTTTCGAGAAAAAGCTTCAGTAGAGAAAAAGTTCACAACAGTAGGCATTTCCAGAGGCATGATAATGTGTCTTCTAAATACTGTACTGTTATCTCTATTAAATCTGCCATTGTTACCATGTGGAGGAAGGCTTAACTGTTTTTAAAGGTGTTCCATAAATTTAGCAACATATGTGCACTGATCTAAGCATTTCCTCTGGCCCCTGGGCTCTATGAATGTCTGACTCTGAGTTTCCGTACTGATCTTCTGCATCCCCAAGTGACTATTCTAAAAGCAGAAGGAGAGATTCAGTGCCAGGATATGCTATATGACTACTACATACTACATATCTTGCTTCCCCTTCTCTGTCCCTTTCCTTTCTCAACAGGTACATAGTCTAGGCAGTAGCATGATCCAGAAACCTAATATTAAAATAGTACGGTGGAAACATCATTGTTTTTCTCTTCTGGCACCCCAAAATGCCCTTATTTATCTTTCCTTATGAATCTTTCCTCCCAGATTTCTTCCTTTCTACCTTGATGTACTTCCTGTGGCTTACCTCAATCTGTTTTCCTCTCCACTGGCTGACTGCCAGTTGTTAAGGCAGCACTGAGCTATTTATAACAAAGGAACCTTAAAGGTGACCTGGTAGGCTGGGTACTATCCTGTTACGTGGACACAAGGGCCATACTGCCAAGGGCCCTGAGGTAAATCAGGCTGAACTATCTCTACTTAAAAGTGAATTAGAGTCCCAACTTTGCACCCTGGAGAAGTCTTAGCAATTCTCAAAGTCACTTTAAGCTTTGCCACAAAGCTTGAAGCAAACATTCTAAAATGAGAGCGTGAGTGTTTAAACCCTTGTGAGATGATAGCTCACTGCACGTTGGGACACATGGGAAACAAATGCACATGGCTTCATCCTGAAGGATTTACAGTCTAATAAGGGAGACAAGGTGAGCCATCAAAAGATCATGATTTGCATGTACATATGAATAAAATAATCACAAAAGTGATTTAGTCCTAGAAGGTGAGTAAGAGACTTTGTGGTTTTGGCTCCACCAAGTAGGAAGCAGAGGGGTCTGGATCACATCTCTTGTGGGGAGGAAGAAGGGCCCCCTGTGATCTTCTGGAAGGAAAACCTGGAAATAGGGGACTGAGCACTAATAAGAAACAGCAACAGACTCGATTATTGCTGCTGTTTTGCCTCCCGTATGCTACTCTCTCCTTGACTCCTCTGACAGTTTCTTCTTTCACCCCACTTGACTTTTGAACATGTTTTAATTTTTCCCATTCACTTTACTGATGCAGCGCAGGTGCTGCTGGGACAATGGTGCCTCTCTACCTGTGCCTCAGAGGCAAGAAGGAGGCCCAAGGACAGACATAAGAAAGATTAGGCTGAAGTAAGCACAGGCAATCAAGTCAAGGTTGGCTGGGGGAGCATGGAGGTCATGAATTTTCTATTTGCTTTGGAGGAGGCTGGTTATTGAGCTACCTCCTTGCGGGCTCTGAATGACATCATTAAAGAAGGAGAATAACGATAGTTGAGCTGCTGTGTGCAGAATGCATGGAACCAGAGGGTTGTAACTGAGATGCTCAAAGTTAGAGAAATATAATACACATGTGCATGGAGCAAGGGCATGGGCAAGATAAATGGATGTCTGTGGGGACCAAAAACACAGGACAGATCTGAACCTTGTTTGCTTTCCCTCAAAGACTGCAATGCAGGCAGCATTTTTCTCCATTCATGTGGCAATAAAGGCTAGTTCATGACTTCTTGCTAAAGATATTCAGTCAGGATGTGAACCTAGCTGCAGCTATTTCATATCTCTCTAATTGTATGCTACCTTTCTCCTAACAAAGATATGTCACAAGGCTGCTACTGAGCAGTTTGACATACCTCATGTAATACATCAGCATAAGGCATTGTAAAAAGCACTGTATTCAGTTTTAGGGAACCTAGGCTCAAATACTGGATTTTGCCACTTACAAACTGCGTGATTTTGACCAAATCCAAAAGTTTCTATACTAATAAAGCATAGGGACCCACGAGTAGCCATTATATTTCCACTGTAGGCCAGATAAGAAGGTTCAGTCTTTAAAACAAAACAAAAATTAAAACTGTACAAATACATAGGTGCTAACTTCTGAATTTACAGTCCTGAAGTTAAGGTTGTGCTTTGGTCACTCTTTATATGCAAGGAGTGCTGATTCCTCATATGGCCAATGAATTTCGTATTAGTTTGACAACTTCAAAAATCTATGCCACATGGGGCTTCTAAGGTCGGAGACCAAACTTAGCAGTCCTTAGAGATCAGATATGAAAGAGCATCTCTTTTGGCCCTCGTCCAGAACGGGAGGGTAGACTTTTTTGTCGAGGTTAGATCTATGAAAACATAGCTTTTATTAAAAATAAGTGGATGAGTTCAAATGAACAACAGATCAGTCTTAGAAAATGAATGTTGATGATAAATAAAACGCCACAGGCATATTAGGGAAGGATACTAATAACAATAGCAATAGCATTTATATAGTCTTACTAAGCCCCAGGGCCTACACTAAGCACTTTACAGTTATCACAATGATGCTTAAAGATAGGTGATATTTTATCTCCATTTTCTAGATGAAGGAAGTGAGACAAACACGTTAACACGCACAAGTTTACAGAGCTAGTAAGTGTCTGAGGCCAGCTGTGAGCCCAGATCTTCCAGGCTCAAGGGCCATTACTTTTTCCACACAGAATTTATATGTAAACATGTATGTGTCCATGTGTTTGTATGCCAGAATATTGTTGAATTATAACACCTAAGTTATAATAATGACGGAATATGTCTTTCTGGCATAAAATGATCTCCCACTTCCAAAATGAAAGGCAGCAATCCTTTCAATGATTATTTTAGAAAGGGGGAGGCACTATTATAGAGAAAATGAAAGTTATTATTATACATTCCCTCAAAAAATGCAAATTTAACAAGAAAAAGTGAGAAAAAAAGCCACAGCTTGTACAATTCATTAATGTTGTTTGACAACAGAAAAGTCGGTCTGAAATCCAAGGGGACTGGATTAGTTTAGAAGATCTGATCTAAGAAGCTCTGTATTATTGAATAAAATTCTCTGTCTCTTTCCCAGGATGAGACACTTGGTATCATGCAGAGTCTAACTCAATACTCCAAATATCAGCGTCCTACATCCATGAGATGGATGAACAAACAAAGTTGAAAAGCTAGAAAAATGTAAACCCATACATATAAGCAAGCAAGTTCATTATGGGGAATTCATGATACAAAGGTGAGATACTGAAGAAGGAAGCAACTTATGTTGTTACCTACTCCAAGGTAGTTTTTGCTGTTCTCCTTGCTCTATCTCTTATTTTATTTTCACTGGATCTCACTCTACAGAACAGGAGAAACCATACAGTATAGATGGCAAAGAAGACTAGATCAAAATTATTTGCTATTTTCCATGCCTGGGGATAAAGAGACAGAGGAGCTGCAAAAGAACTAGAGCTGTTGGTTCTAATAATCAGGCACACATGCTCATGGATGTTGGAAACCCTTTCCTTTAAAAGTGTGCCTCTCACACACAAGGTTCAAGAAAGTTAGCTGTTCATGATGATTGAGTTTGGTAATTTTGTTTTTTAGTTATTATAAGCTTTGTATTTCTATTCATAATGTGTCTTGGAAGCTGGAGAGGATTGAAGCTTATGTTGCTTTGGGATATTCAGCAATGAGGGAACCATGAATGAAAAGCACCATTATATATACTACATAAGCTAAAAGAGGTCATTTTGGCATTCTGAATACCAGCACCTACTCACCTACAGTGACAAATGTGTTGATTATGGTAGAAGTGGAAATGTCCATCAAAAAAATAATTACCAGAGGACTAAGAGCTACCCTGGGCCAAAGGACCCTGTCAGGGTTCAAGGACAGGTGAGGGCCTGGGACACAGAAACTAGAGCAGAAAGAGGAGGAACTCATGGTATTTATGGGGCAAGGGTGATACCAGCCACATGGGGGCCAGTAGGGACACAGATAGGAGAGGACAGGATGCTCTGGCCTGGGACAGGCAAGTAAATAGATGGAAGACACACAGGAGGAGCCAGACAAGCTGACAGTAATGGTACTTTGGTCATAGCCATGGCCAATCCCACATTCCATTTTTTTCCTGTGGTTTCTGAAGGTTCATTCTCTCACTTTCACTTAGAATGGGTTTTTTTTGGGAGGTGGAGGAGGTCACAGAGCACCAAGCCTGGGAACAAGAGGAGAGAGACAGAGAGAGAAAGGGGGGGAGAAGGAGAGAGAGAAAGAGAGAGAGAGAGAGAGAGAGAGAGAGAGAGAGAGAGAGAGAGAGAGAGAGAGAGAGAGATTGGGATTACAGTACAGTACAGAGTTAATATAGATACTTGATTTCATTCAGAATTCTTTGCATAAAGTCCAATCTGAGTAGGGTGAATTTAGGAAAAGCAAGAACTATCTTGTACATGAAAACTTTTGTCCTCATGCTAAAAATGGAAGAATCACTTTAATTGTAATTCTACCCACTTTTATTACGATGTGACCCACAATGAGCCCATGACATTATTTCAGCACTTCAGTGTTAAGTTGCAATGTAAATAGGGTAATAAGGTAGAAAAACGAATTGAGCAAGCTTTTAGTAAAACAAACAAACAAAAAACTACTTTCAAAAAACCCTCTGTATGATCTGTGGGGAGAGAATGATTGTTCCTTGCTTTATTTCATTTAATAGGTTTGTGTTTTCCTTTCTTCTTGAGTGATTAACTGCAGAACTACGTCAATTTCTTTTCAAGTCTTTAATAAATTTAACACTTCCTCAGCACATTTATAAGCCCCTTCCTCTATCCCCAGGAAACAATTTGCATCCATCGAATCATCTCTAAAAACCTTAGGCAAATCACTTCCTTTCTCCTAACCTTAACTTCCTTATCTGTAAAAGGGAATCAGCTAAGTGAATTTGGAGATTGGAGCACCTGAATTTAAATGTTGTCTCAAATATTTATTGTCAGGGTGACCCTAATCAATTCACTGAATCTATGTCAATATTAACTTTTTCATTTATAAAACTGAGATAATAACACTTACCTCACAGTGTTCTTTTGAGAACCATATTAGATAATATATGCTTTGTAAACCATAAAATGCTGGCCTGGTTGTATAGTAATGACTCTTCTGTTTGTAAATACTTCGATCCTCTCATAATAGGTCATAGATTTCTCAGGGATTGAACCGGTTCTCTGGTTGTAATTCATATCTCACCTCTTTCAGTTGCCCAGTTTATATTCTCAGACTTGATATTCCTCATTGACTTTGCACTTTCCCTCACTCCACTTAGCCAATCAATTACCAAATCTTGTCACATTTCTATACCTTGTCTCTGATCACACAGCCAACAATCTTGTTTATACCTTGGTCACCTCTTAAGTGGGACTACAATATGATTCTAATTGATTTCCGTTTCAAGTATCTTCCCACTCCAATCTGTCTTCCATAAACCTATCAAAGTAATTTTCCTGAAGTGGAAATGTCTCCTAAAAGTCCTTTTATTAAATAAACTCCAGTGTTTTCCTATCACTCTATGAACAAATATAAATTCCTGTGTTTGAAATTTTAAGCATTTTACAACACTGGCCCAATCTAACTTTCCACCTTTATTAGACATCACTCTCTTCCGAGCATTCTACAATTTAATCAAACTGTTTTTCTGCAGTTTTTGTTGACATTTGACACTCCATCTCCTATCTTGATGTCTTAGCACAAACAGTAGTACTCCTTGCCTAGAATATACTTCCTTCTCAATCCTAATCTTAAAATTCTTGATTTCCATTGAAACTAAATACAAGCCTTTGTGGGACCATCTCCAGTTGTCTTGATCTACATCTTGCCACTGGACCTAGATGGCTCTGGAAGAGAAAGTGAGGCTAGTGACTTTGCACAGTCCCCCCCTTACTCAAATCCAATTCATGTGCAAGTTCTAACATCACGTCCTGATGTCAAGGTCCTCTTCAAGAATGAAGGACAAGCAACGTCAACAAATTCAAGCACTGCTGTTTATATGAAGCCTTTCTGAATCTTGCAGCTGCTACTATTTTGCCCTTTAAAATTACCTCCTTTCATTTTGTATTTACGTAAGTACATTCTTGCTTTTCTCTTTATTTTTAATACAATACCTTGAACCCAGTAAATGCTTAATAAATGTGTGTTGATTGATTGCCTAGTTATACATATTACTGCACTAATTCAATGTACTGCTCAACCACTTTCATATCATGATCTGGACAAATTACTTTTTTAAATGAATTTGTAAAAGGTTTTTTCATGGTGAGATGATTTTTTCTTTCTGTATCGGTGTATAGTTTCATGGATACAATTGTACGTTGTATGAAAAGAGTTTACATCATAACATTGTATTGTTTTACGTATCTGAAAAGTTTTTATTTTCATTCAAGATTCTGACAACATAGATTTTTATTACATGGTACTGAATGTTTCTACTACAGTGCCCTAACTGAATTAGGATTCTTTTCCCCCACAGGACTTCGGTTGCTCCTTAAGCCTCCTCACACACAGCTCTCTCCATCTCAAAACAAATACATTTGACATTTTGCAAATACATAGCCCTAATCCACTAGTTCCCTTACTAATATCAGCTGCTGAGCAGGGTTGATTAGTGGATCTACAGGAAGCCTTTGCCTATTTGCAGAGCTGCTGGCTGCTGCTTTCTCTAGTGACTTCTGAAACAGAAGCTCAAGCATCACCAAGTGGATTGTAGAAAAACAACCCTAGACTAATTTAAGATGCAGGCAACAAATATACCCATATCTCCCTGCTTTGCTAATGGCCCTTTTTCTTATCAGTGACAATCAGAATCAGAAGAAAAAAATAAAACAATCCAAGTCAGGTTCCATTTGATTTTAAGGGCCCCCCAAAAATGTTTGATGGTTTTGGCAATGTAAGACATGCTTAAATCATATATAATAGTCATAAAAGTGAAGTTATAACCATCAACTTTACTTAATGAGGTAGAGTAAGATGATTATTTAGGGTCTAACAAATCTTTTCATTGGGTTCTTCTTCATTAGTTAAAGTCTTGACCTGTATTTGAAGCCAATTTTGAAGAAGAATGATGTTTGTAATTTGATTTAGCATTCCTGTTTTGGTGGACCTTTCTATTCAGATCATAAGTGATAGCTGACGTGCAAGCAGTTCATTCCGATAACAAGATAATTTAAAATTGAGTTTACTGATTGGAGGGGAGGAGAAAAAGGAATTCTGACATCTTGTATCTAAGACTAAAGCCATCTGTTTGAAGCAGGAAGTATTTGTGATTTATAGTTCCTGCATCATTGTGATATGTTGATTTCACTTGATGCTAATTTAGAATATTTCCTGCACAACAAAAATCAACATAAACTAAGGTAATGCTTCCCTCAAATGCAATACAAGAAACAGAAAATATAGAAATAAATGTTGAATTTCTTGTACAAAGTCATTTTTTAATCTATTTTTAAAATGAGAATTTGTGTGAGAAAGCTAGAATAATTCTTTGCAAAATTAATCTCTAGTGGGCTTTGAAGCTTTGCTGGTTCAAGCATTATATACTCACATAATGTACAAACACACACACACACACACACTCACCAGAAAGCCATCATGAAGTTTGATTTCAAACATCACACAGCACTATCCATTATGGATGGATTTCGTCCAACAGTTACAAAACAGCTTCATTCCATAAAAACTTCTAACTCCAAGGTATTCAAAATAATCATACTAGTTGTTATACATTTTTTTTAAATTGACAATGAGAAAATGCAGTTTAGTTTTTTTCTCAGTCATCAGACTTTGCAATGAAATTGCTGAGGAAATATTCAGAGCTAGGCAGAGATCACAGCTTTATCTGGGAGTTATTTGGATTAGAAATGATTAAGTCAGTCAATTAATATCTAGAAAATGGTACCATATTGTCCCATTGCCAATATCCTTTTAATCTCTCTGAAAAAATCAAATCAAATCAAAACAAAACAACAATAAAAAAAAACCTCTTTCTGGAAACATACTTCTCAGCTCCATTTTTAAAAATATGCACTTTATGAAATGTCTATTAACACTTTTCCTCAGAACACCCTTCTGACAGCAGGAAAGATAAACCCTTTATAATTCTTGTGTTGAAGTGACTAGAGCATTGGGCCTGGCTGGAGTCAGAAAGATATGAACTCTAAAGTGTCCTCAGAAACTTACTAACTGTGTGGCCATGGGCAGGTCATTTCATTCTGTATGTCATGAAACCCATTTCCACAACTGTAAATGGCAATAATTATAGCACCCACTTTGCGGGCTTGTGGTAAGGATAAAATTAGATAGTATTTGTAAAGGGCTTAGCATAGTGTCTGCCATATAGTAAGAACTTAATAAATGCTTCCTTCCTTCCTTCCTTCCTTCCTTCCTTCCTTCCTTCCTTCCTTCCTTCTTATCTATTTTTCTTTTATTTTTCCCACTCAGTATGCCAAATTATACTTTTG
The DNA here is from genome assembly GCA_028658325.1 of Potorous gilbertii. Lineage (NCBI taxonomy): Eukaryota > Metazoa > Chordata > Mammalia > Diprotodontia > Potoroidae > Potorous > Potorous gilbertii. The sequence continues at coordinate 414,595,720 of CM053771.1, forward strand.
CCAAAGATATTGCTTATCAAAATTCCCCTTAAACTCCCTTTCCCCTTGTGATTCTCTATAGGTTATGTCCAATTTAATGACATCATAAACCAATTGTCAAATATTCATCAAATGCCTACTAAATTCCAGATCTTGTTCTACATGAAAGCACTTTTTTAAAGTGAATCTTCTTTCTCTTTTTTACTCTTTCTTTTATCTATGGAAAAATGTGAGGAATAATTCAAAGCTCATCTCTGGTCCCTCTCTAATCTTATTAAAAGTGGGTGGAAAGGAGAAGGTTAAAGTCATTTATGTTAGAACACCTTTGAAATATTTACGATTGCATGATGTTAACAAATATGATTTTCTTTCTGAGAAATATCCATATTTGGAAATAGAAATAGGCTATTATTCCTGTTTGCCCAAATATGGATGAATTTGCCTATCAAGTTCTGTGAGCCATTTTCAGGAGATTTTTGGTTTTCTTGGGATATATAAACCACTTATGAGTTCTAGTCTTTTAAAAATGATCATATTCATCTACATACATGGGTCTATCTAAAATAGTTTGTCTTTATCCTAGAAGAAGAATGCAAAGTCTTCCCTTTTCTCTTTCTGAAAACAAAAAACAACCTAGTTTTCATTTACCTAAAACCTTCAAATTGCTAGGTGTAGATTGAGGTTTGGAGTGGGGTTTATTAATAGAAGAGGTGTCTGTAAAGCCTCTTTGAGCAAAGTTGGCAAAACGACCCTAATGCCAGCTGTGCTTCCCTTCCTCCTGGAAATAAAGGTTGGAGAGAGGAGTGGAGCAGTGTCAGCTGGGTTTTAGAACTACCAGATGGTTGAAATCAACTCATAGAATACCAGTGATACAGATAGCCATTGCTCAGAAAACCTGAGGAGACACTCTACAGATTCAGGAAGGACATTAAATGCCAGGAATAAATGCTTATTTACCTTTGAATTCTTTAGGAGTTGAGCCAATGCCTGGACTTCTCTCTTTTCTTTCCAACAGGTCTCAAGGACCACCAGGACATAGAACTAAAGAATACCAGATATCTCTAAATGACTTCAAAGGAGATAATCAGTATTTCAATATCACTTCATATGATGTCTGGGGAAATCTAACTAGAAAGTTTTAAAAGTAAATTCAAGAAGTATTTATAAGGTGTAAAGCATTATATCCTAGGTATTAGGGAAAGAACAAGAAAAATGAAATGGTACCATCTCAAAAGAATGTTATGTTCTATTAGGGTACAGAATAGGTATATAGATCATTAAATAGAAAGAATTACAAAATTATTGTAATGGAGAGAAAACAGTAACAACTGCAGAGATCAGAATTGTGAGCTAGGCTTTGAAACAATTCAACCATAGTAATTATTAGAATGTATTAAAAGTCTATAATATTCAGAGTATTTTACTAGATGGTGAGGAAGTTTAAAGTTTATAATTCACAGTTACGCAGATCAAATGACAAATGTAAAGTGTTTCACAACCTGAATGTCCTGTATAAGCATATTACCATCACAATGTTCATTATCTTTTTCAAATGGAATTCAAGGGGAACAATCCAGGGACAAGATATTATAGGCTGTTTTGACTTGTCCCTGGACTATTTCTCCCTAAATTCCATTAAAAAAAAAAAAGATAATGAAGACAGTCACAAGGTGTATTTTCTAGGTACTATATTTGGTATATGCTAAATGTTTGCAGCCAATAGTAATATTACAACTGATTTTCCATTTATTCTTTGAATAATCTATTTTGAACAGTGAATTAAATCCATCTATAATTGCTGCTTTGGATAACCTGATTCTGAACTTCCATTTGCATTCTTTTTTCTTTCTTGAAAGTTCTGTAGAATTTTTTAAAACCTTTAACCTAATAAACACCAAATAAAATAGGCATTGCCATATATATAGTTCAACTGAAAAAGTGCTGTACATGAAACTTTAAATCTTGGTTCTGTGCAGCTTGTTATTTCTTTAAAGTATATATGAAAATTAAATTCAACACGTAACTTTCAGTTATCTTGCTTAGGTGATTCTTTCCAGCCTTTCTTCTGTTCTCTTGTGCATGTGAAAAAAAGCTATCCTCCAATGGAATTCTATTTTAATATTTCTTTTTCTATTTTGTCCTCTCTTTTCTTATTCCTCTTCTCCATATGTGTGTGTATACATACACACATACATATATATATATATGCTCTTCCACATATATTTGTGCATATATGCATACACACATATATATATACACATACACATGTATACATATATATATATACACACATATATGTACAGAAAATGAAAAGCGAAGCATATCCTACACTGGCTATGTATCTTGAGTCTGCCATGTCTTTGTCATGTTGGTAATATATTTTATTAACATTATGTTTAATTAATTAATTGATATTATTAATATTACCTGCCATTGTGGTTGCCCATTTCACTGATCAGATTTCTCATCTTTCAGACAATGTTACTTTGTACCTTACTCTCTTATTCTTCTCACTTCAGTCTGCATTAGTTCATGGAATTCTTCTAAGATATCTCTAAAATTATCCTTTTTGTCCCTCCTTATAGTGCAATAATCCAACACATTCTTGTACCACAAATTGTTCACTTATTGTCCTTTGATGTAATAAGGAAGAGCTGGTAATTGTTTTTTCTGTATGTGTGACTTTTTCCTCTTTCTTTGATCTTTCTGAGGCATGGGTCTAGTAGATGTAACTGAGTGATAGTGGATAGTGGATAGTCACTTGCAGGACATAATGTCAAATTGCTTTCCAAAATGACTGAACCAGTTCACAGTTCCATCAATAGTATACCTGTATTCTTTAAGCCCTTTTAACAATGGGCATTTTCGTTTTTACATGTATTTGCCAATCTGATGTAGAAATGAAAAAGTGAAATAGAAATATGAGGTAGAAATCCACCCTTTATATTAACTAATCCACTTGGCAACCATGTACTTTATATTTCTTTGCTGACATATTGTTCCCAGAGGTCATATGGTTATTACCCATGACAGGCATTTTGATTCCAGTTTGGGGTCTTGGAAATTTTATAAACTTATTCCCTAGGTGAAGGCATTTTATGTTACATTTGATAAATCCAGGGACATGGACCTGTTTTCATCCTGCCAGTGTAATTCAGCTGTTAAAGTAGCCTCACTATATCCAAAGTCTTTTGCATCCTGAATAATAGTCACCTAATTTTGCTCTCACCACCCTTTTCTTCTCATAACATTGAGGATGGGCTGTCCTTTAAAAAAACTGGTCATCATCATTCTCCTCCTCCTCCTCATTGGCATTGGCAGTGGCAATGGAATTGTTGCTATATAATCTCTCCTCCCAAAAGTTTTCTGTTCAGTAGAGGGATAAGACATACATAAATGTATTATAAAGTTATATGTGCCATGTATGTTCACAAGAGTTGTCTTAATGCAGATTAAAAAAGGCATTTTACTTTCTCTCCACTTCTAAGAAGAAGTTTGGAACTACTTGTGTCTCTAGCTGATATTCTTTCATAAAGATTGCTTGGAAGCCAGTCCACTTCTCTTTTTGTCATAAAATGTTTTTATCAGAACTTTGTTCATCAAGTGGGAGTTGCATCTTCTCTCAAGGCTTAGGTCAAAGTCCAGGTATATGGAGATATCTAAAACATAGAATAATATGTTATTAAATAAGCAGCAAAAGAAAACTAAATGTCTTTCCTTGGGTTGTTTTCATATATTGATTTTGTATATTGAGTGAGGTTCTTCCTTAGCCCAGAGTCAGTAAGATCATTCATTTATGCCTTCATCTCCTCAGTAATTCCTATCTCTCTATGGAAACCATTGACCTTTACCCCTTAACAACCCTGGCATCTAATGGGTGAAATCTTGCCTTGTCTTGATATAACCAGATCTCTACACTGCTTTCCAACCATCTCTACACCATTTTCTTCATTCTAGTTATCAACCCTCTTTCTTCCTCCTAGGAATCTTGGAATGTAAGCTTTACTCTATCTTTTGTTCTAATAGATGAGCTTTCACCTTATTTTTCTCTGGAAACATGATCCTGTGAGTAGATGCAGCCGCAGGCTGAATGCTAGCTGGGTATCTCACCCCTTCCTGTCCTGTCTATCTCCCCCTCTCCTTCTTTTTCCTCTCCAAAGGAAGGTAAATTTGAATGGCCAAAAGTTGCCCAGTTGACTTGGGTTTTACTGGCTCCTCTCCTCTCCTCTCCTCTCTTCTCCTCTCTTCTGTCCTGTCCCTTGTCCTGTCCTCTCCCAAAATCTTTAACTTTACTGAACTCTGAAACTGAGACCCCAGTGGGGCCCTGCCAAGGGCTCTGGGACCCCCTTAGTTTTACAGTGATTATCAATAGTAACTGTTACTCTTTCCCACCCAGCCTCATGTCTTTGTTTTTCTTGACCTCATTAAAGGGGACATGCCCTGGCGACTTCTTAAACAGGCCTATTCAATGAATGAGTGTTGCCTCACCCTAAGTGACTACCTGCAAAGACCTTGACCAAAAGGGCCCAAGGTTTCCCAGTGTATCCTGGGCCATTTCCAGTTATCCTGAGGAACATCAGGTCACTGGATTCAGATGGCTCTGGAGGAGAAGTGAGGCTGGTGACCTGCACAGCATTCCCTCAACTCAAAACAAATCCAGTACAAGTCATGTCATCATTTCTCTGATGTCATGGTCTTCTTCAGCAACAAAGGACAAACAAGATCTCTGCAAACAATCCTAAAATTTTGGATAAATTATCTCCTTAACATGTATGTGTAAGCATAGCTCCCTCCTCCCCTTTGAGCTCCATTTTATGTTATGTTCTTGCATTCAAATTTTTAATAAGAGAAAAGACTGTCGTTTCCTTCTGAATTCTCATTGCTTAGCACTGTACTTGACACAGTCTCTGATTGTCCATCCATCCATCCAACAATGTCATTTAGACAAAAATCATCAAATCTTATGCACTAAGGGAAAGACCACTATAATCATCATATATCTTTTTTTTTCTTTTGTGCATTCAGGTATACCCAGTGTGTAAAAATAGGGCTTGGTATTTTAGAGAGAAGGGACATTGACTGTAACACTCTAATTTCTGAAGCAATATTAATTTTTGATTCTGAATTAGAATTTTAATTTTCTCACTCTCATTTTGCCTCCTTAAAAAAAATCTCACAGTCTTGCCCTCCTTTTTATAATTCCATGACTTGTTTAATTTTAGATTTTGAATGTAATTACATTATTCTGACATGCATATATGATAGTATTCTCTCTAAAAGAAGTGTATTAAAAATTAGGGCAAATCCCTTTTGACTCTATCACTTCTGACTCTAATGAAGAATGAAACTAGTAAAATCAGAAAGGAAACATGAAATCTAATGTTGGAGATATATAACTATGACTCATTAAGTAATGCTTGATCATTTGATTTTTTTTTTGGTTTATCTTTGCAATGATGTTGTTCTCACTTCTTGATAACAAAATGGGAAAGGAGCTCTGCTAGAACAAATTGGTAGAGGAACTTCATGTCCTTAAAGAGATCTTGTCATATATCAACACTCTACCTCTATTAGCCTATTACAATGTTTGAGAAAGTGTGTACATAATAAATGTTTTAAATAAATTTTAAAAAATTCACCAGTCTCTGCTTCAAAATAAATTTTTGCTAGCAAAAGAACATAGTATAAATTTACTAAAGTGCTTAGAGTATAAGTAGAATATAAATTTGTCCCACCTGCCATGTTGTCAAACAGTTGCACTGAAGATAAAATCTCTTTATGTAATTTGTTCCTCTCATATATAAGAAGATAGGGGTGGTACAACTATTTTAATATGAGCATGCAATGCAGTGTTTCACATAGAGAAGCTCTTTAGCTAATTTTTGTAATTATAAGTGAAGATGAAACTCATCGAATTCTATAAATAGTAATTCAAAGATGTGTGTGTGTGTGTGTGTGTGTGACCCAGGTTGTAACCCCCAAGTTAAGTATGTATTCCCAGTAATGAATTACTTCCCCTCTGTATCTTCAGATTTATTTTTATCAGATTCATAGAGTCATGAAAACCCAACTCCTAGTCCACCTTTCTTTGGCTCAGAGTTCTGTGCCTTGGAAAAGTGCCTATCTTCAAGAGAATTACAGGCAACTGCTAATTTTTTTAGGAAATTAGGACACTTTTTCTTTTTTATAGGAATATTTATCACAGTTACATTTCCAGATAGGAGCTTGAAATATAGGCTCTTTCACACCACTCTGCATTTCTTCTTCCTAAAATACAGTTTGAATTTCTCCTCAGGTGAAAGACAAATTCATCATTTTTTCCTCTTCTCTTGTTTCTTTCCCAGTTCCTAACATTACAGATCTTTGGTTGTGACCAATTGCTATAACATTTGCATTACCATATGAAAATAGACTTTGGTGAATCTTTGACATTCTTACTTTTCTGGTGAAGTTGCTATCATTCATATTATGTATCTTTATCAGGGTAAATGATAATGTCTAAGATCAGATCCAATTTAATTTTGCCTCTTTTTCATGTGTTCCTTTGCTAAATGCCCAATACTTAGGAAGAATCTTACAGGACATGTCTTAAGAATAAATACATGTCATATTTGTTTTTTTCTGAATGGAGTATTTTGAAGTTATGCCAAAGAACAAAATGTGTAACTCTAAATGAGACCATAATTCTCATGAGCATCTCTCAAAATCTCTGTGGGGTAAGAGCTAGAAACACTGAGATGTAATTGTGTTCTCTGTGTTCTGAACTTTCCTTTCACTTTCTACCATCAGGTTCTTGGTTTGTAGTTTGCTATTTTCCAATCTGTTTCTTGTCTTTTAAATTAATAATTAAAGTTGGGCACTACTCCCAGGATGAAGGGGGCAATGTCCCAAGATTCAGGTTTTTCGTAATGCTGTTTTCAGAGCTAGTTCTGGGGTTCTGTAAGTTTTTAGCTCTTCCAAGGTATGATCTACGGAAAGATGTTGCTACAGCTCTCCTGGCCTGTGCTCTGGACTATGAGTGAGCACACTCTTTTTGGCCCTGTATTTTATCTAGGCTCCTGACACTGCTAGTATCCCTCATTACCATGGAAATGAGACCACAACCTATATGGGCAATGCAACAGAGTCCTATTCCCAGTACCAGCAAAGGGCACCCTGTAATCTCCTTGTGATCAATTATTTGATACCCTTACTGCTTGTGCCCTGAGATCTCCTAAAGTAGCCAACACCAACTTTCTTCACCCTCAAGTCCTGTGTTGACTTGCCAAGATATAGACTTTGCTGGACTGTGAAAAAACAACAGGTCTTCAGAGAAAGAACTCTTGGAGTCCAAATGCAGACAAAAGCATATCTTTTTTCACTTTATTTTTTGTGTATTTTTGGGAGAAGGGTCTGGTTTTTTTCCATGACATGACTAATATGCAAATATGTTTTGCGTGATTGCACATGTATAACCTATATCAAATCATTTACTCTCTTGGGAGGATGGAGGAGGGAGAGAAGTTGGAAATTGAAGTTTTTCTTTTTAATTTTGGATATTGTATTTTACATGGACTTGGAAAAATAAAATATTATTTAAAAAATAAACAGTTCTTATCTGAAGTCAATTTTTGTACTCTCTTTTTTAAACTTGATCTTTTCTGTTTTTTTCAAGTTATTTCCTTCAGTATTTTTTGTACCTTGCTTACCAAACTGTTTACTCGTTTTTCATGATTTTAATGATTCATGATTTTCATGCATTGCTCTCATTTTTTCTCCCAATTTTTCCTCCACTTTCTTCTTTGATGTAGAAACTTCTTTTGGGGTTTTTCTAGGAATTCTTTTGCGATTTCAGGCCAATTAACATATTCTTTTTTCCTCTGAGGCTGTGCATGTAACATTTTTGACATTTATAAGTCAGCAAAGTGTTTTTGTTTTATTTTGTTTTTAAATATCATTTGTTCCTTATCAAACCTTATAACTTAGATTTAATTTTTATTCCCACTTTATAAATGAGAAATCTGAGTTTCAGAGCAGTAAAATGATTTGTTCCAGGTCTAACAGTTAATAAATATGTGAGAAAAGAGTAGAAATCAGGTCTTCCTGATTCCTACTTTAATATCCAATCACTTGTGTTGTCATTTAATAATTTCTTATAGACTTTTTTTCCAGGAATAAAAGTAAAAGCTATGGATTTTTATGTTGCATATCTCATTTTTCTTTTTTTTCTACTTTGACAATTAAATCGACTTGATTTTCTTTAGTTTTTTTGATATCACTAATTTTACATAATCTTTCAAAAACCATGGAGAATAGGTAAGCAATTAAACCTGTAAGACAATACAGTAGTGCCTCAAGAAAAAAAATTCTTCTGAGCCTAGTAATAAATGAATCAAGTGCATCTCCTTACTTTTCTTGTATATAAACTGACTATTAGTAATTTCTGTTCCATCCTCTTAAAGATCATTTTCCTTATAAGAATAATTAAGATATGTTGCTGTTCAGTCATTCAGTCATGTCTGATTTTTCATGACCCCATTGAGTCTAATACTTTCTTTGGGATTTTTTTGTCAAAAATGCTGGAGTGAGTTGTCATTTCCTTCTTGAGTTGATTAGTTAAATTTAATTACCATGTATAAAAGCAATGAAAATCAATGAAAACATGCAATGACCAGATATCTTTTATCTTTCTCTTCTCCCCAGTATACCTGAAGAAACACTGTTTTCCCTTCCTCTCATTGACTCAAGTTAAATACGTTCATTGTTGACCCTGCTCTGATAGAACCATACCATTATTCTTTATTCATCTTATTGCCAGCCTTGGTTAACATCCTTTGTAAATGTATTTTTAAGATCCACATGGACTGTTGGGTTCCTCATGAATCAGTGATATTTCCTTTTGATTTTCCATCATTTCTTTTCTCATTGGAATGGTTTATTTTTTGTTTCTTTGTTTGCAGAACTTCCCATCCATGCTAAGCTGATTTTTCCCTGTAGGACTTTTAGTCTTGTAATCTACTGCAATCTTTTAGTAACATATCATACATAGATTCCCTATCCTTTTTTTAACTATTAAGATGGAATGGTTATTTTCCCATGGATTCTTTTAAATTACATTACAACAATCAGACAATAAGTTAGCATTGATTAATTGCTAGGTGTTAAGCTGAGCACTGAGGATCCAAAGAAAGTTGCAAAACAGCCTCTTCTTTCATGGAACTCCCATTCTAAAAAAGGAGAAAATATATAAGTAGGAGCATATAACACACATACATAACAGATGGAAGTCAGTCGTGGAGTGGGGGAGGATGGGTGTACTAAGTATCTGGGAGGATCAGGAAAAGTTTCTTGAAGAAGGGAAAGCATCAACTCCATTTTGAAGGACGCCAAGGAAACAAAGAAGCAAAATGTGAAGGAGGAGAACCATCTGGAGTGAGGAAGAGATAATTTAAGGTCCCAGAGATGGGAGATATACAATGATCCCATCAAGGAATGATAAGGGACCTATACCAGGGTGATGATTGTTTGAGTTGAGAGATGGAGATATATGTGAGAGATGTTATGAATAGAGAAATGATGAAATTAGTAAGAAAGAGGATATGTGGGTGAAATATTAGAAGATTCAAGGACAATGTTGAGGTTGTGAGACTGGTTGACTCAGAGGGCAGTGGTACTCCCAAGAGAAATAGCAAAGAGGGAATGAAGGGAAGGTTTGGAAAAAACGAAAATGAGGTCTCTTTTGGATAAATATGTTTGAGATGCCAATGGGTTATTCATTTTTATTTTATTTTCTTAAATAAATTTATTTAACTTTTTACATTCATTTTCACAAGATTTTGGGTTCCAAAATTTTCTCCCCATTTG
>CM053771.1:414606041-414657547 GCA_028658325.1 Potorous gilbertii
ATCTTTTGTAATGGAGCTGGGGTGGAGCTCCAGCCTGCTCTGGGAGTCTCTGGCCGAGCTGCCTCAGCCTCTGCCCCAGCGGCCGCTTCCCAAGGGGTCCGAGTCCGGAGATCCCCCGCTCCCCTCTCAGCCTGTCTCTCTCACTGACCTGTGCGTCTGTGGGTGGAGGGACCTTCTCGGCCGCCCGGAGATTCAGGTCCCTGATGCCTGCTGGGCTCTGCTGGCTCCTCTCAGTGCCGAGTGGCCGGGGCCTGGGGAGGGGAGCGCTCGGCCTGGCTGGACTCGGCTCCCGTCCGGGGTACCTTTGCAGTCGGTTTTTCAGGGCTCTCTGCAATGGAAATCCCCTTCACTGTGTTGCCGAGCAACTTCTACTGTTCCAGGATTTGTCAGGAGTTCTTTTTACAGGAAATCTATGGGCTGTGGGTTCAGACCTAGCATAGGTGAGTCTTTCTATTCCACCATCTTGGCTCCGCCCCCGGGTTATTCATTTTTAAATGTACCAAAAATCTCTTGGTGAGGTGGTATTAAATCTCAGGAGACAGTCTAGAGCTGGATATAGAGCTAGGATCATCTGCATGGAGAGGATCATTGAACTCATGGAAACTGATGCTATTGCTAAGGAAGACAGAATAGAAGGAGAACAGAAGAGAAGAGGGATCATGATAGAACTGTGGGTCTTCTTATGTTTAGTGATCATGTCCTAGATTAAGGTACAGAAAAGAAGATAGAAAAAAGGAGTCAGATAAGAAGGAGGAGGACCAGGAGAGAAGTGTCAGAATAACATAGAAAGTCTATGATATGCAAAGAGAAAGGTAATTAGCAATGTCAAATGTTACAAAGATGTCAAGGAGAAGGATTGAGAAAAGGAATCAGATTAATAATAGTTCTCCTCTTCAGTTCATCTAACTTTTGAAAGATGTAATTATTATTAAGCCAAGACAAGAATTTATTACATATGCTAACTGTAGTGATAAGACAAAAAAATAAATTAAGGGAATATGAACAGATAAAGAGCAAGTAAAATTACATCTATTTAGTTTGCTTGGAGAACTTCAGAGAATCAGTGAAAAAAATTAATTAAGACAATTAAGAGCTTAATTAAGAAGACTATAAATCTATAGAAAATTGCTATTCTTCCTAGATATTACCAAAGAAACCTAGGAAGAAGAAAAATCATATTTAAAGTAACTTAAAATGTCTAAAATACTTGCGTGTCTACATTCCAAAACATGCTCATAATTTTAAAAATATAACCATAAAAGGGATCTTTCACAATTATTGACAGATTTTAAATAAGTGCAAAGATAGTCATTGATGATAGTCGTCGCAACATTAATAAAAATAGTAATATTACCTAAATTAATTGACAATTTTTATTTCAATTTCAAACAAAAAGTGACCCTTATGCTAAAGTATGTCATCTGCATCATATCATTTTGAAAAATTCTCAGTGTAGTAATTTCCGCTACTGTTATCTAAAGATAATGTCTTAAAATTCTACAAAATAATAACAAATCATTTGAAAGTTCAAGGAAACAAAAAGGTCATGATTTTTAGGGAAATAATAAAAGGAAGGGAAAATGTTACCATCACTAGATCACAAATTAAAGCAGAAAGTAACAATCATCAAAACTATTTAGTATACTTTATATGTATGTATGTATGTATCCTTTTAAAAGACCCAACTCCAAGTAGCTAGAGCAAGAAGAGAGAAGAGCTCAATTGAGCAAGCTCATTCCTTCAAATATCTCTAAAAATGTTAATATAGAAGATATATTATAGAAAGAAAGGTTGCAAATGTGCAAGTCTAATGGGCCTTGACAAAAGGTAAATGGTGAAAGATATAAACAAATGTCACTTAAGAAGACATATAAACTATTAGTAACAATATAAGAATACTTCAGATCAGTGAAATTAAAAATTTCAAATGAAAATGTTTGAGATTTCCCCTAGCTGCCATAAAATTGGAAATCATGATGAAAATTGAAAATGGCCAGTGTTGAAGACACTCCTATAGATGTCACATTAATGTGGCATTTGTTGAAGTGTGATTGGTGAGCCATCAGGAAAATTATTTAGAATTAGACATGAAACATTATTAGACTTCCCATATTCTTTGACTAAACCCACTACTATATATATATATATATATATATATATATATATATATATATATATATATATAAGATCATTGATAGAAAGGTCACATTCATTCCAAAATATTCATAGCAGCAAATTTGTAATAGAAAACTTGCTGAGAAAGAAAAAACTGAATGAATGGGTGAACACACTATGATGTGCATATATATATATATATATAATATATATATGTAGGTATATGGATATAGGTATATGTGTGTATACATACATATACACATAAAATTTATGTATCTGTAGTTATATCTATATCCATAACTATACCAAATATAGCTAGATGTAGAACTATATGTGCATCTACATCCATAGCTATCTTAAATGTAGCTATGGATGCAGATGTAAATACAGATTTATATCTAGTTAGAGAGATAGATAGATAGATAGGCAATTACATCATAAGAATCATAAATAAGATGTATACCTGGAAACTTGAATTTTTTTTGAATTGATTTTGAATGACCTAGAGCCAAAGGAAGGACAAGATATTTAAAATGACAAAAAACATAAGAGGCTAACACTAAATCTCACAAGAAATTAAATTAAATTCAATAACTAATCTTGGTTTTAGGAAGCTGATAATCATTCTTCCTCCATTTTATTAGAGTTACCAGCATTCAGAATAGATAAACATGTAGAAATTGCTATTTATTTATCATTTTTGGGTGAAAACTTTTTACTGCCTTTATTAAGAGGGCCATTCCATGGTATATGTTGAATGTTGTCCTTACTGCTTTAAGGTACTTCTGTATGTCAGAAATTACAAAGTCATTAGCTACTTCTGGTCCTGTGGTAACTCACTGCTAAGAGATTTTTATGCTTCAAACTGACAAAGTTGTACTATGATTGGTTGTTGAGCCAATAGCTGAATGCATTTTCCAGTTGAATCTCTTTCATCACCTGTTTTCTGCCAAGCAGTTCAGTCTCTGAGCTGCCCTCTGTGGTGAGTGGGAGCATAGACTATGCTCTTTTATTCTACCCTCATACAGCTCCTGTATAGACCTTCAACTCCACTAGGTGACTTGTACTTTAGCGAGGCTGTCTTTACTGCCCGCCTCCCCTTTCCTGTGTATGAAATCAAACAGTTTTATTTGTTCTTTTTTAAGGTAGAGATGTCCAGGATTGTAGGTGATATCCTCCAGGGTAAAGGTCCAAATGCCTCACAAGAAAGAAATTTTCTGCATCAGAAAATAGAGTCCCAGTCTTTGGCAAGTTTTGCCAGAAAACATCCTTTGAGGGGATTGGAAGAGCAAAGAAGAGATCTACTTTAAAATGTTTAATGAGCAGTCCTCTGATTTTTTTAATGTTCTAATGAGCTTCAAATATCAGCTTCTGAGCAGAGTGTAACACTAGATAGTACTCTTAATTAATCTTGATTTAAGTAGATCTTTTAATAAAAAAGACAGCATCTTCCAGGACTAAACCAAATCTAGACATACCTAGGTCTAGAGTACGAAAATTCATTGGTGGAGAAGCGGGTGTGTACAATTACCCATCCGAATTCTCCCTCTCTCTCACCCCACACCCAGAAAGTCTTCTTCCTTAATGCTAGACTATATCTCAAGGAAGTATTATGCAGCAGGAATGGTTACTGAGAATTTACTGGCATAAAAAGTTCATCAATTAGACCTTTTTAAATGTGAAAAAATTCTTGGCTATGCTACTTTTTGCTGAGTTATTAAATATTTACAAGCATGGCAATGTTTTAGGTGCAGAGAATACAAAAATAGAAGGAAAAATATTCCCTTCCGTTAAGGAGCTTATGTTCTCTTTGGGTTAGGAGAGAATCTATAACCATTATACAGTTACATAAGCAGAAATAATTTGGAATATGAACAGCTAAAACATCCAGTTTTAGTAAGATGTGGAATATCTATCTTAAAGGAAGCTAAGAATACAAAAATAAAGATGAGAAAGGAATGGAATGGGGCATAGTCTGTGAAAATGGCATGGAAGCACTAACATGAAACAGAAAGCAAACAATTTGGATATAAAATTGGGTACATGAAAAAAGAATAAAAGAGAAATGGAAAATGTTGGGAAATGCAGGTTAGAACCAGAACTTGAAGAGTGTTAAATGCTAAGTAGTTAGAGTTTTATCAGAGACAGCAGGATGTCACTAGAGATGGTCCTCTAGGAAATATCTCCTGATACTCAGAACTAAAAGTGATCTCTCCATTTTTCATATTTCCCTTTACTTAGATAATTCCTTTACCCTGGAATAGTGCCTTGCAAATTGCAAGCATTTAGTAAATATACACACACACACACACACATATATGTAGGTATATATAAATATATATATATATATATAGGGGGAAATAAATTTTTATCTCGATATATGCACCCTCATTTTTTTATGCACAAGCACACTACTAATTTACAGAACCATGACTGTGCAGTGGGGAGAGACTACAGTAGCTTTGTCAAAATTTAGTGGATAATGTTGTAGGTTGACCTTAACTCAAATCAGTTTAATGCACACATAAAGTTTGGAACCAAAATGAAATTAAATGCTTGTAGATGATTAAAGAGTTAATAAAAGTAAGGTTATTTAGCTATAATATAGAAAGGATATTCTTGAAAGTTACAGAATTGATTTATTTAATGTAGCTGCCCTCTTTCTTTATAGACCATGCTGACTTGCCTTTCAGAAGTTTGAGGAAGGTGCTGCTGACTCTCATGGCTACTTTTAATATGTAGGTCAGCAGAAAGCTAAATTTTAGAAACTTAGTTGCAAAAGCCAATTAGTTCCCATCGTTTAGAAGGTATATTTCTTTTATTTCCTTCCTATTTTTTTGAAGACCTGGTGGAATCCTTTTTGACCCAAGCCCACCCTTCTGCTTTACCTAACTCTCTCTCTCTCTCTCTCTCTCTCTCTCTGTATATATATATTCATATATATATGTATATATATATATATATATACATATATATATGTACACACACATACACACATATTATATGCATATACCACACACATATTTATATATACATGTTTATGTATAATATATATATATATATAAATCTCTATATACCTACATATACACATCTATCTATTTATCTATCTATCTATCTCTCTATATACATACACACACACACATGCATATATTTCTTCCTTTCCTACAAAAGTATTCAGCTTCATATGTACTTGTACCCTTAGGCACCAATTCTCTTTGTGAGGTCTCACCAGCCTAACCCTCAATGACTTAACTCTATCAAAAAAAATGGATTTTAACAAATTGAAATAAATGTCATTCATTGAAACACCCATAATGTGGCTTCTCTTTCAAAAACATATTTTAGTAGCTTAGGGTGATGTTATTTTTTTTCTTTTTATCATTTCTTATTAATTTTAGTTGCTTTTGTTTTGGGAGATTTTAGTGGAGGCAAATTCACTAATTTGTTCTTTTTTTTCAAGCTTTTATTTTTAATTGAGTAGCTGTGCCAACTTGCCTTGTAGTTCAAGTCATCTCTTTTCATTAAATGTTTCTCTTACTCTGAGACATACAAAAGCAACTTCCTGGCAAAAAGAAAAACTATACTTAAAATTCTAAGAATAAATACTGAGTGGAACAAGAAGTTTTATGAAGTAATTTGCAAAATATTTGAATGTAATATGTTAAAGCTTATTGCTTTAATGCTGCTTGCCCTTGGCCCCAGAATTGCTATTTACAGACTTTTATGTTAGATAGAATAAATGTCTGACCTTAGAAGTGAACAGAGCTCAGGTGTAATCCCCTGTCTATCCTTCTCTCTCATTTCATTGTCCAAAAGAGACTCTGAAGACTCCCTTTAAGCCATCTCTCCTTCCATATTATTACTTTATTTTTAATCTCACTCAAAGTCATTCCATACTTCCATCTTCCTCCCATTTCTAGTGATAATGGATATACATATTCTGTGTTCAATGGGTCAATCTTGCTCTATCTTCCAGATTTGGCTTATTTTCTGAAACACACTACCTCTGGCAAATGCATTATTTTCTTTTCTTTTTATTTTAATATATATTATTTCACTAAATACTTTCCAATAATATAATTTTCAACTTTATAAAATATTTTGAGTTACAGATTATCTCCCTCCCTCCTGTCCACACCCTTTTTTGAGAGGGCAAGACTATATATGTGAACTGATGAAAAGAAATCCGTATTTGTTATGTTGCAAAAGAAAGCAAAGACAAGAAGTATGCTTCAATCTGCATTCACAGTTCATCAGATCTCTCTGGAGGTGGACAGCACTTTTCATCATGGGTCCTTTGGAATTTCTTGGGTTATTGTTTTAAGCAGATGTCATTCACAGTATTGTACTTACTTTGTATATTCTCCTGGTTCTGTTCACTTCACTCCTCATTAGTTCATATAAATATTTCCAGGTTTTTCTGAAACCATCCTGCTTGTCATTTCTCACAGCAAGATAGCATTCTGTCACAATCACTTGATTTGCTTGGCCATTCTCAATTGACAGGTATCCTTTTGATTTCCAATACCCTGTTACTATAAAAAGAGTACATATGTATGTATGTATAGGTATACACATGCATAAGTGTGTGATTATGTACATGTATGTATGTATGTGTTTATATATTCCAAATTGTTCTCCAAAATAGTTGGAATAGTTCACTACTCCATCAACAATTGCTCTAGTGTCCCAGTTTTTCCTCACCTCCTCCAGCATTTGTCATTTTCCTTTTAAATCGTATTAGACAATCTGGTAGGTATGATGTCATACCTCAGAGATCTTTTAATGTGCATTTCTCTTATTACTAATGATTTAGAACATTATTTAATGTGACCAGAAATGCTTTGATTTTTCTTCTGAAAACTGCCTCTTCGTTTCCTTTGACCATTTTTCAACTAGGGAATGCCTCATTTTTTTTAAAGTTGTCTCATTACCCTATGTGTCTCAAAAATGTGGTCTGTATAAGAGAAACTTACTTCAATCTCCCCCTTCGACAGTGTCTTGCTTTCTTCTAATTCAGTTGCATGAGTTTTGTTTGCTTTTTAATTTCATGGAATCAGAATTTTATTTTGATTTGATTTGATTTTTTTCATTTATATTTTCCATTTTATTTCCCATGATTCTCTCTATTTTATAAATTCTGCACTTTTTCACAGATTTTGCAGGTGCACTCTTTTCCATTCTCCCTTAATTTATTCAGTCTATTGTTCTTTATGTCTAAATCATTTACCTATTTGGACCTTATCTTGCTGCATGGAGTTGATCTATGGCTAATTTCTTCCAAACTGCTTTTCAGATGTTCCAGCAATTTTTGTCAAATGGTAAGTTCTTATACCAAATGTATTTATCAAGTAGTATATTATCATGGCTATTTACTACTGTGTATTGTGTACTTAATCTATTCTACTGATCTATCATTCTATTTCTTAGTACTACATTGATTTGATGGTTATTTCTTTGTAATATAGGTTGAAATCTCCTAGATAGCTTTTATTCCCTTTTTTCATCAATTCCCTTGACACTCTTGACCTCTTGTTTTTTCATACACACGCACATATATGTATATATACATATTAGCTATAAAACATTTTTGGTAGTTAGAATCATATGGCATTCATTGAACAAGAAAATTAACTCAGGTAGAATTAGCACTTTTAACATATTGGTTTAACCTGCCCAAGAACAATTAATATTACTCCAATTGTTTAAACCTGTCATTTTGTAAATTGTGTTCACAGAGTCCCTGGAATTGTCCTGGAAAGTAGGTTCCAAAGAATCTTATATTGTCTGCAGTCTTTTTAAATGAAATTTCTCTTTTTCTCTCTCCAGGCTGGGCTTTAGTGGTGACATAGTAAATAAAGTAAATAAAGCACTGGATCTAAAGTCAGGAAGACTCATCTTCCTGAGTTCAAATCTTGTATAAGAAAGGACTAATAACTATGTGACCCTGAGCAAGTTATTTTACCTTGTTTGCCTTAATTCCTCATCTGTCAAATGAGGTGGAGGAAAAAATGGCAAATTATTCCAGTATGTTAGCCTAATTAACCCCAAATAAGGTCATAGTTGGACACTTTGAAAATGATTGAAAAACAATATATCTTGCAACCTTATAGAAGTTGTTTTTTTTTAAACCTAAGTTTTAAAAAATTGATTCTCTAGAATTCTCTTAGTATGCCATCATATCACATGCAAAAGTGATAATTTTGTTTCTTCAATGCCTATGGCAATTCCTTCCATTTTTAATTTTATTACTATAACTAGCATTTCTGTAAAAATATTGAATAGAAGTGAAGGTAATGAGCATCTTTGCTTCACCCCTGACCTTATTTGGAAGTTTCCAAGTTTATTCCCATTATAGATGATATTGACTGGTGGTTTTAGATACATGCTATTTATCATTTTAAGAGAGACTCATCTGATTCACATGCTTTCTGATGGTTTAATATAAATGGGTATTGTATTTTATCAAAGGCTTTTTCTGCATCTATTGATGTAATAAATTTTTGATGATTTAATTACTGATATTGTCAATTCTGCTTATAATTTTCCTGATATCAAATCAACCCTGCATTCCTGGTATGAGTTTCATCTAGTTGTAGTGTATGATATTACTGTAATATCTTTGCTAGTATTTGATTTAAACTTTTCGCATTGATATTCTCTGTTTTTGTTATCCCTGACTTAGGTTTCAAAACCATTTTGTGTCATAAAAAGAATTTTGTCAGACTACTTCTTTAACCACTTTTTTTCCCAAAAATATTTTATGCAGTAGTGGGATAAATTATTCCTTAAAAGTTTGGTCAAATTCACTTGTAAATCAATCTGGTCCCAAGGATTTACATTTTAGTGTCTAATTGATGATTTTAAATTTATTATTTTACCTTTTTTCTTTTTTATTTGCATCTCCAATTTACTGATCTGCTTTTTTTCTCTTTTATTAATGTACAAATGCATTTAGAGTTATGAATTCTCCCCTAAGCATGACTTTGTCTGCATCCCATAAATCTGGTATATTGTCTCTTTGTTGTCATTCTCTTTAAAAAAATTATTTATTGTTTATATGATTTGTTCTTTGAGCTCATTCTTGAGGATTGGATAATTTAGTTTCCAAATAATTGTAATGTTTCCACAGTGCTTTATTGAATATAATTTTTACTTTATTGTGGTCTAAAAAGAGTACATTTAATATTTCTGATTTTCTTCATGTGCTTATGAGGATTTTATGTTCTAATACATGATTGTGTGTGTGTGTGTGAAGATGCTATGTACATATAAGCAAAAGGTGTATTCCTTTCTATTCCCATTTGGTTTTCTCAGGAATTCTATTATTTCTAACTTTTCTAAGATTCTATTCATCTTGCTAATTTCATTGTTATTTATTTTATTGCTTAGTTGTGACAGGGGAAAATTGAAGTCCCCCACCACCATTACATTTATACCATGTATTTCCACCTGTAATCATTTAATTATTTTTAAAAAACATTGGATGCTGTGTTATTTGATACATGCATGTTTAGTACTGATATTGCTTCATTGTCTATGGTACACTTTAGCAGGATGTAGTTTTCCTGCTTATCACTTTTAATTAGGTCTATTTTTACATTTTCTTTGTCTAAGATCATAATTAATACACCTACTTTCTTTTAACTTCAGTTGAGACATAATAGATTCCTCTCAAGCCCTTTATTTTTACTCTGTGTGTGCTTCTCTGTTTCAAGTGTGTTTCTTGTAAACAACATATTGATTCTGGTTCTTAATCCATTCTGCTATTTCTTTATGTTTCATGGGGGAGTTCATCCTATTCACATTCACAGTGAAGATTAAGAACTGTGCATTTCCCTATGTTCTATATTCTTTTGTTTAAGATTCTCTGATTTTTTATCTTGTCCTTCTTCAAAAGTCTGTTTTGCCTCTTATCCTTTCATCCCTCAATGATTACTCCCAGATATCATCTTCTCCCTCCTCTGTATATCTTTTTCCCTTCCCTTTTGTGTAAGAAAGATGTTTTTAAACTCAACTGAGTGTGTATATATATTCTTCCCTCCTTAAATCAAATCTTATGAGTTTGAAGCCTTGCCCATCACCCTATTTTCCCTTTTAATATAAAAGCTCTTGTTTGCAAGTGTCTTTTATATGAGAAAACTTTCTTTATTCTGTATCTCCCACATTCTCCCAGTGCATGTCTTTTTTCATCTGTTCATTTGTTAAGACCATTCCAACTTAATTGTTTGCCATCCATCTATATAAACTCGTTCTAATTGTTTTAATAATGATGAAATTCTTAAGCTACATGTGTTATCATCCCTCATAGAAATGTAAATATGTTTAACATTACTGAGCCTTATGATGCCTATTTCATGCTATCTTTTTATGTTTCTATTGATTCTTGTTTGAATGTCATATTTCCTATTCCTATTCAACTCGACTTTTAAGCAGAAATGCATGAAAATACCCTATTTCATTAAATACTATTTTTCCCCTGAGGGATTATGCTCAGTTTTTCTAGGTAGGTTATTCTTGGTTGTAATCGTAGCTTCTTTGCTTTCTGGAATATCATATTCCAAGTCCTCTGATCCTTTAATGTAGAAGTTGCTAAATCTTGCAAAATCATGATTGTGGCTCTACAAATCCACAGTATTTGAATTGTCTTCTTCTGGGTGCTTGTGATAGTTTCTCCTTGACTAAGGAGCTCTGGAATTTGACTAAAATATTAATGAAAGTATTTATTTGAAGAATTTTTTCAGGAAGTGATTTGTAGATTCTTTCAATTACTATTTTACCCTCCGGATCTAAGATATTGGGACAGTGATCCTTGATAATTTCTTGAAATATGATGCCAAGGTTTTTTTTTCTATGATGACTTTTACATCGTGCAAAAATTCTTAAATTTTTTCTCCTCAGTCTAATTTCTACACCAGATGCTTTTTCCAGTGTGATAGTTTACGTTTTCTTATTTTTAATTTTTTTAAACTTTGTTTCTTGAAGATCCACGGAATCATTAGATTCCACTTACCAAATTTTGATTTCTAAAGAACAATTTTCTTCATAAGCTTATGTACATTTTTTTTCATTTGGTTGATTCTACGTTTCAAGGAATTCTATTCTTCAGTGAATTTTTTGCTCAAAACTAACCTGTTTCTTGACTTTGAACTTTATGTTAAAGCTGTACTCTACTCAATTGGTAGTGGGAAGACATTATTCCAAGCTTCAGGTATTTTTGAGTTGCTGCTTTCAGAGCCATTTCTGGGGTCAGCAAGTTTTCAGAGCTCTCAGGGCAGTGTTATCTGGGAAGAGATGTGGTCATTGCTTTCCAGGTCTGCACTCTGGTCTTTTTTCCTGGAAAGCCCTGTTGCCCTGAAGCCCAAGTATAAAAGCCAGCTATGTGATGAAGTGGGTGAAGTGCTGATCCTGGAGTCTAAAAAGCCTGAGTAGAAATCTGGATTCAGAACTGAACTAGTTTTTTGTTTTGTTTTGTTTTTAAATTCTGAGGAAGTCCCTTAACCTCTGCCTACCTCAATTTTCTCAACTGTAGAAGAGGGACAATAAAACTATATACTTTATAGGATTGATATGTGGATTAAAGCAGATTATATTTTTAAAGAGCTTAGAATGCTATCTGGTGTATAGTAGGTGCTTAATAAATACTTGTTCATTTTCCTCCTACCTTTCTTTCCCTCCTTTCTTCCTTCCCTCTTTGTTTTCCTCCTTTCTTCTTTCCTTTCTTCCTTCTCAACTCCCTTTTTCTCCTGCACCATTTTTTCCTGCCTCCTTTGATTCTTTCTTTCTTTCCTCCCTCCCTCCCTTCCTTCCTTCCTTCCTTCCTGCCTGCCTCCCTGCTTGACTACCTGCCTTCCTTCTTTTCTTCCCTTTTATTCTCTCTCTTATATTTACTCCTTTTTCGACCTTGGGCAAGTCATTTCAGTTTTCTATGCCTCCATTTCCTCATTGGTAAAACAAAAAAGCTGACCAAAAGACCTCTAACTCTGTCTTCCAGCACCAAGTCTATAAGTCTTAGTTAGATTCCAATGGTTGAGATATGTGATATATTGTAGAGACATAATTATTGCAGTTCTACTAATTTTTTTTTCAAAAAAGTATTTTATTAAGCAACAGACAGAGAGGAAACAGGCATAATTATAGCTCATAAAGCACTCTGTAAGTGCAGACTTAGCCTCAGCAGCAAGAGGAAGATGGCACAGCTACGACATATGTCGCTGTCACTTTGCCAATTAGCTGCAGTTTATATATGTTTGGAGAGAAGAAAAATATTAAAAGACACAGGTGGAGCCTCACAACAAGGAGAAGCAAATGGGCAGCATGTGGGCAGTATTGGACTAGGCTTATGAAAGGTTTGTTTTTTGTTTTTTATTTGTTTTTTTTCCATCCTAGTAAGCAATTACTCACTTGCATTTACATTCTTCAACTTATAACTAACTAAATAAATCCATGTTCTTGAGTTCTTTGATAGTATCATTGAACTTCAGAAAAATAAATTCTCTTTTTTATTTTCTTTAGATCATTTTCTCCATGACTGTAGAGCTGAAGATTTAAGGTTTTTACTGTATATGTTGGCCCCTGTTGCTCAGGGTAACTGGCCAGCTGGTAAGACATTCCAATAATGGCCACGATGTAGGAAGTTAACATATTTATCAGATACTTGAGATGAAAAAGTGGTATTTCATGGGGACTTTTTACCCTATGCCATCTGGTCCTGAGGTGCCTATTACATCTATTATTGACTCATTAAAGTCAATGAGGTGAATAACACAATTAAACTTGTTTACTTGTCATGTAACAGTCGGTTCCCAATGAAATGTAACTTCCACTTTTGGTACTGGTATACAGCACAAACCCATCACTCCTCACTAAATGATACCTAGAATTAATGCCAGATAAATATCTTTTAGAATTATAGCGCAATTTTAAAGCACATGAATACAGGGGGCTTCCTTTTACATATAAATACCATATACTAGTCAGTTTGAAGATTAGTCTTTATAATTAAAACAATAAAACAGAAATAAATGGCCATGGGGGACAGAAGCGCAGGGTACTTATCCTTTCACTCCACTAATCATTCAGTTGCAGATGGCTTGCACATTTGCAAGTAACTTGCAGAAAATATGTATTCATTTGTGTAGACATAGCAGTAAGATGCAAATCTCCTCAATAGAAAAGAGCCTATTTCCATAATCAGTTTCAGAATTCATTAGATCACTACTGAAATATATTAATAAATAGTTACTGTGATAAAATGAAAGGCTTATATATTTTTTCATTTTAATTCTCTATGTTAAATCAACATGGAAATGATACAGATAATACTCTATAATCTCTTTGGATTTAATGTGAGATTTTAGAAAAATCCTCTAGAGTAAGAATGAACAAGTGGCTCACATACATGAGAATACACTTTTTCAAAGACTTCTATATGAAATATATATTTCAGATAATAAAATTTACTTTTCATAATTGAATATTGTTAGAGCTGGGAGGGACCTCAGAGATCACTTATAACCCAATCTTCTTATTCTAAAGATGTTTAAAGGCTCAAAGAGGTAAATTTACTTTCTCAAATGGCATAGACCATAAGTGATTAAGATAGGGAAATAGCTACTGCTACTTTGCACTAGTATGAATTGTATGTGCATGTGTGTGTGTGCATGTAATTGTAAAGCACATAATGTTCAGAGGCTTAATGTACTTACTACAATTTTACATATAAATACCATATAACAATCAGAGTGAAGATTAGTATTTATAATCAAATTATGTTAATAATTTGTAATTGAAAACATTTGTAGTATTTAATTATAAATAATCTTTTTTCCTTTTTTTAATTTCTACTCTCATCATCCATAATAGATGCCTACAAATATTTAGCTGAACATGTACCTTGATACTGAAATATCCTTTTGATAAGTATTTTTCATTATATCAAAATTAGAATTGGAAGCAGAAATGTGCTATCAAATGTTTCACAATCAACTCTATAGTCCATGGAATATTTTTTAAACATTAATCAATATTATTTACATTGTTAATCCATTTCTTGAGTTTAGACCACCCATGAAACAATAAATGTATTCCTACATTTGTACCATTTGCCTATTTTCAAGGTATAATAATCACACTGAAAATTTAACAATTGCCCCCTAATGTCAATTTGGGTAGCCTCCAGCATATTATCCCTGGCCAAAGGGAAATAATGGTTCATTTGGTAAAGATGAGCTAAGGGCAGAGCTAAGATGGCAAAGAAAAATGAGGAAGTTGCCTTAATTCTCCCTAGCTTCCCCCACATTCTAGAGTGACACAATCTACAAAACAATAGAATGAAACAGTTTTCTAACCCAAAGTAACTTAGAAAAACTTCACGAAAGGTCTGTCTCACTTAGGTAAAAGGGGAACATAGCCCAACATAAGCAGTGTCCAGGCAACCCAGTGGGAAGCTCTTAGCCACAGCTCAGATAGCAACTGAGGCCCCATGATCCCAGATTAGCAGGCCAGTGATATAGCAGGCCAGCTGTGAAGCCTCAAGTCCCAGAAAGGCAGACAATCTGTCAGCCTTAGAACCCAGGGCACAACAGGCATGAGTAGGCTTATCTATGTTAGGGCAGCAGGCAAGTTGCCAGCCCCAGACACCTTAGTGCAGAAAACCAGTGACCATACCTCTGGCCCCCATGTAAGAAGCTTCAACCAGTATCCCCTCTACCTCTGTGGCAGAAATCAGACTTTAAAAATGAGCCAAAACATAAAAAGAGCCCCAAACATAGAAAACTGATGTAGTGATAAGGAACATCAAAACACAAAGAAGACAATGTGCAAATGCTTACCTGTGAAGTCTCAGAAGGGAATATGAATTGTTCTCAAGTCCAAAAAGCCCTGTTGGAAGAGTTCAAAAAGGATCTTAAAAATAAAGTCAGAGAGGTAGAAGAAAAATTGGGAGAATAAATGAGAGTTATGCAAGAGAATTTCTAAATAAAAAAAGAGGCAATAACTTGAAAAAGGAAGCACAGAAACTGACTGAAGAAAACAACTCCTTAAAAATAGAATTGACCAAATTGAGGTGAAAAATCCACTGAAGAAATCATCTCCTTTGAAAGTGGAATTGGCCAAATAAAAATGAAATAGAAACTAAGTGAGGAAAACAACTCCATAAAAGTTAGAATTGGGTCAGTGGAAGCTAATGACTCTATGAGACATCAAGAATTAGTCAAACAAAATCAGAAGAATAAAAAAAGAAAATGTAAAATACCTCATTGGAAAAACAACTGACCTGGAAAATAGATTCAAGAGAGATAATTTTAAAAATTATTTGACTACCTGAAAACCATTATCAAAAGAGGAAGAGAGAGAGAAAGAGAGGGAGAGAGAGAGAGAGAGAGAGAGAGAGAGAGAGAGAGAGAGAGAAAGTGCAGCTGGAAAGCCCTTTTCAATAAAATTATCAAGGAAAACAGTCCTGATATCTTATAACCAGAGGGTCAAATAGTCATTGAAAGACTCCACCAGTCATCGTTGAAAGATATCCCCAAATGAAAGTTCCAAGGAATATTGTAGCCACAGACCAAAATTGTCAAATTAAGGAAAAAATACTGCAAGAGGTCAGAAAGAAACAATTCACATATCAAGAAGCCACAGTTTGGGTTACACAGGACTTAGCAATTTCCACATAAAAGGATCAGAGGGCTTGGAATATGACATTCCGGATGGTGAAGGAGCTTGGATGACAATAAGGATCAATTGCCCAGAAAAATTGAGCAAAATCTTTCAGGGGAAAAGATGAATATTCAATGAAATAAGGGACTTTCAAACTTTTCTGACCACTAACCTGAACAGAAAATTTGTTCTTCAAATACAAGATTCAAGAGAAGCATAAAAAGGTCAACAGGAGTATAAAACAAAACCACGGTATTCAATAAAGTTAAATATCAACATACCTACATGGGAAGACAATACTTGTGACTTTTAAGAACTGTATTTATATTAGGTAAGTTAGAAGGAATATACTTATACAGATGGTGTCAGTATAAGTTGACTTTGATTTGATGATTGAAAAAATAGGAATAAAAAAGGTTTGTATTTGGAAAAGGGGAAAGGGGAGGGAGAATGGGGTCAATTATATCACATGAAGTCATGAAACACCTATTGCAACAGAGGGAAAATGGAGCGCTGATCATTGCTTGAACCTTACTCTCAAAGGATTTGGTTCAAAGAGGGAATAATATATACCCTCAGTTGGACATAGAAATTTATTTTCCCTGATGGGGAAGTAGGAGGGAAAGGGGGAAAGAAGATGGGGGCAGGGTTAATAGAAGGGAGTGCAGATTTGGGGAGACAGAAAATGTGTTTTGTACTGCTAGGGCTGTAGTGTCATCACTTTAATTTGTGTGATTTTTTTACTCTGAATCATGAGAGTTGTGACTGATTTTAAAACTAATTGAAAAGGGAAATACTTAATTTTCTTGGAAGTTTAAATACATTAAATTCAAAATCTCTTTAAGTCTATTGCCAAAATGGAATGCAATGATCAAAAGAAGTTTCATAAATTTTAAAATGACTTTTTTTAACTCAATTTGACTTCAGATATTATGATGACAAAAAATACCTTTACCCAGAATACTAAATTGAAACCAATGTTTATAAGAATTGTACCAGTGGGTAGTATTGGTAGAGTATACATACTAACAATTTCCTTCTTTCACAGGATAATTTGATTTTGCATACTAAGTCACATTTACTCTTTATTTGAAGGACTCCAGAATCTCTCAGTTTAGTAAATGTAAGTATAATAAAAATTATCATAGAGTCTGTTCTTCCCTTTTCTGATGATTCACTGTAGGTATTAAGGCTTTGTTAACAACACTAAGAAAGTACTAGTCCATTTTCTGCTTGAGATTCACACCTAAGGTATCCCATAGAAGTGAATACTGTATTAAAACACAGATATACATTCCTGTCTTTTGCCCCAAATGATGAATCCCCAAATCTTCCTACCTAAACATAATACATGTCACATTTCCTATCCTTTTTGTTTTGTTTCAGTTAGAAAGCATCACCAGTCATTGTCCTTCAGCACAGAAAATGTTGAAATAAGGTTATAGTTATTGACATTTTAGAATCAGTACCAAGTTGTATCTGAATAAATTACAATGGACATTAAAATGAGAAACAGAATTTTCTAATTCTTTCCCACTTAATGCCAAGGGACAGTATTGCACACAGTAGGGACTTAATAAATATTCACTAATAAGATTAATTGATTTCAGTATCTGTCATCACTGGTGCATTAGGAATTAGCTGTCTCTTCATGCTATTATTTTAACAAACTCATTAAAGAACTATTGCAGGTTAAGACAATTGAAGGATTTTAAGAGCAGCCCCTGTCAACCCCTAAGATAAGATATATTTTTCTTACTCATTCTGTCATTCCACCCATGCACAATACATTCTAGGCTTAAACAGAATGAAGCAGCAGTTTCTCTTCTGGTAATGTTTAATTAGTGTTGCTTATTTTATTTTATTAGTGTTGTTTTGTAGTCAATTCATAAGTTTGTTTTATTCCTGTTAAGACTTATCCAACTATATGATTTAGTTATTTCATTCAGCCTCCTGGATTCAGTTTCCCCTTTTCAAATTGCTGTTATATGATTACCCTTTGAAAAGATCAAGCTATTGATTTAAATATTGCAATTATTAACCTTAAGTACTTTGGTTGAGATGAAATGTATATGTTTTATTCAATCAACAAACATTTATTGAGTGCTTAGTATTTGTAAGTCATTGTACTAGGCTATGAAATTTGGAATTGATTAAAAAATGTTTTATGTAAGGCAATGAAGGCATTAAATGAAGCCTGTACAAGGTTAAAGTTCTTTTTAGTTTTAACTGATAGAAGTAGTTATGCTTGGAATGGAAAAGGAAAATTGCATTGCAATTGCATAAAACATAGGAAATGCTAAAAGACACCGACTCTCAATATTTTATACAATATGCTACCATAACAAGAAAATTATGCATCATATTTATACTTCATATCAAAAAGTAATGGATATATTGCATGTTTAATAATAAATTTCTTCATAACCAGTTGATTTAGTTTGGAGGGATAAAGTCATGATATAAAAATTATTCCTTTTCACTTAATCCCTCCATATAGTGACTTTTTCAAAAGATATTATTTTATGTAGCTAGTTATTTAATGAAAAGACATTGCTTAGATAGTTATAAATCTGGCTTCAATATTACACTGATACAGTTCCACTGAGTAAAATTTCCTAAGATGTTTTTGAACTTGCAAAATGATGTTCAACTGTTTTGTTATGGTTTCCTTGAATGGTTTCCCACATACACTCAAGCAACATTTATTTATTTTGTCTGTTTAGTTTTTGTGCTATCACTTCTTGTTACATGATAGAGATGCATACAAGCAATAAAAGATGACAGAGAAATTATTTAGAAATCCTCGAATTCCAAGCAAGTGTTCAGGAACAAAATCCAAGGACAGTATAAGAAAAAAGCTCCTAGCAAAAAAAGTCATAAAAGGCCCCCAACTGACAATATTTCCCTGAATGCATGTCTTGGTAAAGTGGGCAAATTCACAATTCTTTCCAGAGTAGATTTGGGTTATTCTGCAAATCTTTGGTTATAGTCATCAATGGACAAAGGTAGCATTCATCCAACACAAATAACAGAGATCTTTTCCAGAGTCTTAAAAAGAACCAAAAGAAAGAACAATTTACTTTCTGGGCCAGATAACCAACTTTTGGAAGTGAATGGAAAAAAAAAAGACAAGTTATCTTAACAAATTATTTTTTTTTAATCTCAGTTTAGAATTTCACCTACTGTAAAAATGCTTTCCTGTCATATAGATGGACAAATCATTTATAATTTATAATCTTAGATTATTACCTCATCTTCTCAGAGATTAAGTGAGTTACCTGTATTCACATACCTAGTATGAATCAGAGGCAGAAACCAAGGTCTTCTTGTCTTCAAGGAGGATCCCCTATTGATTAAATGGTCAATGTACTTAAAAAATGAAAAGTTTAATAAAGTAAATGATCTGATTATTTGTTATCAATTCAGATGGATCTGTCTTCTCAGGGGTGAATCTGATCTGTTCACTTGTACATTTTGGGAACCACTACATGATTTACCATATTGAGTGATTTTTATAGATGCCCTTCTACAAATATAGCAGAGAGGATCTTTTGAAAGTGCTAAAGGTCTTTCTCCAGTTCTTTTAACACCTTTAATATTCATTGAAGCTTTCAGGCATTCTGTCTTTTGTTTATCACTATATGCCTGAATCACTTTATTCCCTCAAAGAGCTCATTGATGACATCTTTTTACATGCAAGTCATCCTTGTTAAGATATTGTGTCATCATACAAGGCATTTTTCCATTGTCTCTTGGATTACTTGCAACTTTTTTTTGCCAAGATAGTGTACCACGGTCTATAGTTTTGTGTTCTTTCATGAGTAGAATGGTGGTGTTTAAATTGTGGGCTTTTGAAGCAGAGAGGGAATTGAAAACTTAAGAGTTGGTTAAAGAGAAATTTCCTATTCACTCAGATCTGTGTACAGTTCATTGTTTATCTGCAGTTTCTGTTCAGTGTTTCATGTGTTTATGTGTGTATCTGTGTGTTGGATGCCAATTTCATATAATTGGAATTTAGGCATAATGTGTCTTTTACCCTTTTCAAGTATCTTAAAGAGGGAAGAATTATAAAAATCTAGGAGAAAACAAATCAGAGATAAGTCTTTTTTACAAAAGTTACTTAAATATGAACATATTGCATACATGCAGACACTACATATGCATGCAAATACATAGATGTAAATTGCTATATTTATATGCATATCAGACTTATACATGCATATTCACTTATGTATTTGAAGGGATATTCATATAGACTCTAGAACTGAAAAGTATATTAGTGATTCCTATGTCATAAAACATATGATCATATATGAATAAGCTGAAGCCTACAGTTGTTGTCACCCAAATGTAAGCAGGTAGCAGTCACTATGAAACACATGACTTCTGACTTAGATCCTGGACTCATTTCACTACATCACACCACCTCAAAATCCTACCCATATAATTTCTAATCTCTAGGAAATCTTTAGGACAATGATCTATGTATGCATGAAATATGTCATTGATGGGTATTAGAGGGGAATAAGTGACCTTTTACAAATGACTTTCTGTATCAGACTTCATCTACAAAGTCAAAAATAGCAGTGGTGCAGCAATGTACTCTTTCCATGTCTATGGCTTGTTGATTGTTTTAAAAGAATTTTACTTTGTAAAAGAAAAACAACCAACATCTCTAAACATTCAACAAAAATAAATTGTCTCCTATCCATGTTAAAATGAAGGAAGTTTTCTTGTAGGTAATCTGTTCAATGACCCACTTAGTCTTAGCATTAAGACAGGGCAATTTGTATACCTCTAAGTTCCTTATGGGTTTCATTGAGGATCTTCTTCAAAGATTTTGAAATAGAAAGAAAAGATTAGGGATCAAAAATGAGAGTTTCTAAATACTCTTATTTGTACATAATTTTGACCAAATTTATGATTTTTTTTAGTACCTAAAAATCTGTGTGGGCCTCTCTAACAATGCAAATCCATGTCTGTTCTGGAACTGAAAGCGCAGCCTGAAATACTAAGAATTAAGATGACTTGACCATACTACAGTGTGTGTTAGAGGCAGAAATGCCAACCATCTCTTCTTGACGTCAAAGTGGGCTTTCTATCTTCCATATCATGCTTCCTCTAATTTGTACTTCATATTGTGTTGTTTTAAGCTAATGGAATCCATGATTATTCAAAGGATATGTTTTCAACGTAGACTAATTCCAACAGCAGGTAAATTGATTTTACCAATGCAGGTAACCTTGGCTGGGCATATGACACAAAACCTCTAATTTAAGCCATATATTTCTTCATATAATTGAAAGAGTATATTAAATTCCCTGAATTTAAAGAGATACACACACAAACACACAAATGATATCAGTTTGAGATGCCAATAGCTTAAAAAGATTTAATCTTTAATAATGTTATAAATAATTCTGGCAAACTCTCTTTTTTCATGTTAGGAAATGGTAATTGATTTTAGAATGCCCTAGATGAATGTTATGTTTCCATTTATTTTTCTTAAACAAATCTGATGTTTTCTGGACATAGATAGAAAAGGGCAAAGGTTAATTGATGTACAAGTTGAGTTCTTCAATAGCTTATGAATTGTGTAAATGACTCCTTTAAAATTGTTTCCTAATAGCAACTCAAAGAAACACCACATACAAATTAAATTGATTTAACTGATGTATGATCCTATAGTTAACCAATCCCTTTGAATGTACAATAAAGGATAGAATTACCTGGAGGAAGGCAAGGCAGGTATAGATGCATCTGCTATATTCATATTAACTGACTTTTACATTGTACTTAATTGATTTAAAAATAAAGTTATACTCAGATAGTAAATGAATTCTGAACTGAATGATGAATGGAATTATTTACTGGCCACCTGTTATTCAAAATATTTTGTACACTTCAGCTAAGTATCCTCATTTCATCTGAAACCATGTTCTACTCTATTTTCTTTTTAGATAAATCTACAAAGGTACATTAGCAATATTTCAGATACAAGTGACCTTACTGAGAAGAAACTTGATCTTCAGGATCACCATTTGGTTCTGAAATGATGATATCCTATGCATATGGATGTGAGTGAGTGTTAAATATTTCATTGAGGACTATGGGATGGGGGAGAAGATATGAGGAAACGAAGATTTTAAAAATCTCTTAAATGCATCCTTGGATACTCCCAAGAGAAAGGAATTTTGATTAAACAAAACTCTAGACTTAAATGAAAACTTTCACATTAATTTGGATTTAAAAGGTTGTTATATCTGTGATGCTAAAAAAGCTATTTAACCATTTTGTATAAAATGAATGTCACCTAGGCAATATATGTGATTATGCAACTGCTGCTCTGTATAATGCATGATAACTTCTTCACACATCATGTATTCAAGAATATTTTGAGCACTTTGCAAACAAAATTCTATAAAATTCTTAATAAATATTACATGAGTAATAATTCAGTCAAATATAGAGATATATAGGAAATATAATAGTATTCAACACAAAGTACTTTATGTAAAGCAAAAAATATTTTTAAAATCACTGTGGAATGTTATCATTTTTAATATTTCATTTTTTCCTTTTACATTATATATTATTTTCCTGTTATGAATCAACATATTTTCAGTATACAGGAAGAATAAAAATTGTTAAAAACTCTCTAGACTCTAAAAATATGCTTGCAATTATCTGTGCTCTATAGCTCATCAAAGCTTTAGGACTTTTACTTGTGGTCAGCATGGCCCCTGTCACTGTGTTCATCCTCCTCCTTATGGATAAGTAAAGCTTGTTTGGACAATTGAGACAGCACTGGAGGTGAACCCACTCTTCTCAGTATTTCAGTTTATTCTTGGAAAAGCAAAACTTCCTGGTTTCCTTTTTAGGGGCTTTAAAGGATTATCAAAAAGTCCACATAGCTTTCTTAGATATCAAATAACCTTAAAGACTGGTGTTTTGATGATTTAAGTGTAAATGAATTAAAAACATATGGATCAAATTTCCGTTAAAATACATAAGGTTGTAAAAATCAAGGACAAAGTGCTTCACTAAAGGGCATTCTGGGTTTCATTGAAGTCCAAGTGTTTGAAAATAGTTCAAGATGTCCAATGAACCCAAAATTAAACTGGAACTCTTTATTCTGAAGGTAATTTTCCCCACTCCCCTTCTGCTTTCCCTTTTGTTTCCCTTTTTGGTATTACTAGTTTGTTTACCTGGGCAAATTAGGGCTGGTATGCAGGACCATGACTTTCAATAAGTTCCAGAGCGTCTCCAAGAAATCTGGAGAGCATCAATTAAATTCATGAATGGAAGTTAAATGTGACATAATATTTAGCTCCATAATGGGAAAAAAACAAATGTAACAAGTTTGGAGAAATTTGAAGAGACTTGTATGTATGTAAAATTAAGAGAGAAGGACTAGAGGACCAGTAGAACAAAATAACCTACAATACTATAAAGGAAACAACTTTAAAAGACTTAAGGCCTCTGCTATGTGCCAGGACCAATCATCTGTTCAGAATAGTACTGATGAAGCATCCTATCACCTCTTGCTACAGAGGTAAAAAGAAAAGAGGTATAGAATGAGATACTTTCAGACAGTTTGTTTCATTTTTCTGCATTTATGTGTCATAAGGAAATTCTTCTATTGGTTATTTTAGTGACAGAAAAAAAGAAGAAAATGAAACAGATGTCAATGGAATATTTATAAAAATGTTATAGAGGATAACAAAAGAAAATTCAGAAAGGTACATAGCAAAAAAAAAAAAAAGATAATTTTGTTACTCTCATGGCAATATGTATTTACATTGACCCCAACATCATAATGTCATTTTGGTGCCCTTTCAACACAAAGAAAAAGCAACAAATCTTAAAAAAATATCCAGAAGTTTTTAGTTTCATATAAAATACTTTTCTCCATTCTCCATATATTCAACAGTTCATGTATGATGATGTTTAAGGTCATAATAAAAAAAAGGGATTCAAAATGCAATCTCTGACTGTTGTATCATAGATTCTGAGAAAATGTAAAGGCAATCTTGTACATTCTCTTTATTTTAAACGTAAAGACAACTAATTCTAGAGTGAGCAAATGATTTCCTCAAGTTTCACAATCAGCTACGGAAAGACCTGGGACTGGACCTCTTGTTTTAAGTGCTCCTCACTATTTCATAAAACCTTCCTAAATAAGGTCACTGTACAAAATAATAAAAATATGATTTGGAGAAGTCGTGCAAGAAATTATTCATCATGCATCAACCCAATTCCAACAATTATACGTATTTTCACTTCCTCATTCTCATATTATCCCTGACATATCATTTCTTCTGATCATTCCAGTAAATGGACTCCCAACATACAGAGCCAACTAAAGGAATCTGACAGAGAAGCATCAGAAACCATGAACCATGTCCTCTAATTCTTGAGCAAACAAAAACAAAAGGAAAGATTGTACAACCTTTACTGAACCTTCCCCCTTTGCATCTCCACTACAAAGTAAAATTAATGCTTCAGAGTTCCATTTCTATAATTTTCAGAATGATTTTGAAACCAATGGTATCTTCTGATCAAAAATGACTGGTCAGTCACTGAAGGAGGAAACCTTCAGCTTTCTGAAGGAACTCTCCTAATTTCTTAAAAAGTCTGACATTATAGGAATATTTTAAATCAGTCTACTTAGGATAATCTACTCAATTATTCAGGGGAGGATTGCTTTGTATACTTTATATAGATGAAATTTGAGTCTAGGATCCCATTCAGTAGACCAGTGATTATAAACATTTTTCTCTGCTGTAAAGTACTTATACTCTCTACTGTATGTTAGTGGTCTTCCCCAAGTTTCTAAAGCCTACATTTTGTGCCAATGTTTTAATCAGATTGTTGTTTTGTCATTTCAATCATGTCCAAGTATTTGTGGCCTTATTTGTGGTTCTCTTGATAAAGATAATGGGGTGCTTTTCCATTTCCTTCTCCAACTCATTTTGCATTTGAGAAAAAAGAGACAGACAGGTTTAAGTGACTTGGGCAGGGTCACACAGCTCATAAGTATCTATGGTTGAATTTGAACTCACTGAGGTGAGTTTTCCTAACTAATGGCCCAGCACCCTATCCACTGCACCACCTCACTGCCCCTTTAATCAGATTAGCACATATTTAAGCTTAGTGCAAATGAGTTGTATTGAAGAAAAATAACGAAAGAAGAGGCAGTTTTGAAAGATGAGGAATGAAGAAGAGTATGCTAATTATTATTTTTCTTAAATAATACAAGTGCAAAAATTATCTATTTTTTTATCCTATGAGTCATCTTTGCATGATTTAAATCAGCTAAATGCCCACTTCAGAAAAATCAAATGACCTTTGGGTACTGGAGGACTTCAAGATTTTTTCCTTGGGAAATGATTTTATTAAGAAATATTTCCAACTGTAGATTTTACCCTTCCTTGATGGAAAAATTTTTCTTCATATTCTTCATAATAAAGAAAACAAAAAAATAGGAGTTGAATTTTTAATTTTTCTTTTCATATGCTATTAAAATCTCCATCTCTATCTGCAATAAGCAGGAGTTCCATTGTTTCTTTGATATTTCTCTTTACCCTAAGAAAACTAAGTAAATAAAAGGATTTTAGTATTTATGACAAAATTTAGTTAATATTGGACTTTAGGATTCCTTACTAAATTAATGAAGAACTGTCTTTTATGTCATTTTCTTCAATTATCTGCCTTCACTTCTATTTCTCTTTTATTTGTTTTGTTTTGTTGTAGTATTAGTTCATTGATAAGCTAACTCCTTAGTCACATATGTCTTTTGAGGTACCTGCCTCCTTTCACCCTCATAAGATTCAATGTTTAGGATATAACAGTGTCAAAAATCCCTTTGGGAACTTTTAATTGAGTCAATTTCAGGCTATGGCATTCTAGCTATCCTATTTCTTATTACTTTGAAATGCTCTCTCTTAAAGCAAAAGCAAGGCATTGAAATTTACCTGATATTCTCCTTATTTTTACCAGCAAATTATGGTATATGATTGCTGCCTCCAAAGTGTCTACTCTATCCAGTCTCTTTATTTCTTTTTTTCTGGAAATTCTATTAAGAAAGATTACCATACTTTGTTACTTACTCTTTCCTCAAATTGATGTTATTACTGGCATGGGACATCTCTAATTTATCAATTTTCCTATTTATGTTAGTGAGGAGATATCCAACATATGACCCTATAATTGGAAATCACCCTCTAAACAACATTGTTCTTGCCTCGGTGCCAGCCTTCTGAGTCAGAAACTTGTCATACAATTTCTCCAGCTGTCCTGGCATCCTCTAAAATATACTCCCACCTCTAGGTTGCCTTTGTTCTCCTTCCTTTGATCTTCACCCAAATGCTTTCTACCACACCTTTCCCTTAGATCTGCAAATTTCTAACGAAGTGAAAAATATCATGAATATTTTGAAAGAAAACATACTATTAGAAAGATTGTAGAGTCTGAAATCAGAAGACCTGTACTAATTTAATTCCTGGGTTGGTCTGTGGGATCTTGATTCATTTAACTTCTGTGTTCCTCAGTTCCATGTACGTAAAATGAAGATGGTAGTATTTACAGCGCTTGCCATAACATGGAACATAAATTATTGTCATTGTTAATTTATTTGTAATGTAGATATTAAAAATGATCTTGTTCTTCTGGTTGAAAATGGAAAACATTTTAAATCAACATATAAGTAGAGTTTAGCACAATCTCTAGTTTCATTAAGAGTCTAATAAATTAATAAATTTTCACTAATAATCAAATAGTATTATAAACTGGACATATTCCTAGACAAAGTATGTTTCCTTAGATACAATATAGATTAAATAACATAAATCAATAACCAGTAAAATTCAGGATGAATAAATGAAAGTTATTTTTCCTTTAGTATATACTAAGAACATAGAAAAACAGCGTTCACATTATATTGTCCTGACAGTGTGATAAGTTTCACAAGGAGCACATTTTGTCATGTTTTAATAAGTTAATAGTGTTCACATTGCAAATGAATCAATTGCTAATAAATTATACAACCAAAGAAACAATTGCTATGATATTAAATATATCAATAAAAAGTAATATTTTAATGATCTATGCAATTTAAAAATATACAAGTTCATTTCAACTTTTAAAAAGGATAGAGCTCTGAACTTCTATTCAGTAAGAACAGACTTTGAATCCAACTTTAGAATCTTACCAGTTGAGTTGACTTGACAATTCAGACTTTTCTTAGCCTCAGTTTCATCTGTCAAATGAGGCTAAAAATAGTATCTATCTCAATCAAATGAGGTTCTGTTGAGATAATATGTAAAATACTTTGAAAAATTATATAAATAAAAGTCTTTAATTATAACACTAATCACAATCAACATTTTCATAAAAATCAGCTTCATGAAAATTGAGTAGACTTATGTCCAAATTGCCAGCATAAAATTCTTTGCTTACTGTCTTCTACCACACCAATTTTGGTTAGAAATCTTCATGAGTGTGGTCAAATTTTGGTGTCATATAAATATTAAATAGGCCATTTCTTTATTCTCTAATCAACTTAAAAATATTGACTCAGTGTTCATGAATGTTCATAATTACTAAGGGATAAACCAGTAAGGCTCTCTTTATGGAGTTTGATCGGTGAATGCAGATGCTTGTGTTCAAAGGGCCTAGCCTAATATCTGAGTCAATATGTTCAAACACACTGCTGACATTCAGTCATTTCATTAGGGAAACAGAATCCTGCTGCATTCTCCCTAATTGCTTCAGGAATTCTGTTTCTGTTGAATGTTGAATACATTAGCCTTGTCAAGATGGGACATTGAATAGTACTTCTTTTAGGGATACTTTTGATAAAAATGACAGAAAATTTAAGTAACTTTCAACATAACTATATTATTGAAGGTGCTTTTACTGCATGAAGCATATATGTTTTCTCTGATTAGAATTGTAAATTATTTAAGGAAATGTGTTGTCAAGTCTTTGCAACCTACAAACAAAATAATGGTCCTTGAATATTATGTTTGTATTTTGTTTTATGGTTTTAAAATGTTTTTCATATATATATATATATTTCATTTCATCTTTATGATGGCTTTGTGAGATAAATAGAACAGCTACTATTATTCCCATTTTAAAGATAAGAAAAGTAAGTCATATAGAGGGTAAATGACTTTTTCGCTTCAGTTTTTGAAGTACAGTCCCAGAACTCAGATCAGACTCTGGGATTCTGATTTCTCTTCTAGTGAGAATTCCCATTACACCATACATACTTCCTATGATACTCCCTCTACTGTATATACATCACTTATCATGTCAAATATTTTTTTTAAAATCATTCTTCCAACTTGTTATTTAGTCAGTTGCCATATAAACCTTCTGTCTAGCCACCTTTCAGGATTTGCCCCATAGCATTACAAACTCATCTTCTTCTGCCAATCAAAGGTCAGTAACTCAAGTTTTACCAACACCTCCTAAGGTTACTTTTTGTTGTTGTTGTTTGAAGAAAAGGAAATAATGAGCTGCAGCTGCTCCATCAGCTTGACTGGCAAGTCATTTTTAAGCTACATCCTAATTAGATCAATAAAAGCTAATCCATGTGAGAGTATAAATAAGGCTTGCCAATTACACACTTAATTTAGGGAGAAGTAGTGCTATTCACAATAAGTGGAACTATTATGACTATTCCATCACTGTTCTCCAATGTTTCCCTGGATCATTGAACTGCAGATGTAACCAGTTAGAAATGAATGGAGGAAGTAGGGGATGTAAAAATATAAGTCAATACTGGAGGCAACACCAGGACTGGACAATATTGATGTCTGCTTAGTACATTTGGATTGATTGGAGAGAAAAAAAGTATTTTTTTAATAAAAGGTCACATAATTGCAAAGTAATTGTTGTGTCTGCCTATGTAAGTAGAAGAAACTCTCAGAAAATTAGAGTTAGCCATGTTAAAATGACTTAAAGTCATTCCATTCTGACATTTTTGGCAAGATCAAGAAGAAAAATAAGAAAGCAATTTAAGTTCACTTACTGTTTTACATGGGAAGAGTACAGGTCAATGTCCCATCATGGGCAATAATTAAATATTCTCTTTTTAAAAATAAATAAAGAGAGAAATAACATAAAACAAAACAAAAAAAGAAACAATCCAAGGGGAAAGAAAGAATTTTAATCACTAGAAAGGGAAAGAAATATCCATCTTCTTCTAACTTAGAGTCACTTTCGATTGACCAAGAATCAATTTAGCTCTTTGTGTTACTCTCTATGCAACATCCTCAATTACAATGTATCTGTTGCTGTTAAGAATAGATGTAAATACTTCCCTTTATTAAAAATAAAAATAGAGGATTGTTGGCATTTTTGTATTCTCATTTAAATTAGATTGCTTGTTGGATTTTACTGTATAACTTAGTCCTGACTTCTGAGTATTTCATTAATAGATCATCTTTACTTGTATCCTTTCTAGATTTGTTTTTTTTTTTATTTTAAGATCTTATGTTTTAAAGTGAAATGAAATAATATATTAAAATTTTATTGTTTAGTTTCTTTGAATTGTATTCTAGGTTGGTAGAACACAGTGAAACATTTATATGTTATTGAGTTTCAAAAATCATTTTATAAAAGGCATCATTCTAAAGCATTTTAAGATTTTGTGAATCTCCTCTTTTTAAAAAGTTGGAGATAGTAATTTTAAATGAAAATCTTCTTAGTGGTCATTTTAATTATTTCAAAGAACAAGTAGACCTTATTTTTATGAATGTGTCAGTGTGGTACCTCATTAGTGTTTGGTAGTCATAGCTGACACATCTTTACAATTGCTTGTACCTGAAGATCTGACTATTTTAATGAATTCCAACATAGCCTGCTTAATCCTGAAATCAGACTTCAACTCTCCCTATTATCAATAACTCTGCAGGCTCAGGGCTATCATTGTACTGTGACCTATTTGCCAACCCTCAGAATAGCCAGCTCATTCCACTCAGGGCAGAGCGACGACTGAGAGGCAATTATTCAATTTCATAGTATGGGCTACTATGACATTTACCTTGAACTCATCTCTTATACCACTTTGAAGCTCTGATTAATCTGGAAACATTTTTGGGGAATATTCTGAGCTGAATTCTCCTACCAAGAGGTTAGAAAAAAAGATTTATCAAATTATGGAGAAAAAAATATTCTAATCTAAGCAGAGAAGGAGGAAGTCAATTTTATCTGTAAAAGGGGAAAAAGAGGTAGCTCTAAGTGAGCTTTCTTGTCTCCTATTGGTTACATTGTTAAATAACCTAATGCATAGCAATCATCTCCAAGTGATGCTTTATATCTCCAAGAGGGTGATAGAATAATACCACCCCAGGCTGTTAAAGTGGTCTTTGGGATGTCGGTCTCCTTCCAGGAACTCTAGAATACACAGATGGCAGCTTGTAGAATCTCTTCTCATCCCTGTATTCAGGAAACACAATTTTCCCCATGAGAAAAGACTGGTGGGATGAGATAAGGTATTGGAAATAAGGGAGGAGAAGAGAATGAACAGAATCTCAGTAGCCACTGTCAATACGCACAGTTAGAAAGAGGCATAGAAAGAAGCTTTGTTTCAATTTAAATGGATCATTGTAAATGACTAACTCATCCCTGACCGTTATTAGCTTACAATCGGCAGTACTTCAAAATAATCCACAACTATCCCCTTTTACTTTCTTACATATACCCAATTTTAGAATCAGCAGGTGATGAGCATACAGCTGGGGGTCTGGCATGCTTTAACTGTCAGAAGGCACCTTTAATCATAGTGTAGGAAGGGCCATTTTCATCATTTAATCAGGTAGTTGCATGCATTTGCCCCTTGGATACACACAGGCAAACTCAATTCAAAACTTCAAAGAGAAACTTTCTAAAGGACATTTGTTTTATGGAAATAGAGTAAGAAAGAACTGTATTCAAAGGGTGAGGAAAGCTATGCACAGGAGACCTAGATTTTATTGTGGTTTAGCTCATGGGACAAATATGTTTAGTGGTTTCAGTCTACTTCCTTGGAAAAATGGCTGCATTAGAAAATGACCACCCAGGTTAGCTAGTGTGGCATAATGTACGTACCAGAAAACACAACCTTCTTTTGGGGGACCAGGACTTCAACAACCACCTATGCTATCACTATCAATAAGTTATCACCAGAATTCTGATCTTATGAAAGGGGATATGTGTGAAATTTAGAGCCAATGGTCTTTGAATCTAAGAAACAATAGGGCTATATGAACCCATTCATGGTAAAGCAGAATAATTTATAACGTCTCTTTCAGATCATGTATGGAGGCAGTTAGTCACGAGGACAATGAAGACTGAATGCACCCACATTCCTGAGTGTGGACCACAAATTACTTTAGACAGTCCAGAATTATAAACTGGCTCTGTGCCAGGACTCAGAAAAGTTGAACATTAAAAATGAGATATCTTGTCAGATCAAGGTGAAGTCTTTCCTCAAACATCTAAGCATTTTCAAAGATTTTGCCAATTATAAATCCAAGTCATAATTCTTTAGAATAAAAATCTATTTTTTTAACAACTAGTCAGTTGCAGTATCTCATTTAAAATCACCAAGTGAAAACTGTGCTATCAGATGAAGTTCTATTTTAAATTATTTTATTTTTTCACTTTATCTTCTTTTCCTACTGACATGCATTGCTGGTAAAAGATGACTTTGTAAGAGCCTAGAATATCAGTTTGAAGCATCCCAAGTCATTTGAATCAAGTGTTTCTGAACACATGGCTTCCCCATGTATCTTCTAAGAGCTTAGACATTAGCAAAAGGTCCTATAAATTTGCCTCTAAAGGTGAATATTAAAACTTCTGAATAAGTTCATGCAGTTGCTTAAAGCTATAATGATGAGTCCAGTGAAGCTGATGAGGTTTTATTGAGTTGAACTTTTAGTGAATTTCAACAATATAGTTAAATGCATGACTGGTCACTAAACAAGGGAGAAGCATCACAGTTTAATCATGTATTTCATCTAAGGGCTGGTTTTATACCCTGTTCCAAATATAGGCTAGACATGTCATTCTTTCTGTTATCCCAGCCATTTTTTATAATCTACCTAATTGGAAATAACCTTCTCTTTCAATAGACCAAATTCCATTATACTGTCCAACATACTAATTCATATAATTGTGCTACTCTGGATTTTTCTTTCAAATACTGCTTGATATGTGTTACTTTTCATCCAGATTTCAAATATTATTTTCTAATAGAGATTATTGTTGTAATTGTACTAGAGTTATTAGACAAAATAGTGTAGAAGCACTTTGGGTCCTTATCCACATAATTCAGTAGAGAACTGGTAAACATTGGACAAATAATTTCAGGTTATTAAAAGGTATTTTGGCTTTTTGTTACACCTAGATGGAGGTCTTCATGATTTGTGTTAACTTCATTAGTCTGGGTAAGCCTTAATTTAGTTGTTAGGTAAACGTGACATAATTTCAGCTAAATGAATATTAAAATCACGCCTTGTGGTAGTATTGATATCAAATCATATTTCAACAAAAAGTAGTGGTCTTATTTAGACCCTTTAGTACCATGGAAAAATGTATTACTGACTTTTTTTTTATTTATTTGGATGGTTTATGTTAAAGGCTACTAAGTAGTATATTGAATAAAGCAGTAGACCTGGAGTTAAGAAAACATGATTTCTTATCCATACTCAGATACTCATTAGATATATGATGCTAAGCAATTCACTTAACTTCCATGTGTGCCTCAGTTTCCAAATCTGTAAAGTGGAGATAATAAACACACACCACTGTGAATAAAATAAGAAAATATGTAGAAAGTACATCGCAATACATACTGATACATAAATACTAACTACTCTATTGAAATTAAAGATAGTTTTCCAGTTCTCATCAATGCCATAGGACAATTAAAAGCCATTCTCATCCTCTGAAAACAAGAACTCTTTCTTCCTATGTAAGGTCTGCTTTGGAAAAAATTCTAACAAGTTTGTTCTAAGTTGCTCGTATAAGTCTAAATTCTGTAAAGACATAATACCAAGTGTAAGATGATCAGTTTCCAACTTTTTGGTATTACAGAGAAGATACATGTATCTGTTGAAATTGTTAAGGAAATCTGAAGTAAGACTATTTTAGATGTAGGTTCTGCTTGTAACTATTATCATGTGGACTGCTAACATACTCTGAAACAAAATTACTTGCTAAAAACTGGCTTTATCTGTACCCTTCCCTGTTCTCTGTTTTCCCTTATAGATAGAGCATTGATGACTCAGATCTCTGTCAGAAAAAAAGTAACATCCGCCAAGGTCTTTTCATTATAATCCCCCCAAAGGTGAGTGGCATCGGGACTCAGTATCAATTATTCATTCTCAGGGTTTGAAATAATAACAGAATCCCAGAGAACCAGCCTCTACTTATTTCTAAGACCATCTCTTTTCAAGTACCCACTACAAGAATCTTTGTTTAAAGGCCCCAAATATAACCTCAAGTTGCCTGGGGATCAGCACCTAAGAACACGTGTACCGATTCCCACCTCTCTGATAGCATTCTGAGTCACAATAGCTAATACATCACACACTGATATTAACTAATGATTCCCTGGTTTCTACAAACTCTCTCTCTTCCAAACATCACTCTTGAAACACTCTATCACACATGTCCAGGTGGATGACTTTCCTCCATGTCTATTCTACTAATTCTCAGAATGAAAAGACTCTCTTAACTTGATAGATATATTGATAGATATTGATGTAAATAGAGGGACTGGACCTATGTTTTCTGGCTCTCTGTCCAATTGGCTATGCAATTGGACCATTCACTTAATGTCTCAGAAAACTAGGCAATTGGACATAGAGCCAGAAAACATAGTGTGAAATCTTTTATTGATATTATTTTCCATTTTGTCAAGAAGGACTGATGATGTGGAGAGCATGGTGTTTTGACTTGAAACTGAATTGGTTTTAACTGAGACACACCTGTGTAAAGTCATCAGCCTCACTTTCTCCTACAGTCATTGTAGTTCATTGGCAAAACATAGCTCAGGATGACTGGTGATGGCCCCTGATGCAGTGGGAGACCTTGGCTTTTTAAAGTTAAGGTCTTTCCCAGGACTTTGTTTGTCTGAGGCAACACCTATTTAGTGAAAAAAGGTTAGGTAATAATGGAGGCAAAAGGAAGTGTCGTTTTCCTTTGGAACACCCTTGGAGTTTCTGGCCAGGACAGAAACAAAATCTTTGATTGACCCTCACTACCTGTGATCTCAGAAGAGCCCACTAACCTCTCAGAACTTTGATCTCTTTATTTGGGTAATTGTGATATTTGTGCTAGCAAACACAGGTATTTTTTTCAGGTAAGAATTCCCTAAATCAAGCTATAAAAGTGTAGTTATTATTATAAATATGTTCTGTTTTTCCCTCACTCTTGGTCCTCTAAAGAAAAGTAAGTTCTTTCAGGTGAGGGTTCATACAGCAGAATAAAGATAGACCAGCCTGGAAAAAATTAGGAGTAGAACACAAACTGGGCAGTCAAGTTCCAAAAGAAAGAATTAACTCTTTGTATCCGGTTTCAGAGCAAAGTGCCTTGAGCAACTTGTATTTGAAAGAGGTAAATACAAGGAAAAATTTAGATGAATAAAAATTTGAAACATCCTAGATGTCCAGGGAAAAACTCAACTGTGTCCAAGTAGACATATTTTAAGGCATTTTCTCCCCTATTTACGGATGCTCTCTAAGAAAAGAATAAGGACTGACTTCATTAATGTAAAGA
This sequence comes from Potorous gilbertii, assembly GCA_028658325.1. Classification (NCBI taxonomy): domain Eukaryota; kingdom Metazoa; phylum Chordata; class Mammalia; order Diprotodontia; family Potoroidae; genus Potorous; species Potorous gilbertii. Next base: position 414,640,593 of record CM053771.1, read on the forward strand.
ATTTCCAGAAAAAGAAACTCCTTACACCAAAATAGGCAGACATCTTTTTCTGCAATTTATAGTCTCATAGTTGTTTTGAGAACTGAGAGGGTTAGTGACTTATCCAGTATTACACAACTAGTATATATCAGAGGAAAAATTTGAATTCACATATTAGGGCAGTTCTCAGTGCTGCTTTTTAAGAAACTTGACAAAATACACTCATAATATCTTCTAAATGTAATGAACAGTTGATTGATAAGTTCAATTCACTGTAGTAATAAAGAACCCCCCCCTTTTTCCAGGAAACATAATTGAACTATGTTGGTGTCCCTCAATTAGACAAATATTTAATAATATGATAGAAGGACTTTGAGATTGACTATAACCTTAATTGATTATCCTAAAAATTAACTGGTTATCAAATTTTCTAACTGTACCGAGACTATTCTCTATATGAAGGACATGGAATTTAGATCCTAGCAGCTCTTTTGAATAATCATTTCATATCATCAAATACTTTCCAGGCAACTCAGGATATCCCCAAATATCTGTGCCCTTTTGTCTCTTAAAATTATTGCGATATAACTGTGGTTTCATTAAAAGTGCTGTGCTATAATTTTTTCTACTAATAAAAGTCAGATTTTTTAAAATGATCAAAGAGTTATAATTATACTTATCCTTCATAATTCAACTCCTTAAGATGATAAAATATTGAATAAAAAGTCCAAGTGCACAGACAAAAAAGCAAGTTTACTCAAAATGTCAAATCATTTCCATTCCCACCTAAAGTGAAAAATTATTCAACTTATAGTAGAAAATATATTGCCAAGCTTAACAGAAGTTAGCATATTGTTGAAGAAAAAATAATTGCTTAAAAGGACTTGGTAAAAATATTTATTTTTTCTCCTTTTCTAAGTGGTAGGGTCAAAAAGTGAAACCAATGTTAAATGAAACAAAAAGACACTGGAGTTGCAGAGAAATTGAGAGCACAAAGGAGGAACCTAAAATAATGAAGTTCCTGAATTAATATCATATAAATGCTGTTCACTTTCTGTAAGATGTTTATTTGAGTTTTGATTTATCTTGGCAACAGAAACTACCTCTCATTTTAGGCATCTTTTAATTAACAAATCAATAAGTTAATTGTTACTGTCATTTTTCTTAGGTCATCTTTCTAGAAGTAGAGAATTGGATTAAATATATTTTTGCCTTAGTTACAGTAACTTGGGAGAAAAATTGAAAAAGAAAAACCAGCAAAATACAATGGAATGTGAATGGTTCTATAATTCACTGATTAGCTGCAACCTTAAACTGTGATATTTTTTCAGTAAAATAAAATTTAGTATTATTTCAGTATTACAGACAACAATAGACACTTTCATTTTCCCAATGAGTGACAATTTTTTGTTTGTTTGTTTCTTTTGTTTTGTTTTCCTCAACATCATCATCACAATTCTTTACTAATTCTGAGCTTTGTTTCTCTGCAGTTGAATGAAATAACTTTAATTTCATTATTTTCTTTTCAATTAAAACGAACACATGTTGATGGATAAATATTTGCATTGTTGTCCTTTTGGATTAATGATAGCTATAGAAAAGCAATATAATGAATCAGATCCACCACTTAATATGTTCATCCTCAGAATATTTAGAAAGATCACAATACCACATTTCCTAGTCATTCTTTGTTAAAGTTTTACCACTTACTAATTTTAATTTTGACTATGGACAAGATACTTCATGTTTTGAATTTTCAGTTTCCTCAGAAACAAAACATGAAGGTTGAATTTGATGACCTTCTAACTTTGAATCTGTGATTCTATGGGTGTATTTCTTTTCCTCTATTTCTTAGAAGTTTTATACATAGGGAAAACATAGTATCATACACATCAACATGACCTTGGAGCAGGAGTATGTTAGGAATCATTTTTTAGGGCTCTCTGTTATTAAATTTTCAATATGAATATTAACACCTCAGAAATTGACAAATATTATAAATCAGAGTTTAATTTATTATATTGTTGATAGCCTATATTTAACCTATATTAAATTCAAAAACGTATCCTTATTGTTTCCTTTTGTTCTTTTCTTTATGTTATTTTTTGGGGGGGGGGGTTGTGTTAAATATTTGCAGCCCTGGAGTCTGAAAGAGTTTGGTTTCATGATCTTTATCTGAAAAATACCAGCTAATTGTCCCAGGTAACTCTTTGAGATGAGAGAGAAAGAGAGAGAGAGAGAGAGAGAGAGAGAGAGAGAGAGAGAGAGAGAGAGAGAGAGAGAGAGGGAGAAAGAGAGAGAGAGAGAGAGAGGGAGAGAGAGAGAGAGCATTTATTAAAAGTTTATTTTGCAAGACACTGATAAAAATGACTGATTTAACTAGGTAGGAAAGTTCGCACAAAGGAAGTCATCTGCAGCAATGAAATCATAGACCTAAACAATACCAAAATATTATTAACATAAATTTGAAAAATTGAGACTGCTCATATAAGTATGGAACACATGTGGTAAGTGATTTATTTTATTTTTCAGCAATAGTAATAACTAACATTTCATAGTAATGTATGTTTTGCAAAATAATTTACAAATATTATCTCATTTTTTTCCTTATAAAAAATGTCTGAGTTACTATCATCTCCATTTTGCCGATGAGGACACCATGGTTATCCAAGATTAAAATGACTTGCCCGGGACCCCAAAGTTACTACATGTCTTCTTCAGCTGAATTTTTCAGAATTCCAAATCAAATACTTTATCCAGTGTATCTATCCCCTAAAAGCCCTTCTGTCATCTATAGTGAGACTGGCTATATGGCTCAATGGATAGAGTACTAGTCTTGGAGTCAGGAAGATCTGAGTTCAAATCAGCCTCAGACATTTACTAACTATCTGACCCTGGGCAAGTCACTTAACTTTTATTTGACTCAGTTTCCTCATGAGCTGGAAAAGAAAATGGCAGATTATACCATTATCTTTGTCAAGAAAACTTAAATGGGACCATGGAGATTTGGATATGAAAAAAATGACTGAACCGTAATAGCTTTAGCGAAATGTGTGTAGGAGGTAAAGACTTATTTAAGAATCCTGTCTCTGCCACTGTACAGTTCTATGACCTTGGACAGTTCACTTAACTTTTCTAAGTCTTAGTTTCTTTTTTATTTAAACTGCAGATACCGTTTGCAGAATAAGCTTTCTTGACTATTAAGAGAAAAAGCCTAAGGGTTTCTAATATCTAAACTATTATGTAAAGATTTATAAGAATGAGTGATAATATCTGTAGTTATTCAAATAATATTGGAAGTGATGATAACTACCAATAATCATAGCTTTATAAATACTATCTCCAGAAGCTGGTGGTAAAAATGGATAGAACACTGGGTCTGGAGTGAGGAAATCTGACTTCAAACCCTTAATAGCTGTTTGACCTTGTACAAGTGATTTATCTTCGGTTTGCCTTAGTTCCCTCAACTATAAAATGATGTTGTTGTGAAGATGAAATAAAATAATATTTGCAATTGAAGAGTCAAGATGGCAAAGCAGAGAAAGAACTCATCAGAACTATCTCAACTTTCCCTTTCAAATATCTTTAAAGTAATGCCTGAAATTATATTCTCGAGTAATAGAGTAAAAAAAAAAGAAAGTAGGAGTGAGATGATCTCCCAACTCAAAACAATTTAGGAAATTGAAAAGGAGAGATCTGTGATGTAGGAATGGAAACTGATCCAAAGCCCACAAAGATGAAATATCCATGGTGAGACTACGTCTTAGAGGCAGAAGAAGCAGCAGTTTTAATAGCTCTCAAGACAGAGATAGTATGGGAGGCTGGTTACTTGCTGGTAGAGATTACAGGGGACTCCTGTGCTAGCACTGGGCAACTCTATTGCCTATTTTCATTTTTAGGTCATAGTTCAAGGATGCTCAGGACAGAGGTCCTAAGGAGCAGTATTACTTAGGTCTCAATGTATCAGTGACCCTGAGAAACAATATCATTTCTGTTCTTAATAGGGAAGGAGTTTTGACAGCATTGATTTCAGTCCCAAGGGATCAGGGACCCTTTCAAGGTAAGGACCAGACAGCAGACCAAGAGAGTCATGATAATACCTTTCCCCGGATTACACCAATTTGTAGACACAGGAAAATTTGTAACCACTCAAAACTAGTCATGAAAACAGCAGTGTAAAAAAAAAACCTTGAAGCTTCAGACTCCTAACACTCCACTCTGAACCTCAACTTTATCATGAAATTTAAAATCAAGAAATAGGGCGTCAAAATGAAGATACAACAAAAGAAGAAGCTGAACATAAAAAAAAAAAACTACTATGGAGATGGAAATTCAAGACAAAAATTCAGAAGAAGATAGTGAAAGTAAAAATAAATGAATGACTTAGATATAAGGGGTGATATAAGTAAATTAGAGGAATATGGAAAAATGTACCTGTCAAGTCTATGAATAAGGGAAGAATTTATGACCCAACAAGAGATAAAGAGAATAGAGAATAAAATAAACAATTGTGATTACATGTAATTAAAACACTTTTGCAAAACAAAATTCATGCAACCAAAATTAGAAAGAAAACAGGGAAATTTGTGCATTTATACAAGTTTCTATGATAAAGTCCTCATTTCTCAAATATATAGAAAACTGAATCACATTTATTAAAAAAAGTAAGAGCTATTCCTCAATTCATAAATAGTCAAAGAAAATTTATTCTCTAAAGAATAAATCAGAGTTATCACTAGCAACATAAAAATCCTCTAAATTGCTATTAATTAGAGAATTCACATTAAGAGATATCTGGAGTACCACCTCACACCTATCAGATGGGCTGACATGTAGAAATAGAAAATGACAAATGCTGAAGAGGATGTGGAAAAATTTGAAAACTAATGCTTTTTTATGGATTTGTGAATTGATCCCATCATTCTGGAGAACTATTTAGAATCATGCCCAGAGGACTATAAAATTGTGCATACTCTTTGAATCAGCAATACCACTACCAGTCCGATAATCCCAGGAAGATTTAAGAAAAAGGAAAAATGACCTATCTGTTCCAAAGTGTTTTAGCAGCTCTTTTTGTGGTGGGAAAAATTGCAATTTGAGGGAATGTCCATCAGTTGGGCGATGGATGAACTAGTTGTGGTCTGTGATTATGATGGAAAATTACTGTCCCATAAGAAATGATGAGCAGGATGCTATAAGAAGAAAAAATGAGAAGACTTATATGAACTCATGCAACGTATAGTAAATGGAACCAAGAAAACAATATTCACAATAATAGCAATCTTTTAAGGATAAACAGCTATGACAATAGGGTCAGAGTAGGGGATGCTTAGGAGATCTGGGCTTGAGGACTATGTGACAGCAAACTATAAATCTTCCATAAGTTATTTGCTGTTATTATTTTCAGTGTTGCTGTTACTACTACAACAAAAGAGATGATTCATATTCAGCAATTCTTTCCCCATCAATGAGAAATTGATATTAGATAAATTAAACCTCCAACAAATACAGTCAAACTGAAATTGTCTATCCTTTCCTTTTGGTTGCCTTCCTCTTCTCTTTTCTACTAGATTGCAATCTAGTAGATCACATATAAAACCTCTGCTTGCGGTCAGAAGTCCTTCCTAACCTGATCCCTTCTTGCCTTTCCAGTCTTTTTTACACTTTACTTCTCTCGTGGATTCTGTGAACCAGTGACATTGTTTTCCTTGCTGTTTGTCATACATGCTACTCGATCTCCTAACTCCAGACATTACTAGTGACTTTCCATATTCCTGGAATTTTTGCCCTCCTTTTTTGCATGGTTTGATTTGCCTGACTTCCTTCACATCTCAGTTAATATTCCATATTCTGCAAGTCTTTTTGTATTCCCCTTAATGCTAGTATCTTTTCTCTGTTAGTTAACTTTAATTTTTCCTCTGTAATTGTCATATGTATTCTTTGTATATTGCCTCCCCCATTAGTCTGTGAGCTCCTCAAAACAGACTGTTTTTTATCATTCTTTGTTTTATAGCACTTAGCATAGGGTCTGGGACTTCGTAAATACTGAATAAAAGCTTATTGACTTCACTTTCTATCTCATCCAGTACAATGCTCACATTATACAAATATGCATATATTAATTGTTGTTCTTTTAAAATAGACTAGATTTCATAAGAACTAAAAAGAATTTAATGAAATTTAATTGGCCAATCCCACAAAAAATAATTCTCAGAAATTTATGAAAAAATAAAGAGGACCCTTACTATACAAACTCCAGCTTCTGCAAGCTCTGTTGGTGACATGCATTTGTGTATTATACTTGCATATGTGTGTATGTGTCTATGTGTAGACACATATATGGACACATACACATATAGTGTATATGTATATACACTAGAGAGTATATGTGCCCATATATGTACACATGCCTATCCATGCATGCCATACACACATGTATACATTCAAAAATATAAATATCTATCAATATATGTGTGTATGTGTATATATGTGTGTGTATGTATATGTGTGTGTATAAGTATCAGAAATACTACCAGCAGTATAGTCATAATACTAATATTAGTGGGGTTGCAATAGTGACATAAAGAGAATGGCTTTGAATCATTTGATTCTTTCTCACCATGGTGTGCTTCCTACCAGTCAAAACAGATTCCCTGGAGAGATGTTGACTCAGACTCTGAGGGACTCTTCCTTCCCTACACTGTAGGTAGTAATTGCAAGCTGTCATTTTATGTCTTCCTAACTCCTCCCACTCTTTTGAATTTCTGCAATGTCAGAAAAATGCCCAGATGACAACATTGACTTTTTTTCTTCCTTTTGTTTCATTGTCTTTCTCATAAATTGCCTTTAACTCCATGTCTTCAGGGTATGAGTGTGCGTAGAGCAGAAGCTTACCTTGACACACTGATTACAAAAAGCTTTCACTAAGACAGCTGTTGCTATTTCTCCTCCTTGTATTAACTTTTCTTGTCATAACAGCAGCCATCAAACGCTTTCCTGGTTTTATCCTTGTGTACTTTTATAAAGAATTCTAATGGATTCTTATGTTCTTGGTGTTGTTATGAGTCTTACTGTAACGTGTTTCCCCCTATCTCTGGTCATTTGTTTTCTTACTTGCGCTTTGTTAGTCATATTTATTATTTACCTTTCCTGTATTTATATTGTCCTGAGTGTACGTGAACAAACACTCTCCTCACTTGCAGAAATGACTCAAGTCTCTCTCTTTTTATCTCTCTCTCATTTGTCATTTTTATTGATGATTATGCCAAGGTTTTCAGTGTATCTGACCTGCAGTTGCATCTTAAGATCCTTTCCTCTTGGGAATCGATTTTCCCTTTGTAACATATGTGGTGAGTATAGAATAGTCTTGTGTTCAAACTTTCCTTCCATTTTTTTAAGCTCTTTCTTTGGGTTATTTGGAGAATTTGTTGGTTTGTTTGTTTTTTTCTAACATTGGAATTGTGAAATTTAACCAAGTAGAATCTTAAAATTTTTAGTTGTAATTGTTTTATGTTTTCTCATTTGTAGTTAATCTGTGAATTATTTGGATTGACAAATTACTTTGTGTGTTTATAAGTTTTTGGCAGTTTTCTAATATAATTTCTTTCATTCACATTATTCAGGTTCTTTTTTTTCACTTGACATGCTTTTATGGATGAATTATCATGCTTAAGTTGTCTTCATGGATCCTATCTGAGATGAATGTTTTCTTTTATAGAGATCATGTGTTCTTTTAATATTAATTTTATTGACTTCTTCCAAATTTTCCTTTATTTCTATACATTTGTGTTTTAAATCAGTTTTTCTTGTGTTTCTTTGGAGAGTCTCCTTCACAGATTCAAGTTTTTCTATTCTGCTAATTATTAATAACCTATTGTACAGGACACAAATCCTACCTTCATAAGAATTATTTCTCTCTTGAACCATTTGGAAATATCTGGTTGTCATTCCATATTTCCTTAGGAAACACAGTGCCCTGACTCTTCAGGAGTTGATTCATTATCCTTGTCTTTCAGTATTTATTCAGAGATGTTTATTCCAATTTGTGTATATACATACATATATACATATATATGTATGTACTAAAGTCATCACTTATCCATTTTATTTTCTTTCCTCTTAATTTTTCTATTTATGCTTGAGATTTTTAGCTTGCATTTCTTCCTCCTGAGGGCTCTTCCCTTTATACTCTTCTACTTTTATCTTTTTAACATCTTTTTCTTTGATGTTGTTATCTCTAGAACTGGACATATAAGTTGCCATGACCTCTTCCTCTGCCAAATTCACTTTTCACCAGCCTCAGACCCTAACTCTATACCCCAAGTATCTGAGGAACAGTCAGAATTGGTGCTAACTGAATTCCAATCCCCTGTCCCATATGCAGGGACAAACACAAAGTCAAACTGCCCTAATTCTCTTCTAGAGCACTCTTGGAGCACATTGCTCTTTCCTCTTCCCTCTCTTCTTTCCATGACTTGGTGGTTGCCAAAGGTGAGTTCTACTGATTTTTAGCAGAGAATACAGTAAGGTATGTGTGTGTGTGTGTGTGTGAGTGTGTGTGTGGGGGGGAGAGGAGGGGTAGCTGTGCTATCAGAGATCTCAAGGAATCAGTGAGTAGATTCCAGAGTACAACTCTGAGTCTGGCTGTGCTTCCCTCCCATAACACAGGGGGAGTATAGGGAGGGATGCTGACACAATACATGAAGAATTAAGAATGAACTATCACTATGGTTAATTCATTAGATTATTACTTCATTAACCTTCCTAGTGGCTTGGTCAGCTTTAATTGTTTTACCCTTCAGTATAATTCTTATTTTGGGGATATAAAAAAGTACATGAGAAATGAAAAAAAAAAAGCATTGTCTCCATCTTGCTGGTCATGTGATATAATGTTTTTTAAAATGATTCCACTACTTTGTAATAGTATTCTTTCATACTCTGCAAGGTCTTAATGATTATTTTTCTTTTTTCTAATTTTTAAATATATAATTCATTAATTATATCTTTATCTTTTCTTTGAATATAACTATGTTTTATTCCTCCCCCTTTGTTCTCCAACTATTATTAATTCACTTGGTTACATTTACATCATCTTATCTCCCTCCTTTCTTGAATATTTTCTTTTCTTCAATGAGTTTTACAAATTCATCAAAGCTATCCTTTATATATATATATATATATATATATATATATATATATATATATATATATATATATATATACAGAGAGAGAGAGAGGGAGGATTTTGTATAGATGCAGAGACACCTCTAGTAAGTATCTCATCCTCATCTTCCTGTATTGGCAATAGTTGGACAACATTAGTCTATGATATTACTCACTATACAGTATATGACTCTACAATTGTTCCATAATGTCATTTTTAGCTTAGACTTCAAATTCTCCCTCTCATTATTATGAATTGCTCTTCTATCCCATTTCTCCAATTTGGTTCCCCTATGATACTTCTCAATTACGGTCAAATCAAAGGATTTTTTTTAGTGCTGTGAAGATGCTGTGTAAACTTTTGTCACCTTGTTTTTATATATTTCCTTTCCAAGATCTACTCATCCCTCTTTTTAGCAATGCATGTCTCTTTTTTTCAGTATGAAAGCATCAAGTCTCTTTTCCACCCTGCTCAATGTTGTGGAATGGACAAATTAGTTGTGAGGTTTTTTAAAACAAAGAAACAAAAATAAATAGCAATAAAATGTGGTATGGAATAAAAACATTTGGAATTCAAAGCCTTATTGTTTCTGGATTTTTGTTATGAAAATCGAATTGCTGTAGAAGGAACCAAATATTTTTCCAATACTATGTGTGGAAGTAAGGATCTAGCACTTAAGGCAGAAAATAAAAGCAAGTTTCATTTGAATTTAACAACAGTCTTTTCAGCTATCTCAAAATGAAAATGCCCCTCATTGTATTCAGTTTGATTCCCCCACCCCCTTTATTTTCATAGTAAATCAGGAGAAGTCATGTGAAATACCAGTAGTAACACAGCAAAATCTTCAAGTAGATAAATGATCAGAGGAGGCAACACATTTCAGAATCCTTTCATCCCATCTTTAGTATGTGCCTAAGTATGAGAATAGCTATAAGTGCTGGAATTGATCACAGCTGTAGACCTTTCATCACAGATACATGTTCCTACCACCATAATAGCAGATGGATTTAAGTTAGTTTTTCTTTTCTTCTCAGTATTTCTAATATAGTCTAGAAAAAATAAAAATAAATGTCTCTTTTGTAGAATTATATCTATGACTAGAACACTATTAACAGGATTGTTGTTTTTCCTGATATTTCATAAATTATTCTATCTTTTCAGTTCTTTCTTAATTGGCCAAAAATTCATTGATGTCAGCAAACAGGAGATAAGCACGATCTACAGAGCAATAAGTTTTTTTCTTCTTTTTTAGTAAATAATCTTTTGCTCTCTCTGTGTTGCATCCCTAGTTAACTACAGCATTTTGTTTACCTAATAGACCTATTTATCAACAAGATAAATAATGATAAACAAAGATATTTCTATGAGGATCTGGTAGCAATTCAACTCAGTTAAAATTCTTAGAGTGTCCAAGTTTAAAGCACGAAACAATTTTATTGCTAATAAATGGAAATAAACATAAGTGATATTTCCCCTATGCGTTCTTTTTCATAGAAGACTAGAAAAGGTGTTTTGCTTAACACAGAGATATACTTATTTCAGATTATAACTCAGTGCACTAATGTTAAATAAAAACTTAGATGCTCCAAAGGTACTTTATTTTGTGGATAGTTCTCAAAATAGTGTTAGCCAACGGATTTCTAAATGATCAATGAGAAGTAAATTTATGTTGAAGATGTTAGTCTCACACATGGTATCTCCAAATAAAGAAGGTTTCACCCCCACTCCCACACATACACTTACTCCAATTGGGTTGGGATTGATGAAAGAATGCTGAGGATTCTGACACATATTACATATAAAGGCAGTGATTAAACTGGGCAGAATCTCAAATCTGAACAATATGGTGAAAGATTAAAGGATGAAAATCTCAAGTAGGTTGTAAGTTACAAAAAGAAAGGGAGCTGCCCTTCATATCTGCAGCCCATTTTCTTCTTTTTCAAGTAAATGATTCAATTTGACAAGCAGCAATCAAGCACTTAACAGGGACAGAACGTGGTGTGAGTGGACTGGGGAAACACAAAGTTAAGACAAAATATGGTCCTCACATTTACACACAAAGGCAAAATTAGATAAATGTAAGTTGCTTGTGAGGTCTGGGGCTTAGGCTGAGGAAGGAAGTCACTCCTAAAAAAGGGAAATTAAGGAAAACTTTAAAGAGGCGATATATGTTTAACTTCAACAGGCACTAGGTATTGAGAAAGGGCATGTCATCTATAACCAAAAACACTGAAGCAGGAAAATACTTGAGTATATTTCAGGAAGAGAGAACTATCCAATATGATGAGATAATAGAATATCAGGGGGATAGTTATAGGTATTAGACTGGAAAGGTAAATTAGAGTTATTTTTATAGGATTTGAATATCATACAAAATAACCTTATTTCGCAGTAAACCACTTGCCACTGAAAATCTGGAGTTGAGTAAATGATATGACCAGACCTATGATTAAGGCAGATTGATATGTCATCATGGAAATGAAAATATGAGAAGGGCAACAGTGGAAAGGGGAAGACTTTTCAGAGTCTATTTCAATATTCCAGTCAGATGGCCTACAATTCAGTTACAACTTTGATAGTCTTGAGATAAAGCAAAAGTTTTAATGATGGGATTTTATGTTTCTACTACTAGAAAATGTGGTTAAGTTATCACTCATATTAGTAATTAAACACCAATTAACCAGCACAGGTGTGATCTAGGACCTGTAGTTAAAGAAGTTTTGGTTGTTTTAATAAAAAGAGTTAGAAGATTGTATATTCTTCCCCTGAGCCTGTTTTTGGTAATAAAATCCTGAGGCCTGTTTAAGAGAGTGCAGGGCACTCTGTAATGTTACATTCATGCATAGATTTCCCAAATCAACATGATGCAGAATGAAGATAAGAATTTTCATGCTCTGAATTTCCTATGGAAGAAATCAATGACAAGTGCGTAGAGAAAGATAAATAGTTCAGGAGCCATTAGCATGACAGGAGGAAAATAGAGTAAATGAGCTGTGGTGTGGGGTGAACAATGCCAATTCTGCAAAGCACAGAGAATCTGCCTGGGGGAAAAAGCAGAGCAGACAAAAAACTAGCAGGACCATTAGCAAAATGAGTGGTAGATTTCTGTGAGTGTGTGTGAGTGTGTGTGTGTGTGTGTGTGTGTGTGTGTGTGTGTGTGTATGTACGTGTGTGTGTGTGTGTGTGTGTATGTTAATCAGGAGAACTAACAATGACCAAAGAAATAAAAAGGAGAAGCAGAATTTTGATTGAAAAAGTCTCAACTGGTAAAAAAAAAATGATGCAAAGAAAGATTTTAATAGCATCAAATCATTCATCAGCGTTGTCTCATCAAACTGTCATCAGGGTGACAGATGGTTAAGAGCTAATGAGAGGAAGATAGCAAAAAACACTGAAAATAATTTCAGAATGAACCTCCTAAAATGGAGCATCTGGCCTGAAGAAACTGTTCATAAAATGCATTTCAAATGCATCAGATGAATTATTACTTCCACCTGATTTTCTCTTTCATAGGCTGCCTACTACAGTACATAAAATACCTATAGTCAAGAGTCATTCAATATAATTTATTGAGTACCACTCAGGGAAGAACACCAATTACTTTATATTCTAGGTACCATTCTGTACAAAGAACTGATCCTTAGAATCTTCTGTTGTTGGGTGTATGCAGGATCTTGGTATTCCAAATTAATCAGTCCATATGGATTCCAATACAATATGCTTGCAGTGATGCTTTCCCAAATCTTTCCCCCCCAAATTTCTTCATTCCCAGTGCCACGATAAAGGCATCTGTAAATTTCCATCACCTTTAAAGAAGTGACAGTTATTCTTTTCAACAATAAGGCATATATGTCAATCACAATTGAAACATATCCTTTCCTCCTAGCCCTGGTGACATTACAGCGTCCTAAAATTTCACATCTTTTAAGAGGTCTTGAGTAAAATCACCCCTTCCAGCATTCCCTGTAGCTAGCGAGCTTGCCATGGGAAAGCTGATAATTAGGCTACAGGGCCTCTCTGGTCTGAAACCTCTCCATCTTCTTGATTATCCATTGTAATGTGGGGCAGGATTACCCTGGGTAAGACCAAATCCAGAGAATAGCCAGAAACCTCATATAAAAGCCATCAGTTTCAACTACCTTTATTAAACCTTTCATTGGAACTGCTAATAATGAGAACAAGCGGGCTGAGAAGAGCAAGTCCATACTAGGACTGTGGCCCATGTTATTAGTGTTGCTTAGTCTACAGGATTGCTCTCACTCATGTTGAACTAATTACTGTCTAAAGGAAGCCATGCAAATTACCACAAGACAGGGCCTGAAATGAATTATTCCAGGCCTGAAGGAACTACAGTCTCACAGCCCTGGTGGCTACTTGAAACTACAAATTTCTTTTGAGTTTTGTTTTCTTTTATATTTTTTTCAATTTTATTCATCTAGGGTATACTTCTTAAGAAGCAGATAATTTCTGCTTCAACTTTCCTGGGTACTTCAAGGAATCTATACTGACACTTAGAATTATTTGCAAGTCTTTTTTTTCTAGTAAATTTGAATATATATATATATATATATATATATATATATATATATACATATATATGAATATTGTGAATAAATATATAAAAATATAAATATATTTATTTATATATACACATACATATATACATAAATACACACATGTACACACACACGCATATATAAAATCATCCACAAGCATCACCTCACAGATGACTTTTCTTCAGGTATAGTGATCACAACCTGCATATTGAAGAGTGCCTCTCATACAGGAGGGCCTTAGTAAATGCTTATTGATTAATAGATTGATTACATTGAAAAAATGTCTTAAAGACCAGGAAATGCATTCTCATACCAATTTCAAGAACTTTTATTTCCTCTTCAAATTATAATGCATAAATTGATTGAACAATATTCAAATCTCCTTCATTCTGCAGATGGTTGGAAATGAGTAATTTTATATCCATCAGTAAAGCTGGCATCTTGGAAAGTCCCCTGTGGTCTACTTCAGCTATTTCAAATTTAAATAAAAAAAAGATCTTTCTGGGTGAATAGAGAATTAAAAAATCACAAGTTTACATTTTCTTTGTTGTATTCTGTTTTTATTTGTTGTGTTAAACATATCCCGATTACATTTTGATCTCATTTAGGTGCACTCCAGAGTTTACCCACAGTTTGTGGCTACTGGCTAGGATAGTGGCACTTCTAGATGAGTGGAAAGGTTGATTCTTTTTGGCTAGGCAGTTTCAAATTCGGACCTCAACTCTAATAAGTATTCTAGTTGTCTGATGAAGGTCCTTGGTTTCCTTACCTGTGAAAGGTAAATATTATTTTTTCACTGCCCACCTAAATTATCATCTGTTTTGTAAACTTAACATTTACTAAGTCACTTTCATTTGGTTATCTGAAGCCTGAGGAAATACTCACATTAACTAAAATTACTTAATATCTATGAGAAGATAGTTTTATCTGTTCACATGATGTCAAATACTTTTTGATATTTTTAAACTTTACTTTTCTTATTTTGCTCATTCTAAGACTTAATTTTTTAAAAGACATTCCTGAAAGCTTTCACAAGAACATTTGAAAATGTATTTGTTATAGAAAAGAAAATAGTTATATAGATCATCTGGACAGTGATTAGCAATTTCATCATAAAACTTACATTGTACATTAAATCTTGGAGCTGAAAGAGACCTTTAGAGGGCCCGGGCACCACCCACTGGCTTGTAGAAAGTCAATATCTAAAGTATTTGGGGCACAGAATTACTCCTTTCTTAATGTTATCTCAGATGGAGAACCTGAGCCCTTCATTCGCTTTTTTACAAATCTCTCAAGGAATTCTTTTAAGGCCCTCCCAACAAACAACCAAAGAATGTGTGTGTGTGTGTTGTTTTAATAATAAAAAGAGATACTCTTTTGGTCATCTGTGAATTGGAGAACAAAAGTCTATCATCTCTAATAAAATTTCTCTATAAACCTGAAGACGATAATCATTGTGCCTTAACTATCTATTCTCTAGGCTAAATGACTCCTCTTATTCTAGCCTAATAGGACCTATTTAAATCCCTCTTATCATCTTTGTGACTTTTCTCTGAACCCATTCCAATGTTTCCACACCCTTTGAAAAATCACCAAAGGCAGACACTATCCTCTAATAAGAACATGAGCAAAACAGAGGTTAATAGGGTGACTAACACAACATTTTGCGTCATACTTTTTTATTTTTTGAAACTACATTTCAGTATTATACCTTTTTTTCCCCTCACAAGTAGGGTGAATTGCTGGCTCATCTTTCATATATGACAGATTGACTCTATGTCATTTTCTTTTAAATTTGTTCCTACTTAGTCTTTTCCTACAGATTATGCTTCTCATAAGAACATGGGGGTTGACTAAGAGTTAATGTTTTACTCAACTGGTTTTTAATTGTCCTTGTTAAATTTCATTCTAGTTTTTAAATCATTTTTCAAATTATCAGTCATTGTAAATTTGATTCTTCTCTTTCCTAGATTAATATCATTCATATTTCTATTAATTATTATTTTCTTAATACTTTTATGTGGGTCCATTTCTTCCCTGTATTATGTATTAAGCCCCTAGTATTTACAAGGAACTTTACTAGGTGCAAAGATGCAAAAACCAAACAAACAAGCAAGATCCTTGCTCTCAGTAAGTTAGTATTTATACCTGGAGGATGAAACAAAGATTGGGGACATTTTGAAATTAACAGCATGATACTTTTTGTTGTTGCTGATGTCATTATTGTAAATCTACTCCATAACGACCATTGAGTTATTCATATTAACATTAGGCTAAAATCCTCAAGATCGTTACTCTGGAGAGCAGATCAACTACCAAGATATTGATCTGCTTAGATTTGTCATAAGAAAGTTATATGGAATAAAGTCAGAAGTTAATAAATAAAGATAGATGATAACGTAACTCTTGACTATATAACCTATTTCTGTCACAGGAAGAAATTAGTCTGTCATAGTTTTGTCTTGATAAACACATCGAAAGATGGACTGCGATAGAGCAGAAATAGAGTAAGTCTTGAAGTAAAACACACCTGGATTCAAATTTCTCCCCTGACACTTCAGATTATATGCCTAGACAAGTTGTTTATATTCTCTATGTCATAAGCAATTCTCTAAAACTATGAGTTTCAGGAGATTTACAGATCTGTATCTTTACAGGGATTTTCCTTACATAGATCCTTGTACTGATGAAACCACCAATCCAGAGTAAAAGTAAAAAAAAAATAATATGAAATGAGAAAGAGAGAAGGAGAGACAGAGAAAAAGGAGGAAAAAAAGGAGGAACAAAAGAAAGGAGGGAAAAGATAGTCATGTAAATTGCTAATATTTTCTGAACATTATTTTAAATAACCAAGTCGTAATCTCTAAGATGTTTTGCTCTATAGAGTCCCTGTCTCCTAAGAGAGTGAAAACTGTAAGATAGGTTTTCGTACCAAAATGAGTGTACATTTTATTTCTTCCTTTAGTCGAATGTGATGAGAATAAGCTTCATGTTTTTCTCTCAGCTCCCCTCTTTTTCCAAATGTATCTTACAATACAGGAAAGTGAGGGAGAAGGGGATAAGCAGGGTGGGGGAATGATGGAAGGGACGGCAATGGGAGGAGGGAGCAATTTGAAATCAACACTCTTGGGGAGGGACAGGATCAAAAGAGAGAATAGAAGCAATGAGGAGCAGGATAGGATGGAGGGAAATATAGTTAGTCTTACACAACATGACTTATCGAAGTCATTTGCAAAACTACACAGATATGGCCTATA
>CM053771.1:414658047-414675716 GCA_028658325.1 Potorous gilbertii
TTTGAAAGCATTCTTCTTCTCATTGGCTTTTTGAACCTCTGTTGCCAATTGAGTTAGCTTAATTTTCAAGGTGTTATTTTCTTCAGTGTTTTTTTGGGCCCCCGTTTTTCATACTTTTCTTGCATCTCTCTCATTTCTTTTCCCAGTTTTTCCTCCACCTGTCTAACTTGATTTTCAAAATCCTTTTTGAGCTCTTCCATGGCCTGAGCCCATTGGATACCTATTTCAGATGTTTGGGATACAGAGGCCTTGACTCTTATGTCTTTACCTGATGGTAAGCAGTTTTCTTTCTCATCAGAAAGGAAGCTTGGAATCATTTCTTCCCCAAAAAAATAACCTTCTATGGTCTTATTTTTTTCCCTTTTCTGGGCATTTTCCCAGCCAGTTACTTGACTTTTGAGAGTCCTTTCCACCTCACCTTGCCTCCAGATCTGCCCAGCCAGTGCTTGGGGTCTGATATTCAGATGCTGCTCCCCAGCCTCAGGGCTTTTGGCAGCAAGTCTGGCTGCTATTCAGGGTAAGATTAAATCAGGTTCTCAGGTGGGGGCAGGGCCGCCTCCCAGGCTCAGTTCCCTCAGGGGGTTTATGCAGAGACCTTTTGTAATGGAGCTGCTGCTGAGCTCCTGCCTGCTCCGGGAGCCTCTGGCCGCCACTCCCGCTGCCTCCCGAGGGGTTCTGAGTCCCGGAGACACCCCACTCCCCTTTCAGCCCATCTCTCTCACTGACCTGTGAGTCTGTGGGTCAAGGGACCTTCGCAGCTGCCGGAGATTCTGTCCCTGAAGCCTGCTTGGTTCTGCTCGCTCCTCTCGGTGCAGCACAGCCTGCTGGGGTGGGGGAGGGCTCTGCTCCATTCTGGGGCATGATGGACCTTTGGGATCAGTTTTTCAGGGCTCTCTGGAAGAGAAATCTCCTTCACTGTGTTGCTGCGCAGCTTCCACTGTTCCAGAATTGGTTGGGAGTTCTTTTTAGAGGAAATCCATGGACTGTGGGTTCTGTCCTAGCATAGGTGAGTCTTTCTACTCCGCCTTCTTGGCTCCACCCCCTTCCCAGCAGTTTTTGTTGAACAGTGAGTTCTTGTCCCAGAAGCTGGAGTCCTTGGGTTTATCAAACAATAGATTGTTACATTCTTCACTTACTGTGTCTTGAGTACATAGCCTATTCTGCTCATCTACCCTTCTGTTTCTTAGCTAGTATCAAGTGTTTTTGATAATTACTGCTTCATTATACAATTTGAGATCTGGTAGAGCTAGGACACTTTTCCTAGCAGTTTTTTTCTTTAGTCCCATTGATATTCTGTACCTTTCATTCTTCCAGATGAATTTTGATATCATTTTTTTTCAAGCTTTAGAAAATAATTATCTGATAGTTTGATTGATATGGCACTACATAAGTAAATTAATTTAGGTAGAATTGTCATTTTTGTTATCTTGGGTCAGTCTACCCACGAGCAACTGATGTCTATCCATTTGCTTAGGTCTGACTTGATTTGTGCAATAAGTGTCTTGTAAATGCATTAATAAAGTCACTGGATTTGACAGGTAGACTCCCAAATATTTTATAATGTCTACCCTAGCTGTAAATGGGATTTCTCTTTCCATCTCTTACTGTTGGGCATTGTTACTACCGTATGAAAATGCAGAAGATTTATGTGGGTTTATTTTCTAACCTGCAAAAACTTTTGCCAAAGTTGTTTATTATTTCAAGTAGTTTTATTTATTTATTTTTTACTTATATCTCTGGGATTCTCTAAGTATATCATCCTGTAACTTAGAGTGATAACTTAGTATCTTCTTTGCCTATTCTAATTTCTTCAATTTCTTTCTCTTCTCTATTTGCTACAGCTGACATTTCTAGATGTATTTCTATTGAATAATAGTAGTGACAATGGACATCCTTATTTCACCCCTTATCTTGTTGGAAATGATCTAGCTTGTCTCCATTGCATATAATGCTTGCTGAAGGTTTTAGTTAGATTCTGCTTATTATTATATGGTCTACATTTATTCCTATGCTCTCTAGTGTTTTTAATAAGAATGGGTGTTGTATTTTGTCAAAAGTTTTTTTCTACTCTATTGAAATAATCGTGTGTTTTCTGTTGCGTTTGTTGTTGATATGGTCAATAATACTAATAGTTTTTCTAATACTGAAACAGCCCTGCATTCCTTGTATGAATCCCACCTGATTATAATGTATTATTCTCATCATAAGTTGCTGTATCTTTTTGCTAAAATCTTATTTGAAATTTTTACATCTATATTCATTAGAGAAACTGGTCTGTAATTTTCATTCTCTGTTTTTGATCTTTCTGGTTTAGATAGCTGAACCACATTTGTATCACAGAAAGAGTTTGGTAAGACTTCTCCTTCCCCTGCCCCAATTTTCCTATATAATTTATATAGTATTGGAATTAACTGTTCTTTAAGTGTTAGAATTCACTTGTAAATCTATCCAATCCTGTAGATTATTTTTTTCCTAGGGAGTTCATTGATGGCTGTTTCAATTACTTTTTCAGAGATGGGGTTGGGTAAGTATTCAACTTCCTCTTCTGTTAATCTGGGCAATTTATATATTTTTAAAATACTCATACATCTCATTTAGATTATTGAATTTATGGGCATGCAATTGGGCAAAATAATTTCCAATTATTATTTTAATTTCCATCTCATAGGAGGTGAGTTCATCCCTTTCATTTTTGGTTTTCTCCTTATTTTTTCTAACCAAATTGATCAAAATTTTACCAATTTTATTGGTTTTTTCATAAGACTACCTCTCAGTTTATTTATTAGTTGAATAATTTTCTTAATTTCAGTTTTATTAATCTCTCCTTTTCTTTTCAGTATTTCTAATTTGGTATATTCTTGGGGATTTTCAATTTGTTCTTTCTTTAGCTTTTTCAGCTGTGTGCACAATTTGTGGATCTCTTTCTCTGTTTTTCTCATGTAGGCACTCAAAGATATAAAACTTCCCCTAAGAACCTCTTTTGTAATATCCAATAAAGTTTGGAAGTTTGTCTCATTATTGTCATTCTCTTTAATGAAGTTGTTGATTGTTTCTATAATTTGTGGTTTAACCCACTCATTCTTTAGGATTAGATTATTTAGTTTCCAACTAGTTTTTGGTTTATGTTTCCATGGCCTTTGATTACATATAAGTTTGATTGCATCATGATCTGAGAAGGAGGTATTGATTATCTCTCCATTTCTGTACTGAACTGTGAGGTTTTTATGCCCTAGTACATGGTCAATTTTTGTGTATGTGTCATGTACCACTGAGAAAAAAGTTATATTCATTTCTATCCCCATTAAGTTTTCTCCAGAGATCTATCATATCTACCTTATCCAGGATTTTATTTACCTCCTCAAGTTCTTTCTTGTTTATTTTGAGGTTAGATTTATCAAATTCAGAAGGGAGGGAGTTTAAGGTCCAACATTAGTATAGTAGGGCTGTCTATTTCTTCCTATACCTCCCTTAACTTCTTTGCTAAGAATTTGGACGCTATACCACTTGGGGCATATATGTTTAGTAATGATATTGCTTCATTGTCCTTGTACCTTTTAGCAGGATATAGTTTCCTTCCTTATCTCTTTTGATTAGATCTACTTCCGCTTTTGCTTTGTCTGAGGTTAGGATTGCTACTCCTACTTTTCTTATATCACCTGAAGCACAAGATATTCTGCTCCAACGTTTTACCTTTACCCTATGTGCATCCCCCCCATTTCGAATGTGTTTCTTGTAAACAACATATTTTTGGATTATGATTTTTAATTCATTCTACTATCCATCTCTCTTTTATGGGAGAGTTCATGTCATTCACATTCACTTTCCCTCCATCCTCTTTCCCAGTGTTTGTGCTTTTAATTCTCCCATCTCTCTTCCCCTCCTCAGTAGAATTTTCACTTTTGACCACCACCTCCCTCAGTCTTCTCTTCCTTCTTTCAGCCCCACTCCCTTTTAATTCTCTTTACTCTTACTACTTCTTCCCTCTCTTTTAGCCTCCCATCCCTATTCTTTCTCCCTTCCCTCCTACTGCATATAGAGCTTTTTAGATTTATATACTTAATTAAGTTTATGGTTCCCTCTTTGAATCAAATCAGATGAGAGTATCTCTCAAACAGTACTCCTCTCCCTCCCCTTTCCCTCTACTGAAATATAATTTTATACTTCTTCCTGTGATGTAATTTACTATTTTCTGCTTCCACCTTTTCACATCTCCTGTTACACTCCCTTCACATGATTAAATCACATTTTTATCATTACATCATTTACTTGGTATTCCTTCCCTCGATCTATGTATATCCCTTTTATACTTCATGATAGATGTACAATTCTCAAGATTAACACACATCACCCTCCTTATAGGGAGTCAAACAGTTTGCCCAAATTGAGCAATGAGTTTTTCTTTTAACCCCTGTTAACATTTTTTTACCTCTCTTGAGACCTGCTTTTGGAGATCAAGTTTTTTTATTGAGTTCTGGCCTTTTTGTCAGGAAGGTCTGGAAATCCCTACTTCATTGAATGGCCATCTCCTTACCTGAAATGTTATACTGAACTTGGCTGAGTAATTGATCCTTGGTTGTAGTCTCAAAAATTAGTTTTTTAGGTTCTCAAAAATTAGTAGTCACAAAAGATTCTGAATGACTTATCTTGATGAATGTCTTTTTATTCTTTGCCTGTAATATTTAACTACAATATTTATGTAGGAAATAAATATATGGTTACTCTACATTGATGAGCTTTGGATTTTGTTGAACTAGACAATTTCCTCTATGATTTCGTGAAGTATGGCATTCACATTTTCATTTTAAATTCAATTAGATTATTCTGGAACATGTACCATAACCCTACAATACTCTTTTGGGTTTCATTTTTAAATTGCATCTTATGTTCCAGTTCAGTTTTCTTTTCTAATAACTATTTCAAGTCTTTTTTAAATTTTTTCCTTAGAATTTTTTTTATCTCTAAGTTTGAGAATTTTCTTTTTCAAAAATTCTGTTTTGGAGTCTCCCTGTCATTTTTTCTACATTTTCTATGACTTATCTTAATTGATTTTTCTTTGATAGTTACATTTCTTTTTTCTTCTTCTTTTTTATTTTATTATTCTTCTGAACCATTCTTGAATCTTTTGAAGTTGTTCAATTGTAATTACTAATATGTCTCATAGAAATTAGTATAATGCTTTTTTATTCTTTTGGGAGGGCTTGTGTAATTACTTTAGTAATGTTAATTAGATAGATTGTGTCCCTTTACAAAATGTGGCTCACTTTGCCTATTTTGATAGTCTTTTTTTAATATATTGTATATTCATCCCTAATAGTGCATGTTCTATCTCTTCTATTTTGTAATCTGCATGTTATAATAATTCTCTTGTTTTGGAACCACAATCCCATCTGTAGCCACCCATTTTTCCTATCCTGACATCAGGATTTTTTAATCTTTCATTTGTATGGTTGACTGTGCCTGGTACATGCTAGGCATGACAAAGAATTATTAATGTAGCCTTTTGCACATTTTTTTTCCTTGCTGATATTCACTCATCATTTCTTCCCTTTCTCTTATTGTTTTTTGTTGGTACATTACTTAGGACATTGAAGTGGTGATGATGACTTGGAAATTGGGGCAACTTTTCCCTCTCCCATCTTACCAGAAATCTTCCAGAGCATTTTATTTAAAAAAAAAAACACCAAAAAAACCCCTGTTTTTTGTTGTTATCTTCTG
The DNA here is from genome assembly GCA_028658325.1 of Potorous gilbertii. Lineage (NCBI taxonomy): Eukaryota > Metazoa > Chordata > Mammalia > Diprotodontia > Potoroidae > Potorous > Potorous gilbertii. The sequence goes on from CM053771.1 coordinate 414,663,763, forward strand.
CTTATTAAATCATCTACATTTTCTAATTACTAGCTGAATGACCATGTGAAAGACACATAACTTTTTCAATTTAAATTCCCTCACCTATAACATTGGAATAATCATAACATCCAACTTCCAGGGTTGTCTTAGTGATCAGTTTAAATAGCATAGTTAAAATTGTCTGCAGTTAGTTTTTGTCCTTCCTTTTCCATTTGTTCAATTTTCCTTTTTAAAGAACCGTTCTGTTCAGTTAATTCTTTTTTCATACTTTTAAAATCATTGGCTGTTTTTTTCTTCTGTTTCCTACCTTACCTTTTCCAAGAGTGTTCTTTGTGCATGCAAGCAGTTCATCATCCCTTCTGAAGTTTCAGATGGGAGTGCAGTCTCAATACTGACCTCTCTGGTATTTGTGTTTTGGTCCTTGTCCCTGTAGAAGGATTTTATGTCTTTTCCTTCTTGCTTTGCTTCTTCTTACTTATGATGATGACTCTTTGTGTATTGTGGCCTCTGGTTTTTTCTGCTAGAATCTCGAGAACCTGGTGCTGAGCTGGCTGTTGTGAGAAAGCAAAGGACAGGAGTCTTTTTTGTTTGTTTGTTTTTGTGTGTTACCCTGGAATAGTCCTGGAGGTAGCTTTTAAGTGTGGGGGAGGCGTGGAGGGGTGATCTGGTCAAGGGAGATCTCCTCAGCTGAGCTAGAGCAAATACAAGCTCAAGGTTTGGTAATCCTGGCTGCCTTATTGTCTTCCTTTTTCTCCTAGAACCCTGAGGCATGTGGGTCCTGGTGTGAGGTTCCACTCTCCTGGGGCTCTTCTTGGTTGGTTCGATGAAGTGGGGCTGTCTGAGATAGCTCTGGACTGCCACAGTGAGAGGAATGCTCTTTTGCTATTTTCCTAGCCTCAAGTGCTACAAGACTGTTTGCCACTTCTGTTGATTCCACTGATCCAGGATTTTTCTGGGGAAATACTTTATATTTCTTTTGAGATCAATAAGGGGAGGAGGAGAGAGCATTTACAGATCACTCTGCCATTTTGGCTATTGGAATCCAACTAGGTGATTTATAGACATTTAATCTGCAGCTGATAGTCTCAGAAGTGGCTGCAGCTGATGTCTGGGGCTCAGTCACTCTCACTCACTTGGTTCAGCTGAACTCCCACCCTGGACTGTCACTCCACCATTCCTCTCTGCTACCACTTCATCAGGCTGCCCCGAGGCTTTCCTGTGCAGGCATGTTGCAGCAGGGACCTGCTGTACAGGTGCTCTGTGCTCCTCCACCTCTGTGGAACAGATCCTTCCCATCAACCTTCCAGTCTGTCCTGGGCTGTAAATCTGCCACAGTCTGTCTCCTATTGGATTCTGAACCTCTGGTTAGATTCTCTTTTTAGAGATATCTGAAGGAATTTGTCTAAGAGTTTAGCTGAGTTGCTCTCACTCTGCCATCTTAGCTCCACCCCCTATTCTTTGTTTCTTAATTAAATTCTCTTATAATTCTTGAGTTTGAACATAATCAGTAAGGAGGCAAAGGGTGGGGTAGTATGTTGAGCAGTACCTTTTAGTTAGTACCTTGAATTTTAAGAAAGTTCCCTATCTCTGTTTCCTGTCTAGGAAGTTCTAGGATATCTTAACTAGCTCTTTTCCAGGGAATGAAGTAGCCATAGAATTACTTTTAGGGGTTGAATAACATTCTAAAATATTTTACATAAAAAACACTTTTCATCGTTATATATACTTCTTTATTCCTTATTAGTGACCAGTAAAGGAGTATTTCTGAAAGTAATTTTTCATTGCCTAAATATCAGACTTATTCTAATAGAGAAAAATCTAAACCAAATTAAAGTTTCAAAATTCTAAGTTTACCACCTTTCTAAATAACTTGGTAAACAAAGGAAATTATAAGGAATACAAAATTGCATGCATAAACAAGGGAAGCATAAATTCTTAGTATTCCTATTCATCTTCTTAATCTCTAAGAAGCGAAACCCATTGATAGCCAAAAAAAAAAAACTTAGTTAAATAAAATGAACAAATTATTCTGATTATCAAATGATACATTTATATATATATATACATATATATTATATGTGTGTACACACACATATATGAAAATATCATGCATCAACCCTTTCACATTAGAGTATTAACATGACTGATCATTTAAATTAAGGGTTATTCAAGTAATGGACAATAGCATAACAAAGGAGGCACCTCTAAAAATGCAACTTGTCCATGTGTTTTCCTGACTGTATAATTGATTATTAGATGAAAATTCCATAATTTGAAATATTTGTTTCAATATATTAAACTCTCCCAGCATCATAAGTATGTTGTAAAATTATAGAATGTATGCAAATGATCATTACCTATTAAGTTAGTATCAGGTTATTAAATTTTGAAAACTAATGTTTGGCAGTATTATTTGCCTTCAGCATTATCACCTTCCAATTAAGACTATGCTTTTAGAAATTGTTTAATGTCTACAATTACATTTGCAGCCTATGTTATGATATCAATACAATGGTACATTGAAATTAGAACAACAGTATTTAAAAATAGAAAAAAGTTTCAACTTCTTCCCCCCACCCCAGGATGGAGTCGGGAGATGTATATTACTTTGAATTTAGACTTTATCTAAATAACAAATGGAAACCTGGCATTCACTTTGACTGCTGTAATTCATTTTTCTTGTTCTGTACTTGTTTAATGTATTTGCCTGCAAATGATACCAACTGTTAATGATAACACTTCTTAAATAGTTACTGTATTGTCAGAGAGGTTATTCACTTCTCCTGATTCCTGTGACATTTGCTTCATTAGTTTGTTGTTTTTTTCTTGGATAAGAAAGGGTTTTAAAGGGGTTAAATAGGTATTCCTTATAGATAAATAAGGCAACAATTAAATATCTACCTAGTGAAATATCAAATATGATACCAAGGATAAGTTTTGCTTTTCTTCTCATTACCTTTGGTTTCATGGGAAAGTAGCCAATATAGGTGGGTGTGGTTTAAGAAGTTCCTAACTACACATTCATAAAAAAAAAAAAACAGCCTCATTATTTCCAAGCAACAGTGTAAAGAAGAGTAATCATGAAAAAAAAATGTTACATGTATTTTAGAGTACTCCAGAGGTCAATATTAATTATGCTTTTCTACTTGAGTATAAATACCTCAAATAATTCATACAGAATGTAGGAAATTCAGTTATTTTTTAGTACAGTTTTCTCTTCTTAAACCAGTTAAAAACCTTATGTTTTCCCCCAGTATAATATGTCATTTCTTTCCTTCATGTCTTTGAACAGATTATCTTTAATGCTTGGAATTCATTTCCTCCTAATGTGTACCTGTAAGGATCCATAGGCATTTCCTCCTAATGTGTACCTGTAAGGATCCATAGGATGCTTTCTCACACAGGTCAAGTGTGATATTTCTAGAAGCCTCTTCTGATTGCTTCAGTTGTTCTTTCCTTCTCCTGAAAATATTTTATATTATTTTGCATTCATTTCAGATTTTCTTTTTCTGGGTACATGATGTACCATTTTTAGTAAAATATAAACTTCTTTAGGGAAGTGATTATTTTTTTGTTTTGTTTTGTTTTTTAGTCTAAGATCTCTGGCACCTAGTACAGTTTCTGGATTCTGATAGGTATACCCAATTTTGTGATAAAATACTTGTTTGGAAAATGTGAATTTATTCTAATTCCATTGATATATTAGGGAATGATTTGAACATATAGCCAATTTTATATTTGCTTATTTGTGATTTTATCCATAAGAAACAGGGAAAGCACACAGGTAGTTGTGTCACTTCACAAAAACTCAAATGCTGCAACTCTTCCAATGTCCATTTCTATAAGCAAACCAGATATTTTTCAAAGTGTCATATTTATTGTAAATCTTCTGGTGCAGTAGCAACTTGTGCTGAAAAGGGTTGGTCAGCTTCTAAGCTCCTTCTTACTCCCCATCATGGTTAAGTCTACCTTCCCAACCTTACAACTTTACCATCCTATGGTAATCACAGCATCAGCCAAGCAGCAGCCCAAGGATGTTGACATTATTTTGGTTTGTTTGTTTTAGTACTTATGAATTTCTTTGCCATTCAGTATATATAAAACTACTGTTTTATAAGATCCTTTTTCCATGTGTAACTGATGAAGTTTTTGAGGTATTTTATTTTATTTTTTTCCTCAGCCCCTTTATCCCCACAATCACCATTTGTTTTTGTTGATTTTGCATAGCATTGTGTTGTGAGATTCAACAAATATAGATTTAGGCACCAAGCAAGAAAACATTTTATTAACATAGACATTACCTGGCAGTAGAGTGGATCAATGGCTCTGACTCAGCTAGTCAAAAGATCCCAAGATAAAAAAGAAAAAACCACCTAATTTTTATAAGATTAGAAGAAAAAAAGGTAGAATCATTAAAACAACATAACTGGTTATGTAACTGAGGGGTAGGAAATAATATGATTGGTTGGAAGTTGGGAAGGAGGGGTTGACAAAAACCCCTGCTGCCCTCCTATAACTAAGAAACATTTGTTGAGTCTATCTGCAAGGCCAAAGATAGTGGCCCAGACTTCTTCGGGCAACAAAGCAGATGTACTTGAAGGATAGTTTGATGGTATGCCCTCCTCCCCCAAGATTCAGATCCTATCTCTGTCACTAACTGTGTGATATTCAGTTTTTAAAAGTCTGTTTCTTCCTCACATAAATAAGAATGATAAGTCTTGACATGGTTGTCTTTCTTTTAAATGTATAGTTTATTTATTTTCAGTTCTCAACATTCACTTCCACAAGAATTTGGATTCAAAATTTTCTCCCCATCTCTTTCCACTCCTCACCCCAGGACAGCATGCACCACATCCATCCTTTCCTCCAGTCTGTCCTCCCTTCGATTACCCACACTTCTTCCATCTCCCTTCCCCTCTATTTTCTTGTAAAGTGAGGTAGATTTCTATATTCCATTGCCTGTATATCTTAATTTCCATATGCATTCTAAAATAATTTTTAACATTCATTCTTAAAGCTTTGATTTCCATATTCTCTCCCTCCCTCCCCACCCACCCTCATTGAGAAAATAAGCAATTCCATATAGGCCATAAATGTATAACAATGCAAAACACTTCCATAATAGTTATGTTGTAATAGACTAACCACATTTCCCTCCATCCTATCCTGCCCTCAATTCATTTGATTGTCACCTATGACCTGTACTCCCACAATAATATTTGTTTCTGATTATCCCTTTTCCCAATTTACTGTCCCTCCTATTATCTTCCCTCTCCTATCATCTCCACTCTTGCCTTCTTGTAGGGTGAAATAGATTTCCATATCCAGTGGAATGTGTGTTATTGCCTTCTTAAGTCATAAAAGTAAGGTGGAATTATTTCCCTTTATCTCCTTCATCTTTCCCTCCACTGTATAAGCCTTTTTTCTTCCTTCTTTTATGTGAGATGATTTGCTACATTCTACCTCTTCCTTTCTCTTACTCCTAGTTAACGCAATTCAACAATTAATTTTATTTTTTTAGATATTCTCACTTCATATGCAGTTCACCCTGTGCCCTCTGTCTCTCTCTCTACACACACACACACACACACACACACACACACACACACACACACATACACATATATATGTATATTATATATATTACACATATAAATACACACATATATACACATAAACATGTACATATACCTACCTACACATATATAATATATACATACACACATACTCCTACACACTTACACACACACATACCTACACACACACACATATATGTGTGTATGTGTATATATATATATATATATGTATGTATGTATGTATGTATGTATGTATCTCCCCTCTAACTACCATAATACTAAAAAAGTTTCTCTTTCCTGTTTACCTTTTCATGTTTACCTTGATTCTTATATTTGAAAGTCAAATCTTCTATTCAGGTCTGGTCTATTCAACAAGAATGCTTGGAAGTCTTCCATTTCATCGAAATTCCATTTTTTCCCCTAAAGTATTATACTCAGTTTTGCTGGGTAGGTGATCCTTAGTTTTAATCCTGTCTCCTTTGACCTCTGGAATATCGTGTTTCAAGTCCTTCAGGCCCTTAGTGTAGAAGCTGCTAAATACTGTGCTATCCTGATTATATTTCCATAAACTTGAATTGTTTCTTTCTGGATGCTTATAATATTTTTTTCCTTAACTTGAGAAGCCTGGAATTTGGCTACAATATTCCCAGGAGTTTTCCTTTTGGGATCTCTTTCAGGAGTTGATCAATGAATTCTTTCCTTTTTTTGTTTTACCCTCTGGAGGTCTAGAACATCAGGGCAGTTTTCCTTGATAATTTATTGGGAGATGATGTCTAAGATCTTTTTTTGATCATGATTTTCAATTAGACCAAGAATTTTTAAGTTATCTCTCATGGCTCTATTTTCTAGGCCACTTGTTTTTCCAATGAGATATTTCAAATTGTCTTCTATTCTTTTCATTCTTTTGGTTTTGTTTTATAATTTCTTGGTTTCTCACAAAATCATTAGCTTCCATCTCCTCCATTCTAATTTTTAAAGAACTATTTTCTTCAGTGAGCTTTTGAACCTCCTTTTCCATTTGGCAAATTCTGCTTTTTAATGAATTCTTTTCTTCATTGACTTTTTGGACCTCTTTTGTCATGGGGGTTACTCTATATTTAAAGGCATTATTTTCTTCAGCATTTTTTGTGTCTCCTTTAGCAAGCTATTGACTCCCTTTTCATGATTTTCTTGCATCTCTCATTTCTCTTCCCAATTTTTCATCCACCTCTCTTTCTTGATTTTCAAAATCCACTGTGAGCTCTTCCATGACCTTAAATCATTGCATACTTTTTTGGAAGTTTGGAATGTAGAAATTTTGACTTTTTGTCCTCCTTTGATGGTATGCTTTGTTTTTCCTCATCCAAAAAGATGGAAGAAAATACCTTTACATCAAGAAAATAACCTACTATAGTCTTATTTTTTTTCCCTTTTTGGGGTATTTTCTGCATGTGAGTGGCGATGAACACTTTTTTCTGCCCTGAAACTGTGAGTATGATTCCCTCTCCACGGCTACCACCAGCTTCACCACATTAGCACTCCTCCTCACCCCAGAGCCTCCACTCAGGACTGAGATCCAGATCAGCTGCTCAATTCCCCCAGGATATTTAGGCCCAGGGCTCCAAAAGTGCCACTCTGGGGCCAGAAGTAGGGCCAGACCCATGCCCCCCTCTCACTCAGGTGAAAGAGCTTTCTTAATGACATTTGAAGCTGTCTTTGGTGGTTTTGAGTTGAGAAATCTAGCAACCACACTTGCTACCCATAATTTCACACCCTGAATAAAGCCTGCTAAGCCTGTTCCACTCCTATCTGTGCCATGCTGATCAGTCAAGGCTAGACTGAGCTCCGCTGCCAGCCTGGTGTGATAGACCTTTCCTGTTGTCCTCCCAGGCTATCTTGAGCTGAAAATCTCTTTCATTCTCTCATTTTGTGGCTTCTGCTACTCTAGAAGTTATTTACAATCCTTTTTTACAGGAATTTTCTGGGTTATGGGGAAATAGAGCAGCTCTGTCCTTCTACTCTTCCATCTTGACTCCCCCTTGAAATGGTTATCTTACAGAATAAGTATCAATTGAAATCATTCAAGTGAAGGTATTTTTTAAAATGCTAAACAAATATTGATTTGTGATAGCCATATAACAATTCCATTGCTTTACTGATTTGTGGATAGAGTAAACTAATTAACTTCTACATTCTTATTAAACAATCTATATAAAAAATTTAAAATGACATATCTTATGAAACCATGAGCACATCACCTAACCAAACTGAGACTTATCTTTTCAATTTTAAGGCCACATGTGGCCTCAAGGCTACAGGTTCCCCATCCATGTAGAGTCTCAGAAGACTTGATTATATTAAATTTTCAGTGTGAAAAATTATATTTTGGAAGTTAACAAATGCTATACAAATCAGTGTTTGAGTGATTGCTTTCTATATACGTAGACTGTAACGATAATTTAAATGGAATAACTTTATGCTTTAAGGCCTTCTTAAATCACACATGGAAGTCTAAGTGACATATTGTGGGATGAGCTTGCTGAACTGATGAAAAAGGAAGAGTTGAGCAGAACTGGGAGGAAGTTGGTAAGAGTGGCTAGGTCTGAGGAGAGAGGATGCAGGCCAGGCATGGCTGGTCTTGTGAAAGTTTGCTTGTGGGAAGGTCCTGACTGGGGAGGAAGGGGTGAGGGGGGCGTGGAGCAAAAGCTTGGAAATAGCTTTGCCCTATGCAGTTCTAATTTCTATTGACTTCTTGATTAATTTGATGGATTTGGCTTTGTGGTATTGAGATTTGGCTTTCTGGTGTCTAAACAGTATTTTTCTTCTGTCTTCCATATGGAGAGTCTGTCATACTTTGTGATTCAGAACTATGCCAGCATATTCATAGCTACCCTCAATGCTATGACTATTGCCTTGGAAACATATAAATTAAAGAAAATTTTGGAGGAAGTATTAATTATACTCCCATGAATGTCTTGTGTACATTTTGTTTAGGAGATCTAGTTGTTACCATTTATCAGACTTCGACTCAAGGATATTTGGATCCATGCCTTTCTAGCTTTGTGAGCTTATAAAATTCTTTAAAACATAATGTTTTAACTTCAACATGTAGTTTATTTCATTATAAATTTTAAAATGTAATTCTAGGATTCATCCTCTCACTAGCTCATCAGTTTTCTACAATTACTGAAAGAAAATGATGCACCTATACTACAAACTTAATAAATACTGCTTTCAAAGGGCTTTGGTATGCAGACAATCTCCATAGCAATGGGAGCAGGGAAGGTATAGTTGGAGAACCCATTCCTGCCTCAGGATGAACATGAATGTTAAGAATACTACCTTACAATCCAAATCAGAAACTAGATTGTTTTGTTTGTTTGTTTGTTTTTCCCATTTGGATGGCATCATCTTGTAATTATCTCTGCCTCTAGACATGGGAACATCAACTATTGAGTCAAATTCAAATATATGCATATATATGTATATATAATTATATATCTGTGTGTAATATCTATATGTATATCTATATCTGTAGACAGATATAGCTATATATGAAACTCAAATATATAATAGTTTTTGAAAAACATTTTTTTAAAATGAGTATTGGTATGAAATCTGTTTCTAGCATCTGCTAATAACTATTGTCATTATCATTTATCTCCACATAATGCTATCTGGTTCACATAGGTTAGCTAATTATCTATAATCATTAACCTTTAAGAGCAAGAGAGTAAGGGAATTATGGTAATCAGTACTGAGCTTGGAGTGTGCCACCTTCTGTAATATGTATGCCTGTCAGACAAAGCATTCTCTCACCTGGGTTGAATTTTTTTGACATTGAATTTCATTGTCATTTTCTCTTCCTATGTGCAAAGGAGAGAAGGGTGACCCCACATGAATTAACTTAAATAAAATATAACTGGAATGACTTTATTCAGTAAGGCTCAGAGGAATATTTTTCCCACAAGAAATGGGAAATTGTCTGTAGATTTGTAATGGAAATAATTTTGCTTGTTGTTTAATGGTTTAATAAAACTGATGTCCTCATACATGGCACTCCAGGTTCCATCTCATCCTTTTCACTGTCTATCATTCATACCTGAAATGCAATCCATTCTTACCTTTGCCTCTCAGAATATCTGCTTTCCTTTCAGAGAGCTGAAGAAAGGGAAGGATAAAGTAGCTATGATACTTTATATGACATAAGTCACAAAAAATAAAACAGAGCAATAAAGTTATTTTCAAAAAATAAACCAAGGTCCACCTTTCACATAATAAACGTCCTCTACTTCCTGATTCCTTTTCCATAATGAACATATATCTAATTTGTTCATGGGAAAAATTTTGTAAACTTTAAAGCATGCAAATGTTACTTTATTTCTGTTAATAATAATGTGCTTTGTATATTCCAGAATATATGCATGTATGTATATATGTTTGTAAGTATGTATATGTATATGTATATGTTGCCTCCTAGAATAGAGTACAGATTTCTTAAATTCAGGAACTGTTTTATTTCATTGTTTGCACTTCCAGAGACTGGCATGTAATAATACCTTAATAAATGTCCATTAATATATTTATTTATCTAACACATTTTGGAAGGTCTCTATGGTTTCTTCGTTAGTTAGGGAGAGATGAAATGGAGAAATATCAGAGAAGCATGATATATGAAGTGGATTTTCTTTCAGATTCAAATTCTAGAATATTGTAAGAAGTTCTCTTCACCTTCCTTTGAATAGACATCAAACCTGACCAAATTCCTGACCATTTTACCTGTTGACATTCAGTATCCAGTGGACAAGCATCCTAATTAATTCCTCTTCATAGTTTTAGGTCATTTGTATTAAAAGAAAAATAATAGGAAAACTTAAAAATCTTCTCCTTTCCCAAAGGAATGCTAATATAGACTCACTAGACATAATGTTAAAGGGTTTCAGTATTTCTTATACTGATAGTAAGGGGCTGCACCTGTACTCACTTAAAGGGAGACAGGCACACCATTTGTGCAGAAGGCTAATATGTTTGTGACAGTCTCCCTGTTGATTTTGTGCCAGTGTGGGATTCAGCAGAGGCTAGTTGGGGATTGACTCAGGTGACAAAAATGTTGTTCCTTTGTGTTTCACCTGATTGGCAATAATAGAGTTGGATGTTAATACTGCCTTACCATATGACTTTCTTTTCCTTCCACTCATTTTTTAAACCAGCGGTGAAGATGTGTTATGTTAAATATTTTGATGTGAGAAATTTGGGGGGAACAGATGCATGCCATATATTTATTCCAGACTTTCAACTTTCAGTTCTGTATTTTCCTGTCTATCAGAACTTCAGGATTTATGCGAGTAACAAAAATAGACTTCATTTATTTTGATTCATTTTTGTTCCTCATCAATACATATGGTGCCTTATTGAGGGGGGCAAAAGAGAGCTTTAGTTAAGTTTTGCTTTTCTGGGGCAGGGTGAAGTTGAGTGGGGATGGGAAGAGGAATAAAGGAGGATGTTTGAAAATAACTAATTTTGATAGTGATGGAATAGTCAAAGGAGGCCCAGGGCAGAGAGGGGTAGAATAATGTTCTGTTTAGATCAGAGTTCCAGCAGGAGGAAAATTTTCCCAAGGTTCATAAGAATTGTTTTTGACATTGGTTAGAAATTCGTAAAATTATCCTGCTGCCCTGGAAGACACTTTCTACTTGGGAATTCAAAGTACTAACTGCACTATTATCAGTCCTCATTATTCAGATCAGTTCAATTAAATTCCATTAAATTAAAGTTTATTATATTTAAGGAAAGTGAGTGGTGCCATAGAGTACCTGACTTGGAGTTAGGGGGGCCTCAGTTCAAATATAGCCTCATACACTAAATAGTGGGGTTTCCCTGGCCAAGGCACTTCACCTCTGCTAGATCTTGTGTTATCCTGATTGTATTTCCACAAGACTGGAATTGTTTCTTTCTAGCTGCTTGCAATATTTTTTCCTTGACCTGGGAACTCTGGAATTTGGCCACAATATTCCTAGGAGTTTCTCTTTTTGGATCTCTTTCAGGCGGTGATTGGTGGATTCCTTGAACACTTATTTGCCCTCTGGTTCCAGAATATCAGGGCAGTTTTCCTTGATAATTTCATGAAGAATGATGTCTAGGCTCTTTTTTTGATCATGGTAGTGATTTTCCAGTGATTACCTGATTTTCAGATAGTCCCATAATTTTTAAATTGTCTCTCCTTGATCTCTTTTCCAGGTCAGTTGTTTTTCCAATGAGATATTTCACCTTCTCTTCCATTTTTTCATTCTTTTGGTTTTGTTTTGTGATTTCTTGGTTTCTCAGAAAGTCATTGGCCTCCATCTGTTCCATTCTAATTCTGAGAGAACTATTTTCTTCAGTGAGCTTTTGCACCTCTTTTTCCACTTGACTAATTCT
>CM053771.1:414676216-414702362 GCA_028658325.1 Potorous gilbertii
TCCTTCCCCAAAAGTTGACTTCAAATTGCTCCCTCCTCCCATTGCCCTCCCTTCCATCATCCCTCCCACCATGCTTATCCCCTTCTCCACCACTTTCTTATATTGTAAGATAAGTTTTCATACCAAAATGAGTGTGCCTTTTATTCCTTCCTTTAGTCGATTGTGATGAGAGTAAACTTCATGTTTTTCTCTCAGCTCTCCTCTTTTTCCCTACACTAAAAAGTCTCCTGCCTGCCTCTTCTATGAGAGATAATTTGCCCCATTCCATTTCACCCTCTCTCCTCCCAATATATTTCTCTCTCACCTTTTACCCTCATGTTTTAAAGATATGATTCCATCCTATTCAATTAACTCTCTGCTCTCTGTCTCTCTGTGTGCTTGTATGTGTGTATGTGTGTGTGTGTAAACCCATCAACTACCCAGATACTGAAAAGTTTCAAGAGTTACAAATATTGTCTTTCCATACAGGAATGTAAACACTTCAATTTTCGTCAGTCCCTTATGACATCTCTTTGCTGTTTACTTTTTCATGCTTCTTCTCATTCTTGTGTTTGAAAGTCAAATTTTCTTTTCAGCTCTGGTCTTTTCATCAAGAATGCTTGAAAGTCCTCAGTTTCATTGAAAGACCATATTTTCCCCTGAAGTATTATACTCAGTTTTGCTGGGTAGCTGATTCTTGGCTTTAGTCCTAGTTCTTTTGACTTCTGGAATATCCTATTCCACGCCGTTCAATCTCTTAACATAGAAGCCGCTAGATCTTGTTTTATCCTAATTGTATTTACACAATATTGGAATTGTTTCTTTCTAGTTGCTTGCAACATTTTCTCCTTGACCTGGGAATTCTGGAATTTGACCACAATATTCCTAGGAGTTTCTCTTTTTGGATCTCTTTCAGGCAGTGGTCATTGGATTCCTTGAAAACTTATTTTGTCCTCTGGTTCTAGAATATCAGGGCAGTTTTCCTTGATAATTTCATGGAAGATGGTGTCTAGGCTCTTTTTTTGATCATGGCTTTCAGGGAGTCCCATAATTTTTAAATTGTCTCTCCTGGATCTATTTTCCAGGTCAGTTGTTTTTCCAATGAGATATTTCACATTCTCTTCCATTTTGTCATTCTTTTGGTTTTGTTTTGTGATTTCTTGGTTTCTTATAAAGTCATTAGTCTCCATCTGTTCCATTCTAGTTTTGAGAGAACTATTTTCTTCAGTGATCTTTTGAACCTCTTTTTTCCACTTGACTAATTCTGCTTTTGAAAGCATTTTTCTCCTCATTGGCTTTTTGAATCTCTTTTGCCAATTGAGTTAGCCTATTTTTCAAGGTGTTATTTTCTTCAGCATTTTTTTGGGTTTCCTTTATCAAGGTATTGACCCTATTTTCATGCTTTTCTTGCATCTCTCTCATTTCTCTTCCCAGTTTTTCATCCACCTGTCTAACTTGATTTTCAAAATCCTTTTTGAGCTCTTCCATGGCCTGTGCCCATTGGATATCTTTTTTAGATGTTTGGGATACATAGGCCTTGACTTCTATGTCTTTATCTGATGGTAAGAATTGTTCTTCCTCAACAGAACGAAAGGAGCAATTATCAGTTCACCAGGAAAGTAACCTTCTATGGTCTTATATTTTTTCCCTTTTCTGGGCATTTTCTCAGCCAGTTACTTGACTTCTGAGATTCCTCTCCACCGCCACCTCACCTCCGGATCTGCCCAGCTAGTGCTTGGGGTTTGATATTCAAATGCTGCTTCCAAGCCTCAGGGCTTTCAGCAGGAGCAGGGCTGGTATTCCATGTGAGATTAAGTTCAGCTGCTCAGGTGGGGGCAGGGCCATCTCACAGTGCTCAATTCCCTCAGGGGCTTTATGCAGAGACCTTCAACAATGTATCCAAGCCCCTGCTTGTTTGGGAGACCTTGTCTGATGCTTCCCCTACTGTTGCCTCCAGGCGGGGCCTGACTTATGGAGATACCCCTCTCCCTTCTTGAACAGTCCAGAAGGCTCTCTCACTGACTTGTAGCGCCTGTGGGTTGAGAGACCTTCGTGGCTTCTGGAGATTCCATACCTGAAGCCTGCTCGGATCTGCTCCTTTCAGGGCCACATGGCCTGGGCAGGGTTTGACTCTGCTCCATTCCAGTGAGTGATGGACCTTTGGTGTCGGTTTTTCAGGGCTCTCTGGAACAGAAATCTCCTCCACTCCATTGTTGTGCAGCTACCACTGCTCCATAATTTGTTGGGAATTCTTTACAGGTAATTTATGGTCTGTGGGTTCTGAGCTAGCATATGTGAATCTTTCTATTCCACCATCTAGTATCCTCCCCACTATTTTTTTAGTGAGTAATTTTGTCAAAAAAAAAAAACAAATCCAGAAGTGCTTTGTAGAGGAAAAATCATCTTCTGAGTTCTGTTTTATGTCATGTGAGAGGTAGGAGAAGAAGAAAGGAAAAAAAACATTATTAAATTCCTGCTATGTGCTAATCTCAGTGATAAATACTTTGTGTTATCTCCTTTGATCCGCACTGTAACTCAGAGATAGAGGTGCTATTATATTCTCTATTTTATGATTAAAGTAATGTAAGACAGACAGAGATTATGTGATTTATACAAGGTCACACAGGTAATGAATGGTCAAGTTCTTTGTAACTATAGACCAGAATAATACTTAGCTGTCCCACAGACCAGTATTGTAGTCTGATAAACTCTAGGAGTCTTCCAACAATAATGTTTTTAGATAAAGTAAATTAGATGAAATTATCAAAAAAATTGAATGCAAGTGACAAAAATGATGTGTTTTTTCTCCCCCTCTCATGCAAATTTACAGACTCCTTGAAATATATTCATTTAATTTTTTAAAGTCCATGAACCCTACCTTAAGAAACTCTGATATCAGAGAACTCTAAAGTATCCTTAAAATATAAATATGTAAAAATAAATTATTTCATTAGTATGATGGAGGAAATAAAAACAGTTATTCAGATAATTCCAGTAGTATTCATGAAATATGTAAAAACAAAGAGAAATTTATAATTTTGAATGGTAATTTTTATTCTAAATCCTTCCACTAAATTTCTACTTTGATGTTTCATCATGGTGTGAAAGTAATTTTGACTTTTAGCAGAAGTAGTTTAACAGTCGCTCGGTGGTGCAACCGTTAGAAAGGTAAGTCTGGTGTTAGGAAAATTCTTCTTTCTGAGTTCAAATTTTGCTTCAGACTCTAGGCAAGTTGCGTAATCATATTTATGTCAATTCCTCATCTGGAAAATGTGCTACAAAAGGAAACGGCTAACCATGCTTGCATCTTTGTCAAAAATCTCAAATATGATCATGAAGTCTTAGACTTGACTCAAAAATAACTAAACACAATGATATTAACAATTATAATGTCTTCATAGTAATGATAGCTTACACTCTCACAATATTTTAAAGATAGTAAGTAACTGGACATGTATTATCTCATTTGATACTCAAAGTTCTATGGCAGCCGGGTGGTGCAGTGGATAGAGCACCAGTGCAGGAGTCAGGAGGACCTGAGTTCAAATCTCACCTCAGACACTTGACACTCACTGACTGTGTGACCTTGGGCAAGTCAGTTAACCCCAATTACCTCATCTTGGATCATCTCCAGTCATCCTGAGGAATATCAGGTCACTGGATTTAGATGGCTCTGGAGGAGAAGTGGGACTGCTGATCTGCACATCCCTCTCTCACGCAAAGCAAAGCAAAGTCAAGTGCACGTCACGTCATAATTTCTCTGATGGCAGGGTCTTCTTTGGCAACGAAGGACAGACACGCACTCAAAGATACACGATAAGATAGAATCTACTATATTCCATTTATAGGTGAAAAAACTGAGCGTCAGTATGGTTAGACAACTTGACTTGGGTCACATACCTAGTCCATATCAGAGACTGAATTTGAGATAAGGTTTTCCTAATTACAATTCCATGCTGTGTCTACTGCTCCACGGTTATATCTAGAAGAATATGTTAAAGTTTATATTCAGAAGATATCGTGGGCAAAACAATCTGTAAAATTTTCACTATGAGCCTGTGACAGTTTATGTATCTAATATTCAAGGACTGAACTAGCTAAATTACCAGAGAATTTAGGACCATATATTCATGCTCCATATCTATATATAAATCTATACCCATCTGTATTTGTCACTATCATCATCTATATCTAGCTTTTTCTGAATTCATATTTATGCCTAATTCATAAGTACAAAGCTATATCCCTGCATCGCATCTCTCCTCCAGGTATGTATATATATAAAATGTATATGTATGTATATGTATATATATGTATGTGCATATATGTATGTATGTAAATGTATAGGCCAAAGAACTCGAGGACAGCTTATGGAGACATTGAAATATGTATTAGTAGGAAGAGGAAGGATTATCTTTACTTATAAAGTCATGGATTATTTATATATAATGATGTGTGATCCTTATTAAAGGTACTAGATTTTACGTCAAGAGGATTTAACATCAACTTTTATAATTAATCTGTGATAAAGATGATTATCTGATAGATCACTGTCTCCATAAGGGATGGTAATTATAAAAACTGATATTTGAATAAAGAAGAAAAGTAACTCAGTTCTAAGTTTCGTAATATTTAAACGGAAAAAAGGTGTTTGTATTAAAATGTTTAAAAAAAGTTACTCTACTATTCCTTTCAAAGCCTTGCTCAATGTCATTCCCCTTGCACAGTTTTCCTGGTTCATTGAATATAGGATATTTAAGGTGGGAGTAAAAAGAAACAAAGGAAAAAAAAAAAAAGACCAGATAAGGATAAGAACAGATCTGTGATTTCATTGGTAAGTAGGTGTCTCTGGTCGGAAAATTCTCTCTACCCATGCAGATGGAAATCTTCTCTTAAAAAAGAAAAAAAATATGTAATTTATGCATGCCTATACAACCAATCATGGGCAGAATTTGAACCCAGGTCTCCCTGGTTTCAAGCATAGCTTTCTATCTAACAGCCAAGTTATCTCTATATAGTATAGAAATATGAATATAAATATATACCTAGATAATTAGCCTTTGTAGTTTATGCATTAAGAAAACATACATTACCAGAACCTCTACATCTCAGATGTAATGGTGAGAGTGATCCAAAAGTCTACATCTTACTCTTCCCCTCCATTTATAAATCAGGAAACTCAGAAGTGTGATTTCTCTCCCAATGTCACAAGGATAGCAAGTAGAGCAGGTGGAATTTTTATAAAGAAAAGTAAATATGACTAAAAAAGAAGAAATTTTCCTCAGTTCCTCATTTGTAAAATGAGCTGGAGAAGAAAATGGTAAAGCATTCAAGTATCTTTGCCAAGAAAATCCTAGATAGGGTCATGAAGAGTCGACCACAACTGACAAAATGACTGAGCAACAAAAACATTGCTGTAACTATACATTCATACACACAAACAAGCTAGTTTGGGCTGAAATAATTAAAGTAGAAAAAACTGAGAAAAAAATAGCGAAAATATATAGTTACATTAGTACATGTATGTATATATATGTATATATAAATATATATATATATATATATATACATATATATACATATGCACACACATATATCCTATGCTCATTGTGTTTAAATGTTTGAAACACTGGCATGTTAAAGAGGAATTAGGCATGTTTTGCTTGCTCTATAGGGGCAAAATTAGACACTGTTGCCAGAAATCTTGGGCAAACAATTATTGTAACACTGTACATTTCAAGCTTTAAAGCATAAAATAGCCTGCACTGTTAAATAGTGAGTTTCATAATTGCGAGTGTTCCAACAGGGTCTAGATGACCAGTTATTATCATGTTATAGAGTAGATTAAAGGTTGAAGGTAGCAGTTAGACAAAATGACTTTTAAATTCAGCTCCAACTCTGAGATTTTAGTTAAGTACTTCAAGAAGGAATTCCTGACGAGTAGGTTAGTTAAAATGAAATAATTTATTTAAGTAAATACTAAAATTTTCCTCTTGAAAGCTTTGAAAAATAATTATCTTAATCAAAAAATATTTGCTATTTTGAATAACATAGTTACTAATCGTAATAGAAAAATTAAATGGACTTAATACCTGTTACATTCAGAATCCATAATTGAAGACTGTTCCATTATTGTAAGTTCAGATATACTTTATATTGCCTCCTGTCTCGGATCTATTCACCTTCCATTTCATTCATATGCTACAATTACATTCATCTTCATTTCACTTTTTGCATCAAAATCTTCCCATAGCTTACTATTACTGACTTAGCACTGATAAAGTTGTGGTTGTTCTGTGTGTTCGAACATCCTTCATTTTCAAAGAAAACTGTGACATTAGAGAATGGATGGCATGACTTGCACTTGACTTTGTTTTGAGTGAGGTAGGGCTGTGCAAGTTTATCAGTCTCATTTTCTCCTTCTGAGCCATCTGGATCCAGTGACCAGATATTCAGCAGCATAACTGGAGATGGCCCAGGATGCAAAGGAAGACCTTGGCCGTATTCACTTAAAGGGAGGGAATGCCCATTGAGTGAATAGACCTCTTTAAAGAGTAGTCAAAGAATGGCCCTTTTAATGAGAAAAAAATAGCTAAATTACAGTGGGAGGGAAAGAGAAAATGTTACTATTGATAATCACTCTGAGCCAGCAATTAAGCTTAGGCAGGGACCTATTGTTGTCCAACCTATGGGCTTCAGAGTGCACTGGGTTTAAGGTTTGGGGAAAAATAAGTAAAGAAGGAAGGAAAAGAAGGAAGAGAGGAAGGAAGGAAGGAAGAAAGAAAGGAAGGAAGGAAGGAAGGAAGAATATCTGGCCAGTAAACCCAAAGGAAGGGAAGAGGGGGACAACTGGGAGCTCTGGAATTTGGCTATAATATTCCTAGGGGTTTTCCTTTTGGGATCTCTTTCAGGAGGTAATTGGTGGATTCTTTCAATATCTTATTTTACCCCCTGGTTCTAGAATGTCAAGTCAGTTTTTCTTGATAATTTCCTGCAAGATGATGCCTAGGCTCTTTTTTTTATCATGGCTTTCAGATAGTCCAATAATTTTTAAATTGTTTCTCCTGTATTTATTTTCTAGGTCAGCTGTTTTTCAAATGAGATATTTCACATTGTCTGCTATTGTTTTGTTCTTTTGGTTTTCTTTTATAACTTCTTGGTTTCTCATAAAGTCATTAGCATTCATCTGCTCCATTCTAATATTTCTTTAAGGAATTGTTTTCTTCAATGAGCTTTGGACCTCTTTTGCATCTGATCAATTCTACTTTTTAGGGCATTGTTCTCCTAATTGGCTTTTTGGATGTTTTTTCCCATTTGGCTTACACTATTTTTTAAAGTGTTGTTATCTTCAACATTTTTGGGGTCTCCTTTCCCATATGGTTGATTCATTTTTCATGATTTTCTTACATTACTCTCATTTCTCTTCCCAATTTTTGCTCTACTTCTCTTATTTGATTTTCAAAATCTTTTTTGAGCTTGTCCATGGCCTAAGACCAATTCCTACTTTTCTTGGAGGCTTTGAATGGAGGAATTTTGACTTTGTTGTCTTCTGTTTGCATGCTTTGATCCTCCTTGTCACCAGAGTAAGCTTCTATAGTCTGATCCTTTTTCTGGTTTTTGTTCATTTTGCCAGCTTGACTTTTGAGCCCTTTGTCAAGGTAGTTCTATGCTTCCATTGGGGGTGTACTGTCAGCCTACTCGATTGCCCCACAGTTGTATAAGTTATATAACAATCATAGGGTGGAAGTTTAGTGTTAATAATATCTTTCCATATGTGTAAAGAGTAACATTTTCTACAAGTGCATGAATAGATGAACTTACTTGCATTGTATACTATGCATGACTCTCTTAGGTAGAGGAGGGAAAGAAAAAGTTTTCAGAGTTTTATTTAGTGTAAATTTTTGATTTCCTCCTAATTACTTTTTAAAAACTTTTGGAATCCATCTCAGATAGACTTTTAGAAGTTTTGGCTGGCAAAAAAAAAAAAAACTACCATGGAAAAAGAGATAGGGCAGAATAGTTAAGTGAAATTAGAGCTGGATTTGATATCAGAGGACTTTGTGTGCAAATCCTACTTCCATGATTTAATATCTTTCTGACCTTGAGTAAAACACAACCTCACTTGAATTCAATTCCCTTATCTATAAAATAAGAAGATTGGACGAGTCTGCTTCTAAGATGTATTTCTATCTCTATATCTAGACAGAGAGTAGCCTCCAAAAACATCAGTCCATCAGAATAAACATTTATTAATGATCAGTGAGTCTCTGGCATGAGGGCTTGCTGGGCTATCTTAGGGGTTGCTCATCTACTTTAGTATCTGTCACCCAATTTTCACCTGTGTCTTTAAGTAACTGTAGCATGTGTAGCAGCCACAATCCAGTAAAACTCTCAAGGTAGACAGGTTAAGCCAGGTTGATGGGAAAAGACAGGCCTCAAACCTACCAGTGAGCTAATGTGATGTCTACCCCAAGCATGTGAAGATGTCCTCCACTGGAATATGTGAATGAGAACAATTAGTTCCAAAGGTGGCTGACCCAGTCTCTGTCAAATACTTAGAGCTTGGTCAGTTATAAAAGATATTAACATCATCTACTGCATCGTGAGACACTGACTTTTGTCCTTCCACTGGACTTCAGTGCCTCTAAAAGAGAAAATGAGGTTGACAATTTTGCTCAATTATTCCTCACTTAAATCCAATTCACATAGCAAGTCAAGATATCACTGCCCCTCTTTGAAAATGAAAGATCAACGGTAGTAGTAGTAGTAATAGTGGTAGTAGTAGTAGTAATAGTGGTAGTAGTAGTAGTAGTAGTAGTAGTAGTAGTAGTAATGTTGATTTTAAAAAAACTTGTAAAGATTACAGCAGCAACTGGGCAAGCTTGCAAAAATATCATACTTATTTAAGATTAAATGGGAAAGAGTAGCCACTAGCATTGTGGGAAATTAGCATATGTGGGATAAGAAATAGCTCACAATAGTCCTCAGATCACTCTGAGAAATTTGAAAATCTTCTAAAGCAGTGGTATTAAATTAACATAGAAATGAAACATTGCAGACTACATAGTGACTTGAATAATAACTAATATTATCAATGTTGCAATTATATTTTTATTTATTTCATTAAACTTTCCTTAATTATATTTTTGATCTTATTCCATCTCAGGACTTTTTCAGGCTGCTTTTGGCTTGGAACAGAAAATTTGAAACTTCTGGAAATACTTGGCTTACATTTAATAGAATTGAAATAATTATCAATATAACATTAATGTATACAGATGTCTTGAAATATATGACCAGAAATCCCCAAAAATGAATGAGGAAAAATTTGTTGATCTTTGTATCTTTAATTATTTTAGGGTTGGGACTATGGAATAGTTTTTTTTCCTCTTTAAACTATTTTCTGCACTTAATGATATCTTTTTTGTTTCCAATTACATTCATTTTTGTAAGATTTTGCCTTGCACATTTTTCTCCCTCCCTCTCTATTACCCCCCCACAAGACATCAAGCAATTTCATACAAGTTATATACATGCAAAATCTTGGTAAATATATTTTCACAGTAGTCATTTTGTGAAAGAAAATCAAAAGTGAAAAACCATAAGAGGGAAAAAATGTGAAAATAGTATGCTTAATTCTGAGTTCAGACTCCACAGTTCTTTCTCTTGATATGGATAGCATTTTCCATCATGAGTCTTTTTGGACTTGTCTTGGATCATTGTATTGCTAGGAAGTGTTAAGTCTATCATAGTTTATCACTGTACAGTGTTGCTGTAACCGTGTACAACATTCTTCTGGTTCTGCTCATTTCACTCAACCTCAGTTCAAAAGTTTCTATCAATTTTTTCCTGAAACGCATCTACTCATCATTTCTTATTGCATAATAATATTACATTGCATTCATATAGAACAGCTTGTTTATCCACTCCAAAATTGAGGGTCATCCCCTCAATTTCTAGTAATTTGACAGCAGAAAAAGAGCTAATATAAATACTTTTGTACATGAGGGTCCTTTTCCCTTTTTTATGATGCCTTTGGGATACAGACTTAGTAGTGTTATTGCTAGAACAAACGGTAAAAAAGCTCATGGACAATGGTCATAGATTCTTATTATGAGGACAAGGAAGATCAAGGTGCAAATTCAGAAAAGAATACTATTGTCAATATACACATATCCAAAAACTCAAAGGGGAATACGAGCTCACCTCAAGTCTAAAAAGCCTTCTAGGAAGAGCTCATGAAGGATTTTAAAAGTCAAATAAGAGAGATAGAAGAAAAATTGGTTAAAGAAATGAGACAAGTGAAAGAGAGAATTAATACTTTGCAAAAGGAAGGGTAAAAATTGATTGTGGAAAATATGTCCTTAGAAAGTATAATTGGCTACCTGGAAAAGAAGGTACACTGAAGAGAAGAACTTGAAAAGTAAAATGAGCCAAATGTAAAAGGAGGTACAGAATCTAACAGAAAAAACAAGTTGTTAAAATTAGAATTGGGCAAATGAAAGCTAATGACACTATGAGATACCAGGAATTGGTCAAACAGAAACAAAAAAATTAAAAAATAAAGCACTGGTAAAACAACTGATCTAGAAAATAGATCCAGAAGAAACAATTAAAAAATATATTGGTCTGCCCAAAAACCATGATGATAAAGGAACCTGGACAATATCTTTTATGAAATCAAGGAAATCTTTCCTGAGATCCTAAAACCAGAGGGGAAAACAACTATCTAAAGAATTCACTGATCACCTACTGAAAGAATTCCCAAGTCAAAAATGCCAAGGGATATTGTAGCCAAATTAAAAAATTACCAGGTCAAAGAGAAAATACTGCAAGCAATCAGACAGAAACAATTTAAGTACATCATGAACACACAGTCAGAATTACACAGGACATTGCAGCTTCTACATTAAAAGATCAAAAGGTGTGGAAAACAACATTCCATAAGAAAAAGGAGTTTGAAATATAACAAAGGATTAACTATCCAGTGATATTGAATATAAGCTGTCAGGGTAGGAGATTATAAGTTGACTTTGATGTGATGGTAAAAATCTAATTAAGTGGTAAAAAGGGAGTGGATTGGTAAAGAGGAAAGGAGGCAGCAGACAAAGGTAAATTGCATCACATGAAAAGGCACAAAACACTGTTAAACTAGAGAGAGAGAAGGGAGGGAGACAAACATTATTTGAACCTTACTCTCATCAGACTTGGCTCAAAGGGAGAACAACATAATCAGTTAGTTATAGAAATCATAGGAGAAACGAGAAAGAAAAGTGAGGGAGTGGATAGAAGCGGGGAGGAAGTAGTAAGGGTAAAGGGGAAGAAAAGGGAGAGGGATGATAGAAGAGAGGGCAGGTTGAGGGAGGCAGTTGTTGAAAGCAAAACTCTAATGTGGAAGGAAGGGGAGAAAGAAGAGAGAAAAGCATAAATGGGCAGGAGAATAGGTGAAGGGAAAGACACAGGAATCATAACTATGAATGTGAATGTGATGAACTCTCTCATAATAGAGTAGCAGATAGAAGAGTGGATTAAGAACTGTAATCTTATCATATATTGTTTCTAAAAATACATTTGAAGCAGAAGGGTACACACAGAGTAAAAGTATAAGACTGGGGCAGAATATGTCATGCTTCACCTGAAGTAAAAAAAAAAAAGCAGGAGTAGCACTACTGATCTCAGATAAAGCAAAAGCAAATATACATCCAATTAAAACAGAAAAGGAAGGAAACTACATCACGTTAAAAGGTAACATATATAGAATTGTGCATACTTTTTGACCCAGCAATGCCACTTCTAGGTCTGTATTCTAAAGATATCATGAAAAAGGGAAAAAGACACACATGTACAGAAATATTTATAATAGCTATTTCTGTGATGACAAATTTGGAGACTGAGGGGATCTCCATCAATTGGAGAATGACTAAACAATCTGTGGTATATAAATGTAATGAAATAATATTGTATTATAAGAAATAATGAGCAGGGGGACTAAAAAACCTGGAAAGACTTATATAAACTAATGCAGAGTGAAATAAGCAGAACCAGGAGAATATTGTACACAGTACCAGCCCCATTGTGAGATGACTGACCTTGATAGACTTAACTCTTTTCAACATTGCAAGGATCTAAGACAACTCCAAAAGACACACAATGGAAAGTGCTAAGTGCATCCAGAGAAAGAACTTTGGAGTCTGAATGCAGAACCATTTGCTTTCCTTTTCTTTTGATGTCCTGGTTCCTCCCACTAATTTTAATTGTCCTTTAAATATGAATAATGTGAAAATGTATAATATGAATGTATAAATAGAGCCTATATCAGATTGCATATCATCTTGGGGAGGAAGGAGGAGAGAGTGAGGGAGAAAATTCAAGACTCAAAATCTTATAGCAGTGAATGCTGAAAACTAAAAACAAATAAAATAATTACATGAAAAATACAATTGATCACGTGGTTAAGGAGATATAACAGTTAACTGAAGAAAACAGTTTCACAAAAATTAGAAGTGGGCAAGGGGAAGCTAATGACTCTTTGAGATATCAAGAAATCAGTCAAACAAAATCAAACAAATGAAAAAATAGAATAAAATGTAAATTATATCATTGGAATAAAAACTACATGGAAAATAGATCCAGGAGAAATGATATCAGAATTATTGGTCTACATGAAAGCCACGATGAAAAAAAGAAAAGCTTGGACAGCATCTTTCAATAAAATTATCAAGTAACACTGTCCTGATATCCTAGAACCAGAGGGTAAACCAGTCCTTGAAAGAATCTACTGATTATCTCCTGAAGGAGATTCCAAAATGAAAACTCCAAGGAATATGATAACCAAATTCTAAAATTATCAGATTAAGGAGAAAATGTGATAAGCAGCCAGATGGAAATAACTAAAATATCAAGGAACCACAGTCAGGATTGCACAGGACTTAGCATCTTCTACATTAAAGGATTGGAGGGTTTATAATATGATGATCATGGAAGGTAAAGGAACTTAGATTACAACAAAGAATAAACTACACAGCAAAAGTGACCTAATCAATCGCTTTTCAAGAGAAAAGATGGAAATTCAATGAAATAGAGAAAACTTCCAAACTTTTCTGAAGAAAAGACCACAGCTGAAAAGAAATTTTGATTTTTTTGAATATAAAGATTCAAGAGAAGCATAAAAAGGTAACCAGGAAAGAAATCAAACAATCATGTTTTTCAAAAAGTTTAACTTGTTCAGATCATCTAGATTAACTTCTCATTTTACAAATGAAGAAACTGAGGGTTCAGGAAGGTTTTTTTAAATTTAATTTTAGTTTTTATAAATTTTTTTTAAAAAAATTAAATGTTCATTTATTTTTAGTTATTAACATTCATGTCCACAAAATTTTGAGTTCCTAATTTTCTCCCCATCTCTCCCCTTTCCCCACCCCAAAAATCCAGGCATTCTGATTACCCATCCCACCAATCTGCCTTCTCTCCTAGCACCCCTCCCTTCTCTTATCCTCATCTTCTCTCTTGTCTTGTAGGTCAAGATAAATATCTACGCCCCATTACCTGTATTTCTTATTTCCAAGTTGTATGGAAAGACAATTCTCAACATTTGTTCCTAAAACTTTGAGTTCCAACTTCTCTTCCTTCCTCCCTCCCCACCCATTTCCACTGAGAAGGCAAGCAATTCAATATAGGCTATATATGTGTAGTTTTGCAAATGACTTCCATAATAGTCATATCGTATAAGACTAACTACATTTCCCTCCACCCTATCCGGCCCCCCGTTTCTTCTCTTCTCTCTTTTGACCTTGTCCCTCTCCAAAATTGTTTACTTCTATTTGCTCCCTCCTCCTATTTGCCTTCCCTTCTGTGATCCACCCCACTTATCCTCTTCTCCTTTATTTTCCTGTAGTATAAGACAGGTTTTCATACCAAATTGTGTGTGCATATTATTCTTTCTTCAAGCCAAGTTTGATGAGAATAAGCTTCACTTTTTCCCTCTCACCTCCCCCCTTTCTCCAACATTGAAAAAGAAATTTTCTTGCCTCTTTTATGAGAGATAATTAGCCCCATTCTATTTCTCCCTTTCTCCTCCCAATATATTCCTCTCTCACCCCTCAATTTTAATTTTTTTGATGTTATCTCTTCCTATTCAACTCACCCTGTGCTCTCCGTCTATCTATCTATCTATCTATCTATCTATCTATCTATCTATCCATGTATTCATGTTCAACTTTAGTAAGTCCCCTACGATTTCTCTTTCCTGCTTACCGTTCCATGCTTCTCTTGATTCCTGTGTTTGAAAGTCAAATTTTCTTTTCATCTCTGGTCTTTTCATCAAGAATGATTGAAAGTCCTCTATTTCATTGAAAGACCATTGTTTCCCCCTGAAATATATTCATCTTTGCTAGTGTGATTCTTGGTTTTAATCCTAGTTCCTTTGAGTTCTGGAATGTCATATTAAATGCCCTTTGATCTCTTAATATAGAAGTTGCTAGATCCTGTGTTTTCCTGATTGTATTTCCACAATACTTGAATTGTTTCTTTCTACCAGCATGTAATATTTTCTCCTTGACATGGGAACTGTGGAATTTGGCTACAATATTCCTATGAGGTTCTCTTTTTTGTATCTCTTTCAGCAAGTGATTGGTGGATTCTTTCAGTATTTATTCTGCCCTCTGGTTCTAGAATATCAGGGCAATTTTCCTTGATAATTTCA
The DNA here is from genome assembly GCA_028658325.1 of Potorous gilbertii. Classification (NCBI taxonomy): domain Eukaryota; kingdom Metazoa; phylum Chordata; class Mammalia; order Diprotodontia; family Potoroidae; genus Potorous; species Potorous gilbertii. The sequence continues at coordinate 414,690,897 of CM053771.1, forward strand.
TGAAAGATGATATCTAGGCTCTTCTTTTTGGTCTTGGCTTTCAAGTAGTCCCATAATTTTTAATTTGTCTCTCCTGGTTCTATTTTTCAGGTCAGTTTTTTTCCAATGAGATATTTCACATTTTCTTGTATTTTTTAATTCTTTTGGTTTTGTTTTGTAGTTTCTTGGTTTCTCATAAAGTCATTCGCTTCCATTTGCTCCATTCTAATTTTGAGAGAACTATTTTCTTCAGCGAGCTTTTGAACCTCCTTTTCCATTTGGTTATTTCTGCTTTTCAAAACGTTCTTCTTCTCATTTTCTTTTTGGAACTCTTTTGCCAATTGAGTAAACCAATTTTTAAAGGTGTTATTTTCTTCAGCATTTTTGGGTCTCCTTTAGCAAGCTGTTGACTAGCTTTTCATGATTTTCTTGCACCACTCTCATTTCTCTTCCAAATTTTTCCTTGACCTCTCTTACTTGAGTTTTCAAAATCCTTTTGAAGCTCTGTCATGGTCTGAGATCATTGCACATTTATTTTGGAGGTATTGGAAGCCTTGACTTCCTCTGAACTTATGCATTCTTCTTCCTCATTTGAAAGGATGGATGAAAATACATGTTTACCAAAAAAATACTTCTATAGTCTTATTTTTTCCCTTTTTTGGGCATTTTTCCAGCTACTTATTTGACTTTTGACTTTGACTATTTGACTTTTGTCAAAAGGAGGGTATATTTGGGGGACCTGTAAGTTCTCAGTTCCTGCAAGGTAGCACAATCAAGGAAGAGGAGTCTACTCCTCTCCTGGCCTGTGCACTTGTCTGGGAGCAACCAAGACCTTTTCTGCCAGAATCCAGGAGTAGCAGAATTCCCTCTACTCAATTTCCTCCAGGTCAGCCATGTCAGTGCTCCTCCTCCTCACCTCAGGACTGTGCTCTGGGTTGAGATTCAAATCAGCTGCTCAATTCCCCACAGACTTTAGGAAGAGGGCAAGGACACCTTTCAGGGCTGAGGTTCCCATCAGCTGATCAATTCCCCCAGGGTCTTTAGGCTGATGGCTCCACAAAGGAACTCTGCTGTTACTGCTGCCTCCACTGCTGTTGGTGCCACCACCTGCAGCAGGTGCTAGGGAAGGACCTTGCTCCCTTATCACTCAATTTTAAAAGTTTTCTCACTGACCTTTGAAGTTGTCTTTAGTATTTGTGGTTTCAGGGATCTAGGAACAACCACTACAGCTTAGAATTCTGTCCCCGAGGCTTATCCTGTTTCTGTTCCTCCTGGTGCCGTGGCTAAGGCTGGACTGCATTCCACTCTATGCCCCATACTATAGACCTTTCCTATTGGCCTTCAAGGCTACCTTGGGCTAGAAATCTCTTTCACTTTGTCATTCTATAGCTTCTGCAGCTCTAGAATTTGTTGAGAGTCATGCTTTACAGGTATTTTATGAGCTATGGAGGAATAGTTAGTGTATGTGGATCTTTCTTCTCTGCCTTCTTGGCGCCATCCCTCAATCCAGGAACATTTAACGGCTTATTCATGTTCACAAGGATAATAAGTTAGATGACAAAGCTGGTATTTTACTTGGCATTCTGACTCAAAAATTTAGAGTCTTAAGAGCTAGTGGTCTAGATTTCCCATATTTTAATCATAAACCCACATTAGTAGTTTACTATACCCTATTTGAACATTCTTCAAATGGTCTATATTTGGGTGTCTCTTTGTCTTCCCAGCTGCATTTAAAATAATGTCTAAAAATGTTTTCTATCTTTAATAGAATTAAGGAACTTTCGTTTTACTGTTTAAAAGGAAGTAGAAATTATTATCGTGTTGAATGAGAATGTAGTACGTTTGTAAGTGATGACTCATACTTCTGTCCGAGTATTCCTGATATCACATATAAGTTGATAACACATATTAATTTCTTCAAGAGATAATCAGTCTTTTTTGTCATTGTTGTTAAACTGGAGATTTTAAATTCTCAACTCAGGTGCCCTACTTACTGTTTTTCTCTCATTTCTTCTCATGTTCCCAGATTTTCTCCATTTTCTTCAGTTAGACTTGGTCAACATCTTCTTTATATTAATAGCCTGCCTCAAATCTCTTACCATTCTAGGGAGGATACTCCCTTTAGCTTCCAAAGTAACTTTAATATATAGTTACTACCACTCCATTCCTCTGCCTTCCTCAATAAACTCTAGTGATTCTTAATGGCTATCAATACAAAATCCATTTGACAGTTATATTCATTCATTAGTTAGAGACTCTACCCTTCCTGTTCCTTTATATTTTGTTCTCTGTTATGTACAGTTTGATCCAATGACACTATCCTTTTTGCACTTCCACAAAAAATACCTATCTTTCAGCTGTGGGCATTCTTTCTATCTCTGTCCTATATCTGGCGTGTTCTTCCTTGCTCCTCATCTCTACTTCCTGGCTTCTCTGTTTTCCTTCAAATTCTAACTAAAATCTTATCTTATACATGAAGACTTTCCCTTCACTTAATACCAATAACTACCTTATTTTACTTTTGTTTTCCTATTCTGAATACATATTATTTGTGCATATGTACAACATATCTTGTCCTCTCTCATTAGATTGTGAATTCCTTGCCTCTTTCAGCATGTACTATGCTTATCACAGTGCCTGGTAAATAGTTGTTGATCATCTTTCATTTTCATAAAGGGCCAATGACATCATGGAATGATATCTCTAGTTGCTTGTTTAACATACTTTGGGTAGATAGATCCTACATCAACAATGGATTTGAGATGTATTTGTTGCTCTCAACCTGGATTAGCCCATCTACCAAGATAGTTTTATTGGGGTGTTGCCATTGCACATACTGTAGTTTTTGGAGTCACTGATGAGAGCTGGGTGACAGATGGACACCAAAGGCAGATGAACAGTCATGAAAAGGGCTCAGCAATAAATAACACCAGAGTTGCTAATCCTCCCTGAATATGCCATACATACCATTACTACTACTGCTACTGCTACTACTACTACTACTGCTGCTGCTGCTGCTGCTGCTGCTGCTGCTACTATTGCTACTACTACTGCTACTACTAATAATATAGAGTCATATAGCATTTTGGAGTTAGAAGGCACTTTATTACATTTGACTATTGAAGCAAGAGTGCAGGAAAAAGAACCCCTACTGTGATACTTAATATTTATGTGACCAATGTTTTCGATTCATTTTTCAAGATGGAGGTCATACTAGGTGACTTTTAAATTCCTTTATGTGACAAAATCCATGATACCAAAAAGTTATTCTCAGTCAAGTAAGCAAAACCTATTTAATTTCCATTTCACATTTTCCTTAAGGAATTTAAAATTAAGGATTATTAAGTGGTTTGTCCAAAATATGTTGTGTGTGGTTTGTCGTTGATTCTTGAAGAGGACAATGACATCAGGAAGATGATAACATGACTTTGATTTGGATGAGGGAAGTCTGTGCAATGTCACAAGCCTCACTTTCTCCCCCAGGTTCATCTGGGTCCAGTGGTCAGATTATTCATTAGGACAATGGAAATGGCCCAAGATGCAGTGGGAGATGTTGGCCCTTTTAAGCTAAGGCCTTTTCTGGTTCTCACTTCGAATGAGGCAATGTCCATTCAGTGAATAGACTTTTTAAATAAATGGGTCAAGAGATGGTCCTTTTAATAAAAAAAATTCCCTAAAGAGAAATATTTACTATTTACATTCACTCTGAGCCATCAGGGCCCCAAATTAACCATTAAATGGTGCTTTGGCAGGGATGTACTTTTGTCCAATCCTTGAGATCCAGAGTGAATGGGGTTTAAGGCTTAGTCCTAGAGAAAGAAATCTATCTAGTAAAGATTATTAGAGTATCAAAATTTGCCTTCTTTTGAGCAGACCATCCTCAGGTAAAGAAAAGTGAGTAGTGGAGAGGATTGAATGGAGGAGAGAGGGGACCTTCACCCCCTTTAAGCTAAAGTCTTTTTAGTCTTTTCAAGTTCTGAGTGAATAGCAAAAAACTAATCTAGTATTTGAATGCAAATCTTTTCAATTCTATTCTCCCTCTCTCTCTCTCTCTGTCTCTTTCTCTGTCTCTTTCACCAGACAACTGTCCCTCTCTGATAAGCATCAGTCAACTCTCAATTATATCCTTGAAACACATTCAAAATATTATACTTTCCAATTGGTAATATGAAGTCTTTATATCAGCATTGTTGTATCCCTTGGCTAGGTTGCCCTGATAAGGCTCATCTTCTGAGGAGAAATAAGAGTTTTAAATGAATCTGTCCATATTGTAAATGTCACAAATTTCATTCCACCATCATGCTCATTTTACTGTGTTGGATAACTTCCAAAGAATTCATTCAGTTTATTTAGAGATACATGATCTCATCTATTTATTGACTTGGATGAATTCAGCTATAAAGATTACTTATTCTAAGGCATAACTGTTGAAAAGGAACTCACTAATCTGCTGATTATATCAATACTTACTACTTTTCCTTTTACATCTTCATTAAGATTGGATTTTTAAATATTTTTTAAATATATTCTTGTCACCTTCTTTTGTAATTCTAATGGAAATAGATCTGTTTTCAGTTAGTGGAAATGTTAATTTAGTCAAATGATTTTTGGGGTGGTACTACTGAAAAGCAGTGAAATAGAACTGAACACCAAAACAATCCTGTCACTTGATATCTAAATTTCATCTTCACAAGGTATCTCTGTGTATTCAAAGAAATAAAATAAGGGAAGACAATTGGCAAGTACATACACTGTTACCTTGAAATTCAAAATAAAAATGATTCAAAGTACAAAGGTGAAGACAAAGAAGATAATGGGCTTGAACAGCTTTATTTTTAGTACATTGTCCATATACTACAATAAAAAGCCTTGGTAAAATATTAGGGAAAGAAATAGAGATAAATTAAACTATTCATATATGAACCGTAAAGATAAAGACAGAATATCACTTTTTTTCTTTCCTATGCCATTTAAAATAATAAAATTTTAAAAAGAGCTGCAGCCTGTCTTTATTAGTGTTTGGAATGAGGAAGGTTGGTGGAAGATGAGGGACTAGAAGGGCATGAAGGTCAGGTAATGGTGATAATGGAGAAGGAGGTGGAAGTGGGCAGTGCAGAGTGTTGACATCTGGTTTCTTGCAAGGAAGTGGCTGTGCTAATTAGCTATGCCCAGCTTTTCATCAACAGTCTCTCTGAACCTTTTGAAACTCTTCTGTGACCTCGTGGCTAAAGTTCCTGACCCACACTATGAGAAACACTCAACCTAAACAGGCACAAATTGTTCAAAGCTGCCATACTTATTTCTAATCTAACAAATGGCTTATAAAGTTAAATTTAGAAAGTTAGAACTATGTGCCCTCATTGACATGTGTGAAAGAATTGTACCTCACTTTTTAAGTTGAATAATCATTGCTTAAAATGAATAAAAAACAAATTTGAAGGAAGTCTATAACTGAAAACTGATATCAATTAATGCAACAGCAAGAATAATTTGGCCAAGATTATTTTTAAAACTAATCTTTCACAAATCAAGAGGTATTATATAGAGCTACAGTCTAATCTTTATCATCTTATTCAATGCTAAATATTAAATTTCACCTAGAAATTAATTTAAATGCATAAAAATCCAAGTACTTTTGTTTTGAATGTGAAAGAAACTCTGATAAATTATAAGTGACATTAGCACAGAAGAGGAATTGTTATTCATAGACAATCTTTACCTAATGACAATTGTCATGTTCTAATTATAATGAAATGGCTACTAGAAGACTTTATTGATGAAACTAATTAGAAAAAGTGCTGAAGTTTAGGACACACACAAAATACACACACACATATACACATATGTATATAGCTATACTTACATATTATATCTATCTGTCTATCTCTATATATCTATATTCATATGATAGAAGAAATTAACATTCTAGATAATTTCACATTTTGAATATAATTCATTTAAATAATAATATTAAAAATAATCTTTAAAATAGAAAATGATTATGTACTATCACCATATTAATATACCCATATTTTCTAAGACATTGAAATATATTAAGGACCAAATAAATTTTCATTGTAATATTCAGTTTCCCATTACATTCCCTCCTCCTTTTCCTATCAGGGAGCCATCTTATATAATGAATAGCATTTAAGACAAAAAAGAAGGAAAACATCAGTATGATTGATCAATATATAGAATGTCTGAAAATATGCACCGTATATAATACTTGTGGATTCTTATCTATTAGAAAGGGTACAATGGGAATATCCTATTTCTCTATCAAGGTATCTTTGCTCCTTATAGTTTTGCATCACTCAGTTTTAATTTTGAATGTGGGTACATTCTTTATTATTTAATTTATTTTTACTTTTCAACATTCACTTCCACAAGATTTTGAATTCCAAAATTTATCCACATCTCTTGCCTCCCCCACCCCCAAAACAGCATGCATTCTGATTACCCCTTTCCCCAATCTACCCTCCCTCACTCCCCCCCCATCCACTTCCTTCTATTTTCCTGTAGGACAAGATTGATTTCTATACACCATTGCCGGTATATCTCATTTCCCAGCTGTATGCAAAAGCAATTTTTAACATTTCTTTTTAAAACTTTGAGTTCCATATTCTCCTTTTTTCTCCATCCCCAACAACCCAAGTTGAGAAGACAAGCAATTCAATATGGGTTATACATGTATGGTCATGTAAAACATTTTCATAATAGTTATGCTCTGAAATACTATTTTCCTCATCCTATACCACCCCCAATTATTCTGTTCTCTCCTTTGAGCCTGTTCCTCCTCAAAAGTGCTTGCATCTGAGTACTCTGTTCCCCTATTTGCCCTCCCTTCTGTTATTCCTACTTCTCTTTTCCTCTTCCCCTTATTTTTGTGTAGAATAAGATAAAAATCGATATCCAGTTGAGTGTATATGTTATTCCCTCTTTAAATCAAATTAAATGACAGTAAGTTTCACTTTTTGCCTCTCTTCCCTTCCACTATAAAACTCTTTTATGTGAGATAATTTGCCCCATTTTACCTCTGCCTTTCTCCTTCTCCCAGTAAATTCCTCTCTCTCACCCTTTAATTTTATTTTTCAAATATTATCCCCTTCTTATTCAATTCACCTGGTCTCATGAGTTACAAAAACCATCTTTCCATATAGGATTATAAACATTCCAACTTTAATAAGTCCCTTATGGTTTCTCTTTCCTGTTTACCTTTTCATGCTTTTCTTGAGTGTTGTATGTAAAAGTCAGATTTTCTATTCAGCTCTCATCTTTTCATAAAAAAATGCATAAAAATGTTCTATTTCATTAAATTACCATTTTTTCTCCTGAACTGTTATACTCAGTCTTACTGGTAAGTGCTTCCTGGTTTTAATTCTTTGATCTCCAGAATATCATATTTTAAGCCCTCTGATCCATTATTGTAGAAGCTGCTAAATCCTGTGTAATTCTGATTGTGTTTCCAAAATATTTGAATTGCTTCTTTCTGGCTGCTTGCAACTGACCTCGGAAGTCTGGAATTTGTCTACAATATTTCTAGGAGTTTTCCTTTTGGGATCTCTTTCAAGAGGGGATTGGTGGATTCTTTCCTTTTCTATTTCACCCTCTGGTTCTAGAATATCAAGGCAGCTTTCCTTGATAATTTCTTGAAAGATGATGTCTAGACTTTTTTTTGGTCATGGCTTTAAAGTAGCCCAATAATTTTAAAATTATCTCTCCTGGATCTATTTTCTAGTCAGTTGCTTTTCCAGTGGGATATGTCACATTGTCTTCTATTTTTTTTAATTCTTTTGGTTTTATTTTATAATTTCTTGATTTCTCATAAAATCATTAGTTTCTATTTTCTCCATCCTAATTCTGAAGGAATTATTTTCTTCAGTGAATGTGTGGGCCTCCTTTTCCATTTGTTCAATTCTTCTTGTTAAGTCATTCTTTTCCTCCTTGGTATTTTAGACATCTTTTGCCATTTGGGTTAGTTTATTTTTTTAAAGTATTATTTTCTTCCCCTTTTTTTGGATCTCCTTTAGTAAGTTGTTGACTCACTTTTCATGATTTTCTTACATCACTCTCATTTCTCTTCCCATGTTTTCCTCACCTTCTCATACTTGATCTTGAAAATCCTTTTTAATCACTTCCATGATCTGTGACCAATTCATATTTTTCTTAGAGGTTTTGGGCTTAAGAGTTTTGACTTTGTTGTCTTTTTCTGGTTGTATGTTTTGATCCTTGTCACCAAAATAAAATTCTATAGTATAATTTTTCTCCTCCACTGTTGCTCATTTTCCCACTAATTACTTGACTTTTTAACTCTTTGTTAAGGTCAGTGTGGAGGGTGTACTATCCCAAGCTTCAAGAGTTTTGTGTAGATATTTTCAGAGATAATTCTAGGGACCTGTAAATTTTCAATTCTTCCAAGGTGGTATGATCCAAGGAGAGGTCTTTACTCCTCTCCTGACCTATGCACTGATCTATGAGTGACCACAAGCACTCTTTTCCTCTTTGGTACTGTGAAGATGCCCTCTCCACTGTCATGACAAGATCCAACCCTCCAGCATTCCTCCTTACCCCAGGACCACCACTCAGGACTGTGACCCAGATTCAGATATGGGCAAAGCAAGATAATCCTTCTGCAAAAGCAGTAAAGAGATCGTTGCAATGCCCCTCTCATAATATGCTAATACCCCTCCACTCTCTCTTGTCTAGAGCTCCAGAAATAGTTGTAGCCACCACTGTTGTCAGGGAAGAGGGGGAAAGCAGACTGTGCTCCTCTCTCACCCAGAAGGTCCATTCCCAACTTTCCTACTGACCTTCTAAGCTGTCTTTGACATTTGTCTGTTGAGAAATCTGAAAACTGCCCTAACTACCAGTGATTCTGTGTCCTGAGGTCTGTTCTGGGTTTACTGGGGCCTACCAGGTCTGTGCTTATGTGTCTCAAAATGAACTGCACTTCTCTCTGGTGCCACAGACCTTTCCTGTCAACCTTCCTGGTTGTCTTGGGCTGGAAATTTGTTTTACTCTGTCATTTTCTGGATTCTGCTGTTCAAGAATTTGTGTAGAGTCATTTTTCCAGGCATTTGGAGGAGTTTAGAGGAGAGTTCAAGTAAGTCCCTGCTTTTACTACACCATACTGGCATCACCCTTGGTGCACTTATTCTTTTCTTTTACATGATTGTAATATTAGTGTCTATTTGCTTTCTTACTTCACTTTGCATCAAACTATATGTCTTTTCCCATGATTCCCTTCCCTTCTCATTTCCTACAACACAGGAATATTCCTATAAAATAATGTATCAAAGTTATTTAGCCATGCCCAAAGAATAGATATCTACTTTCTAATCTCTGTCATCACAAAAAAATTGCTTCTATATTTTGGATTTTCTTATCAATGGCCTGCTTGAGTTGTAAGTGATGGAATTACTAGGTCAAAAGATATAAACATTTCAGTAACTTTATTAGACAGTTTTAATTTGCTTTCCAAAATTATTCCAGTGATTCACAACTCTACTAACAATACATTATTGTGCTTACCTTTCCACAACTCTTTCAATATATATCATTATCAGTTTTTGTCATTTTTGATAGTTGAGCAAGGCAAGGTGAAACCTGAGGATTATTTTGTTTGGCATTTCTTTTATTATTGGTGAGTACACATTCTTTCATATAGTAGTTGACAATCAGCAACTCCTATTTTGAGATTCTTTGTTTATATTCTTTGATCAATTGTCTATTAGAAAATGGAATTTTGTTTTATATAACTCCAATTCCAAATCCTAGATGCATTAACTTTAATTTTTCCATGGATGTTCGAGGTATAAAATCTGCTTCCCTTATCATTTTTGGTGTGAATTTTAATATTAAGATCAATTAAATATTTTGAATCTATTCTGAAATATGCTATAACTTGTGTTCTAAGTCAAATATCTGCCAAATTGCTCTCTAGTTTTCCTAACCATCTTGTCAAATCAACTAAGTAACCCTTAAGAAATTTATACTTTTAAAGTTCTATGAAATCCTAGATTATTGTGTTCCTTCTATCCTGATTCTGTTCAGACTTGTTAGTTTCGTTGTTCTGTTTTACCTTTAACCAGTATCAAATACTTGTTTTTGTTTAGGTTGTGTTTGTCCTTTGTTGTCAAAAAGGACCATGACATCAACGTGATGACATGACTTACAGTTGACTTTGATTTGATTGAAGGAGGGCTGTTAAGGTCACCAACCTCACCTTCTTCTCCTGAGCCACCTGGGTCCAGTGAACTGATATTCATCAGGACAACTGGAGGTGACCCAAGATGCAATGTGAGACCCTGGTCCTTTCAGGCTAAGGTCTTATCACATTCTCACTTTCACTGCGGTATCTCTTGCCTAGTATTTTTAAGTGAAGCATCAAATCATTACCAAGTTATAGTTCAATCTATTCATCTTATTCATTTTGCCTTTTTCATAATTGTTATTGCTATTATTTCCAGATTTATGTCAAGATAGCAATACAAGGAGGAATCCTTATTTTATTTCCATATTTATTGAGAAAGGTTGTAGCATCTTCCCCTTGCATATGAGGCATCTTATAGTTTGAGGGAGATATTTTATGCTTAAAAAAGGATTCGTCTATAGGCATACATTTTTTTTTGCATAAATGAGTGCTGTGTTTTGTCAAAGATTCTCTTACATCCACTGAGTTAATCATGTTTGTTTTTTTTTTAATTTTTAATATGATTAATCATGTTAATTTTTCTCTAATGTGGAAATACCTTTGCATCCTGGCATAACTACTACCTGTCCATGATAAATGATTGCTAATATGAATTACCATGATGTGGCATTTTTTAAAATTTCTGAATAGCTATTCATTAATGATATTAGTTTAGAATTATTTTTATCCATATAGGTTCTTTTCCTTTTTGTTTTTTATCTCCTTTGCAATACAGACCTAGTAGTGGTATTAATAGGTCAAATGGAATACATGGTTTTATAGCCCTTTAGTCATAGTTTCAAATTCCTCTATAGAATGGTTGAATCAGTTCACAACTCCACCAAACACTGTGTCAAAGTCTCATTTTTCCCACATTCCCTCCAACATCTGTCATTTACCTTTTCTCTCCTATTAAAAAATCTAATAGGTATGAGTTAGTACCTCAGAATTACTTTAATTTGCATTTCTCCAATCAATAATGAGTTATTTTTTAAGATAGCTTAGCTTATTTCATCGAAAACAGATCTTTTTTTGATCATTTATTAATTATAGAATGGCTTGTATTTTTATAAATTTGAGCCAGTTCTCTATCTGTTTGAGATTGAGGCCTTTGTCAGAGAAACTTCCTTCAATTTTTTTTCACAATTACTCTTTTTTTTTTTTTTTTTTTATTAAATTTTTATTTTATTTATAAATGTTCTACAATCACTTCCTTAAAATTAAGATTTTATACCCCCACACCTACCCCCCCTACCCCCCTCCCTCCCCATGACAGCATACAATTTTGTATA
>CM053771.1:414702862-414717163 GCA_028658325.1 Potorous gilbertii
CAAATCAGATGCTTTCTTTTTGGTGGAGAAGAGTAGAAGGCTCTGGGACTCTGGCATGGGGAATAACAAAGAAAAGAGATTCAGGACCACTGTAGGGGAGGGATATTGGAATCTGACTATTTTTGTTGCCTAGATAGTTGAAAAAGGGGAAGATATCAAACTCCTGGAAAGAATCATGCAGATGCCCTTTCCAGTAAAAGGCAAATTGGAAAAATATAACCACCAATTTATTTCCCATTGCTATAAAATCCTTAAGAAAGTAACCTATATAAGCATCAAGGGCCTCCTCAGTGAGATTTGAGAGGGGAACAAGAAAGTTTACCTAGCCCAGTTACATTTGTCAGCAGACCTTACCTTTGCTGTCATGCAACTGACCAAAATGTATAGGAAATACATGATTTTGTTGGGTTTATTATTTTTAAGTGGAATCTATTTCAGAAGAGCAAAATGCTGCCTGCAAGGTAGAATCTCACAATAGAAATTAAGAGAGATAATTTGGATGATCCATTCATGGTACAATGAAAGGAGTCCTGGATTTGGGATCAGAGGATCTGGGTTCAAATCCTGCCCCTGATATTTACAAACTCTGTGACTTTGGGCAAGGTCACTCAACGTCTTTGCTTTCTCATCTATAAAATGAGGGGAATGGACCTGGTGACCTCTTAGGTCCCTTCCAAGTGTAGGTCTATGAACCTGATTATAGAATGAGGAATAAAATTGGGAGATGAACACTCATTCAAGGTGTTTGCCAAGGTGATAGAGGGTGTACAATGCAGAGTACTTGTTGAATAATATAAGAAGACTTAATGAAAGAGAGTATTCATTTAGAACTTTAGGATTGGATCCTCACAACAATACTGTGAAGTAGATGCTATTACTATTCCCATTATATAGATAAGGAAATGGAGTCAGAGAGTGGTGATGTGCCTTATCCAGAGTCACAGAGCTAGTATATTTCTCAGGCAGGATTTGAACTTAGATCTTCCTGACTCTACATCAAGTGTTCTACCCACTGCACAACCCAGCTGTCAAAAGAGTCTGTGATGTCAGATGGAAACTCATATATAAAGTAGTAGCCAGGCCTTATAGGACTGCTTGAGGACTGCTGGTGGTTTGCTCAAAGCTAAAGAGATGGAAAGGATCAGAGATAGTATTTAAACCGAAGTTTTCCTGACTTACTCCAAGTCTATTCACTACATCACATCGCCTCTGGTTCTTACCATCTAACATGGTTATAGAATTAGGCTGCTGTCTAATCATACTCCTTTTTTGATGCCTTTATGGAATACCAGACAAAGGATCCTGTTTTTTAGTTTTAGCTTTCCTTGAGAGCAGGTATTTTTAATCTAAAATCCATAGCTCTCCTCATGGACAGATTTCAGGGGTCCATGAATTTGGATGAGAAAAATTACATCTTTATTTTCATTAACCTCTAACTGAAAATTAGTATTTCCTTCAAATGTGATTTGAAAAGAAAAACATTCTGAGAAGGGACCTTTCAGTTTCACCTGACTACCAAAGGGTCCATGACACATACAAAAAATTTAAAACCCCTGCTCAGGTTTACTTCATATATAAAAATTGTGAATTCAATAGTATATTGTTTTCAGGAAACATTATAAAAAGAGAGAAACACATAAAAAAATAAGGAGGAGGAGTAGAATTTAATATTTAAAAAAGAAGAGATTGTAATTATGATCTGAGATAAAGTTAAATTTTAAGTAGATTTAAATGAAAGTGAAAAATAGAGAAACTACATTACATATTGCAATATTATTTAATATTGTTTTAGGCCATTTAAAATACCTAGACAATATAAAATACCTGAGTGTATACCTCATAAAACAGATACAGGAACCATATGAACACAAACACAAAACACTTTTTATACAAATAAACTCAGCTCTAGATAATTGAAGTAATATTTATTGTTCATGGGTAGGTAAAGTTAATATAATTTTTTAAATGACAGTTTTACCTAATACATTTATTCAATATCCCAATTAGTTTACTAAAAAAGTATTTTACTGAGTTAGGAAAAAAAACCATAACAAATTTCATTTGGAAGAACCAAAAGTCAAAAACTTCAAAGAAACTAGGGGAAAGAAATGTAAAGGAAGTAGATTCAGCAGTATCAGACCTTAAACCATATTAGGAGGTAAGAGCATTGTTGAAGTACAAAAAGAATAATTCTGATTATTTTAAATAAAAATGTTCTTGCATAAATAAAACCTATATAACCAAGAATAGAAGGAATGTAGAAAACTGGGGGAAAAGTTTCATAAACAGTCTCTCAGATAGGATGGGACTGGGTTGGAATATTACTGTGGTGTAGGAAATGATGAGCCGGTTGATTTAGAAAAACATAGAAAGACTTTGACTTACAAAGGAAGATGGTGTCCACCTTCAGAAAAACAGAAGACAGGGAAATAAGCATAGTATAGCCTTACATATATGCATATGAGTATATATGTCTATGTTTATAGATACCTATGTATATGTATGTATATATATACTTCATATATATGTAAGTATACACACACACACACACACACATATATATATATATACATATATATATATATATATATATGTATATATATATATATACTTCATATGTGCTGTATCTCTTGTTTCACATTCCTATTGGTATGACTTATTTTCCTTCTTAAGGAGAGCCGTTTGCTCATTCTTATTTGACATGTGGTCCACTATGACACCACCATCTTTTTCAAGTGCCCTTGGGGAACTTGGGGCCAGCCACTCCTAGGGGTTGACCAAATACTACTTCCTCATGACTCAGTACACTAACATTCTACTGAGGCATCTGTCCAGACAGCCAAAGCGTATTGCCCCATCTCAGGCTGTGACATGCTTGTAACTTCTGCATAATAAAAGGACTATTCATGTCTCCAAATGAGACTGGAAACGTAAATAAACAAAGTCATGAGTGCAGGTAGGTGGGACCTTTAAAATTTCCTTTCGCAGACAGCACGAGAAAATTGGGCAAAATGCCTTTGAAAATAGAGACCTCACTGGTCTTTGATCCTGCTGAGTGTTCCTGTACATAGGACAGTAAAGTGAGTTTGTGTTCATCAGATTTCTCCATCTAGGTAATGGCTAGACAGCTTCAAAGACTAGTAGGGACCCCTGTGTCTGACTGCTCCACAAGCAGTAAATTGTGAAGGCAAAGCCTTTAGGAGCCAAGGCGAGGAAGCTGTTAGGAGGAGGGATCAGTCCAACTGACAGAGTCAAAGCTCCTCTGATCCCCTCAGCTCCCAAGAGTAAAGCATCTGGTCTGGCATGGCCCACCAAACATGGCTTGGCTAGGATGGGGTCCAATTCCAGGCATCACAGCAGGCAAAGGTTTGAGGACACAGAATTGGGGAGGCAGGGTTGAATAGCGGACCACAGCTCAACTCCAAGGAGATAAAGAGTTGGCACTGATTAAGGCTCACAAAGCACTTTACATGTATTATCTCATTTCATCCTGACAAGCTTGGGAGGTAGGCACTTGATAAGTGTGTCAATTTTACAGATGAGGAAACTGACACAGAGAAAGGTAAAGTGTCTTACCTAGGGTCACACAGCTAGTAAATCCTGAAGCAGAATTTGAACTCAAGCCTTCTTAACTTCAAATCCTGGTCACTATCCACTGCATCACCTACCTGTTAAAGAAGGAAGGAGGGAAGGAAAGAAGGAAGGAAGAGAGGAAAGAAGAAAAAACCAGGACATGGTAACTCCGGAGTCCTGTCTTTTGTTAAGAGGTTTTGCACCCCCATTTGGAAACCCCAAATGGAGTCATGAAGAGTCAGACAGGAGTGAAAGACGACCAAACCACAACAATCATGAGAAAGCTTTGTTTCACGCTGACCTTAACTTGCCTTCACGAGGCTTTCCTCCATTGCTCCATTTCACTCTCTTAGGCTAAGGAGGCTAAGACTTTGTTCTTTATATAACGCTACCTGAATGATTCGCTCCCTTAACCAAGCCAGTATCAGCTCCCACAAACCATGTTAGAAAACAAGCATGTGACCAAAAATTTTCCATTTGATTAAATCCAATTCAATAAGCAATTATTAGACACCTACTGTTTGTAAGGGACTGTGCTAGGTGCTGAAATAAAGAAGTAAAAAACGAAAAACAGCCCCAGTCCTCAAGGATTATTCACCTTCCTGGTTGATGAAATGTGGTCCTTGTTGGATTGTCAGAAAGGTCATGGTAATTTTCTTTTTCCCAATTTCAAGCCCTGGGCTTGGGATAAGATAGTCACTAAGTATCGTATGTTCCCAAACCATTCCATTCTGTCCAATTCAATTCTATCCAACAAATGTGTTTATTAAGCACCTACCATAATAAGGAACTAGAGTAAGCAAAAACAAGGAAAAAAACCCAACCCAATTGCTGTCTTCAAGTTTATATTCTGGGTGTCTTACCTCTGTGATGCCAAAGTGTATACTGTGAAAAATCTGGTGACTGGCTGAATTCCTCATTTCCTGTTGGAGATGGAGCACATCCTTAATGTTGTCTATGGCCTCATGGGTGCTCCCGAGATAGCATAAGACTCAAAGGAAAGCTCCTGGACCATTAGGTTTCTCAACCACAGAAGGAGTTTTTGCCTTTTGCACGTGTGTGTCTATGTGTGTTAGGGAGTTTTGCAGTGCATGGAGCCCTGGGCACGGAGTCAGGAAGACCTGAGTTCAAATCTGACTTCAGACACTTGTTAGCCTTGGGCAAGTCGCTGAAATTCTGTGTGCCTCAGTTTCTTGATCTTTAAAATGAGAATCATAACGGATCTACCTCCCAAGATAGTTGTGAGGATCCAAAGGAATAATATTTGTAAGGTGTCTCACGCAATGCCTGGCTCACAGTAGGTACTCCAAACGCTATTTGATGTTGCTGTTGCCATTATTATGTCACAGACCTCCTCGGCAGTCTGGTAAAACCTGTGGACTCTGCAGAATCATGTTTTTAAGTGAATAAAATTATAAAATTTATAGACAACAATACAGGAATAAGATTATCAAAATATTTATTAAAAAGTCAAATTCATAGACTCCAGCTTAAGAAATTTCCACATCCATGGAAAGATTTGAATGAGTGCATGGATGGATGGGGGTGGAAGGTCTTAGATCTGTGCACTGATGAAATAACAAACTTTCCAAAGTCTCAAAGAAGGACCGGAGGTGAGATGATGGAGTACAAGCCATGACTTAGCTGGGGTGAGGATGGCAGCACTGTAGAAGCTATGTGGCATCAACAGTAGCAGCAAAACCAAGCAGAAGCAACAGAAACAAGAAGCGGCAGCAGCAGCCACTTTGGGAGTTCGTGGCCCAGGGATGTTAAGGGCATCCGACAACTGGTCAGAAAGAGATTAGAAGAGATTCTCTGTTAGCCCAGGTACAGCTGGCACTGACTGGCGTCCCTGAGCCTTAGTTTCCTCATCTGTAAATTGAGAGTCATTCAAGCCAGTAACCTGTCCTCTGTGCTGCTGAATACTTCCCCCCTCCTCCATCTTAATAATTTGCCTTGGGGCATCCATATTTAACAACTGGTTCTCTGAAGATAAAAGAAATCCAGGCACCACACACTGTTAAATTTATCTGAATCATTAACATTTTTTTCCATCCCTTTGTTAAGTCTAGAGTCCAGGAGTGGGGAACCTATTCCCTTGAAGCCACATGTAGCCTTCTAGGTCCTTGGGCAGGGCTATTTGACTAAGTCCAAGTTTTACAGAACAAATCCTTTTATTAAGGTAATTTGTTCTGTAAAATTGGATTCAGTCAAAGGGATGCACTTGAGGCCCTAAAAGGTCCTCAAGGCTGAAGGTTCCCCATCCCTAGAATTCTAGACAATCCACCAAGTCAAGTTCTGAGTTTCTTGTTTGCCAGTTTGGGACGTGTAAATACTCCCACTGAAAAGTTATCAAGGGGCCCAAGCACACTCTTACTCTATGAGCAAAGTAACCAGGAACATTTTTTTTTAAAGCAGCAACTCACATGGTCAGGTTAGCTCCATGAGGGCAGGGATCACACTTCATAAATCTTTGGCCATCTTTTGCCCTTCCCTCAGCTGCTTTCTATCCTTTTCAGGATGGCAGTTAAGTGGTACAATGGACAGAGGGCTGGTATTGAAAGCAGGAAGACCTGAGTTCAAATCCTACATCAGACACTTACTTAGCAAATCTCATCATCCTCTTCAGCCTCAGTTTCCTTATCCATAAAATGAATAACCTTACAGAGTTGTGAGGAGCAAATGAGATCATGTATTTAAAGATCTTTGCAGACCTTTAAGCATTATGGAAATACTAACTATTCTTAGACATTTAGAAAGACCAGATCTTCACTGGGATTTCTAGGTGGGAGCTAGGGCAGAGGAGAGTACTTCCATCTTATCAAATTTGATTTTTATTGATTCTTATTGCCTCACATTTTTCAAACACACAAGATTATTTTTTGCAAAAGTGTTTTAAATTTTTTTAAATTACATAGCTTACTCTTTTTTTTTGCATTTCTCTAGTTAGTGATTTTTTTCCCTAATTTTTATTTATTTATTTTTAGTTTTCAACTTCATTTCCACAAAATTTGAGTTCCAAATTTTCTCCCAATCTCTCCTCTCCCCCCACACCATAACACCTTGCATTCTGATTACCCCTTCCCACAATATGCCCTCCCTTCTATCACATCCCTTCCTTCCCTTAACCCCCCCTCCATCTTCTCTCTTTTCTTGTAGGGCAAGATAGATTTCTATACCCCTTTACCTGTATTTCTTATTTCCCAGATGTATGCAAAAACAATTCTCAACATTCATTCCTAAAACTTTAAGTTTCAACTTCTCTCCCTCCCTCCCTCCCCATCCATCCCCACCGAGAAGGCAAGCAATTCAATATAGGCTGTATAAGTGTAGTTATGCAAACGACTTCCATAATAGTCATGTTGTGAAAGACTAACTATATTTCCCTCCATCTATCCTGCCCCCCATTTATTCTGTTCTATCTTTTGACCTTGTCCCTCCCAAAAGTGTTTACTTCTGATTACTCCCTCCTCCTATTTGCCCTCCCTTCTATCATTCCCCTCACCCCACTTGTCCCCTTCTCCCCTACTTTCCTGTAGTGTAAGATAGATTTTCGTACCCAATTCCCTCCTTAAGCCAAATGTGAAGAGAATAAGTTTCAAAAAGTGTTTTAAATTTTAGCAGTCATTTTTTTGAGGCCATCTCCCCCTTCCATCCCTGGATGAGATGCTAGTATTCAGAGGGTTGGTATGCAGGGTTGTGTGTTCCACAAAGGCATTCACTTTGCTTGGCCCTCTGGGGCTTGTCTATTAAAGCCAATGCTTTAGGCCAACACCCCTAGGATCAGGGTCAGGCTGATGTAGTATGCTGGGCCATGAGAGGGATGTGCACAGCTGAAGTCACCCTCGGGCCACACCCAAAACACAGAAGGCCCTAGCAAACAAAGCAGTCATTCTTTGGATATACGTTTTCTCAGGGGCTATGATTTAAATTTTGACTGTGTTGTTTCTTGGTTTGCTTCCTGGAAAAAAAAATGCAGGACCCAAGGGGAGAAAGGAATCAAGTTTAGCATCTGTCTAGTGGACAAGGGGCAGATTTACAAATGTTTACTCCCTGTAGCATTGCTGGGAGCAGAGGGTCTCTCTCCTGGAGTCAGACTCTTGGAGCAGAAATGGCTCAGCCATGTTTTTATGAGAATTTTCCAGCAGATCCCCCAATGGACTGTGCGTTCTAGTCAAAATTTACTTCACAGGGTGAATTACTCCTACATATCCTAAGTCTTAGGACAGAGATTAAGCTTGGTGTGGGCACCCATGACTATTCAAAAACATTTCTGACTGTTCTAATTTTTCAAAAACAAAGGTCAAGCTCTTACAGTAGGTACCTAAGAGAAGGTGTGTACAACCCCTTTGGAATACCCTGAGTCTTAGCAAGAGAAGAGACAGAGAAGGCATGGTTTCTTTCTTGGATGGGAAAGCAGAAAGACAGAAAAAAGAAAAAGGAAGGGGAGAAACATCTTGGGGCAAACAGCTATTGGCATATGTTTCTCACAATGAAAGGAAAAGGAATGGATGACTATCCAAAGGGGACAGGGAGCCCAGAAACATTGCCCTGGAATCATTAATAGTTTTGAGCTCAAGTTCAGGCATTTGGAACATCTTTTTGCAATGAGATAGGGGATCAGCTCAATAAATAAATAATGTTAGCAGTTTGGGGTAGCTTAGTAATACAAACTTTGGGTGCATGCCAATATGACAGAAAAGCTTTCTATATAAAAAAAAAATACACAACTGGTGGGTGGAGCAGTTTATACATCTCAAGTCTTCGATTGGAGCTATTGGAAGGGAAATTGATTCGGTGAGTCGGTACATTCATATCATCTGGCTTTCTCACACCACATTTTTCCGGCAGGCCTGTGGCACAAGAGACACAAAGGCTTATGAGATATTTAAATCACTGGCCGCCACAGTTTTCCTCCTCCTGGCTCTGAACTCCAGAGAGGCCCACATTTTGGGCTTCAGTTGATAAAAGACAGATCCTGAGAATTATTTATTTTGCCCTCTCTCCTTCTAGGGTTTCTATTTAATGGGATGGATTCATTTGGTGCCATTTTCTGCTCCACTTGGAGTTTGATCCCATGAAAAGTCAGAATCATAACGGGTAATGCCTCACCCAGTTTGTGAGTAATGGTAGGATGCTTTATGGGACTGACCTTTTCAGGGTTCTCACTTTGGATTGGCCAAGCCTTTCTTCTCCTCTCTCACAGTTTACTTATAACAGTTATTAATGAGGAAGGGAGAGATGACTAGCCCAGTCCAGGGGCAGAAAACAGAGAAAGAAAAATTGTCCCTGTCGAACATCTAACATTTGCCCCCAAAATACTATATTTATTAAGCTTTCCAACAATATCCGAGTTTTTAAAGTTCCTTGTTAGAATAAGAAAGGACACATCATAAATCCACTCTTGTGGGAAAAAAAAAACTGGTATGAGAAATTGAAATGGGTCCAGCCAACAGTCACTGACTCCTTTTTCCCACCTTCTCAATCCCCACTTAGATCTTAATCTTACCCACCTTATATGCAAGAAATTCTAGAAACCTTGGCATGCAAAGGAAGTGCATAAAATGCTTAATGACCAGCTCAGTACAATCCCACAAAATCACATCTGGGTCGGAGAATGGTTTTTGGATAACAGCACGATGGAGGAGCGATATCGGTGGGCTCAGATAGGAGAGCTAGGCTCTGGTACCAAGTGCCACAAGCCAGCTGTGTTACCTTGAGTAACCCTGGTGCGGTGGAGGGAGGTCTGGGTGTGGAGTCAGAGGACCTGCATTTAGATACAACATTTATTAACCTTGTGATTTAGGGCAAGTCTCATCAGCCTTTCTGGACCCCTGTCCTCACTGGTAAAAATGAAAGGGTTAGGTTAGGTAACACCTGGGATCCCCTTTGGGTCTGTGGTCTGGTATACTAGTGTACTCAGTAGACAGCCTGAATTGGGAAGATCTCTGCTCAGACTGAGTCTAGAACATTGACGAACGCTGACTCTGTGCTAGTGGCTTCTCTCATCTCTGGCTTCCATACCTATAAACTGATAAAGGTGGGAAATACCACTACTGCTAACCTCACAGGGTCGTTTAGAAAGTCAGATGATTACAGGATCATAATTTAATGTTAGGCATTTTAGAAGTCATAGCGTCCAACTCTTATTTTACAGAGGAGAACACTGAGGTCCAGAGAAATTAGAAGTGATATAACCAAGGCCACCTAAGTCTCTTGTGCCAGAGCTGGAATGTAAACGCAGGTCTTCCATCTCCAAATCCAGTGTTCTTTTGGTCAAATCTTTTAATGACTATCCCTTCCAACTTTGACATCCCATGTATCAGAATGGCCTTGGTTTATGACCATGTGTGTTTGATCTTGGCCAAGAGGGCTGAATGGTTAATTGGGTCAAATTTCTGCATTTGGCAAATAAATGAGAGATTAAGTGATTTTCTTTTTTCCTTTCAATTTTCTTTTCTTATATAAATAGACATGGACTCAGGGAAGTAATAGAGTCAGATGACCAATGATGACATAGAAATATGGTGTTATGATTTTCATTTTGTTTGCAAAGGTGAGGGACTATGGATGTGGAACACTACATATGGTTGGACTTGGTTAATTTTGCTGAGTTGCTTTTTTATTCTTTTTTTAAACAATAGATGACTGGGTTGGGGGAGAAGAAAATACTGGGAAATGAAGGTGATATAAAAAAGTATAAATTTTTTAAAAAAAGAAATATAGGAATGTATTAGATATAAGTGTTCTCACTTTGGATTGGCCAAGCTTTTCTTTTTCTTTTTCCCAGATAATTCTAATGATTGTGAATGAAAAAGGAAAGAGATAACTGATCCGGTCCAGGGGCAGAAGATACTGACAACATAGGCAGTGACTGCCCTTCTGATTTTATTGGGGTTGGAGGAATCTGTCTGATATTCCCTATAAAATTATAAGAATGTAGTATCATGGATAGTGTTCTAGGTAAAGAATTATAGTGATAATGATGATAATATCTAATATATAATTCTTCGAGATTTATAAAGCATTTTCCAAGCTTTATTGCACTTGATCCTCGCAAAACTTTTGTGAGCCAGGTGCTAAAACTTTTTTCCATATTTTGGACAAAGAAAGTGAGGCTAAGTGGCTAAGTATTGAACCAGCATTTCCTTCCTTGGCACCTGATGAAGTACAGAAAGAGTTACTTTTACACTAAAAAAGTTCCAGTTCCTTTCCTGGCCCAGACACTTGTATTTGTAACCATCACTTGACCTCCCTCAGCCTCAGTTTCCTCATTCTAAATTGATACTTGTACCAGCTCCCTCAGGAGGACATGAAAGAAAAAAGAGCTTTTTAAATGGAAAAATTCTATGTGTCACCTCTGGAATGGTCCTGAAACAGTCCACTGCTGGGAGCCCTCGACTCCTCACTGGAGAGCACTAGAACCCTATCTTTGGGACCAGTGTCTCATTTGAATTGGATCTGACTGATTTAGGTAAATAGTTCAACATTCCATGGAGTTGTCCCAATGTTACAGATTGTAATCCATCTATGACTACCCATCTAGTGCAAATCTCTTCAATGTTTGTCCATGAATTTGCTGCAGGGCTCTACCCAACATGTTGGGCCCTTCCTTCCTTTCTCTTGACCTTATGTTACTGGATCACACAGGCTGTGGGATATTGTTCTCATGCTCATCATGTTCCCACCTCATCTGCTCTTCTGTGCCTACTTTGCTTTGTGGTTCTTTACTGCAATGAGCATAAGGACCTAAATCCAGAGGTGGAGGGAATCTTAGAGACACCCAAGTCCAAACCCTCCCTTTTACACATGGGAAAACTGATGATCTTGGGATCATCGATTTAGAACTGGAAGTGACTTTAGAGGTCCATTAAGCCAATTCCCTTATTGGATCTTTGTTTGTTTTACAGTTTAAGAAATTTAGATTCAGATAAGTTAAATCAACAAACATTTTTTAAGAACCTAGCATATGCATAAAGACAAAACAGAAATGATCCCTACCTTCAAGGAATTTATATTCTGATGGGGAAAACAACAAGTACATAGAAAACAGATGTGCATTTGTGTAGACATGACAGACACAATATGATCTTGACAGGGTGAGGGAGATGGCACTCTCCCAGTGGGTGAGTGAGACAGAAAGATGTTTTACAGAAGGCAGTAGTAGAGCTGAATCTCAGAGGAAACCAGGGATCACAAAGGATGCTGGGCATCTCAATCCAAATTTTCCTTTTCCCAAGCCCCACTCTCTGGCCACCACCCCAAGCTGCTGTGTTGAAGACTGGACAGGTTCACCACGTGCTTCTCCATTGGGTAGTTCTAAATTTCAGTTTTTTCAGAGAAGGATTTGCAAGATCACTGGAAGAATCTTAGTGTTCAAAAGATGAGTCTTCGTTTCAAAGGGAGGATTAGGGAAAGTCATTGAACTATGTAGTTTTCCAAAGGTCATCCATCCCATTGCTCTCTTGCTTAATTCTGGCCTTAGCTCTTCATGCATTTGTCTGTCCAAGATATCTGAACTAGTGGCATAATTCAGTTATTGAACTCATTTCTTCTGGAGTCCCTTCCTGTCCAAAGTCTGTGATCTCACAATGAAATATCTGTGAAATAGAATGCAATGACTTGGCCCTATTCTTTGGACTAGGAGCTCAGAAATCTGTATCAGATAAAGTCATCAAATACTACTTGGCCCAGGGCTTGGCATGTAGCAGGTACTAAATAAATACTTGTTGATTGATTGATTGATTAAAATCAATAGGGCTACAGTACATAGTCTGAAACTCAGACACTGATTGGAAATGATCATTTGGTCATTTTAGGCCCACTTTCTATCTCAAATTAAAACTGTTCATGGCCTTCTAAATCGGAGGTTCTTAACTGCTTTCATGTGTGTCATGGACCCCCACTGCCAGTCTGGTGAAGGCAAGAGAACCCTTCTCACAATCAGATTCATTAAATGCCTAAAATGAAAATAATATGATTATAAGAGAAGCCAATTATGTTGAAATACAGTTATGAAAATACTTTTAAAAAGCCAAGTTCAGGCCCCTGATGAAGAGTTCCTGCAAGAAGCAAGGAAGGAAGAAGCAAGCCCTACCGGTAGAAGATCTTCCAGGTAAGAGATCTTGAGGAATGTGCCCATCCTTGTAAATGCATAAGGACCTTCAAAGGAAACAATAAATGAATCCTAATAGGAATAGCCCAGTTTGAGAACTGTGCTCCTCATGCTTTGAATCCTTTATTAAACTCTCTCTTTCATTGGTAAACTTTGTTTCTACACCCAATCCCCCAATGCTTCAGATTAGCTGAGAATTGATATAGCCCTAGCCTCTCCCCTTTCCTATTTTTATTCATGAAATGTTGAGAAAGTTGAATATCATCCCTATCTGGGTGATATTGAATCTATTCTCCCTAAAACCCTGATTCCACCCAAGGAGGTGAGAACGCTCAGTTTAGGAACAAGGGCAAAACCTCTCCCCAGATGGAGGGGAATGGGAATCGTGGCAGCTTGGAGAAGAAAAATGAATCCTGAGGGGCGGAGCCAAGATGGCGGAGTAGAAAGACTCACCTATGCTAGCTCCGAACCCACAGCCCATGCAGTTCCTCTAAAAAGAACTCCCAACAAATTCTGGAACAGTGGAAGTTGCGCAGCAACACAGTGAGAAGGAGATCTCCGTTCTAGAGAGCCCTGAAAAGCCAATCCCAAAGGTCCATCGTGCACCAGTCGGGAGTGGAGCCCTCCCCTGCCCTGGCCGCACGGCACAGAGAGGAGCGAGCAGATCCAAGCAGGCTTCAGGGACGGAATCTCCAGTGGCCACGAAGGTCCCTCCACCCATAGACGCACAGGTCAGTGAGAGAGATGGGCTGAGAGGGGGGGTGGGGTGTCTCCGGGACTCAGGCCCCCTTGGGAGGCAGCGGCAGAGGCAGCAGCAGAGGCAGCAGGCGGCCAGAGGCTCCCAGAGCAGGCAAGAGCTCAGCAGCAGTTCCATTACAAAAGGTCTCTGCATAAATCCCCTCAGGGAACCGAGCCTGGGAGGTGGCCCTGCCCCCACCTGAGAACCAGCAGATAAGCTCCCATTGAAGAGCAGCCAGACCTGCTGCCAAAAGCCCTGAGGCTGGGGAGCAGCATTTGAATCTCAGACCCCAAGCACTAGCTGGGCTGCAGACCTAGGCCAGGGGTGGAGAGGACTCTCAGAAGTCAAGTAACTGGCTGGGAAAACACCCAGAAAAGGGAAAAAAAATAAGACTATAGAAGGGTATTTTCTTGGGGAACAGATGACTGCGTCATTCCTCTCTGACGAAGAGGAACACTGCTTACCATCAGGTAAAGACGTAGGAGTCAAGACCTCTGTATCCCAAACATCTGAAATAGATATCCAATGTGCTCAGGCCATGGAAGAGCTCAAAAAGGATTTTGAAAATCAAGTTAGACAGGTGGAGGAAAAACTGGGAAAAGAAATGAGAGAGATGCAAGAAAAGCATGAAAAACGGGTCAATATCTTAATAAAGGAGACCCAAAAAAATGCTGAAGAAAATAACACCTTGAAAAATAGGCTAACTCAATTGGCAAAAGAGGTTCAAAAAGCCAATGAGGAGAAGAATGCTTTCAAAAGAAGAATTAGCCAAGTGGAAAAAGAGGTGCGAAAGCTCACTGAAGAAAATAGTTCTCTCAAAATTAGAATGGAACAGATAGAGGCTACTGACTTTCTGAGAAACCAAGAAATCATA
>CM053771.1:414725568-414779495 GCA_028658325.1 Potorous gilbertii
ACAAATGGGGAGAAAATTTTGGAACCCAAAATCTTGTGAAAATGAATGTAAAAAGTTAAATAAATTTATTTAAAAATAAAAAAATAAAAAATAAAAAAAAAATAAAGTTCATGTTAGAGATAGCCCAGCTGAATTATCTCAAAATTTTCCTAAAAAACTTTTACAGCAACACCTCAAATCAAATTCTGGTGGAAGAAAAGCCAACAAATGAAGAAACTTTTTCAACCTAAGAAAACTTAGGAATTATGCAAAAGTTTGGGACATAATAGGACTGAATTTTTTTCTTTTTTTTTAAGAACACCTGATTTATTTTTTCTTTTTTTGATATGAATTTATTTATTTAACTTTTTACATTCATTTTCAAAAAATTTGGGTTGTAAACTTTCTCCCCATTTGTCCCCTCCCCCCACCCCGATACACACAGCATTCAAATGTCACCTATCACCAATCTGCCCTCTCTTCTATCATCCACCCCTTCCCTTGTCCCCATCATCTCTTTTGTCCTGTAAGGCCAGATAACTTTCTTTTCCCCATTACCTGTATTTCTTATTTCCTAGTAGCAAGAATAATACTCAACAGATATTCCTAAAACTTTGAGTTTCAGCTTCTCCCGATTCCTCCCTCCATACCCATTCCCTTTGAGAAGGCAGGCAATTCAATATAGGTCATATCTGTGTAGTTTTGCAAATGACTGCGATGTTAGTTGTGTTGTGTAAGACTAACCATATTTCCCTCCATCCTTTCCTGCCCCACATTGTTTCTAATCTCTCTTTTGATCCTGTTCCTCCCCAAGAGTGTTGACTTCAAATTACTCCCTCCTCCCATTGCCCTCCCTTTCATCATGCCTCCCAAACTGCTTATCTCCTTCTCCCCCACTTTCCTATATTGTAAGATAGGTTTTCATACCAAAATCAGTGTGTATTTTATTCCTTCCTTTAGTTGAATATGATGAGAGTAATCTTCATGTTTTTCTCTCAGCTCTCCTCTTTTTCCCTCCACTAAAATTTCTCCTGCTTGCCTCTTCAATGAGCAATAATTTACCCCATTCCATTTCACCCTCTCTCCTCCCAATACATTTCTCTTATAAATTTACCTTAATTATTTTAAGGTATGATCGCATCCTATTCAATTCACCCTGTGCTCCATGTCTCTCTTATACATTTACCTTAATTATTTTAAGATATGATCGCATCGTATTCAATTTACCCTGTGCTCCATGTGTGCATGCATGTGTGTATGTGTGTGCATGCATGTTTGTGTGTGTCTGTGTGTGTGTGCAATCCCACCAACTACTCAGATACTAAAAACTTTCAAGAGTTACAAATATTGTCTTTCCATATAGGAATCTAAACAGTTCAACTTTGGTAAGTCCCTTATGACTTCTCTTTGCTGTTTACTTTTTTATGCTTCTTGTCATTCTTGTGTTTGAAAGTCAAATTTTCTTTTCCACTCTGGTCTTTTCATCAAGAATGCTTGAAAGTCCTCTATTTCATTGAAAGACCAGTTTTTCCCCTGAAGTACTATATTCAGTTTTGGTGGGTAGGTGGTGCTTGGTTTTAGTCCTAGTTCCTTTGACTTCTGGAATATCCTCTTCCAGGCCCTTCAGTCTCTTAATGTAGAAGCTGCTAGATCTTATGTTATCCTGATTGTATTTCCACAATACTGGAATTCTTTCTTTCTAACTGCTTGCAATATTTTCTCCTTGACCTGGGAACTCTGGAATTTGGCCACAATGTTCCTAGGAGTTTCTTTTTTTGGATCTTTTTCAGGTGGTGATCGGTGGGTTCCTTGAATACTGATTTTGCCCTCTGGTTCTAGAATAACAGAGTAATTTTCCTTGATAATTTCATGAAGAATGATGTCTAGGCTCTTTTTTTGATCATGGCTTTCATGTAGTCCCATAATTTTTAAATTTTCTCTCCTGGATCTATTTTCCAGGTCAGTTCTTTTTTCCAATGAGATATTTCACATTATCTTCCTTTTTTCATTCTTTTGATTTTGTTTTGTGATTTGTTGGTTTCTTATAAAGTTATTAGCCTCTATCTGTCCATTCTAGTTTTGAGAGAACTATTTTCTTCAGTGAGCTTTTGAACCTCTTTTTCCACTTGGCTTATTCTGCTTTTGAAAGCATTCTTCTCTTCATTGGCTTTTTGAACCTCCCTTGCCAATTGAGTTAGCCTATTTTTCAAGGCGTTATTTTCTTCAGCATTTTTTCGGTCTCCTTTATCAAGGTATTGACCCATTTTTCATGCTTTTCTTGCATCTCTCTCATTTTTCTTCCGAGTTTTTCCTCCACCTGTCTAACTTGATTTTCAAAATCCTTTTTGAGCTCTTCCATGGCCTGAATCCATTGGATATCTATTTTAGATGTTTGGGATACAGAGGCCTTGAAGCCTATGTCTTTACCTGATGGTAAGCATTATTTTTCATCATCAGAAAGGAAGGGAGGAAACATCTCGTCAACAAGAAAGTGACATTCATTTTTTTCCCTTTTCTGAGCATTCTCCCAGCCAGTTACTTGACTTCTGAGATTCCTCTCCACACCTGCCCAGATCTGCCCAGCTAGTGCTTGGGGTCTGAGATTCAAATGCTGCTCCCCAGTCTCAGGGCTTTCAGTGGTGGGAGGGGCTGCTATTCAGGGTAAGATTAAATTCAATACTCTGGTGGGGGCAGGGCCACCTCCCAGGTTCGGTTACCTTCAGTAATGGACCCAAGCTCCTGCCTGCTTTCAGAGCTCCTGTCATCTTCTTTCTTTCCCCTCATTGCTGCCTCCTGAGGGGTCCTGAGTTATGGAGACACCCTGCTCCCCTCTTGGCCAGTCCAGAAGGCTCTCTTACTGACCTGTAGCACTTGTGTGTGGAGGGACCTTTGTGGCTGCTGGAGATTCCATCCCTGAAGCCTGCTCCAATCTGTTCCTCTTGGTGCCACCTGGCCAAGGCAGGCTGTACTCTGGGTCCAATGCATGATGAACCTTTGGTGCTGGTTTTTCATGGCTCTCTGGAACAGAAATCTCCTCTTCTCCATTGTTGTGTGGCTTCCACTGCTCCAGAATTTGTTGGGAGTTCCTTTTAACAGGTAATTTATGGGCTGTGGGTTCAGAGCTAGCATATTTGAATCTTTCTACAGTGGCATCTTGCCTCCTTCCACAATAGAACTGAATTTTAACCAATGTTAGCTAGAGAGTTGCAAAGACAAATGCTACCTGGACACAAGCTCATCAAGAATTTCTAGACAAAGGGGGTGGAGCCAAAATAGAAAGATGCATATACTCCTGCACTTCCCTCACATCCCACAAAATATCTGTAAAAAAATGACTCAACAAATTCGAGAGTATCAGAAGACACAGAAAAACAGAACAAAAGAGGTTTCCAGCCAAAGATAACCTGGAAGACCAAAAGGAAATGTCTATCTCACAAGATCCTGAGCAGAGCAGAGCCAAGCCCTGGCCATGTGGCACTGGGCAGAACAAGACCTGAACAGACCTCTGGGGCAGACTTCCCAGCAAGCAGGGTCCCAGTTACCTCAACCCACAAGCAGCAAAGAAAGCTCCAAAGGTCAGTGTAGGAGGGTTTTCCCAGCTGGACAAGAGGGGAAAATGGCTCCTCCAGCAATAACCCCAGGCAATAGCAGAAGTGGAGGTAGCAGCCTGCAGGAAGCTATAGTGGCCTGATGGGGTCCATTGTCCAAGCAGCTCAACTTACATCCTCTGTCTGTAGGGGGCAGCTGATCTAAACCTCAACTCTGAGTGATAGCCCTGACCCCACCCAAAGCCCTGGAGAATCAAGCACTCAAGTCAAATCTCAGCCTTGAACATGACACTGGAGAGGCAACAGGACCATCCTATTAACAAAGAATTCTGAAGTCAAGTAACTGGCTGGAAAAATGCCCCGAAAAGGGGAAAAAATAAGACCATAGAAGGTTACTTTGTTAGTGAACAGGTGTCTCCTCTCATCCTTTCTGATGAGGAAGAACAAGGCATACTATCACAGAAAGTCAGGGCCCCTGCCTCCAGGGCCTCCAAAATGAATTTAAACTAAGCTCAGGCAAACGAAGATTTTGAAAAGGGAGTTAGCAGCTTGCTAAAAGAGAACCAAAAAAAAAATGCTAAGGAAAACAATTCCTTTAAAAAGAGGCTAACTGAATGGGAAAAAAAGTTCCAAAAAGCCAGAGAGGAGAAGGAGACTTTAAAAAGCAGAATTGGTCAAATGAAGGAGAAGTTTCAAAAGCTCATTGAACAAAATAGTTTTTTAAAAGACAGAATTGAACTCAGGAAAATGAATGACTATGAGATAAAGCAAACAGTTAAAAACCAAAACCAATACTTTAAAAAATAAAGAAAATAAAAATGAAACATTTTGGGAAAACAACTCATTGGAAAAACAACTGATCTGGAAATAGATCCAGGAGAGACAATTTAAAAATTATTGGACTACCCCAAACCCATGATCAAAAAGAGCCTAGACATTATCTTCCATGAAATTATCAAGGAGAACTGTGCTGATATTCTAGAATCAGAAGGCAAAATAGACATTGAAAGTGTCTACCAATCACCACCTGAAAGAAAGCTGAAGAGAGAGAAACTGCCAGGAATATTATGGCCAAATTTCAGAGTTCCCAGGTCAAGGGGAAAATACCACAAGCAACTAGAAAGAAACAATTTAAGAACTGTGTATCTGGCAGCTTCCATGTGAAGGCATTGACAGGCTTGGAATACGATATTCCAGAAGTCACAGGAACTAGGATTAAAACCAAGAATCACCTACCCAGCAAAACTGAGTATAATATTTCAGAGGTCATTCAATGAAATAGAGCACTTCCAAACATTCTTGATGAAAAAACCTGAGTTGAACAGGAAATTTGTCTTTCAAACACAACAATCAAGAGAAGCATGAAAAGATGAACAGGGAAGAGAAATCATAAGGGACTTACTAAAGTAGAACTATTTATATTCCTACATGGAAAGATAAATGTAGTTAATCTTTCACAACATGACTGTTATGGATGTGTTTTGCATGGCTACACATGTATAACCTATATTAAATTGCTAGTTTTCTCAATGAAGATGGATGGAGAAGTAGTAAGGGAGAAAATGTGGAACTCGAAGTTTTAAAAAGTGAATGTTAAAAATTGTTTTTGCATGAAACTGGGAAATAAGTTTTACAGACAATGGGTTATAGAAATCTATCTTGCCCTGTAGGAAATAGAGGGAAGGTAGGTGGGATAAAGGGGTGGTGACAGAAGGGAGGAAATATTAGGGGAAGGGGTGTTCTGTCTGTATGCTGTCCTGGATAGAAGTTGGGTAGAGGAGAGGATAAAATTTATAATTCAAAATCTTGTGGAAGTGAATGTTGAAAACTGAAAAGAAATAAATTATATAATAAAAAAATGAACAATTCAGACATTATGGCATCACAGTCAGGATCAAACATGATTTAGTGACTTTCATATTGAAATAATGGAGGTCTTCAAATAATATTCTGAAAGGCAAAGGAACTAGGATAACAATTAAGAATACTTACTTGGAGAAACTAAGTATAATCCTTTAGGGGGAAAATAGTCACTTAAAAAAATAGAGGACTTTCAAGAATTTCTTATGAAAAGACCAGATCTGATTAAAATACAAAATGACATTGAAATATAAAACTCAAGAGAAGCATTAAAAGGTACTCAATAAAATTGAACCGTTTAAACACCCATATGGGAAGATGACTCATGTAGCTCCTAAGAATTTTATCATTATTAAAGCAGTTAAAAGATTGCATAAACAGAGGGCATGGATGTGAGTTAATTATGTTGGAATAAACTCAAAAAATGAAGCAGTCAAAAAAGAGGGATGTGCTAGGAGAAGGGTGAAGGAGAGGTCAGATAAAAGAAGTGTGCAAGAAAGAACTTTTGCAGTGGGAAATAATGTGTGGGGAGGTGTCCAACACTTAAATCTTATTTTCATTGGAATTGGTTCAATATACATACATTCATACACACACAAATTACACACACACACACACACACACACACACAAACAAACACGTACTAAGAAAGGAGAGAGAATGATGAAAGGGAGGGTAAATTAAAAGATGAAGTGCAAAACAGACTTTTGGAAGAGGATAGGATAAAAAGAGAGAAGAAGCAGAAGAAAATGGGATAGAGGGAAATGCATTTTTAGAAATCAGAACTCTGAATGTGAATGTGATGAGCTCGCCCACCAGATGGAAGGAGATAGCAGACTGGATTAACATTCAGAATTCAACAATATGTTGTTCATAAGAGACACACTTAAAAAAGAAAAAACACAAGCAGAGCTAAAATAAAGGGCTGTAGCAGGATCTAATATACTTCAGCTGCATTAGAGTAACAAAAACAATAAAAGACACATAGCAGACAAAGGAAAAGCAAGTAACAGATAAGGAAGCTATGTTTTGCTGAAAGGTACTTTAGATAATGAAGTCATGAAAAGAAAAAAAAATATTTTACAGAATGTTTCTCTAATTAAAGTCTCATTTCTCAAATATATGATGAGTATAGAATTTAGTCAAATTAATATAAATAAGATCCATTTACCCAGTTGGTAATTTTCAAAGGGTTTAAACAGGCAGTTTTCAAATGATCAAAGTTTTATACGCATATATATATATACATATATATATATATATATGTATTTATGTTCACATACATATGTATAGATGTATAGTCACATAAAAATGCTCTAAATCACTATGTATTGAAGAAATACCAATTAAAACAACCCTGAGGTACCACCTCACAGTTTTTCAGAAAAGTAAATACCAGAGGGGTTGATGGAAAAATAGATACTATTAAATAATTAATAAACTCTTGGTGGAGTAGTGAACTGGTCCAACCATTCTGGAGAATATTTTAGAACTAGAAGATTATAATTTACTACTAATAATGTTAAATGAAAAGGACTATAACTTTCCCTACCCTTGATCCAATAATAACGTTGCTAGGTATGTATCTCAAAAAGATCAAATAAAAAGGGAAACCACCTATATGTAC
Organism: Potorous gilbertii; assembly: GCA_028658325.1. Taxonomy (NCBI): domain Eukaryota; kingdom Metazoa; phylum Chordata; class Mammalia; order Diprotodontia; family Potoroidae; genus Potorous; species Potorous gilbertii. The sequence goes on from CM053771.1 coordinate 414,732,583, forward strand.
AAAACTTTACAGTAGCTCTTTTATTGCTAGCAAGGAATTAAAATTGGAGGGGATGCTCATCAGTTGTGGAATCATGAACTAAGTTGTTGCATATGATTGTGATGGAGTACTATAATGCTGTAGGAAATTATGAGAGAGAGTGATACTAAGGAAGGAAAAAAAAACATGGCAAAATCAATGTGAAATGATATGAAGTGAAATGAGAACTGAAGATCATACGTACAGTAAGTCCTAGCAATGGTCAACTGTGAAAGTCCTGGTTAGTGTCATAATGATGTTGAAAACATGCTTTCCACCTACAGATAGAGAAATGATGAACTCTGAGTACAAACGGCAGTATGATGTTCTTTTCTTTATTTTCCTTCTCTTTGTTTTTGAAGTACATATAATATGAAAATATGTTTTGGATTACTTCACATGCATAATTGAGATCATATTGTTTTCCTTCTCAGTGGGTGGTAGATGGTGTAGGAGGAATGGAGAAAGTTTGAAACTCAAAATTTAAACAGAAAAGAATTTTTAAATAAATTGAAAAAAATAAGATAATGAAAGTACATGTATGCGGGTTTGGAGGAGATGGGAAAGGGATATAGATCTACATTGCTAAAACTAAAAAAGTCCTAAGAGATCTTTTTTTTTCCCTTACTCAATTAAAATTGAGGGGAAAAAATCTTTCATTATTGTTTTCCAAATACTTTTATAAGATCTGATGACTTTCTCAAACATTATTAAATTTTTCCATCTCTTCCTTCTGAAGCAATCACATTAAGACTGAGTTTTAAAAATAGCATAAGTGTATTAGAATGTATTGAAAGTAGAATTGATAATGGATTTATCATCAGGAGCTCATTGGACGTTAATACACTTTTTAAAGCAACATAATAGAATCCAACTCGGCGCACAATTTTAGTTATTAAAAATCAAGAGTTTACCTGAAGAAAAATGCAAATGGACTGGACAGGTTGTCTAAAGGAGAATGGGAAAAGCACATAAACATAAAAGAAATGAATATGCACCATTGAAACCAGTAAAGAGTCATTGAAGGTAAGGAAGGAAGAAATATACATTTAAACATATAAATTGATTTTTACATATGTTCTTTTGCAATTATCAAAAATACATTTATGAAGGGCCTATTTTTATGTGGTATTATGAATTCCTATTGTAATACAGTAATATTTTCATTATCTTGATAGATCTATCATCTTTCTCTAGTAAAATTCTGATATTCATAATTTATATAATGCCACTTATGTTGCATATATAAGTTTGAGACCCTTATTACTCAGTGAGGGGAATACAATCAACCTTAACTGAGCAGCCTACGATAAGAGTTTATGTTATTTATTTTTTTCATTTGCTTTTACATATATTTGTCTTTAAAACAAGAAATGTTGTGCTCCTGGCATTCATTTGTAGACATTGTTATGAATTTTTAAATATCTATGTTTTAAACAATTTTAGATTCAAAATATATTAATTAGAGGTCACATGACACTTTATTTTAACTTTACATCAGCCATACACTTAAAGATGAGTTTTTTCAAATAATCTGCTATAATTGAACAAAATAAATTTCAATGCCAATTTATTAGAAAACCATGCCAGCATACTCATTTTTGAAAGTCAAATGACTTCAAATATAATTAAAAATTTGCCCTTGACAATATATAAAGGAATAAACATATGAAGGTTTAATTATTTTCCAATGTTAAAAAAAATATGAAAGCGCTTGTTTTTACTATAGTGTTTCATGGTGGCATAAAAAATTAAAATTTATACTTCTACACGGCATAATTAAAAGATAGTTAAATGGAATGTTATATAAAGGGTGCTACTTGGAATTAAGGAGATTTCTGCTAATATCCTGTCTCAAACACTTGCTAGTTCTATAACCCTAGGTAAGTCACTCTGTCTTCCTCACTTTTCTTATCTTTCTAAAAAGCATCTCACTTCCAGGTCTGTTGTGAGAACCAACAGAATTGCTTTTAAAAGGAGTTTTGCCAACTTTAAGGCATGATACAATTTTGAAGATTTTTTTTCATTATTTTCATAGAGATTGTAGTGAAAACTGCTGCAGACTTTGATCCAGAAGGCTTAGTTTCACAATTGGCTTCTACTGCTGTGTACATGATGATGCTGAGACTCTTTTGTGAGTTCTTCACTGATAAAGTGGTTAGATGGGTCTAGATTAAGTCCATGATCTCCAAATAGTCTAGCATTCTATCACAAGGAAAAGATAGATAAGATGACTCATGAAGTATACCATTTTTCCCCTATCTCTTCATTCTCTAATCCAGATGAGAGAATTGGCCTCTTTCTTTCTTAATCCAAAGGTCAATGTGTTTTGGACAACTCCAGAATATAGTGAAGTTGAAAGAGGCCTGGCTTTGGAAGAAATTCTTGTTTTGAATTCTAAATTTATTGCTTCTGTGTCCTTGAGCATGTCTTGCTTCTGGACTTCAGTTTGCCCTTCTGTAAAATGAAAGGATTGGATTATATTACACGATCATTAAGTTCTCCTTCAGAATGAAGATATTGTGATCCTGTTGTCTAATTTGACCTAAGACATGGTTACTACCTTGGATTTGACTGTACTTTGTAGCCTTTTAGAATAAAATTAAAAAATGCAAAGCACTTTATATGATTCTCCTCAGGTACCATCTTCTTAGGGGCGGCTAGGTGGTGCAGAGGATAGACCACCAGTGCAGGAAGATCTAAGTTCAAATTTCACCTCAGACACTTGACACTCACAAGCTATGTGACCTTGTACAAGTCATTTAACCCCAATTGCCTCATTCTGGGCTGTCTCTAGACATTCTGATGAGTATCTGGTCACTGGATTCAGTTCGCTCTGGAGGAGAAGTGAGGCTGGTAACCTGGACTGCCCTCCCTCACTTAAAATAAAGTCAAGTGTAAATCATTTCTTTGATGGCATGATCTTCTTTGGCAACGAAGGACAAACACACACCCCATCTTCTTGACTTGCCTCTTCCCTGACAGCTTGGGTAGCTGCCATTAATTCATTTCAAAATTCATTCTCTCTTACAATAGTTTTTCATTTTAACTCTTGAGCTAAAATGTTCTTCCTAATAACTAGGATAACAATTAACTCTCTTTGCTGCAATAGATTAAAGATCCACAGATATTCAGAGTTGGAAAGGAATTTAAAGATTACCCAGTTTAATCCATATGCTCAAAAAGATTCCTTCCCATGACACACATGGAAAGGGGCCATTCAGCCTCTGCTTGAAAACCTCTTCCGATAGGAAATCTGCCATCTTCTAAGGCAAGACAACCCTATTTGGAAACATTTTCCCCATAGTGAACTAAACCCTAGTTTACTTTCAACTTGTACCCATTGAAAAAAACAGCTCAAATTTTCTTTTAGAACTATTTCACCACCCACAATATCCCCAGGCTGAATTGAAAATGCCAATTACTCTACAAATTCTGTTCAGTTCTTTGAAGCAATAAATTTAGGGTATGGAGACCTGTCATTGTTAATACAATTAAAAAAAACATTTATTTAATGAGCCAAGTTCTACAAAATGCAAAGTAGTTTGTTAGAGACCCACTTTTTTCTTCATGCAAGAGAGATGGTTCTCCTCCCCACTGTCATAAAGGAGTATGGTACCCCCCAACACAGGCCCTTCCAAAACTTTCCATTTAATCCCATACAGAAGTGGTGGTTCCTTAGCATCTTATTTGCCCTTTCAAATTACGAATTTAGGATTAAAGATATCTAAACTTCTCTTCTCCCAAAGTTTTCAAATCCTTGGGATAAACAAGGCTGTCTACAAGTGTTGAGCTTCCCACAGTATTGTACTTTCTATTTTCTCAAGAAAATTATCGTGGAAGAAAGCATCTTCACCTGCAGAATTCAGGAAGTTAAAGATTGCTTCACCAGAGGATTTTTTAAGATTCATGTACAGTTTCAGCTTAAGTTCATCAGAGGTTCTAATTCCACTTTCTTCTTTGCCCATGAGGTTTCTCATTGTTCATCACCTTTCTTCTGTTGTTTTTTCTGTGCGAGAATTTTTTTTTTCTTTTCTGGTCCAAATCCTATGTCTCCTCACCCTCCTTATCAGAGGTTGAGGGATCTCTTGCAAGTGAGATTTCCCCTCACCGCATTTCCTTTCCAATATGCTGGGAGATTTAACATTTAGCCTTCTCAGTTTCTCACTAGTCAGAAAGCTGTTGGAGATGCCACCTGGCCCACTAAAAAGTAGTTTGACTAATTACCAGCATTGAGGATAATATACTAGTCCTGTTTCTTTGAATCCCTTTGGCCACATTTTTTTTCCTGCCCTTCAATCACTTCATTTTTTGAAAGAATGGCTGTCATATTGAGAACTCTGATGTTTTCTCTGTCAGTCACTCTGTGTTTAAGGATCTCTGCTGATTACATGTATATTTTCTCTCCCCTATTCCATGAGATCTGGGTTTGTCTAACCTGTTAAACTTAGTTATTATAATAGAAGTGGCAACACATTGTGTCTGCAGTACCAAAATTGCAAGAAGATCATGATTCAAATACCTGGTTAGGTCCTTACTGAACCTGGAAAAATCATACAGTTGAGTACTTGAGTATTCTCTACTGTAAAATGAAGACAATGGAGATAATGATCTCTTAGCTTCAGGTATTAAAATTCATGGTGCTGTGATATTGCCACCACTATCTCTTGCCTCATTCGTGTTATTCATAATTCACTGTGTAACAAAATTCAGGCTGCCAACTTTTATTCACTTCTGTTCTTAAATACATATGTGCACTAACTAATAAAACTTTAAAAAGTCACTTGCCAATTTTTCTTTCTTTGTCTATAAAAGAGGATAAGGGATTAGGGGTGGGGAGAGGGAATCCTTAACTATTATTGACATGAAAAAAAATGAATAAAAATAATTTTGAAACACAAAACTAAAATTTGTTTGCACTCTTTCTAGGTGTTATACTGATTCTTACAGTTAGCCACAAAAAGGAGGTATTTAAAATAAAAATAACAAAAATAGTTGAAAGTAAAATTTCTAAATATTCTTGGAGATGAAAATTAATTTTATTCCTACTCATTGCTTTCTGTTCTTCATTGATAAATTTACTTCACTTTGTTGTTTTGCTTATGCATTTACTAAGATTAATTAATTAGCTGTATTTTTATCTTTTGTCTGTATGCATTTTGTTTATTTATGAATTTAAAGTCATTGTCATTAGAAGTAACTCTTAGGCTTGACTGGTTGAATGGTAAATGAAGTTCTTAAGTTGCTAGGTTGAGGTAGGTTTGGGTGGTCATGTTTGCTGTCACTTTTAGCCCTTTCTTGAATCTGCTTTATGGTTATATGTCTGGGTGTGGTGGACTTACCAATAAATGTCTCTATCTTGCCTTTTGGTCATTAGACATTAACCTTTCAGTTTAATTCCTCATGATTTTGAGACCACATCTGGTCCAAATTTATTTTCATTTCCTCAAATCCCCTATTGTTTGTGCTTCTGACTTTCTGAATTGCAACATCATATTCTTCTTAGTCTTACTTTGGAAACATCCTCAGCACCTGAGGTCTTTTCATCTAGAACGATCCACTTATTGTGCCAATCCCTTTCTCCCACTAAGGAGTTCTCCCAATGCTTTGATCTTGGCAAGGGGCCTTGGAAAGTTAGTCTTTATTCCCCTCCTAGCCATGCTTCTGACTATAGAAACATAAATATCATGTCCAACTGCCATCTGCCTTGCAAAATAAAACAAAGAGAAAAAAAACTTCTTCCAAGAATTTCACTCTATCCATGTATATTACCAAGACTGGAAGCAACCTCTGTCTTTGCAGCTTCTTCCTCTGATGAGAAAGGAAATGCATTCTGATGAGCTGATTCCTCCTAGAAACTAGTTTTTAAAGAGTATAATCTTCAGCAACTATAGTGTGCTGGTCCTGGTGTCAGGAAAATTCTTCTTCCTGAGATCAAATCTGGCCTCAGACACTTACTAGCTGTGTCACACTGTGCAAGTCACTTAACTTTGTTTCCCTCAGTTTCTCCTCTGAAAAGAGAACTAGAAAAGGAAATGCAAACTATTCCAGTATCTCTGCCAAGAAAATCCCAGATGGGATCATGAAGAGTTATATCAGCTTGAAAAAATGACTCAGTGACAACATTCCACCTGGTCATATCTCCATTCTTTTTAGCTGTACTCCTGCCTCTCCATGTGTTCTCTACCATACCTCTGAAGAATATCATCTCATATCCACTTGCCCTCTTTACCTTTTTATCTTTCTTTTATTGTTGTCTTCCTACATTAGAATGTAATCTCAAAGGGAGTGGTGAATGTGCTTTTTTTATTTTATCCCCAGTGCTATCAAGCACTATTAAAGTCTATCAAGAGTGCTTGGTACAAACTAATTGCTTAAATGTTTGTTTTTAATCTTTATCTCTTACTTCCCTCATTTCTTGGGGTCTATTCACCCTGGGATTTCCAATCACGATCCTAGTCTTCTTCAATGGTGAGTTCTTCTGTCTTAAAGAGCTCTATCTTAGAGAGGGGCAAAGGCCAGATAGCTTTGTTTCTCCTACTGCCTGTGCTTTGGGATTTTGAGACTTCACCTTCATTGGGCACTTCTGCTTTCCTCCTCCAAACTTCTGCTCCTCACCCTGACTCCCTTCAGTCAATGTTTTTGAGTTGTTTTGTTCCATTAGATTGTCAGTTCCTTGAAGGCAGAACATACCTTCCTTTTGGTCTGCATCTATACCTCTAGCTCATGAAGCAGTGCCTGGCACATAGGCACTTAATTAGTGTTTTATTGCCTTGCCTTACTTTCAATGAAAATAGAAATTTGCTATATGAGCTCAAATATTGTTCCCCTAGCAATTGTTACATCTTTCTCAGACTTATTTTTACGATTTATTTTCTCTCTTTCTTACTAGAGAAGTCTCAGCACATCTGTTATGCAAATATTTTATCCCAGGCTTGATTATTTTTCTATCTTCTAGTTAATTTAGTTGAATCAAGTTCATTAGTGAATCTCAAGTTTCTTCTCTTCCCTTCTTTGTATATTTTAATTTATACATCTATTGTTCTAATCAACTGTCTCAAGATAATAACCCTAGAAATCTTTACTCCAATGACTATATCTTGCCCCTTCTTTTTTTCTTTTTAAACAGCTTTTTATGTTTTCCCCAATTACATGTCAAGAAAATTTTAAGCATTCATTTTAACTAGATTATGTTTTCCACCTTTTTCTCCCTCCCTTCCTCTTCTCCCATCTTCTAAAAATGGTAGTCAGTTGGATATAGCATATATGTGTGTGTTATTATGCAAAAAATATTTTCATATTAATCAGACTTGTGAAAGAAAAAACAGGGCGGGGGGATGTGAAAAAGAATAAGTGAAAAAATTTTCTTTGATCTACATTCAGAGACCATCAATTCTATCTGGTTATGGATAATATTTTCACTTGAATTACTGTGTTACTGAAAAAAGAAGAGCCATTCAAAGCTGGGTCATCACACAATGTTGTTTATACTATTCATGCTTTACTGTTCTGCTCATTTCCCTTTGCATCAGTTGATACAAGTCTCCAGAATTTTTGATATCTGCTTGTTTGTCATTTCCTATTGCACAATACTATTCCATTATATTCATATACCGTAACTTGTTCAGGCATTCCTCAATTGATAGGAATCCCCTCAGTTTCCAGTATTTTGCAAACACAAAAATGACTGCTATAAAGATTTTTGCACATGTAGGTCTTCTCCCCATTTTTATGACTTCTTTGGTATAGTAGTGGTATTGCTGGATCAAAAGGAATGCACCCTTTGGTTGCCCTTTGGACATAGTTCTAAGTTTCTCCCCAGAATGTTTGGATTAATTTGTAACTCCACTAACACTGCAGTAGAGTCTCAATTTCCACACATCTTCTCCAGCATTTATCATTTCCTTTTCTGTCATATTAGGCAAACTGACAGGTGAAAGGTGGTACCTGAGAGTTGTTTTAATTTGCCTTTTTCTAATAAAAGATAGCACACTTCATATCTGTTGACTATTAATGAATTGGGAAATGGCTTGTATTCTTATAAATTTGACTCAGTTCTGTATATATTTGAGAAATGAGGCATTTATCAGAGACATGTTATAAAAATATTTCCCACCTTTTTGCATTCTTTTTAATTTTGGTTGAATTAATTTTATGAAATTTTTTTAAATTTAGTATAATCAAAATTATTTATTGTACATTTTGTGATGTTCTTTATTTTTTGTTTGGTAATGCATTTTTCCTCTCTCCCTTGATCTGACAGGTAGAATATTTTTTGCTCTTCTACTTTGCTTATGATGTCACCTTTTATTTCTAAATCATGACAAAATTCCATCATGTCCAACTTTTCCAGTATTCTATGTATTTCCTGAGTTTCTTTCTTGTTTATTTTTTGGTTGCATTTGCTGAGTTCTGAGAAGGAATAGTATAGGGACTCCATCAGTGTAGTTTTGTTATTTCTTCTTACCACTCATTTAACTTCTCCTCTAAGAATGTGGATGCTATACCATGTTGTGCATTTATGTTTGGTGTTGATATTGCTTAATTGTCTATGATACCTTTTAGCAAGATATAGTTTCCTTACTTATCTCTTTTAATTAGGCCAAATTTCGCTTTCACTTTGTCTGAGATCAGGATTGCTACTCCTAGTTTTTTTTTTTTAACTTCAATTGAAGCACAATAGATTTTGCTCCAAATCCCTTACCTTTACTCTGTGTGTGTGTGTGTGTGTGTGTGTGTATGTGCGCACACGCGTGTGTCTCTACTTCACAGGTGTCTCTTGTAAACAACACACTCTACAATTCTGGTTTTTGATCCAATCTGTTATCCACTTCTGTTTCATTGGAGAGTTCACCCCATTCTAATTACAGTTAAGGTTATCACCTATGCATGTACCTTGATCTTCTTCTTCCTCCTGTCTGTCCTCTCTCTCCTTTCCCCCTTTCCTTGCTCATCAGTGTTTAGTTTCAGTTTACCACCTCTTCTCATCTGCCTCCTTTCTATACCCTCCATTTGACTTGATCTCATCCCTTAATATTTTGCTGAGAGGTAAGATAGATTTCTATATTCAGCTGATTGTGTCTATGATTCTCTCTTGGAGCCAATACGGATGAGAATAAAGTTCAAGAAATGTGTCTCACCCACCCTCCTATTTTCCCCTTCTCTGTAAATAGGTCTTTCATACCTCTTCATGAGAAATAATTTATCCCTGTCTATCCCTGTATTCCTTTGACACCCATTGTAGTCTTCTTTCTCATTTTTTAATATTTTTACAACATTCTGTCAAATTTACCTTATACCTGTATCCTCTGGATATAGATATTACTTCTAGCTGTACAATTCATGATACACTTTTTTAAAATTACAAGTATCATCTTCTCCTGTAGGAACATAAATAGTTTAGCTCTATTGAATCCCTTATGTTATCCCCCTCCCCTCTTTATCTTTTTATGTTTCTCTTGTTCTTGATATTGGGGATCAAATTTTTGGTTTAGTTCTAGTCTTATGAAAGTTTGAAATCATTCTATTTCATCGAATGACCTTTTCTTTCTCTAGTTTTATCATGCCTTACTTTGGTGGGTATGTGATACTTGGTTGTGATCCTAGCTCTTTTGACCCCAGAATATCATATTCCATGACCCCCAATCTTTAACAGGGCAGTTACTGAGTCCTGTGTAGCCCTGATTGTGAACATCTGACATCTGAATTATTTCTTTCTGGAAAATTGTGGTATTTTTTTCCTCGATATAATTCTGAAATTTGGCTATACTGTTCCTTGGATTTTTATTTTGGGATCTCTTTCCTGAGGTGGTAAGAAAATTCTTTCAATGCCCATTTTGCCTTCTGTTTCTGATTACAGGGCAAATTTTCTTGATGATTTCTTGAAAGATGCTGCCCAAGTTCTCCTTCTGATTATGGCTCTCAGGTAGTCCAATGAGTCTGATATTATCTCTCTTGCATCTATTTTCCAGGTCATTTGTATTCCCAGTATGTTATATTTTCTTCCATTTTCCCCCATTCTTCTGAATTTACTTGATTGATTTTTGATGTCTCATAGATTGATTAGCTTCTATTTGTCCAATTCTGACTTTCAGGTTGTTGTTTTCCTCAGTTAGATTTTGTACTTCTCATTTTTCCAATTTTACTCTTTAAGGAGTTGTTTTCTTTTTGTATCTCCCTTTTCATTTAAATAATTCAAATTTTTAAGCAATTTTCCAAGCTGTTGACTCTTAAATAAATAGTAGTTTTGCATCACTCTGATTTCTTTCCTACTTTTCTTCATCTCCTTTCTATGACTTTTCATCTCTATTTTGATCTTTTCCTTGAGAACTTTTAGGAATTGAGACCACTTCGCATTTTTGGGTAGTGTTTTTCCCAGATGTGCTTTGACATTATGTTTCTCTTCTGAGTTTTTGTCTTGGTCTTCCCTGTGAGTATAATAACTTTCTATAGTCAGATTCTTGTTGTTGTTTTGAGGGGTATTTGCTTTTCTTTAAACTTGATCTCTGCATTCAGAGTGGGAGGGGCACTAACTCATTCTTTTTGTGACAGTGGCTGCAAGCTCGAGCTCTTTACCAGAGCTGCACTGATGTTGCGCGGAGGCCTCCAGCGGACCCTCACGTTTGGTGTTGTGCTGAGGTAGTTGGGTGGAGGGTGGCTGGTACTGCTGAAGGTCAGAAAGTCTGTCAATTTACCTGATGATGAGTCAGGATCTTAGTGGTGGTGTCTGGCATATGTTGAGCCTTATCGGAGTGATTCTGCATTTTTCCAGGACTAGACTCCAGAACGTGGAGGTCTGGCCACTGGAGGATAAGTTTTTTTGCCCAAAACTATATTGAAACACATGGTAGTTCTAGACGTCGGTGTCTTCTGTCTCTCCTGATGATGCTAAGGCAGAACGGGCAAGTGGTGATATTTGTCTGCTTTACTCCACTAAAGCTCAGCATCTACCACTGTTTCACTGAGGTGAGGCTTGCTGGTGGTTTACTGTGACTCTTCCTGTCTTCAAATATATTCCCCTTTCACCCCAGTGAGATGGACCTTTCTTGCCAATCTTCCAAATTTGTTGGGCTAAAAGATTCTTTCATCATGTCTTTTTGTTAGTTCTGATGATTCAGGATTTGTTTTCGGCTGCTATTTTATGGTTGCTTGGAGGTGAATATGAAAGAGTTACAAGAAATTTCTGCTTACTCTGACATCTTGATTGACAGAATTCAACTCCCCCATCCCTTTCTGAAAGTGTGCGTATATATGTACATACATATATGGACTACATATCAGTCTGAATTGTGTGAAAACCATCACCATGCTTAACATAGTTATTATTTTGAGCACTGAATATTAAAACAAATATAGCCACTGAAAAGAATCCATTATTGCACTAAGAGGTATGTACATCCATCTATCTACCTATCTATCTATCTATCTATCTATCTATCTGTCTGTCTGTCTGTCTATCTACCCATCAATCCATCTATCTATCTATCTATCTATCTATCTATCTATCTATCTATCGTATCCATCCATCCATCCATCCATGTATCTATCTATCTATCTATCTATCTATCTACCTACCTATCTATCTGTCATGTTGAAGAATTCTTGCTCCTTGTTTATCAAATTCTCATTTCTTCTATGATGGAAGTCTCTAACTCTCAGCTTCTATTTGGAGATAAAATTTGGAGATGAGACATGCAGAAATCAGTGATTCTAAATAATTTTCCATGCTAAATTTATAGGATCCATTCAGATCCCTAAGTTTAGCATTGATGACGCATTTCTTTGACCCAAGAATGAATATTCCTCAATCATATCATGATTTAGCCTAAGAAATTCAGTGTTCATGCAGAGTAGTCTATAACTTATATTGGTTCATCACTATATGTTACAATGTTTTTTCCTCCCAAATATGGCAGGTACTTATTGCAGGTATTATGATCATACCCCCAAAATAGATAAGGGGAACAAGGTTCAACAAATTTAATAGACTTTCAAAATGAAAGAAATACTAAATGACAGAATGATGACCTGAACTCAAATAAAATGAATCTACTTCTTTTCTCTTTCTATTGCTCATATGGATTCTCCATCAATAATAAAACCCGCATTGTTTGGGGTAAATTACATAATCTCTCTGGCTTTAAATTCTTACTTATTTAATGAAGACAACAGGTCCTCCACTATAACTATCACATAATTGTATGTAGGATCAGATGGAATTATGCATGTAAAAGTGTTTTATAAACTGTTAATTGCTACATAAATACAATATTTAATAATTATTATGTTTATTGCAAACAATTTCCATCAATAATAAAAGAAGCATCTTTTTAAAATCCCATTTGACTCTGCTTAGCTGGCTAAAATGGAAAAATTGAAATAATTCTGAAAAAATGCAGTGAGTACCATCTGTCAAAACTGCTTAGCTACTGAATTAGAAGAATCAAAGATTTACTTTGATAAACATTTGTAAAGTAGCCTACTGTGTTCATGTCACTATGTGAGATGCTAGAGATACAAAAATAGAATATAGGATGCATTTTTGTCTTCCAAGATGTTTTTTTGTTTGTTTGTTTGTCCTTTGCTGTATACAGTTGATTTCAAAGTTGTAAGCAATTTCAGGGAAGGAAACTATCACTACAAATGCAAATCAACAGCTCATTATTCTCTTCTGGAGTAGCAAAAGGCACATACACAAACACCAGTTGTCTAAGAGATACTTTAAAACGAGGATATCGTGATGTCTCCATCATCTGTTTGGGTAAAAATAAAAGGAGAGAGAAATAGAAGTGTTTTGCCATTCAAGTACACTACAGACCAATTGGACATAAAGAATAAAAAAATGACTAAATTATGATAAAAAAATTAAATTTGAATCTGGGTAATGATATGGGACTTCAGTTATATAGACATTAACTATGATACTCTCTCTCTCTCTCTCTCTCTCTCTCTCTTTCTCTCTCTCTATTGATATTCTATACTTCTCTCTCTGACTTTCTGACTTGAAATGTCTATGTCAGTCCATTATCTTTCTGTTTGTCTGTCTCTTGCTCTCTCCTTCCTACAACTCTTATAATCATATAGATTTTTGCTAAATGACTTATAGGTATGGGGAAATTACAATATACCAAGAAATTCCATTCCAAGTTTGGATTACATTAATTGCTGTGCGTATTTGGGTTCTACAAATGTCCAACAAGGCATTAGCTAGTTATCCCATTTCCGTGTCATATGAAAATTTGATAAGCATTTTATCTGTGTCTCCATCAAAGACCTTGATAAAAGAAATGAATGGATCCTTTTGAGCTAAATTGAATGTCTACATAATTTATAATTATTTGCTAAACAAGAAGCCACTACAGGTTTTTGAGTATAAGAGGGACAAAATCTGAGTATTGCATTATTCAGCAAGTACTGTGAAAGGATATTTGGAGAGAAAATAAATTTTAGTCAGCAAGCTCAATTATAATATTATAGTGATGTAAGTGAGAAAAAAATGAGAATAGGAACTATTTCAAAAGAGTTTTAACAGAAATGGAGAGAAAATGCTTAGATATGAGAGACAAAAGAGAGATGGATGTAATAACTGGTTGGATACATAAAAAGAACTAAAAGAAATTACACAAGTAACTTTGACATCCAATTGAGGAAAAAAGGGTAGCAAAAACAGAAATAGAGAAGTTGATGGTAGAAAAAAATTATGTTACAGACTTCAATGTAATTAGGAGATAAAGCAACAGAAAATAGCATTTTGCAAATAATTACACATGTTGCAGGATCCTTCAGTTCAGTTGCACAATTGCAGAGGTCATTCTGTAGGACACTGTGGATCATATCAGATGACTTACTTCTCTCTGTTTTGTGCTTTGCTTGAAACCTCCCTTCTCTTGAAAGAGAAGTTAGGAGAATAAGGATGCTTTGGGGAGTAGCATATGATTACATTGATTCAATTTTTTTATGGATTTCCTGGTCATTCCTCAAGCAGGTACAAATTTTTGGGACAGATTTGATCAACATATCTGATTTGCTAAGGAAACTATATTAAATTTAAATTCTTCTTTCTTGAAAAGGATCATAATTATTTATCTGGTCCATCTTATTTTCCACAGGCTTAGTTAACCTTTTTATGTACCTGTTATCAGATTGTGCCATTGCCAAGACTGAAAGCAGAAATTCAATACTCCCCTATGCTAATAGATCTGCATTTATGGGGACATTGAACTGGAAGGATTTTCATACTCCTTATTTTGCAACCATGTCAAAAGTTTCTTGGTAATATTTCCAATGGCTTTGAGTTCATAGCCAAAAATAATTCTGGCATATAAGTTTTTGACTGTTAAAATCTCCTTTTGATACTAGCTATTTCACATAGTCAAGCAAAATTACTTTAGATTCAACAATTAAATCAAAACAGTGATATAATTTTTTTTTTTACAATTCTATGGTAATTCCAGACTGTCTCAGAAATATATTTCCATGCTCAGAAAATCAATTTAATGTTTTCTGTTTTGGACGGTGCAACTTCTGCAAAAGAGACCACTGAAACTGTTCAAAAGTAGTTAAGTTCTCAGCTAATACCACATCTATGCAATATGTGTTTTATGGTATCAGAAAGGAAACTACTTTCAACAAGTATCTAGTAAGCAAGACACTATAACTGAAGGATTCTTTAAAAATTATAGAAAAAATACTTATTGCATTATCAGTTAATGGGTAAATTATGAACAAATTAGAAAAGGAAAAGATAGCAGTAAAAAAATGCTGACTTCTATCAAAACGGAAATATTAAAGATTATAAACCAGCCCAGATAATTCCAGAACAAAGAGAACCAGGGAATATGGAGAATACCAGGTGAAATAAAGAAGGAAGATGAAATAAGAGAAAGATCAGTCAAGTTATCCTTTCCCTCTCTCACCAACCTCACTATCAATAAATAAGTTAAGGAGAGAGTGGGGAGCAAGAGAAGGGAGGAGAGAGAAAGGGAGAGGAAAGAAGAGAGGAAAGGAGAAGAGAATGAATCTAAAATGTTAAATTTGATCCAGTACATAGAAAGACCCTATCTTAGCCACTGTAAGAGAGTCCTAAAATTTAAAAAATGAATCAAGTCTCAGAAACCAATCTCCTCCATGTCAGTTTCCTTGTCGAGAAAATCTTTATTCCTGGTTGTAGAAGGCTCTAGGAAGCACCAAAATAGTTCCAGTCCAGTCTATTACCTAGTCCAGGAAAATAGGAATATAGGAAACAAGCAAAAAGTTTTCTGCAATTCCAGTTCACATTTAGGCCTGCAGAAAGAGACAATTATCACTACATATACTGTCAATATTTATAGTCAGATCTCAGACCATGTGGTCCTAACATAAGAATGTCCTATACAATACTGTTGCAATGAGTAGGTGTGTTTTCTGGCTTAACATCTCTGTTCAGAACTGTAGCTGGAGGAGGATCTCATAAACTGATTTAAAATAAGGTCAGTTATGCCATTTAATATATACAAAAGAGAAAGGCACAGGACCATGATTCCCTGCCTCATCTGCCTCATTTTGAATTTCATTGTACCTGCCTTAATGATGGTCAAGATTATGGAAGACAACACAGAAGTATTTTGGCTGACCTACTCCATGCCAAGAGTTAGGACTAAAAGTACAATGTAACTGCTCACAGCCCTGAAATATAACCAACACACCTGTACCAAAGATCTGAAATTAGATTAATTACAAAATTGTAGGTACAATTGTGGAGAAAGAAACAAGGAAAGGATCATCATTAGTCATGTCAAGTACAGGTATTGAAGTAAACAGAATACTTCCTTGTAAAACTAATACATAAATACATACATATCCATATCCATGTGCATATATACATACACATACACATATATACACATATGCATGTGCATACACATACATACATATGCACATATACATACATATATACATAAGACACATATATGTATACATATATGTAGATATATGTAGATATGTATATATAATAATATAGTGAGCTAAGAGAACCACAAGACAAAATACTAGAACAAAATTAGGAATAATTAAAAGCAGGAACCTAGAAAAAAATGTATGTTGAACAAGGATACTGATAAATGAGTAATCTACTAAAAGAAATGAACGAAGTTTAAGCAAAGGCTGAAGTACAAACTTAGAGTTCCTGAGAAAACCTTTTGAAGGAGAATGAATAGTTTAGAGCAGAAACTCAAAAAGCTAGCAGAAATCCTGAGAAAATTTCATTGAACAGGCAGATTTAAAAAAAGAAAAAAAACGATTTCAAAATTAATCCCTGTCTCAAGAACCCATCAGCATGTGACACTCATTTGCGAAGGTAAATTCCCTCCCCTGCATGAGGGGCAGGATGAAGTTACTGAGAGTGTAACAGTTCAAACCTCTTTTTTTTTCTGTCTTCTTTGGGACTCTTCAAGCATCAAGTCTTCCTCAAAACTCTTAAAGCTTTGGTATTGCACCCAGTGTTTTGACTTCTATCCCTGAGAGGGAAGTGGAAGAGGCCAATTCCAATTCAGATTGCTTAAGGAAAAGACTCTGGGAAGTCATAAGCAGAGCTAGGAGTCTCCATCATGTCTCTATACTGCAGGGAGTTTGTTTGTTTGTTTTCCTTGGGTAAGATCTAGATTAACTTTCTCTCTCTCAGTTGATATGAGCTATCTCACTCCTAAAAGGAGAGTTCTTTCACTCTGTCTTGTCTAATATATATCCTCCTAAGTATACTTTCTCTAATTTCTTTTTTTGTTACCAATTTGCCTAATATTTTTTTCCTTTGCTATTTACTATGTTCATACATTATGGAACTGGTATTACGTGGGAAAGGAGTTAAACCTGTAATATTAATAATAGTTCTATCTTTATCATGAATAATATCAGAAGGTAGATCAAACCCTATCATATTACCTAGGTTAACAGTATTTAAGGGAGCAGATAGATATACAGCTAGCCCAGTAAACTTTCTCTCTGAGGACATTAGAGTGGCTTCTGTCTTCAATTTCCTGCTTCCTCTTCTGGCAGAAATCAATATCCCTTGAAGAAGGGTAGAAGGAGAAGAGGCTAGAGATGTCTATTCTATTTTGAGTCACACAAGTCCATTGAAATCTCTGATTAATTCCCTTCTACATGTAGGTTTTATGTCTGCATGAGGACCTCACAACATGCTGGATCTAAACTCTTACAAATACAGAGGCATTTTTTTAAGTGGAATATAAAGCAGTTGTCCTCTAGGGGAAAAACGGTGAGGAGCAATAACTTGTCCTCTTCAGGGAACTTTACTAAAATAAGCCAAAATTGAAATTATATTTCGAGAAATAATACATGTAAACTGCTCAGAAACTTTCAAACTAGAGAGCACAGAAGAATATTTCCCTTAAAAATCAATCATAATTAGGGCTTAAATAAGGACAAAAAGAAACCTAGACATAAATTTGAAACTACGGATTACCATCTAAAAAGAACCTAAAATTTAACAAGCTGAGGGAAGTGATCACAAAATGCCAATTCATCCAAGTGCTAAGACATTACATTCTGGATCGTATCAAAGGAAGTGGACAATATAAAAGGACAGGAAAGTTTCAAATAAGCTATAAAAGAAGACAAAAGAAAAAGACCACCTTTAAAATCACTCTGTAAAACAGGAGGAAACAAGGACCTTGATGAAACTTAATGATTTCTAAGCATTCTTAAAAATACAACAGATAAATACAATCTTTAAATTGAGAAAATAGGCAAAAACTTTAAAAGGTTAAATAATGATCAAGTACTTGCTTTATACAAAAGGAAAAAGAATGTTTCCGTTAAGACTTTTTCAATATTTAAGTCTGAAATAAGGTCAACAGGACATAAAACATAAGTTAGGAACCTACTCTCACACCACTAAAAAATAGTTACAAAGTAGGTTATACTGAAGAATTAACGAGTGAAAGGGGAGAATGTGTTGTTTCTAAAAATGGGGCAAGATATGAGGCAAAAATGAAATTATGGATGGGAATGTGGGGGAAATAATCATCCTATGAACCTCATTAATTTAAATAATACAAGGGAATATTGGAAAATTGATAAGTATGGAATATTGGGGACTGGTGGAAAGATTAATAGATGGCAATATTTAAACTTCTGGTTGATTATGAAGTTTACTGAAGTTCTCTTTGGATTAATTTGGTTATTGTTTACTTGGCACTCTTTCTAAAACATTGCTGGAATAAAACTGAGACAGGTAGTTTCTTCTACTGTTTCATCTGTTCATTTTAGCTACAAACCCCAATGAATTGGCTCATCTTCTAGAGGTAAAGAAGAAACAAATGCCAAAATAAGAAACTTTGTTCATTTATATAAAATTTACATTTCTCTGGGAATCTAAATATTGATTATGGTATAATTTTAGGCATAGGATAATATCTTACTTCCATAAAAAAAGAAATCAATGGTATTATAATCATGGTGAAGGAAAAAGGCTGTGACCTAAGAGAAATAGGACTATTAGCCTTTTTTAATTGAAATTCTGAATTTCCACCCTGGTGTTCTACTGCTTAGAGTTAGTTGTGTGTACTCCAATTTCACTATGGCATTGATGAGTGTGGGAAATGTTGGTGAAACATTATTGATATGACATTGATAAATGTGGGAAGAACTTGTGAAATTTTTTCAGGTTGATAGATTTGAGTTTTGTTTTTTTTTTGTTTTTTTTGTTTTTTTTGCAACCCTTATATGAGACTGTTTTACAGGAAACGACAATCATCTCAGCCATTTAAATACAATGATTGCATCTGGGTGGCGGGGAAGACTTTTGATAATGACATAAATTGCCTACAACTACTTTCCATTGATTTTTATATAATGAAATATAATTGTACCAAATGAGAAATCTTTCCCGCTATGTACTATAATTTGCTCAGACTAAACCACTTTGGTGTGACAGATTATACTATCTGATTATGGCAAAAAGGAGAATCATTCACCTACCTGTTTCTTCTGCCTAAGGCTCCTCTCCTTTTCCTAACTCTATTTTCTCACATTCCTATAATCACTATCATTTACCTTTAGCAAGTACCATTGGGAATAGGAAACTACAAATCAAAAGTCATGTACAGTAATGATATATGTGACTCCCTACTTTGGTACCATGCTCAAGGTAAGCAACAGATAGAGCTTTGAGCATGGCTGCGTGAATCTTGGTCTTTGATGAGCGATTCACTAATACCTAAGGGAGGATATCTGTAATTAGAAACAATATTTGTCTATATCTGTGGAGGGGCTCAGAGTAATCTCTCTGAATATCTGACGCAGAGTAACGTGACTGTTTCCCTTCTTCGAATGTTCCAGCAGATCTTTTCATTAATGTTTAATCGCTTGTTCCTGAATTCAGCTAATTTAGAAAGATTTTGAGAATTATAAAAAGTAAAGAAAATAAAAAATGTCTTCAACCAATGTTTTAAGACTACTTGCATTATAAATACATTCAAAAAAGTGCCCTTTGCCTGTGTTGTTCTTTAGGAAGACTTATAAAATATGATCAGTTTTCTCCTGGGAAGAACTCAAAAACAGTTTTAAATCAGGTATACCATTTGAAGTCAAGCTGAGATCTAAGTCACTTCATGACCTCTTACTACAACATACATAATATGCCACCATGTAATCAAAACCTTTAAAAAAAAGTAATGTGCATTAAAACTCTAAATCTCTGGACCAGACATAACAAATTATGAATGAATGTTTCAATTAATGATTATCAATTATTTAATGTATAATGTGTAGCAAATACAATTTAGTTGCTCATTACATTTTAAGAAAAGAGTGAGAAATAGCATCATAGATATTTAAAGATTCATACTAAAGCAATTAACTTAATTTAATAGGTATGTTTGATTTTGCTTTTGATTATTAAAGATAAAAGAAATACATGAAAGATCAATAGGGTAGGGTAAAATAGAAAAATGGCCATCATCCAATCAAGGCTGTGAAAATTACACAAAAATGCTCAAGAGAAAATTGGAAAGAAACTTGAAAGTATAAGTCACCCTAGCTTATAAATGAATTAAAACTTTTAATTTATGTCCACATTTTAAAAACATACTCAGGATCATTTTGGTTTTCTTGGAAGAACATAAATGGAGCATTTCTGGGGGAGATCTATAACAGCTTTCCAAAAATGAGCCCTATTTTATGATCCAGCGGTCCTGATATGGATTAATGACTTTTTGAAAATATCTTAGAACATCAGAATGTATCATAAGCAACAAGATACTAATTTTGGAAATAACATTGCACCATTCTGAGTCTGGGGCACTGATAGGTGGAAATTTAAACAGAGACAGAGACACAGATATCTGTATCCATGTATTTCCAAAACATTGTAATGGGATAGTTCATGGTAAAATTGATTTATTTGCTCCAAGTCTAATTTTATCTATTTCCAGAAAGCTAATTTAATACAATGATAGAAATACATTGACAATTCAATAACACTGATCAATGATAATAAACCAGTAACAAATGGCGTGCCCTGTCCTTTGAAATGGTATACTCTAACTGACTACTGAAAACAAAACCTATTCACAGGAGTTTCCAAGTGTGAAATAGTGTTTGAGAGCATAAATGTCAATCTATTTGGCCATTATTCACTTCAGGATGCTCCCTTGCTCTTATATAAATGGCTCAATAATTCAAATTCAATGCTAAAACAGGCGGGGGCCTGCTTGGTTTCTGCCAGAATGATTGTTTCTGTACCACTCCCACTCAGACCCTTTGCAAACTATAGCTTCACTTTCCATCGTAAGAATCTCTTTGGATGCACATCCCTTGTACCACTACTTTTTTTAACCATCATGTAAAAACATATCCCTATCAATTATTTTCACTGTTCCCCAATGCACAGCTGTAGGGCTATTTACATGTTCTCAGTCACCTTCTTCCTTCAACCTTTTATTTCTGCTTGTCACATTGACTTTCCATATCCATCTTCCATCATTCACTCATATTAACACATATGCACTAGCCTAGGACAGTTAAAAGCAAAATGAATGATCGTGTGATGTTTCATGGATTTGGGAACCTTTATCTTACTGGGAATCTTCTTGGTATCTTTACTCAGACCTAGAGTGAAGGGCAAACAGATGATGAACAACTTCAAGATGAGGAACCATCAGGAGCTAGCATCCTTTAACTTCTTGTTCCCCTACAGTCAGTTTCTAGGAGCACACATACATGAACAAATACACAAACACACACATATAAGCACAACCCAGAAAGAGCTGATCTCTACTCTTTTAAACTTTAAATTATGCTGCTAAATTCTTTCTATGACCAAAAATAGAGGTGAGGCTTGATTAAAATCTCTAATTCCTTGTTGATTGTTTATTTACTGAAAACTAGGATAGCCTACCTTTCTGTATCCTAGTATTCAGGGTGGTGTGACATGTGGTTTTGCCTATAGTAATTGCCTAACAAATGTTTGTTGAATTAATTTCAAAAATGTTATGTCTCCCTGTATAATGGAAGTTCAAATAAACTCCACTTCTTTCCTTTGTTGATTAAGTTTAAAGATTGTTTTTGAGGTTGCTACAAAGTGTTCTAAATCATTAAAGACATATGAAGGATATGCAGACTTGGAAAATACCCCTTTTTTCATAGCATTATCCTCAGTTTTGCTCAGGAACAAGAAGGTTGGGTAGCTCTCATAAACAAATTTGTTAGTTCTTCTAATCACTGTTCATATTGCCTATAAGTTAGAGGGATATAGGATTTTAACTTGAATGGTGTCAAATACTCCTGACTTTTGTCTCTCTCCTCTAGTGTTGCTTGGACTTTATTAAAGCATCAAGAAAACATTGCATATTTGGATACAACATATTGGGAATATTATGGGAGTTGAAAAAGCATATCAAAAGATGTTGGAGTTTTTTCTCAGTCCTATAAGGAAACTGTAAGATGTGCTGTGTTTTGCTGATCAGGAAGAGGGCACCTTGCCTGAACCCTAAGTTTGCAAACAGGTAAAAAGAATTCGTAGCCAAGAACAAGGCAATTTTTTTTGAAAAAGGTGGACAATAATGTTTGGCAGCAGCCTAAGTAACCCTTTTTGTAGGTGAGCAAGGGAAAACTATGAAGCCAATTAAAGAAAGGACCAAAGTGTATTGACTAGTACAGAGGCATGTGGTTTATTTTGTTTCATTCTAACATATAGTCATGGCTTTCAAAGCCACAGTCATGACAAAATCAAAGGCAAGAGGCACAAATAGACCAGGGAATTCAGAGGATGATGGCTAAGAAGGAGGGAAGATAGCAAAAATATCAATGAGGAACACAGAAATATCCAAGAGTGACATAGAACAGAATTATAGGTGGTTCAGTATAGGACATCTGTAGAGACAAAGTAAAATGAGAATGACAAGGGAACTTGAAGTCCATTGTGACGGAAGATTGAAAAATTCTGTGTTTTCTTTATCATCATTTTCACATATAACTCCACTTCTATGTAAACAGGTAGTCATTTCTAACCCATACAATTTGTTTTGCTTTCTGTTACCCCAGATTTTGGGTGAGAGAAATCAAGACATAAAGAATTTTGGTAGTTCCCAGCAAGGTCAGTATACATTCTGCATTTGGAAGCAATCATTGTCATGCAGACAGAAATTTAAAATATGAAGCTACTAGTGTGAGATGCAAATGGAAATTTAACTTGAGTGGAAACTTGGTATAGTGTTTCATTTGTTTCATGTATAATAAAAAAAAATGCACTGTTGATGTACTTGGAACCTACTATTCCTTTTAGCATCTGAAAACACTCACTGAATGGGATTGTCTATCTTGATGGACATGGCACATTATCCACAACTGTATGGAATATACCAACCACTACTCAAATGTCATCTTCTTGGACAAAGAAGGAGAGAAAGCTGAAATGTTAATGCTTCATGGAACAAGGAATGAAACAGCTTGGGACTCTTATAATACACTTGCCAATTATCTCCTTATAAGCTGGTTAAAACATCTTTTATAACCCACTGCTTATTTTAGGGAAATTTGTTTACATAGACATCACCCCTCAGTTAAAGATGTCTGAAAATCTGCACTGACAGTTTATCCTACCTTTCTTATATCCTTGAAATCAAAGACAGATGAGCAGATTAGCAAATTCATGACCTCTATCCTGAAACACAAGAAACTGCCCCAAGGTCATCATCTCACTTGTTGCTAACCCTGCATGACTATGGATTTTCTGTGTGCAATAAACACTGGAGGAAATGACTTATATTTATAAGCCTACTTTCTCATAGCCATGTTTTTCAGTTCCAGAGGCAAGTCTCTATTCCTCAACTTACAACTATGGTCAAAATAAAACATTTCACTGACATACTGTAAAATGGAAAGAACAGTTTTTCATTCCATGACACCATGATATATCATATTTTCCCTTATACTTCCTTTTGTACGATTGTTATCCTTACTTTATTCAGTTTGCCTCTCAAATTCCCTGCTCACTTCTATTTTTATTTAGTCAAGGCTTGAATTCATCTCCTTAGCTCAAAGTCTATTTTTTCCCCCAATCATTAAGCTCAGATTTCAAAGTTATTTTATTTTGGTTTTCAATTATATCTCCTTTGTTTTTCACAATCTCATATTCCAATTTTTCCTTTGATTTCTCAAAAATTTGTAGTCATAAATGATTCTGAATGACTTATCTTGATGAATGTCTTTTTATTCTTTGCCTGTAATATTTGTTATTTGATGCTCTAGTTCTGACATTTAACCACAATATTATGTAGGAAATAAATATGTGGTTTCTCTATATTGGTGCACTTTGGATTTTGTTGAACTAGGCAATTTCCTGTATGATTTCTTGGAGTATGGCATTCACGTTTTCATTTTAAATTCAATTAGGTTGTTCTGGAACATGTACAATAACCCTAAGTTACTCTTTTAGGTTTCATTTTTAAATTTCATCTCATGTTCCAGTTCAGTTTCCTTTTCTTATAACTATCTCAAGTATTTTTTTTATTTTTTCCTTAGAATTTTTTTTTATCTCCAAGTTTGAGAATTTTCTTTTTCAAAAATTCTGTTTTGGAGTCCCTCTGTCATTTGTTCTACATTTTCTATGACTTGTCTTAATTGATTTTTCAAACAAAAATCGAACTATCAAAGCATAGTTACATTTCTTATTTATGCTTCTTTTTCTATTTTATTATTCTTCTGAACCATTCTTGAAACCTTTGAAGTTGTTCAATTGTAATTATTAATATGTCTCACAGAAATTAATATAATGCTTTTCTATTTTTTGGGGGGAGGAGTTGTGTGCTTCTTTAGTAATGCTAATTAGGTATATTGTGTCCCTTTCCAAAATGTTGCTCACATTGCCTATTTTGACAGTCTTTTTTTAAAAATATGTTGTATATTCATCCCTAATAGTGCATGCCTTATCTCTTCTATTTTGTAATCTGCAATGTTATGATAATTCTCTTGTTTTGGAGCCACAATCCCATCTGAAGACACCCATTTTTCCTCTCCTGACACCAGGAATTTTTAAACATCAAGGGCCTAAATCTTTCATTTGGGTAGTGGATTGTGCCTGGTACATGCTAGGCATGACTATGAATTATTAATGTAGGCTTTTGCACATTTTTTCCTTGCTGATATTCACTCATCATTTCTTCCCTTTCTCTTATTGTTTTTTATTGGTACATTACTTAGGGCATTGAAGTGGTGATGATGACTTGGAACTTGGGGCAACTTTTCCCTCTCCCATCTTACCAGATATCTTCCAGAGCATTTTATTTAAAAACAAACAAAAAGCCCTTGTTTTTGTTACTATCTTCTGTTTGCTAAATCATCTACATTTTCTAATTACTAGCTGAATGACCATGTGAAAGACATGTAACTTTTTTCAATTTAAATTCTCTCACTTATAACATTGGAATAATCATAACATCCAACTCCCAGGGCTATCTTAGTGATCAATTTAAATAGCATAGTTAAAATTGTGTGTAATTAGTTTTTGTTCTTCCTTTTCCATTTGTTCAGTTTTCCTTTTTAAAGAACTCTTCTCTTCATTGATTTTTTTTATATTTTTAAAATCATTGGCTAGCTTTTCTTCTCTTTCTTTCTTCAGCTCTTCCAAGAGTATCTTTGTACATGCGACCAGTTCATAGTCCTTTATGAAGTTTCAGATGGGGTTACAGTCTCAATACTGACTTCTTTGGTATTTGTGGTTTGGTCCTTGTCCTCATAGAAAGATTTTATGATCTTGTCCTTCCTGATTTGCTTCTTGCTCATGATGATGTAGCTTTGTGTATTGTGGCCTCTGATTCTTTCAGCTAGAAGCTAAAGAACCTGGTGCTGAGCTGGCTGATATGAGAAAGCAGATGCTTGGGGAATTATTTTTGTGTGTGTTTCCCTGGATTAGCCCTGGAGCTAGCTTATTAAGTATGGGGTGGGGGGGAAGCTCAGGGGTTGGTGATCCCAGCTGTCCTCATGTCTTCCCCTTTCCCTTGAAGTGATGAGGCATGCCTGGGGCCCTGGTGTTGGTGGGTGTGAGGATCCACCCCTCTGGAGCTCATCCTGGTTTGCTGAGGTCAGGCTGTCTGGGGCAGTTTCTGTCCTCTGCCATAATAAGACGAATACTCTGTAGTGATTCTCCTACCCTCACATGCTATGAGACAATTTGCCCCTTCTGCTGATCCCACTGTTACAGAATTTTTCAGAGGAAATATTTTATGGTTTTTTCAAGATCAACAAGGGGAGAAGGAGAGAGCATTTACTGATTATTCTACCATTTTGGCTCCCAGAAATTCAAGTAGGTGACTTACAGACCTTTAATCTGACAGTCTCAGGAGCAGCTTAGCTCTCACTTGCTCAGCTCCACTGGTCTCCCACTCTGGCCTGCTATTCTGTCATGCTACCACTTCCTCAGACCACCCTGGGGCTTTCCTCCTCTGCCCTGCTGTGTCCAGGATGTGCTGCTCTGTGCATTGCATTCTCCTCCATGCCTATGGAATAGAACCTTCCCGTCGACCTTCCAGTCCATCCTGGGCTGTCTTCTGCACTTCCAAAATTTGGTCAGATTCTCTTTATAGAGGTATCTGAAGGCATTTGTCTAAGAGCTTAGGTGAGTAGGTGCTCTCACTCCACCATCTTGGCTCCACAGACCCCTCCCCCCATGGGTAAAATTATCTTGAAAGTCTTAAGTATCATGTAAACGCTAAAGTAGATGATCATTGTTATTTTGGTGATGATGATGGTGACTGTATTTGCCAATGAGTGAATCAAGGTGTAGTGTTCTCATTCATTTAAAGTTGGAAAATAGAGTGAAAGATAATTGCCAGGAAGAGTGGCTGAATGTGGCAAAAGCAAAAGCAAAAACCTTAATGCAGTAACATAAATGAGATCTCAGAAAATGATTGCAGCAATCAAAGTATTATGGAAAAAGTATTTCTCTGAGTATGATTTCTCTTCCAGAATGCATTTAGATCAGCTTTGTAAATTTGTGAACCAGAAGGTGCTCAACTTGGCAGGAATGAGGTAATCTACAACTACAACAACTCATGCCTAAGAGATTTGCAGTCACCTCTGTCAAAGACTGTTAAGCATGCATGGAGTCCCTGAAGTTTAAGTATGAGATCTCATGTTTTACAAACAAAATGATTGAGAATTCCAGGGACATTATGCCATAAGTTTGAAGGTTGAGCAATAACAAACTTTGTCCATTTCTCAGAGTTTTAGAATATCAGACGACATGGAGCTTGAATATTCGTCTATCAGTTACCTGAAAAATCATCAGAATGTGCTCTGTCACCTAACTACAGCCTAAGTTAAGAAGAACTCATAGAGGGTTACTCAAAAATACAACTAAAATGCATTTCTAAAGCTAACAAACAATTGTGTAATCTCTATGTCTGAAAAATAGCATTGAAAAATGGTGAAGACTTTCTAAACACAGTACTTGATAATAACCATTGCCTTTAGAATAGTTTTCTGGATTCTGTCAAACAATAAAACAACGCATATAGAAAGTTGATAAGTCAGGATCCAAGATTGTTTCATCCAACAATTTCAATTATATAGTTGGTAGCAGATGATGACCTACCTGGAGCAGATCTTTATCAAAATTTAGATGAAGGAACTATACTGCTGGTACTCTCTTGAGGTATTTGGCAAATCAAAACAAAAATCTTCTAATGTATTCTGATAAATTCTTCCCTAGGGCAACTAGAGGACACAATTAACTGAATGTCAAGGCTAAAGTCAGAAAGACTGAAGTTCAAATCCAGCCTCATATCCTTTGAACTGTGAGCCAAGGCAAGTCACTTAACCCTGTTTGTCACAGATTCTTTATAGTATTAGTAATACCATTTTAGAGACATGTAAGGGGCAACTGTGTAAACAGTTCTGGACCTTACATCCTTGAAATCATTCACTGGAAGTCTGAGATATTAAGTGAACTTGCCCAAGGTCATCTAGACAATATGTGTTACAAGTAGGACTTGAATCCAGGTCTTTCCAAATTCATGGCTAGTTTTCCCCCAAAAAAAGCAGTGTGCAGTATATAATATAAATAATGTTATTTAATATTCATTGTATGTATGCACTCTACACAGATTGTTTCCCTCCTAACCCCACTCACAATATCATCAATATTCTATCCATATTCTGAAGGAAGGATAGGAAGTTTGTATCATAGTAGTAGAGGTCAGTGTAGTTTAATAATTAAATCATAACATAGAAAAGATGATTTCAAGGTTAAATATGCCATTTATAGTATCTTAAAGTGAGATCTAACCCAAAGATCCCAATTCATTCTTACTATGTATCTATAGCATTATACTAAACATATGCTGGAGCAAATGTTCAATGATTTTGCAAACCCTGGTTTTTAAAAATGCTAAAATAACAGAATGGTGACATAAAAAGTTGTCCTACAAGTATAATATTCAAATAAATTATTTTCAGGTGTAGAAATAGAAAACAGATTTATTTTGTCCATAGGCACTAAATACTAACTGTTTCTCTTTTACCCAGGAATCCTGAAGGTCTTCCCCTTCCAGTTTGATTTGTTATATTAAAGGTAAGGGATGTCTACTTAAAGAAGCCTATTCTTTGAATAGCTGTGTCTAACTCAAAGTGAGAATGTGATAAGACCTTATCCTAAAAGGGTCAGGGTCTCACATTGCACCCTGGGGCCATCTCCAGTCATCCTGATGAATATCAGGCCACTGGACACAGATGGAGAAAACCGTGAGGTTGGTGACCTTGCATAACCCTCCCTCACTCAAATCAAAGTCAACTGCAAGTCATGTCATCATCTTGATGTCATGGTTCACTTTGAGAACAAAGGATAAACACAACAAGAAGAGGTAGCTAGTTGGTACATTAGATACAGTGCCATCCTTGAGTCAGGAAGACTGATTTTACTAAGTTCAAACCTGGCCCCAGAAACTTACTAGATCTGTGACCCTGGACAAGTCACTTAATCCTGTTTGTTTCAGTTTCCTCATCTATAAAGTAAGCTGGAGAAGAAAATGACAAACTGTTCTAACATCTTTGAAAAGAAAACCCTAAACTGGGTCATGCACATTTGAACAAGATGACTGAATAACAACAAAGGAGATAAATAAACAAATCTGTACAGGTGAACAACTTATCCACAGTACAAAAGCAAATAAGAAATAGTATTGAAACCTAAGTCCTTCTTACTTCGAATCTACCACTCACTGGACAACAATGATTCTTTTTCAGACTCTTCTATATAATACCACTAAGTCATTTGTAAGTTGTTCATAGCTTAAGATTAATCAACTGTTTTCCTCCAAAGATCATCTAGGATCATCTATCCTGAGCAAATGAATCTTTTTCATGAAAATGTGAAGGAAAACAAGGTGAAGGGAAACATTGAGACTTGATTCATTGCCCAAGAATGGCAAATCTGGAGGAGGTTCTGTTATGGAACTTCCTTGGCTACCAGAAGGCAACATTACAGCAATTGACACCTGGATGTTCTGAAAAGGAAAAGGTAGTGCCAAACTTGCCTATTTTGTAATTTTGCCTAAGTATGGTACGGCCTGGTAGATATAAAAGAAAATAATCTTGTATCAAGTTAGTTAGCCAAGAATAGTGAACCAGTTAGGTAATGGTCTTTATTTTCTGGTATTTATTCTGTCCTTTGTGAACAAGTACTCATTCCTTTAAGGTGTAATGTTTGGGAGTAAGATTGATGCATTCCTATTCCTAGTGTAAGTTTTTTAACATCAGTTTTCACTTTAGGAGAAACAATGAAATTAAATAAATGATTTTTTAGAATTATAAAAGGCAAGTACTGAGTAATCAAAGTTAGCTTCCCCAACCCCAGGAATTTTCCCAAGTAAGAAATTTACCAGATTTAACTGACCATGTTTAAAATAGAAAACAAATGTGTGTATAAATTCACATCAAAGAGGCAGACAAGAAAGGTTAAAATCATTAGATGTAGTATAGTATTTTCTATTTTGTATCCAGCTTCCCCTCTTCTCTTCCTTTATCCACCCTCCTTCCCTAACAAGATAAAGTCACCAAGACTCAAATTTATATTAATTTGTCCTGTGTGTCATATACAGATATATTAATGACACTGATCAATGACAAACTGGCTAAAGGTTGTGAAGCATAATACTTTCACACCATAGTATTGAACCAGGGCTACCTAGAGAAAAGAGATGAATGATTTCTATATCACACTTAAAAAAAGGAATGCTCGGAGCCTCTAGGTTGTCAGCAACTGCAGCTTTATCACCTTCACAAAGTCACACTGAGGACATGCTTCTCTCTGTGCCCTGTAATGATTGGAATTAGGAAGAAAATTGAAACTGCTATTCCTGTAACGTACATTAAAGTTTCCTTACCAAGGGTGCTGCATTCCTTTAACATTGCATGGTGCAAGGAGAGCTCCCAGTGGAGAGGTCAAAAGCTCTGGAATATGCTAGGTTTTAGCATTTCTAAAAACCCAGGTTTGCAAAACCATTGAACATTTCCTCCAGTGTACTTTCAGCATCATATTATAGATATACAGTAAGGTTGGATTGGTATCTTTGGGTTAAACCTCACTTTAGTATATTGCAAATGGTATACTTAATCTTGAAATCATCTTTTCTATGTTATGATTTCATTATTAAGCCACATTGATCTATACTGCCACAATACAAACTTCCCAACTTTTTTTCAGAATACAGATGATATTGTAAGTGGGGGATAGGTGGGAAACAAGTAACCTGTGTGTAGTGTATACATGCAATGAATACTAAATAACAATATTTATATTATGTACTGAACACTGTTTTGGGAGGAAAAGCCAGCTACGAATTTGAGAAGACCTGGATTCAAGTCCTACCTGTAACACATATTGACTAGATGACCTTGGGCAAGTCCACTTAATATCTCAGAGTTCCAGACAGCAATTTCAAGTATGTAAAGTCCAGAACTATTTTCCATGTAAGTAAGTTTTCTTATCAATGGTTTGTAGGGGAAGGAAAATTTGACCTTGGAGGAAGAGTATAACTTAGATTCACAGGGGAGAAAAGGAAAGAACAAGGAGTGGTGAACAGAATAGAGAAGTGGAATTGCCCTTATTATGAGGGAAAAGTGAAAAGAAAAACATGTGTGAAGGGAAGGTTTTGTATAGAAGGTTACTATGAATTAAAGTTAAAGAGAATCAGCATGTGCTACAGTGCTAGCTAATAAACTACTCTAATCTCTTTATGTTTTTGTGGTACTTCTCTCTTGTGGTTCCCCTCTAACATGTGAGTCTGTTCCTTTTCATTCTCCTTTGCAGATTCATCCTCCTTGTCATGCCTTCTAATTGAGAGTGTACCCCAAGCATCTGTCATTAGCCTTTTATTTCCTATCTTAGACCCCTTTCCTTGCTGACCCCATCACCTCTTATGAATTCAATGACCATTTCTATGCAGATGATTCACTAGTCCGTCTCCTCAAATTTAGTGAATTGACCTTTGAACATTTCAAAAAGCACGTCCCTGAGACATTTCACATTCAAAATGTCCAAATGTGATCTCATTTTCCCGTCTTTTCCCCTCCCTCCAAACTCACTTACATTTCAAGCTTGCCTACCAGCCAGATACCTCATAATTATCCATAATTCATCACTTTTTTTTACTCCATATATCCAATTGGTGGAAAAATCTTTTTGTTCCTATTACAATATCTTTCCTTTATGTACCCTTCACAGCATTCAAAGACATGGCCATATTTTAGACTTTCATATACCATATATACTAGATCTTCTTTTTCTGCTTTTGACTTACTTGCAGTATATGCCTGGAGCAAATTCTGTACAGAGTTTATTAACATTTTGTGAAAGACTCAAAGTTGAAATCTAAAATAGTTACACTGCTTTATAGCTCCTTCAAACAACTCTAAATCTGTGTGTATGTAATAATAATCTTAAGAAATGATGTTTGGGGAGAGGGCAAGCCAAGATGGTGTAGTGAAAGCATGTGCTCACCTGAGCTCCACAACAAACTTCTTCAGATACCTCTAAAAAGAGAATCCAAACAAATTTTAGAGTGTCAGAGTTCACTGGGAGACAGAGTGTGGTAGATTTCCAGCTGAGGACAGCCTGGAAGGCCAACAGGAAGGATTTATTGCACAGGGCTGGAGGAGCACAGAGCACACAAACTGTACAAGCACAGACTCCATCATAATAAAGCAGAGCATGAACCACTGGGCAGACTGAAGCAGAAGTAGAAGTGCAGATTCTCAAACATATCAGTCCAGAATGGGAGTCCAGTGGATCTGAGTGAAAGAGTAGCACAGAACCCCAGGTAAGAGCAACAGTGGCTCTTGAGTGTATCATCTCACATATTAAAAGTCTGTAAGTCAACTTCTTGAACTTCCAGGATTCAAGATGGTGAAGTGATCTGTAGGTGCTCTTCCCCTACACTTGTAGACTTTGAAAAGCCCAGAGAATATTTCCCAGGAAAATTTCTGGAATAGTTGGATTAACTGAAAGGGTAAATAGTCTCTTAGCTTGAGAGGGCAGAACAATATCACAAGGGGGGTTCCCTCTTGCAGTGGTTGAAGGGGACCAGTGCAGAACCAGAGTTATCCCAGACAGCTCCACCTCAGCAGAATAGGAGGCACAGGGAACTGGAGGCCATAAACACCAACACTAGGACCCCAGACATGCCTATCACAACCAAGGAAATTGGGAAGATGCTAATGCAGATGAGATTCACCAACTGCTGAATCTGCCTGTTCTCTAGTGCAGGAGAGGAGACCTCTTGTGGCCAGATCACCCCTCCCCCACGACTAACAATGAGTTCCAGGGCAATTGTCTGGAAACTCAGAAAAATTTCACTTGGAATCTGCTTTGGCACACCAATCAGCTCAGCACCAGGTAAATTGCAGCATTCTAGCTTCTAGCTGAAAGAACCAGAAGCCACAACATACGAAGCCTCAAGTACTAAGCACAGCAACCATGGGACAGAGTCCCCTGTGCCCCAGAAGCAAAGATCTAGTTTAAAAGGCCAAGTAAAAAGGATACCTTTATGAGCAAGAAGCAAACCAGAAAAGACCATAGAGTCTTACTATGGGGATGAGGATCAAAACACATGTAGCAAAGAGGTCAACATTGAGACTGTACTCCCATCTGAAACCTCAGAAGGGAATGTGAACTGGTCTCAAGCGCAAAGAGCATTCTTGGAAGAATTCAAAGAGGATTTTAAAAGCCAAATTAGAGAGGTAGAAGAAAAATTGGCTAATGATTTTAAAAATATGAAAAAAGAATTCATGCAAGAATTTAAAAATAGAATTGGACCAGTGGAAAAGGAAATACAAAATCTAGATGGAGAAAATAACTCCTTAAAAGGAACAATTGGGAAAATGGACAAGGAGATGCAAAAGTTCACTGAGAAAAGCAATTTTTTAAAAATTAGAATTAGGCAAGTAGAAGCTGACTCTATGAGAAATTAAGAATTAGTCAAACAGAATCTAAAGAATTTATTGAAAATGTAGAAGAAAATGTAAAATATCTCATTGGAAAAGCAACTGACCTGGAAAAGAGATGCAGGAGAGATAATCTAAGAATTATTGGTCTACTAGAAAGCCATGAAGAAAAAAAGAGAGAGTCTGGACAATAGCTTTGAAGAAATCATCCAGAAAAAGTGCCCTGAGGTCCTAGCTCCAGAGGGAAAAATAATCTTTGAAAGAATCCAGTGGTCACCTGATTAAGCTCCCAAACTGAAAACACCAAGGAGTATTGTTGCCGAATTCCCAAACTACCGAGTTTTGGAGAAAATGTTGCAAGCAGTCAGAAAGAAAGAAATTACATATCAAAGAGCTACATTGAGGATTGCACAGGACCTTGCAGCTTCTACATTAAAAGACTAGAGGGATTGGAATATGATAATCAGTAAGACAAAGGAGCTGAGACTACAACTAAGGATCAGTTACCCAAGAAATCTGAGCATCATGTATCTGGTAAGGAGATGGACATTCCATGAAATATGGAATTTCTAAATATTCCTGAGGAAAAGACCAGAGCTCCATAGAAAATTGGATAATAAGGACAAGACTCAAGAGAGCCATTAAAAGGTATACAGGGAAAAAAAAACTTGTTATTCAATATAAGCAAAAAGTTTACATCCCTATAAGGGAAAAAGACACCTGTTAATCTTGAGAATTGTATATTTATTATGATATTGAAAAAGGATATACATAGATAGAGGGAGTGGGTACAAATTAAATGATGTGTTGATAAAAATGTGATTTAAGGGTTCAAAGGGATTGTAACAGGAGATGTGAAAAGTAAGAGGCAGAAAAAGGTAAATCACATCACAGGAAGAGGAACAAAAACATATTACAATAGAGGGAAAGAGGGGAGGGAGATGAGAATTGCTTGAGATTCACTTTCATCTGATTAGGTTCAAGGAGGGAACAACAAACTCAGCTAAATATAGAAATCTAACAACCCATAGGTAGTAGGAGAGGAAGAGGGAAAAAGGGAGGGGGAGTTAGAAGGGAGGGGAGAGGTAGTAAGGGAAAAGAGGAGTAAAAAGTAGGGGGACTGATTGAAAGGAGGGAAGACTGAGGGAGGTGGTGTTCAAAAATTAAAAGTATATTGTGGAGGGGAAGGGAGTACGAAAAGCTAAAAGCATAAATGGGCAGAAACAGGATGGAGAGAAAGACACAGATAGTACTCATAACTATAAATGTGAATGAGATGAATTCTTCCATAAAAGAGAGGCAGATAGCAGAATGAATTAAAAACCACAATTCAAAAGTATGTTATTTACAAGAAGCACATTTGAAACGGGGATTTACACACAGGGTAAAGGTTAGAGTAGAATATACTATGCTTCAGCTGCTGCAAAATAAACAGGGGTAGCAATACTAATTTCAGACAAAGCAAAAGCAGAAATAGATCTAATCATGAGATAAGAAAGGAAACTATATCCTGCTAAAAGGCACCATAGACAAGGAAGCAATACCATTCCCAATCATACATGCAACAAGTGGTATAGCATCGAAATTCTTAGAGGAGAAGTTAAGGAAGTAACAGAAAGACATAGACAGCAAAATTCTACTAGTGGAGCACCTCAGCCTCCCCCTTTCTGAACTTGAAACAAGAAAGAAGTTGAAGTGAATAGAATTCTGGATAACATAGATATGATAGATCCGTGGAGAAAGATCTCTAGACACACACACATATATATTATACATATATATATATATATATATATATATATATGCAGATATACTAATGTCTATAGAAGCAGTCACATATATGCATATATGTGTATGTGTGTTTATATGAGTATATATAATGTATTCATAGCAATACTTCATGGGAGGAAATAATTATATATATGTATTCATATATATAAACATATATATATATATATTTCTTTCATAGCTTCTCTTTATGTGAGGAAAAAACCTGATGAAAATGAGATATCATTGACTTAGGAATAGCTAGAAAATATTATCATATATGAATTTTATGGTTAATTATCATGTAATAAGAAATAAAAGAAATGAAGTCAGAAAAAATGGAGAGATTTGTAAGTAAAAAACCAAAAATAAACCCCTAGATTTGTGAGAATTAGTGCAGCAGAACCTTCGGAAAAAAAAAAATATATATATATAATGACTAAAACAATTTAAGTGGAAAGATCACTCAAAGTTAAATTTTGTATAGTGCTAAAAGCAAAGAAATCCTGTAAAAAAATAATGAATCACACTTTCTGCATCCCAGTAGCAACGTTAAAAACTTCTAGGATTATCACTTCGTATTTTTGTTTAACTAACTTTTCTTTGTCAAAAATGAGTTTTTAATCTGTAGGGAAACGTGATATAAACAACTGACATAAAGGGGAAAATATTCAAAATGTGTTGTTTAAAAAATCCTAATTATTTGAATAAAGTTTGTATCAACCAGAGAATATTGACCCTAGGAACATTTAGAAAAGATAATATCATCAATGAAATTTTCACTGTATTTCCTAAAACAGGACCTTCTATTTTTACAAAAATGAAACAGAGAACTTAACTCAAAGACTTCAGAAAGAAACTGCATACAGCTGGTTTTTTTTGAAAGCCTGACAGTCTTTTGTCAAACAAATAAAATTATCCGTAAAAAGAAAATTTCCCAGCAAGGTATTCTATAAAAAACAGTGAAAAGAGTATCAGAAGGTTGTCATTCAGGACATCTATTCTCAGACTGTTTGTGTATGAGCCACCTCAATTAATTATACCTCACAGAACATCATTTTTATTTGTGGCTGTCAATGACACTTTTAGATGTAAATTTACAACACAACAAAAATCACTAGAAATGTTTTCTGATCTCTTTTTTTTTCAGAAATGATTCTATGGAAAAAATAGAACATGAGAAAATGATGTGCTAAAAGGAAAGAGTAAACTCAGCATCACTCAATGTATTTATTACCAGCATCAATAGACGTTGAAGTAGTTGTAAAAACAAACAAAATTAAAAACAATACAATAAAACTAGCACTTGATATGTAGAATTGGCCCATCCTTTGTTTAAGATTAATAGAATCTAGTAGAGAGTGCTGAATCACACAAAAAGTTAAAAAATAATAAAGTCCAGGGAAGTTAATCTCAAACCACTATACGTATACTAAACAAATATTTCCCTCATTGGTGATCATGGCATAGCTCCAAGTGACCTGTGACTTGACACCAAGATATATATGATCAACCTATATGAACACAGAAAAATATGTTGTATTTGATCCTCCTGTCATATGCAGTCATCAGACTTGTCTCTACTTCCATTCACATCTATCCTTCATGCACTATATCCCAATACTTACCGTTTTCTCCCCCTCTATAATTGTGAAGTCCCTAGTCTTACATTTTTAGCTGACATGGTTCTCTCAAGGCAGTTTTAAGTGAATTTCAACTTTAATAGATGTATTGATATCATTTTGAAAATCATGTCCCCACTAAGATTAGGGAAAATAAATAAATTTGAGGAATCCATACTCTTAATTAGTGGGTTAAGATGAGAAGTTCACCTTTAGAACAGAGTTCTTAGTGGCATTTTGTTCCACAATGTGGCATAACAAAATCCTAGTTTTCCATGTCTCCTTTGCTCATCGTATCTCCCTCTAATGGTGCCATTTAATTAATTTCCTTAATGTAATATTGGAACTTCTAACATTAAGAATGCATATTTCCATTGCTCTTTTTTTTTAAATGAGAAACATAATTCCTCAGAGAATGTGAAATTTCAAAACTGAAAACCAAACACAATTGATATTTCAATGTTGATATTCAAAAAATGATCCTCTGTTTCAGTGAGAAGATTGGAGTAATTAAAAACATTGAACGATTTTCAAAAAAATGGTAGTCAGAACTCCTTTCTCTTCTTGAATTTTATACGTACATAATATGTCTACATGTCTACATGTATGGGTAGTATATGTACATATTCGTGTGTATATATGTATGTATGTATGTGTGTATGGACATGCTGTTGTTCCCATTAGAATGTTAGTCCCATAAGGTCAAAAACTTCTTCATTTTTGTCTTTGTTTCTGTAGTGTCCCGCACTGACTTTCATATGGTGCACATTCAGAACATGGCTGGTTGAAGTTTGTTTGATTAAATCAAATTATCAATAGATATCCTGAATCCATTTGCTCTTTTCTGTGTGGATAGCATTAGAAGAACTTATGAGTAATCATAGATCTCAATTAGGAAACTGAAATTGTCTGCAGTACCATGTGGTCAACACAATGTTATTTGCCTAGGAAAGTACCTAAAGGATCTCACTCAACAAAGATAATTCTTTCTTGATTTCAGCTTTGCAGAACACAACCTCTTGGAAAAGTACAAAAAAAACCCCTGAATTAAAACAACAATAACAAACATTTTGGCAAAATGCGTTTTATTGCTAATCTAATAATAATTAGAACTCGATGGACAAAGTTATCATCCAAGTAGGTTTTTTACAATATTCACATATGGATGGAAGACATCTTGTTAAAGACCTTTAAGACTTTTGAGTAGTCAATGTATTTTATAAAATTAAATCCCTTTTTCATTGTTAACAGATTTTAAAAAGTAGTGGTATCATCTTATCTCTACATTTTCCTATCACTTATATGTTATTTATCATCTGTAAAGTCCCCCTGTTGTCTTCATACTACCTCTTCTCCAATTACTTAAATAAATTTTAATATGAATAATATGAATTATTTTTGTAGATAAGTTGTAGAGATAGAAAAGTAGGCACATTTTTTCAGTAATTAAATATGTGATTCCACCCCCCAACTGAAGTGGTTGATACGTTTTTTCAGATATCATGAGAAAAGGTCTCCCAGTGCTTTCAAAATTATGGCATATATAGCATGGAAACAGCAGAGTGAATTTAAAATAATTTAACTCATTTTCCTACCTTAAAATAATTTAACTCATATTCACCTTCCCACCTTGTGATTGGAACATGTAATTGGAATATTTATAAGAAATAAAACTAAAATCTTGACTTAATTGTGTATTTCTATTATTTATACAAACAGCAGCAATTTGAATATTTTAAACTTATGTTTTAAATGTATTTAAATAAATAAATGTTTTTATATTGTTATTGAGACTGAGAAAATAATGCATGAATTTAATTCAGTTCCATAGACTGAGCAGATACTATGAACAATACACTTGAAGTATGATGATTGTTTCAGGATGTTTTTTTTTTCAAGTGGCAACTACAATTGAACAAAGTATAGGTTGATTTTTATTTAGTTAAAACATATTAGTATATACAAGAATAATATAATAATAAAATTACTATTCTTTAAAAAATAAAAATAGTATTAATAGAGCATTAAATAATAAAGAATTTTAGAAAGAATTCTTGTTATGATACACTTAATGTAGATAATTTTAACATTATGATTTTTGCAATTTATTTATCTCAATGAAAAGAATATTTGTAACGACTACAAAATTTAATTTATTCTTACATATACTCTTACACATCCACACAGACATACAATTACTACCACTTAATACAAAAACTAAAATTATAAAACTAAATAATACAATGAGGAGATACAAAGCCAAGCTGAATAGAACAATTTTTCTGTAAAAAAAACAAAACAAAACAAAAAATATGATTCTAACCAATATTACTCTAAAGAATTTATTTATATTTGTTTAAATTTTTCATCTTCACCAGATCTGAGCCTATAAACAAGACAGATGTTCTACTGATTTCAACTCTCTAGAAACTAATAGTCAGGTTAATAACTTGACTTGCCTTTCATAAAGAAAATTGAAGCCACTCTTTCACTTAGTTTAGACAGTAACAATGGAAAGAACTTATTAAAACAATATAATTAAGACCATATCATTTATATCAGGAGAAAATCTCTCACTGATACACATAAATTTGAACTCAAAATTTGAGACTTTTGAGAATGAAATATCCTTCAGTTAACCAGCTTAGAGATTTATAGGTGATGGCAAAAAGAATTGCTATATAATAAGCTTCTTTTAAGAAATTATTAAGTAAATATCAAGTAATATTAAGAAATATTAAGTATTTTGTTGTTGTTTTGTCTCTATTTTTACTGATGCTTGCTAAGAGGGTTATTTTTATTATATTAAAGTATAGAAAATGTATGTGTCCAAAGATATTAAATGTAAATCCTTCATGGAAAAAACATTCATGTAAAAAGTTACTAGAGACTGATTCCAAGTCTAACACTCTACTCATTTTCACACCTGGGTGCTTAATTTACCCATATCACACTGAAGAAAGCAATTCCTTAAAAGTAGAATTGAACAATTGATACAAAATTTCACTGAAGAAAACACTTCGTTAAAAAAAATGACAATTTGGCAAGTGTAAGCTAACAAAAGAATTAAAAAATAGAAAAAAAACATAAAACATTTCATTAGGAAAAAAAAACCTTAGCTGGAAAAAGACACAGGAGAGAAAATTGAAGAATTATCTGTCTACCTAAAAGTCATGATGAAAAAAAGAACCTGGAAATCATTTTCCCAGAAATCAAGGCAAACTGCCCCAAGGTCCTAGAACCAGAGGGTGAAATTGAATAGTTATTGAAAGCATCCCCTGGTTCCTTCCTGGAAGAGATCCCAAACTGAAAACACCAAGAAATATTATGGCCAAATTCCAGAATTATCAGGTCAAAGAGAAAATACTACAAGTAGCCAGAAATAAACCATTCAAATGTCATGGAGCCACAGTCAGGATTATGCAGGACTTTGTAGCCTCTACATTAAAAGATCAGAGAAATTGAAATATGATATTCCATAAGGCAAAAGAACTTGGATTACAGCCGAGGGTCAACTACCCAGTAAAATGGAGCATAATCATTCAGACAAGGACATGGACATTCGGAGGGGACTTCCAGACTTTTCTGATGAAAACACCGGAATTGAATGTTAAAATTTGATCTTTAAACACAAGACTCCAGACAGACATACAAAGGTGAATAGGAAAGGAAAAAAAATGTTATTCAATAGGGGCAAAGTATTTATATTCCTACATGGAAAGATGATATTTACAAATCTTGAGAATTGTATTTTTATTACAACATGCACATGGTATATACATAGACAGAGGCTGTTGTTGTTATGTTTGTCCTTTGTTTCTGAAGACCATGATATTAGAGAAATAGTGACATGACTTGCACTTGACTTTGTTTTGAGGGAGGGAAGTTGTCAGGGAATGACCCTTTTAATGAGTAAAAAAATAAACACAGTGGTGAAAAGGCATTGTGACAGGAGAAGAGGAAAGGAGGAGGCATAAAAGAAGGTAAATTACATCGCATGAAGAGGCATGAAAACATTACAATAGAAGGAAATAAGTGAGGGGGTTCAGCATTATTTCAACTTTACTCTCATTGAATTTGGTTCAAGGAGGGAATAACCTAGTTAGGTACAAAAATCTAAGGTGCCCTACAGGCAGTGGAAGGGGAAAGGGGAAAGAAAAGTGAGGGAATAAGTAATAATAGAAAAGGGCGAGGGCTTATAGAAGGGAGGGAAGATTGAGGGAGGCAGTGATCAAAACCAAATATTTATCTGGGCTATATAAGTGTATGAATTTTTATTGGTTTTTTTCCCCCCTATAGTCCTAAGATTCAATTTTAGTTTCTAGAGTATGATAACTTGTAACATGTAGGACTAGGTTTTTGATGTAAGCCATTCCTTAAATTGTAATCTTTCCTTCTTCCTCATTTCCCCAGACAAAACCAATTTGCTCAAATTATCTCCATTGATAACTTTTGCCATTGAAGAGTAGATGGAGTTTAATTCCTCACCTCTTTTCTCTGTTCATACTTTGGGAGAAGTTCTAACAGTTATGACAAATCGTAAACCTTTCTCTCTTAATCCTGAAAGGACAGAAGAAAAAAATAAAATATAAATGGATTAGAAATTGCAGAGTATTTCAGATCAAAATACTGTACTTGAAACATCAAGAGATGCTTATCAGATTTTGTCATGAAGGATTAAGCAACTTTAGGAAAGATTTAAGGTTATGTGCGTACACATACATATGTACGTGTGTATATATATATGTATATATATACATATATACATATATATATATACGTATATATAAAATATGTGGGTCTGTGTATGTGTGTATATGTGTGGGTATGTGTATCCATGTGCACATACATATATGTGCATATACATATACATATTAAATGTGTCCCCATTAGTTTTAATTCCCCATTAAATTCGGAATTCATGTAAATTTTCTAAAATCTTCTTGAATCTATTTATCTGCTTTTATAACTTTTTTTGATGATCTACTATTTAGAATAACATTTGCTTCATACTTCAAGGGGATATGACCTATTTCTTAAATTTCATAATTTTATGGTCAATGCAATGTGATAAGTTGACATTTCAATGGATCAGTTATCTCATTGATGTTTTTACACCATCTGTTGATGAAGACTACAACCCATCCACACCTTATTTAATGACTTTGTTCAGCTCCTGCCATAAAATTTTGAATAGAATGGACACTTGATATTTAATGCTATGGTCATGGCAACAAAAGAAACATGTACTTTCAGTTAATAAATAAAAAAAACATTAAGTTCTTACTCTTTGTAGGTACCACTTTATATAAGATATTCCTTCTACTCATGAAATTTATAGTCTACCCATTCTTTCCCTCAATTTTTCTTTTGAAAAATAAAAATAGTGCATCTGTAGTCTAAAGAATCTTAATCACATAAATCTATCCCAGGATAGATATACTCCATCTTTTTGGTCATTTACTTCTTTTGACATTTTCTGGTTCTGGTACATCTTCTTTGAGATTAAGCAAAGGGACTAGATAATCCACAAACTGGTAAATTATCCCTTGTATTAACAAGAACTGGCTATAGTTCAGTGCAATAAATGAATAAAGCTTTGAAGAGGTTTTAAAGTAATCTGGTAGCATAGCAGAACTTCTTTCAATTAATTATATTCTGCCCTATGGGATAAGAAGGGTATTAACTTTGCAGTCATCTTGCACATAGAGAGAAAACAAATTTTTTCTCCCTTGACAGTCTCCCTTTCATCCAGATTTATGACTACTTTTTGGGAGATTGGAGGGAATAATACTTGGGGACTAGAAAGCAACCTGTTTGCCCTCAGGACCAGCTGTTGGATGGGGTGGGAGGTGAGAATATGGAAAATTACAATTACTTCAAAATGAATGAGCCTATTAATCCATAAATGAGGTATTGGTAGTTCAGCTTGTATTCTCTCATTCATCAAAAATTTATTCTTAGTAGTAGTTGGAAGGTTAATCATTCATATAATACAATAAATCCTTTTCACTCTATGCACATGAGAGCCAAACAGCTTTTATTAGAACTTATCATAGGATAAAAATAAATTTATAATTTCCCCTTCTTAAAGGTTGACTTATGGTCACTCAGTAGATATCCTGGCCCGTCTCACCTTGGCCTGTTTGTATCAAGATTCACATTTAGGCCACAACCCAAATACATAATAAAACTAAAAAACAGACACCAAAAAAATAATTTATGGTTAGTTTTTATTAACCTAGGAAAGCATTTTGGTATGTATGCATGTGTTCATGCTATGTGTACATTTATGTGTATATATATATATATATATATATATATATGTGAATGTGTATACATGCATATATATACATGTGTGTGTTTATATGTGTGTGTGTATATATATATATATATGTATGTATGTATCTTTTTTTAAGCTAACCCCAGTATAGTTTGATTAGTTTTCTGTTTTCATTTATCTTCTTCCAAAGTGTCTTTGTTCTATTTATTTAGCATCATTGCATTATAGCAATCAGTTATTTGTTTTTCATCAGCTTATGTCATGATGATTCCTACATATGTACCACTTTTGAAATACACTG
The DNA here is from genome assembly GCA_028658325.1 of Potorous gilbertii. Classification (NCBI taxonomy): domain Eukaryota; kingdom Metazoa; phylum Chordata; class Mammalia; order Diprotodontia; family Potoroidae; genus Potorous; species Potorous gilbertii. The sequence goes on from CM053771.1 coordinate 414,775,505, forward strand.
TGGATCCTAGTATCATAAAGTTCTAGACACAACTATCTCATGACAATAAGCCAAATTAACCTGTGTGGAATTTTATAATAAGACAAAAGAGTATAAGTAAATTTATAAATCTTTGTGAATTAAAAGTTACATATTTTCCTTAATAACAAATGCTTTTTGTATGTATATTTATTGAATGAAAGAACAACTCTCCATAATCATTTCCCATTTCAATATCATATATTTGAAAATCAAATGTTTTGCCCATGTGTACCCTGAGGGTTTCTTATTATTTAAAAGTCAGGGCTTTAAGTATTCTTAATGTCTCCCTCTTATTTGCTATTAGTTATTTTATTCCACCTGTAGCATCAGTCATTAAAATAGAATAAAAATTATTTATGAAAAATTATGCCTCATTTAAAATCAAAGCTCCCAAATATTATCAAAACAAACGTCTTTCAGTCTTATTATTACTAGACCCTGTAAATAAAAGTATCAAAATAAGCTTTCATAGAAATTAAAATTATTTACTAAAGGGAAATAGACCTGAGGTTTAGTATGTAACAGAGATGAACATGCTTTCCAAGAGAACTGAAGAATTTTTAGAAAATAGTTTCTTAAGTAATAGATGAGACACCTTATTATGTTGAGCTTTAACTCCTTTGTTTTGATAATTCAATATGTAAACGTATATGTGGTAGGGATGTTGGACATGAGAACATAAAAATTCTTAATTTGGTTTATTTTACCTTTAAAAATATAACCAAGTTTCGCATCATAATTTCATGGCTTTGTTTAAAAGTAATACTTGGGGGCAGCCAGGTGGTACAGTGATAGAATACACACCGTGGAGGCAGGAGGATTTGAGCTCAGATCCAGCTTTAGACACTTACTAGATGTGTAACCCTGTTCAAGTCGCTTAACTCCAAATGCATTTTTAAAAATGTAATACAGGGTCAAGGATGTCAATAAACTATTAAAGTCTCAACCTGCATTCTTATTACCATCAGACACATAGGCAGAATTTGATAGTCTGAAATACTGAAAAGTCAGTTAATAAAACATTGCTGTAGATGAATGAAGTATTACTAATCAAGGTTATTCATTCATTCATTCATTCATTCCATTTAGCCAGAATTGTCTGAAACAGATATCAGCAAGGTAAGAATATTTATATTTTTAATGCTAAGAAATAGGTAAAATGGTGACACAAACATTATTTTATATGAACTCTTCCTTCTCATCTTTTCTGTTCTTTTTGTTTCTTTATGCTGTATTGTACCTGTAAGCCTCATACAACTTTCCTAGACCATCAAAGACAATTCTCTCTCTCTCTGTCTCTCTCTCTCTGTCTCTCTCTGTCTCTGTCTCTGTCTGTCTGTCTGTCTGTCTGTCTCTCTCTCCATGTCTACATTGTGCTTGTGCTAGATATTATTGTGATGAGTGCCAGACACTAAGACCTAAATAAAATATTCGTGGATTTTTGACTGTTGAGATAGATAGCCATAGCTATATATGTATGTATATATGTAGGTATTATGTGACTGAACATCATTCCTCTGGCAGCGATGTTCAGGGGAATGGATTGTACCTTCTCCTGTTTTACAATGCTCCAGCGTTTGAGTCACAGATCTTGTCTTTAGCATGATTGGGTGATGGTGAGACTTATTTCTGGTTCAGCAATTTTAATGGAAGCTATTTTTGATATTTTTTTCTTTTATTTATCCTTTATTTTCACAAGGAGAGTGGAATCAGGAATTATAAATCTGGAAGTTCAATAGGTAGGAAGGAGAAGGTAGGATTGAGCATCTACACATCTTGTGTACTTTTCCTTTTGAAACCAAAGGCTTCTTATGATTTCTGCAGAGACTTTGACCAGAGATATCTTCTATCCTTTCTTGGAGAAACCTCTCTTGGTGATGTAAAGAATATAGTTAGTGTACTTAGCAAGATAGGTCCTCAAGATTGAACCTTGTTGGTAGCAATGAAAAACTGCCTTTTTGCAGTTATTGAACAAACATATTTGCTCAAATACATATAATATATATTCAAATATTCATAGATTTCATATTTATACATTTTGAATATATAATATAATAAATGTGAAGAATTTTGAGTCAAGTTTAAATAATTGATACTTATGTTATAATTGGGAAATAATACAATCTCTTAGCCACACTTGCAAATACATCATATGGATCTTATTACTTTATTACTTATTACTTTAAAAGAAAGTATAGTACTATTCATCTAATATCCCTGGATTAAAGCCTAAGTGTTATCTTTGCTCACTCTCTATCACCAACCCTACCTACCCATTCTCATATCTAGTCAGTTGTCAATTTGTGTCAATGTTATTTCATAACATTTCTAATGTACTCTCCCTGACCTCCTATGAAATCCTCACTCCAGTTCATCTTCCACTCTGTTGTCAAATTACTTTTCCTAAAGTGAAGGTCTGATCATGTCACCATTCTCCATTCAATCAACTTCAATGACTTCCAATTGTCTTCAGGATAAAATATAAATCTTTCTACTATTTGGTTCATGAATCTTCCATAATCTAGTCCCTTAATAATGTTTCAATCTTCTTGCACTTCATACCCCACCATATATTCTGTGATGTAGTGACACTGGCCTCATACTCTTCTTCACACAAGATATTCCTTTTTCAAACTCTGGGCATTTTTTTGGCTACCTCTGATGACAAAAATTCTTCTAATTCTCTTTTCCTCTCAGATTCCTTGGCTTCCTTCAAATCTTGGCTGAAGTCTCACTTTTTTTCAAGAAGGCTTTCTTGAGATTATTTAATGCTAGTGAGTACTTTCACTCTGCAACTGCAATTTACTCGACTGTTGAGATAGATAGCCATAGCTATATATGTATGTATGTATAGATAGATAGATAGATAGATAAATAGATAGATAGATATAGTTATACAACCTTGGATGAATCAATTACCTTTTTTTGGCCCAAGTTAGTGTATACAATTAGGGGATTAGACTATGTGATGTCTCAGGTCTGCTACATGTCAGAATTCTATTATTACATTGTAAATATACAAGCTAAAACCAACTGACAATGTCAAGAGTATCATAGAAAAAAATGGCACACCAAGACAGAGGTTAGACTACATTACTTCAAAGTAATTCAAAGTTCCATTTCCAGGATTCTGTATTTTTCCTGCTATTTTGTAAAAAAATGGATAATATAATTCTCAGCAGGATGCACTACTATGAATACCAAGACATTCCTTTAATTAAGAGTATTTTGAGCTTTTTTTCTCCCCTCAGTTTGACAGCATATCTACCGTGTTCTGAATAATTTCTTAACTATAGAAATCATTTCCATCTGAGTCTCAAGCACTGTGAGAATATACTGCTACAGATGGGGAGATTCAACTAATGACTCTCACCTAGACTTGATGTATCTTGAACACTTGACCTTCTTGTTTCTTAGTGTTTCTATTTGAAAAGCAAAAGCACTACTTGCCAGCTACCTAATTCGTGGATTTTTAAGGATGAATGTTTAATGATGATGAATACTTGAACATCCTGGGATTAAAAATTCTATCAAAGTATTACTATTAAAGGTCATGCTTTGTGGATGATAACACAGTTCAGGCAATATTATTTTGATTATCTCTACTGAGTACAAAAGATAGTTCAAAGCAATTTGCAATTTTATTGCCTGGGGAAATTATTTCCATGCCAAAAAAAAAAATCTCTTTTCTCTTCATTTTAGTGTTGAAGTGCTTTTAGTTTGGAAATTTATATAAACGACAGACTCAGAACATTATTCCACTTTCTCACAATTGACTTTGACTACTAGAATATTCATATGTTTTCTTTTTTTTCTCTTTTTTAATTTTTTAAAAGAAATTTATTTAACTTTTTACATTCATTTTCACAAGATTTTGGATTCCAAAATTTTCTCCCCCTTTGTCCCCTCCCCCCTCCGCAATACACTGGACATTCTAATTACCCATATCACCAATCTGCCCTCTCTTCTA
>CM053771.1:414779995-414810310 GCA_028658325.1 Potorous gilbertii
GCCTCTGGCTGAGCGGCCTCTGCCTCTGCCACGGCCGCAGCTTCCCTCAGGGGGTTTATACAGAGATCCTTTGTAGTGGAGCTGGGGTGGAGCTCCAGCCTGCTCTGGGAGTCTCTGGCTGACCTGCCTCTGCCTCTGGCTGAGCGGCCTCTGCCTCTGCCACGGCCGCAGCTTCCCGAGGGGGTCCGAGTCCCAGAGATACCCCGCTCCCCTCTCAGCCTGTCTCTCTCACTGACCTGTGCGTCTGTGGGTGGAGGGACCGTCTCGGCTGCTGGAGATTCAGGTCCCTGATGCCTGCTGGGCTCTGCTCACTCCTCTCAGTGCTGCGTGGCCGAGGCGGGGGAGGGGAGCGCTCGGCAGGACAGGACTCTGCTCCCGTCTGGGGTACCTTTGCGTTCGGTTTTTCAGGGCTCTCTGCAACGGAAATCTCCACTGTGTTGCTGCGCAGCTTCCACTGTTCCAGAATTTATCAGGAGTTCTTTTTACAGGAAATCTATGGGCTGTGGATTCGGACCTAGCATAGGTGAGTCTTTCTACTCCGCCATCTTGGCTCTGCCCCCCTATTCATATGTTTTCGAATTGATAATTAATGATTTAAAGAACGAAGCAATTGTAAGAATCCTTCTATTATATTTACCAATGGATTATATAAGGAGAATGGAATATTGAGGGAATCGGTAAGGAACTTATACTTCAGCATTCAAAGCTGTTAAAGTGCAAGACATGCTGTAATTAGCTTAAATTTTATGTAAAACAGGTAATGAATTTAAATTTGTTTCCCAGAAATGGTTTCTTAGGAACATCAATTTCACTAGTGTGTTTCAGCAAAGAGTTAAGGAACTACAGATGACATAGTAGTGAGTAAGCTTAGGAGCCTTGGCTTTTTCCTCCCTTAAATGGACCTTTCTCATCAGAACTGAGGTCTAGAATTTCACTGGTGAGCACTATAACTCTGCAATATGTTTACCACAGATTTTTATCCAGATTTATAAATCACAATGGAATTACTATGATGTCTAAGATACTTCAGCTAATGAAGTTTGTCAAATTCCTAATTAATGATTGTCTGAGGTAAGGATGCTTAGTGTTACTTTTTCTTTACAAGAACTGAAAGCATAATTCTCATAAGGCATAAAATAATATGTTCCTGGAGAAAATGAAATAGCATAGTATCATGGAATTTCACATTTAGAATGGTCCTTCTAGGTCAACCAATCTAACCAATTGATCACTCACTGATGAATATGGTTCTACAATATCCCCCTTCAGTAAGAGCTCCATCCTTCAGTCAGGTTACCCCTATTACTCATTATATTATGTGTCACATTTTGGAATAGTTCTAGGAGCAAGATTTTTCTTACATTGTCATAATTTGCCCTCCCTCTCCAATCACTACTTTCATCTATTGTGCCTGTGCCCCTTTTGACTATCTATAGGCCTTCATATATTCATATCTTCCTCATTTGGATGTGGTTTCTTTCTCCCATGCAGCTGTGAGCTTTTTGAGTACAGAAATGTTTTATATATTTTTGGGGGGAGGTTTGTTTGTTTTTACTATCTTTGTATCCACAGTGCTTAATATAGTGCCTGACACACATCAGGTATTTAATAAAAGTGTTTGGTTAACTACTACTTATTTTAACTTGGATATCATACTTTTATTAATGTAATCCAAGATAACACTTATCTCTGCTTTGCATCCATGTTATTCTACTGAAAAATCTAGAGTTTATATTCAGCTAAAATTCTGATAACTCTTTTCCTAACATGAATTGATTTTAAGTGATAGCTTCCCACAATGTACTTTTAAAGTTGATTTTTTAACCTAAACACAGAAGTTTTCATTTAAAAATAATTATATTTCTTGCATAATGTCCCCACTGAGTAATACCTCCAGCTTCTGAAGATGGCTTAGGATGCAATGGGAGATATTGGCCTTTTTAAACTAAAGTCTTTTCAAGTTCTCACTTTGAGTAAGTCAATGTCCATTCAGTGAATTGGCCTCTTTAAGAATTGAGTCAAATAATGGTCTCTTTAGTTTAAAAAAATCAATTTGAGAGGGGAAGACTCTCAGGGTTGCTGGCCAAAAAAGAAATAATTGCTATTTACATTCACTCTGAGCCAAGAGGACCCAAAAATAATCATTGAGTTGGTACTTGGGCAGGGACCTATTGTTTAATTAATAGTATACAGAGTGAATTGGGTTTAAGGTATGGTCTTTAAGAAAAAAAATCTAACCAGTAAACACCAAGTTAACTAAGTAGGTTTACCTTCCTTTGTCAGGCATGGGCATGATGGAGAGAAGAAGTAAGGAGAGGAGTTGGTTTGCCAAAGTGGAAGTAGCCAGCTGAGTCCCCATTTGGACAGCTTGCACTACTCACAGGTTTTGGTTTGTCCTTCATTCTTGAAGTGGACCATGACATCAGGGAGATGATGACATGACTTGCAATTGAAGGCTGATGTGTCATATAAGGCATCTCTTTGATGGTCTTTACATCATTTGCAACATTTGTTCTTCTTTCATGTTTATACTCCATGATTCAAAAAACACCACAATCTTTCATTTCAATAAATAGCATAGGATCTTTGGAATTGCCACACAATTTCTCAGATCAGATCTCTGTGTATTCTATTTATTCTAGGCCCAGAGTATTGCAGCGCTGGCAAGCTGAATGAGTTACATTCCCAAATGAATGGCCTAAGTAAGACAATATTTGTCCTGCATCTACCTTATTTTTCTGGTATGAATAGTCTTAGTTTGACCAATGGTCCCTTGGAGAAGGTCAGGCATCAAGGCAATCAGTACAATGGCAAAACTGCATATATAACTATTAACAATGAAATTTAGCTGTATGGAATCCCTCTTCTATATGGATTTTACGAAGGGCATTGTCCATTACACTGAAGACAAGATTTATTTAGCATCTTTCTGCCTGTTTGATATTTCACTTGATTTTTCTTATCAGTAAAACATTGAAACAACATTAACTGTATGGTAAAATATGCTTTTGAATGTGTTATGATATTAACAAATACGTTGAACTTTGTTTGAAGAGAGTATAAATATCAAAAGCTACCATTTGTGCTATTATTTTTTTCTTTTTTGCAGTCAATGACAGACCATGCAGGGTCTGAGTTTATATAGCCCATGGTTAGTTGTGTACTTATAAAGATACTATTAATTTTAGAAAACTTTATTGAAGAAAATACTATCCAATTCCTTAATATTTTTAACAAAAATATATCCAGTGCATGCTTTGAATATTCTCATTTGTTTTCTGTAAAAGAAAAAAAAATATAAAGAAGTTATTTTGGATAGTATCTGCTGAGGACTTCCCATTTACTTTCTTTTCTTAATAGTCCCCCTACAATGTTTCTCCCATTCTCTTGGAATTGTTTTGCTCTTTGAAATTAAAAGAAAATCAAACTTCTAAATGTGTTTTTGTTTTTAAATTGTCACCAATAACAAGGAAACGTTTGTATGTATTTGATAAGAGTAACGTGTTCTTTCCAATTTTATCTTCGGAGATTCCATGTATGTGCTTCATCTTCTCTCTCACACGGGTAAATTTGGAGATAGTGGATCCCAAAAGCAGTGGCTGCCCAAGTCTTGTTGATGGTAAAAGTTTGTCTAAGAGATTTCATCAGATCAATGACACATTATATCTTTTGACTGCCCCTTTACAATCTCAAGATCTCAAGATAATGAACCAAATCTCAGGCCAAATGCTCTTTAGTCTCATTTTCCTCTCAAGTCCTTTACAATAGTTTGAAATAATACTGCTTTTCAACTTTAGTTATCATCTTCTACCTCAAAATTTCAGTACTTGATAGAAAAGCAATCTTATCAAAGTGATAGTCCTTACACAGATAGAGGTTGTATCCTATGCTTACCTTTTCATTCCATATAATATTTGTCTATGTCCTGTAAGTCAGGTCTTTCTGGCTCAAGTCAAGTATTCTAACTTACTGTGCCGATTAGATACTTCTGAATTTTCTGATATGAGATGCCAGTGAAGCATGTGGGCTGTCCAAAGTTTATCCCTCTTCCTCATTACTTAACCAGACCTTTCTTTTTCCTTGTCAGAAATGCTCAATAATCTCATTTTCACCTTCATTCTTGCATATTTTTTTCATTGGTATTATGCTATATTCAATTCATGTCCAACATGCATCTCTCAACTTCCTTTTGGGTCATTTATAGCTTTATTTCTTTTGGAGACTGTGCGTTTCCATGACTTACACTTCATTATAAAAACAAGATTGTATATGTATGCAAATACACATATGTGTGTACACACATGCTTATATGCATACATGTGTATGTACAAATGTCTATATAACAATAAACACCTATAAACAAAGGAGTGTATATATGTTTGTGCATATATTTACTTATTTGCACTATGTGTATTAATATATACATATTTATTTCAGGAAAGTTGTAGAATCATTAAATCCACAATGACAATGAAACCCACTGTTCTTTTTCAGTTATAGACTCAAATAATCATCTTTATGCAATATTTGCTCAAGTTACATTCACTGATAGACCTGCCCTATACACTATTTTACTATGAATGATAGACTGGACACCTACCAGTTTTATCCTATATAGGGAGTGAGACCTAACTTTTTTGAGTAAATATAATTTTTATTAAGACAAAGTTCCCCAAGGCTCAATGTCATCTGCAAATGAAACATCAGGAGATGTCACCTTGGGAGATAGGGTGGGGGCATGTGTATGCATATGAAGGAATATGCATTTATATAATTTATATAATACTTGCTATGTTCCAAGCACTTTCCTTTCTCCCTTCTTCTCCACCTTCCTTCAGTCCTCCCTGTTTTCTCTTCCCTTCTTTCCTTCTTCCCTCCTGATTTACCTCCCTCTCTTCTTTCTTCTGTTCTTTTCTTTCCTTCCCCCAGTTACTTTTTTTCCCTCTCTAGCCTTTTCCAAGTCTCCCTCCCTCCCTCCCTCTCTCTCTCTCTTTCTTTTTCTCTCTCTCCCCTTCTCCCTCACCTCTCCCTCTCTCCTTTCTTCTTTTCCCCTGTCTCTTTTTTAGTACTAGTCATGTAAAAGAATTTCTATTCTCTTCTTGAAGAGCGTATCTTTGATGTACAGCAGCAGTTTCTAAATAAGTTATAAACATTTAACTTTCTATTCTTGATCCCTGACCCAATGTACCATTTAATTTTCATCAGGTTCTCTTGTACTTACTTTTACTTTGAAGTCACTGAGCAAGCTAAAAATCTTGACTTTGTAGTATCCTTTCAAGTCTTTTGTAAAATTTCTGTTTTTTCCTAGTCTGCATTAGACACAATAGAAGTAAGCATATAGTAGTTATACTAATAGTAGCTGAGATTTGTATCACATTTTACTGTTTGGAAAACACTTTACACACATTTCAATTAATTTCCATTGAAATTAATTTCAATTAATTGCTTTGTGGTAGATGCTATAATTATTTCCCTCATATATATGAGGAAACTGAGAGAAGTTAAATAACTGGCCCAGACAACACAATCATATGAGACTGGATTTGAACTCAGTTCTTCTTGATATCACATTCAATATCAAATAGCACTCAGTCTCTATAAGCTCCCATCATTTTTCTTACAGTCGATTTGCTTTTATGTCTTGTAAAACTTGCAAGGTAAAATATCTCAATTTCCCAGAAAATGATTTTTTCTGTTATCATTGAATATATAATGAAACTATATTTTCCAATGCTTTATGAGAGCCTATAAACCATCTTTGAATTTAGTAGAAACCTATTTTCTTAGATCTTCAGGATTCATTTGTAGAGAGAACACCAAACTGGTTTCTCCCAGTAAAACATTAGAAAACTTTGCTCTTTGAAAGTAGTATAAAATACATTATTACTTATAGGTAGACTAATATGGGATTTTTATGATCATTTTCCTCTTCCCCAACACTATGCCAATATCATGGAAGAATAAGAGACTGCAGACATTTTTCTATTTTTATCTGTTCCATGCATCACTGTGGTACAAAAATTCGTCAGCTAATAGCCAAGCTTCTGATTGTAATCTACACTTAGTTGCACAGGTGCATGGGCAGCAGAATATCTTTGAAACTGTACATAAAATCTTTTAAGATCAGTAAAACCTTCCTGAACTTGAGGTTGCTTTAATCTGATAGTTAATGCACGTTGTGCACAGTGGGCTATTCCAACTATACATATGACTAACTGTATTCCATTAGTTGCTTCTCTCCATTGTGTTCATGATAACTTTTTTTTTGGTAATACTTTGCCCAATACCTTGCTAGAATTCAGATCTAAAAGAATATTGCACTACTTACCTACTAAACATATATAAAATGAAATGAGGCTAATTTTGAATTATTTGCCTTTAATAAGCCTTTGGTATTCCTTACTGATTGTCAATTTCTTTTCTAAAGACTACTAACCATCTGTTCAATGGCCCATTATAAATTTTGTCAAGATAAATGCCAAAATTATCAGTGGCTGGTTACTAGAATTCACCTTAGTTTTTCACTTTTTGAAAACTATAGCAAAAATTGCTCATGTTCCTGTCTCTTGGAATCTTTCCATTCTCCCATAATTTTTTTTTAAATTGCTGATGTTTTTTTTTCTGCAATCACTTTTGCAAGTAGTTTCAGTTCCCTAGATTATAATTTTTCCAGGTCCCTGTACACAATCTTATAACTTCCTTTCTGATCTTGAGATTCATGGTATTCTTACTGTATTTATTTGATTCTTTAAAATAAAAATATAATTTTCCTTGACTGTGATTACAGAACCAAATAGTAGTTTTCTTCTCACAACAATGGACATTTTGTTTTCACAAAATGAACTTTTCTTTTCATGTCCTTGTTATTCTGAATATATTTTTGAAAAAGCCTCTGAGTTATCTGCAGCATTTTTTTTTCACTTCTTTTCTTTGCTTTTTTTTTGTTTTACAATACATTCTTGACTTGTGCTTTCTTCCTTGATCACCTTCCATATCATTGTCCTTTGGAGTAAAATTGAAAAACTTTTCCTCTATCTCACAATCCTTCAAATAGAGCAAGATTAAATATTCCTCCCTGCCAAAAAAAACACCGTCTCAATCACCTTGTTCAAGGCATATATACATATGCACAGTTTGTATATGCATGTTTTATATATATGACATACATGTTATACATTTATAAGTGTGATATATGATTTGCAAGTGATAGGTGTTTCATGTAATATGTGTGTACATGTGCACATTCATACATACTTTTCCCCCAAGGTAAGCATTTTCTTTGACTGAACCTCAGGTCATGGACTCAAGGCCTTTCACATCCAGGTTGTTCTCATTCTTCAGTTTGTTAATATTTAACTTCAACTATAACACAATATTTCATATGCTGGTCACTTTCTATTTCCTAAAAGCTGTACCCCTTTTAATGTAACCCAAGATGATTTTCTCTTTTTTTGCCTTCATAATTCAATATTGATTCATGTTGAGCTTTCAATTCACTAAAATTACAAGATCCTTTTTTCCCAGAATAACTGCTTATCTCTTCATCTTATATTTTTGAAATTATGTATATATATATATATATAGATATATATAGATATAGATATATATATATAGTATGCATCTATGTGTGTGCCCCAAATTACAAGATGATATTTATGCCAAAGAAATCACATCTAATTGAATTCAATACTATGTTTTAGTTGGCTACCTTTTTTTGGATCATGACTTTGTCATTCCTTGTATTAGCTATGCTTCTTTGTTATAGTTGCAAATTTATTGAACACGTCTTCCATACTTTGTACTTGATCATTGTAACATTCATTTGATCATATTTTCATTTGAACTGAATATTTTCATGCTCTACACAACAGTATCATGAGATACCTTATAAAAAGATTTGGTAAAATCTACTTAACCATCAATTACAAGTTTAGGAATTCTATTAAATTCCAAAGTATTCTCCAAAATGCTTGCACCTGTTCAGAGCTCCACCAACATTATATTAATTGACATTTTCCTTTTCTATAATATTACCCAGTCTGATAGGTGTGAGGTGGCTACTCAGAGATGTTTAATTTTAATTTCTCCAATCAATAGTGATTTAGAGTATAAAGTAAATGAAATTAGTTTGGTATGATTATATATTGGCAATGTAATGTTAGCTCTTTGTAATCATTGGTTTCTTTTTTCATATATCTTCCAACCATTTTGATAATGATCCTTTCAAGAAATTTCCTGAGAATCTAAGACAAGATCCCTGGCCTATTGTTTATAAACACATTTGCAAACAGGGGATTTTACGTTTTTCAAATCTTGTGAATCATATTCTATTTTCAATGATCTTTTAAATGTCATTAACAGTAATTGATCAGTAATATCTTCCAGTTTGTCCTGGTATCAAGGATTTAATTAAATTATGAAGGTTATTTGAAAGTTTTTTTAATATTTTAACCATTTTTAGCATTAAAAAAATTAGTTCGAATTTTTTAATCCTTCCTGTCACTTTTCCCTTCTTGAGAGCAAGTAAATTTATATGCATTGTACATGTGAAGCCATGTAAAAAAGTTTCCATCATGTGAAAGAAAATATACACCAAAAGTGTGAAAAAATAAAGCAAAAAACAGCACATTTTGATCTCATTTAGACTCCATCAGTTCTTGCTCTGGAGATGGATAGCAGTTTTCATTATAAATTCTTTATAATTGTCTTGCTAAGTATAGCTAAGTCATTCACAATTGATCACTGTATAATACTGGTGTTGCTATGTGAAATGTTTTAGATATGCTCATTTCATTTTGGATCAGTTCATGTAAGTGTTTCCAGGTTTTTCTGAAATTCACCTCCTCATCATTTCTTTTAGTATAATAGTATTACATCACAATCATATCAATTTGCTCAGCCATTTCCCAATTGATGGGCATTCCCTCAACTTTCAACTCTTTGGCAAAACACAAAAAACTGCTATAAATATTTTATACATATGGGTTCTATTCCATTTTTAAAAAATCTCTTTTGTATACATACTAAGTCATGGTATGACTTAGTGTGCAGTTTTATGGAACAATGGCATATTGCTTTCCAAAATGGTGTGACCTTGGGTAGGTCACAACCCCAATTTCCTCATCCTGGGTCATCTCCAGTTATCCTGATGAATATCTGGTCACTGGATTCAGATGGCTCTGAGGGATAAGTGAGCCTGGTGACCTGCACAGCCCTCCCTCACTCAAAACAAAGTCAAGTACAAGTCATATCATTATTTCTCTGAGGGCATGGTCTTCTTTAGCAATGAAGGATGAACACACACATACACACACACACACACAACAGTGTTTTAGCTTACTAGTTTTCCCATGTCTCCTCTATCTTTTGCCATTTGTTTCCCTAGTGAATAAGGTGTACCACAAAGTTCTTTTACTTTTCATTTTTTCTAATCAATAGTGATTTACAACACCTTTTTCACATTACTACAAAAAGTTTTGATTTCTTAATCTCAAAAGTGCCAATTCTTATTCTTTGAGCTCTTATCAATTGGGAAATGACTGGTATTTTTATAAATTTAATGTAGTTCTCCATATATTTTAGAAATGAGATCTTTCTCAGAGAAACACCTGCAAAAATCATTTGCCAGTTTTTTTTCCCTTCTAAACTCTTCTTCATTGGTTTTGTTTTTGCAAAACATTTTTACTTTCACATAATCAAAATTATCCATTTTTATCACGTAATGCTCTCTTTCTCTTGTTTGGTCATTAATTATCCCTTTATACATAGATCTGAGAGGTAAACTATTCCATGTTCCACTACTTTTTTTTACAGTACCAACCTTAATATGTAAACCATGTACCCATTTTCATCCCATCTTAGTATGTGGTGAGAAAGACCGGTACATACATACTTTCTGCCAAATTGCTTTCCATTTTCCTCAGCAATTTTTTGCCAAAGAGTGAGTTCTTAACCCAACAGCTAGGATCATTGTTCTTTATCAAACCCCATATAACTATAGTCATCAACTACTTTGTACTGGGTAGTCAACATATTCCTTTGATCCACTGCTCTATCTTTTGGCTAGTATGAGATTGTTTAGTGAGTACCTCTTTTTAATACAGTTTGACATCTGGTATAGCTAGGCCACATTCTTTCACCTTTTACTTTTTCAAAGATTACATTGAATTTTTGTTTTACTTTTTGCCTTTCTAGCTTAGTTTTGTTAGTATTTTCTAGCTCTCTCAAACATTTTTTGATAATTTAATTGGTATGAATAAGTAAACTCATTTAGGTAGGATTGAAATTTTTAAATTATGTGGTCTTCCCCTACCTGTGAGTAATTAATATTTTTAAAGTTTTTCAGATGTGAATATATTAATGTGGAAAATGTATTCTGTTTTATGTTTATTTTGTCCATATGCCTCCAGTGTTTGTCTTAGCAGGGAAACATCTAAGTATATTATATTGTCTAGAGTTATTTTAAATGAAATATTTCTTTCTATCTCTTGCCACTGGACTTTGTTTATAACAAACAGAAATCTCAATGATTTATGGTGATTTATTTTATATCCTGAAACTTTTCTGAAGGTGTTAATTATTTCAACTGTTTTTAGTAGGTTCTTTAGGAGTCTCCAAGTATACTATTATATCATCTGCAGAGAGTCATAATTTTGTATCCTTATTGTGTATTCTTATTCTTTAGTGTTTTTTTCTTCTCTTATCGCTATAGCTAGCATTTTTAGCACAATATTCAATAACAGTGGTGATAATTGACATCCTATTTCACCCCTGATCTTATTGGGAAAGTGTCTAGCTTAATGCCATTGCAGATAATGCTTGGTTATGGTTTTAGAGAAATGCTATTTATAAGAAAGGAAAACTCCATTGACTGTTATGTTTTCTGGTGCTTTTAATAGGAATGAATGCTGCATTTTGTCAGAAGATATTTATGTATTTATTGAGATAGTCATGTGATTTTGTTATTGATATGGTCAATTATACTGATAATTTTCCTTTTAACAAATTAGTGTTGGAGAGGAGCCAAGATGGTGCAGTAACAGCATGGACTTTCAAGGGCACTCCTGACAAGCCCAGACAACTACCTATCAAAACAAGTCTAAACAAATTCTGAAACTGCAGAACCCAAAGAATGATAGACTGAAGCAAATCTCCAGCCCAAGAAAGCCTGGAAGGTGTCCAGGAAGTGTGCATCATGCCACACTGGGAGCAGAGCACAGTCCAGTGTCAGCCACAAATGCACAGAGGGGACCTGAACAGGCCTTGGAGAGACTGAGTCTCTCACACCTATGGTGGTTTCCACACTTCATGATCCTAAAATGCTGAGGATAAATTGGAAGGTCAGTGGGAAAAGCCTATGGGTCAGTGTGGGAGAGTGGGGTGGTCCAACCCCAGGGTGGCTGAGGGGGGAAGGGTGGAAGAAACCACAGCAGCCACAGAAGCAGGAGGGTAGCTACAGACACTGTTTCTGGAGTTCTAGGTACACAGATTGTGGGGGGAACCAGTGAATGAAAGTACATCCCTCTCTCCCACTGGAACCAGAAAACTACCTTGGTAAAGAGCTCAAAAGTCAAGTAAATGACTGGGGAAATGAGAAAAAATAAACAAAAAATATCAGACAATAGAATCTTACTTTGGTGACAAAGAAGACCAAAGCATGCAAACAGAAGAAAACAAAGTCAAAACTCCTCTATCCAAAGTCTCCAAGAAAAATGTGAATTGGTCTCAAGTCATAGAAGAGCTCAAAAAGGATTATGAAAATGAAATAAGAAAAGTAGAGCAAAAATTGGGAAGAGAAATGAGAGTGAGGCAAGAAAATCATGAAAACTGAGTCAACTACTTGCTAAATGAGGCACAGAAATGCTGAAGAAAATAACACTTTAAAAAATAGACTAACCAAAATGGAAAAATAAAAAAAAAAGCCCATGAGGATAAGAATACCCTACAAAACAGGATTGGCAAGATGGAAAAGGAAGTCCAAAAGTTCACTGAAGAAAATAATTCCTTAAAGATTAGAATGGAGCAGATGGAAGCTAATGACATCGTGAAAAATTATGAAATTATAAAACAAAGCCAAAGAAATGAACAAATAGAAGGCAATGTGAAATATCTCATTGGAAAAACAGCTGACCTGGGAAATGAATCCAGGAGAGAAAATTTAAAAATTGTAGGATTACCTGAAAGTCATAGACAAAAAAAAAAGAGTTTAGACATCATCTTTCATGAAATTATCAAGGAAAACTGCCCTGATGTTCTAGAACCAGAGGGCAAAATATATATTGAAAGAATTCGCTGATCACCTGCTGAAAGAGATCCAAAAAGTAAAACTCCTAGAAATATTGTAGTCAAATTCCAGAGTTCCTAGGTCAAGGAGAAAATATTGCAAGCAGTCAGAAAGAAACAATCTGAGTGTTGTGGAAATACAATCAGGATTTCACAAGATCTACCAGTTTCTACATTAAGGGATTGAAAGTCTTGGAATAAATACGATTTTCCTGAAGTCAAAGGATCTAGGATTAAAACCAAGAATCACCTATGCAGTAAAACTGAGTATAATACTTCAGGGAAAATAATTGTCGTTCAATGAAATATAGGACTTTCAAGCATTCTTGATGAAAAGATCAGAGCTGAAAAGAAAATTTGACTTTCAAACACAAGAATCAAGAGAAGCATGAAAAAGTAAAAACGAGAAGAGAAATAATAAGGGACTTAAAAAAGTTGAACTGTTTACATTCCTATATGAAAAGATAACATTTGTAACTGGAGACTTTTCTCAGTATTCAGATGGTTGGAGGGATTATATACTCATAGGGAGAGAACACAGGATGAGTTGAACAGGAAGGAATGATGCCTTAAACAATAAAATTAAAGGGTGAGAGAATATGTTGAAAAGAGAAAGGGAGAAATGGAATGGGGCAAATTATCTCATAAAAGAGGAAAGAAAAGCTTGTTCAGTGGAGGGGGAAAGGGGGAAAGTGAGAGAGAAAAAGTGAAGCTTACTCTCATCACATTTGGCTCAAGGAGGGAGTAACATGTACACTCAATTTTGAATGAAAATCTTTTTTATACTAAAGGACAGCAAGAGAGAAGGGGATAAGTGGGGTAAGAGGGGATGATAGAAGGGAGGGCAAATGGGAGGAGGGGGTAATTAGAAGTAAACTCTTTTGGGGAAGGACAAGGTCAAAAGAGAGAATAGCATAAATGGAGGCAGGATAGGATGTACAGAAATATAGTTAGTCTTTCACAAAATGACTTTTATGGAAGTCTTTTGCATAACTACAGATGTATAACCTATATTCAATTGCTTGCCTTCTCAATGGGGATGGGTGGAATGGAAGAAAGCAAGAGAAATTGGAACTCAAAGTTTTAAGAACAAATGTGAAAAATTGTTTTTTTCACGCAACTGGGAAATAAGAAACACATAATGGGGTGTAGAAATCTATCATGCCCTACAAGAAAATAGAGGATTTGGGGGTGAGGGAAGGCAGGGGTGTGATAAAAGGGAGGGCAGATTGGAGGAAGGGGCAATCAGAATGCTCAGTGTCTTGGGATGGCAGAAGGGAAGAGTTGGGGAGGAAACTTGGAACTCAAAATCTTGTGGAAATGAATGTTGTAAACTAAAAGTAAATTGAAAAATAAAATTAGTGCTTCATTCCTGAAAAGAATCCCACCTGGTCTTTATGGATATTATTATATTACTTATTACTATAGTCTCTTTATTAATATTTTTATTTTTTCTTGATATTCATTAGGGAAATTGGTCTAAGGTTTTATTTCTCTATTTTCATCATTTCTAGTTTAAGTATGAGCCTGATAATTGTAAAAGGGATTGGGTAGGACTCCTTCTTTGTCTGTTTTATCAAATAGTTTACATTGTGTTGGAATTAATTACACTTTAATTAATGACTGGAATTCATTTGCAAATCAAACATTCTGGAGAATTTTTTTTTCCTTTGGGAGCTTATTTATGGCTTGTTCAATTTCTTTTTCTAACATTTTACTAATATTTTTCTAATATTTCAATTTCCTCTTCTATCAATCTGGCCACTATATTTTTGTTAAATAGTAATCCATCTCACTTAGTTGGATTTATTGACATATAATTAGATGAAATACCTCCTAAAATTGTTTTAATTTTCTCTTCATCACCCTTTAAATTGTGTTCTTCTATCCTTTTTTAAAAAATTAATTCATTTATTTTTATTTTTCTACATTCACTTCCATGCAATTTTGAGTTCCAAATTTTCTTCCCATCTCTCCCTTTCCCTCACCCCAAGACATTGTGTGATGTTATATAATAGGCTCTACATATACTTTCATATTTAACCTATTCTTACTTAAGTCATGTTGTAAAGAAAAATTAGAACTATTAGGTGTAATGGTAATTTAAATGGGAAGATCTTTAATAGGCCCATATGACATTCTTAAATCACATGGAAGACTAAGTCACATGTAGTGGGAACAATCTGCTGAATGGGTAGAATAGAAAAGGTAAAACAGAGCTAAGAAGTTTGTCAGAATAGTCAGAGCTAGGAAGGTCACAGGCAAGCAGACACAGACAGGTTCCTGAGTGTTTGTTTCTGAGAAGGCTCCAGTGAGGGGAGGGAAAGTACAGTGGAGGGGGAAACTTGGGAATGCCTTTGTCCACTGCAGTATTAATGTGCATTGACTTCTTGGTTACTATGACAGATTTGACTTTATGGTGTCTGAATAAATGTTTTTCTCCTGCATTCTATATGGAGATTCTGTTATGCTTTGTGAATCAGAGATATGCTGGCATATTCATAGTCACCCTTGTTACTGTTAATATTGCCTGGATGATACATTTGACATCATCAACAGGATCACTGGGTATACAATTAAGAATTAAGAGGAAGAAATGGATATCCCAGGATGGAAGGCTTTACCCTATTCCTCTCTGGTAAGGGAATAGACTAAGAGCACTTAACCCTGTGAGAACTGGGAACTGAGGTTACAGGAGGGGAAACCTAGAAATTTGAAAATGTGCTTTCAAGGAATACCAACAAGACCATAGAAAGAATTGACGAATGTGTAGGAGAGGCTGAATGCTACTAATAGGTTACCATATTATGTGTAAAAGCAGAGACAAATTGCTGAAAGAAAAAAAATCATGTAGAAAAAGAGGTAGCTAGTTTTCATGGGAATTCTTAGCTGTCAGGCTCTCCCTTTAAAAAAGAAAGCTGAGGGGTCTCAAATGGAAGAAGTGGAAGATTGGCAAAAGAAATGTGCGTAAAATCTTTGTACAGACTCAGCCTAGTTGCCTTGATAGTAAAGAGAGTGTGTGGACAGAGTAGAAAAATTGCAGGGGGAGACTTTCCAGGTAGAAGAATACCTACTACTTACGTTAAAATAGAAGAACCAAACAAGGAACACAGTGTTTAGGGAGATAAGTGAAGATTTTACTCAGCAGGAGATCACAGATATTTTTGAGTTGGTTCACCCAAAGGATGGGAGAATCATTAATAACTTAGATGGTGAAAATCAGTGATAAAGGGATCAGAGGAGTATCTATAGATAGTGTGGTTGGCTGTAAAATTTTGGATACCAGTCAAGAATCATTTTGTACAGCAAGTCTTTAGAAATTATAATATGCAAAGAGGTAACAATATGATTAGTCTGTTAACTTTTGCTGCAGAAAGATGCAGGAGTATCCTACTGATTCTATGTGGCCTGCTGAAGATAGACCCTGGTGTTCACTTAAGATAGTTAAAGGAAAAGACAGTGATGACTGCCATATTGATTGAAAATGGAGATGTGTACTATGATACCACCTCAGCAGTTTGCCATAAGAATATAATAATGGAGACAGCTTCTCCTTCTTGCAAGCATCTAATTTTGACTTTATTAATTGAGGAAATAGGGCACCCAAGGGGACTTGGGATAAAATTAATTTACTTGAGAGAAAAGAGTAAATACTCAGTGGATTCAAAGTCAGAATAGATTGACAAGGAAGAAATTATTTACTGCTCTATTGAGAGCAGGGGTAGATTTTGGAAGCATAGATGGTATTCCAACTAATGAACTATACAGAATGTACAGAAAAAAGGGGCTTAATACTAGACAGAATAGAGAAGGAAGACTGCTTCTACAGATCTCATGAACCCTCGTGTCCAAATTTGTCACATCTTCAGGGAGAATAAGAAATTGGCTAAGCCCCAACACAGATTAAAGAAATACACATACAGGATGATAGACTCCATATCAATTTCACCATATATTGGAAAAATGGATCAAATGTTGTAACCAGGGCATTGATAGATAATGGGAAAGGGGCCTCCCTTATACATGGAAACCCCAATAAGTTTAACATGGAACTCCTATTACCATCACAGGACTGGGAAGATCTGAAATATCCTCCAGACAAATCAAAGTAGAAATGAAAATTAGACAATTATTTAAGAAAGAATGTACTGAGGTAATTGTACCCATTCTTCAATACATCGTTAGGATAGATATATTGAGAAGTATGACTTTAAATTTACCTGAGAAGAGGTATCAATTTACATTAAGGAGGATAGGAATTAATACAGTTTCACTAGGTAAAATAAAAATTAGACACAATCACTTTACCTGATCCTTCTGAAATAATTGTTTTAAAATAGTAACATATGCCAGGTGGGAAAAATGAAATTACCAATACTATAAAGGAATGTGTTGAGGCATGAGTGTTAGTTCCTATAACCACTCCATGTAATAATCCTGTCTGACCAGTACAAAAGTCAGGTGGGGCTTGGAGATGGCAGTGGATTATAAACAATTGAACAAGGTGACTACTCCTTTCTATGCTGCTATTCCAGATATTGTTAAATTACTAGAAAGGGTCCAGAAATATGATGGAACTTGGTATTCACTTATTTATTTGGCCAATGCATTCTGTACTCTCCCAATAGATTTGACAAAATGAGACCATTTTACTTTCACTTGACAGGACCAGCAATATACTTTTACACTTTTGCCACAAGGATATCTTCATAGTCCCACAATTTGTCATAGAAACATGGCTGAAAGTTCAGTTAAATCAGAGATACCTGATGTACAACTTACTCATTTTATAGGTGATATTATGATACAGGGAAAAAATGTAAAAGAAGTGGAGAATAATTTGGTGATTTTGATTGAGCATAGGAAAACTGAAATATGAAATTGAGCATATATTAACACTACAAAAATGCGAGGACCAGCTCAAATCATAAAATTGTGGGGTATACAATGGAATAAAGGGTTATGAGAGTTTCTCCCACAAACCCAATAAAAATAATCAGAATTTTCCTACCCCCGCCCATAAGAAAGAGATTCAAAAGTATGTAGAATTATTTAGATATTGACAACATGACATAACACACCTAAGATGAATTTTGAAACCCTTATATAAAATGACTAGGAAAAAATATAAATTTGACTGTAGACATGAGCAAAGTAAAGTTTTTGAAGAATCCAAGGTTGCTATACAATTGGCCCTAGATTTGTGGCCTGTGAAAAATGGCCTGGTGGAATTACAAGTGATTGTACAAGATGAATATGCAAACTGGAGCTTATGGCAAAAACAGCAAATGTACATTTAGGATTTTGGTTTAGGAAACTCCCTTCTTCTGGAATTCAATATACCTCTTTTGAAAAGTAGTTTTTAACTGTATATTGGACTTTGGTAAAGACTGAATAAGTGATTTTGGGCAATGAGATAATGTTAAAGCTTGGAATCCTGCTTATGACTTGGGTAATGCGTATCCTTGCTTCTCATAGAATTGGACATGTGCAAGAGACTAGCATAATTAAGTAGAAATGGTATTCAAAATAGATTTAAAATAAGGAAAAGTGAAGCTTTTGCTTTATATGAATGTATAGCAAACAGAGATACTGAGGGAAATGAAACACTCTCTGAACCAAAGAAGCAATTGGTACATCTTTGGTAAAATAGAATGAGGAATATGACAAATTAATTGAAGAGCAAAAGAGACATGCATGGTTTACTGATGGAACAGTAAAATATTTGGGCCACACAAGCCATTAAAAAGCAGTAATCTATAACCCATTTCCTAGGCAGAGTTTGGAAAGTACTGGGATAGGTGGAAGTCATCAACGTACTGAACTTATGGCAGTATATAAAGCTATCGAAAGAGCACAAGGAGGACAGTGTTATATATTCACTGATTAATGAATAGTAGCTAATAGGTCAGGCACATAGGTGCCCATGTGGTAAAATCAAAATTAGGAAATTCAGGGCAAACAAGTTTGGGGCAAAGAATTATGGGAAGATATATGAGGCATGTTTTTGGTAACTAATTTCTCAGTTTTTCATGTAGATGTTCACTTGACTCTCACTATACCAGAACATGAGTACATTTCAGATGTTGATAAACTAGCAAAGACTGTTACTCAACATTATATCCCTACTCTGATATCAACTGATGATCTGGTAGTGGCAAAATGGGTCCATCAAATTGTCAGTCATTTAGGTGTCAAGGCCACACACCAGAGGGGACAAGACCAAGCTACTTGTATCTCGCATTCATTGTTAAAACAAGTAGCAAAGGAATGTTATATATACCAATTGGAGAAGGAATCAACTGTTCAGATAGTAACCCTAAGATATTGTTTCATGTGCTGATTTTGTGTGATCCCTGCTACAATTCTGTTGATACTAGTTGCCCCACTAACCTATGTAATGAATATGACAATATTATCCATAATGAGTACTATGGAGTTATCTTTGATCCTTGTGTTACTAAGAAGAGATGAGTCTGTCAAAATTAGTCATCATACAATGCAGATGTTATTGTGTACAATGTTTTCCTGTTTCTGCTTACTTCACTCAGCATCAGTTCATCTAAGTCTTTCAGGTTTTTATGAAGTCTAACTGCTCATCAATTTTTTTTATAGCCCAATAGCATTCCATTAATTCATACAACACAACTTGTTCAGCCATTCCCCAACTTAAGAGCTGCTATAAATATTTTTGTACATGTGGGTCCTTTTTCCCATTTATATCATCTCTGACATAGAAGTGGTATTGTTGGGTCAAAAGGTATGCACATTTTATAGCCCTTGAGGTACCATTCCAAATTGCTCTCCAGAATGGTTGGATCAGCTCATAGCTGCACCAACAATGAATTGTTGTTCCATCTCTCCCGTATCTTCTCCAACATTTGTCATATTCCTATTTTTTCATGTTAGCCAATATGATAGCTGTGACATGGTACACAGAATTGTTTTGATTTGCATCTCTCTAATCAATAGTGATTTGGAACATTTTTTATAAGATGGTAGATAGCTTTAGTTTCTTCCTCAGAAAACTCTCTGTTCATATCCTTTGACCATTTATCAATTGGGGAACGACTTGTGTTCTTAAAACTTTTGACTCGGTTCTCTATATATTTTAAAAATGAGGGCTTTATCAGAAACACTGGTTATAAGATTTCTTTCCCAGTTTTCTGCTTCCCTCCTAATCTTGGTTGCATCAGCTGTGTTTAAGTAAAAACTTTTCAATTTAATGTAATCAAAATTATCCATTTTGCATTTCATTATATTCTGTATCTCCTATTCCATCATAAATTACTCCATTCTCCAAACATCTGACAGATAAATTATTCCTTACTCCCCTAAATTGTTGATAAGATTAGCCTTATACCTAAATTATGTACTCATTTGGACTTTATTTTGGTACATAGTCTAAGATGCTGTCTATGTCTAAGCCTAGTTTCTGCCATACTATTTTCCAGTTTTTCCAGCAGTTTCTGTCAAATAATGTGCTCTTAACCCCGAACCTGGAGTGTTTGTGTTTTTCAAACTGTAGATTACTGTAGTCATTAACCACTGTATCTTGTGTACGTAACCTATTCCGCTGATCCACTCTATTTCTTAGTCAATACCAAGTAGTTTTGCTGACTGCTGCTTTATAATACAACTTAAGATCTCATGTACCTAGACCCCATTCCTTACCATTTCTTTTCATTACTTTCCTTGGCATTCTGGACCTTTGGTTTTCAAAATGAATTTTGATATTTTTTCTAGCTCCATAAAATATTTGCTGATAGTTTGATTGGTATGGAGTTCAATATCAAATTAATTTAAGTGGAATTGTCATTTTTATTATCAATCCATGAGCAACTGATGTTTTTTTCAATTGTTTCAATCTCACTTTATTTGTGTACATAGTATTTTGCAATTTTGTTCATACAGTTCAGAGGTTTGCCTTGGCAAGTAGACTCTCAAAAGTTTGACAATGGCTACAGTAGCTTTGAATGGATTTCTCTATCTATTGCTGTTGGATTTTTGTTAGTGACATATAAAGTGCCGATGATTTATATGAATTTGTTTTATATCCTGCAACTCACCCTGTTCATTTTTGAAACAGGTAATTTAATTATTTTTCCTGTTTTTATAAATCAAATTAACAACTGGTTGGTCTATTGTTTTATTTTTTAGTTCAATAGCATTTTTACTTCCAGTTTTACTAACCTTCCACTTAATTTTCAGTATTTCAAATTTGGTGTTTAATTGGAAATTTTTTATATTTTTCTAGCTTTTTAAATTCTCCCTCTTCATGGATCTCCTCTTTCTTTAATGGAAATAAGCATTAAGTGATAGATATAAATTTTCTCCTATATTCTGCTTTTTTTTTGCATCCCACTCATTTTGATATGTTGCATCAGAACCAGCATTCTTTTCAATGATTAATTGTTAATATGATTTATTCTTTGACTCATTAATTCTTTAGCATCACATTGTTTAGTTTCCAGTTTTAATCTACATTTCCAATATTCTTTGTTGAATATAATTTTTATTATATCATGCTCTCTAAATGAATCATTCCATATTCTGATTTTTGTACTTGTTGTGAGAATTTTATGCCTTAATGCGTATTTAGCCATGGAACATTGAAAAAATGTGAGGTTCCTTTCTATTCCTATTGAATTTCTTCCAGACATCTATCATACCTAACTTTCTTAAAATTCTATTCATCTCCTTAACTTCTTTTTCATTTATAATTTTTTAAGTTAGATTTATTTAGCTCTGAGAGGGGGAATTTGAGGCCCCTCCTTTGAGTAGTCTTACTGTCTCTTTAGTCTTGTAACTCATGACATTTTTCCTTTAAAAATTTGGATGCTATAGCATTTGGTGCATACATATTTAACATTGATCTGTCTCTATTGTCTATTATACCTTTTAGCAAGATATAGTTCCCTTCCTTATCTCTTTTAATTGTATTGATTTTTGCTTTTATTTTTTTCTGAGATCATGATTGCTATCCTTCCTTTTATTTCCCTTCAGCTAAAGCATAGTATATTCTTCCCCATTCCATTTCCTCTGTGTTCCTTGCAAACAAGATATTATAGGAATCTGGTTTTTAATCCACAATGCTATCTGCTTACATTTTATGGGTAAGTTTATCACACTTACATATTTAGATGTTATTACTAACTCTGTATTTCCCTCTATCCTATTTTTCTTCTATTTAACATTCTCTGTGTGTGTGTTCTCTCTATTTTTTTGTCCCTGTTCCTCTATATGTCTCTGTCTCTCTGTCTTTTTCTCCGTGTCTCTCCATGTCTCTCTTTTTCTTCCTCTCTCTCCTTTCACTCTGTGCATAGTCAAAAATGTTTTGCTCCTATCACCTCTTCCATTTTGCCTTCCCCTTTGTTATTACCTCCTTCTCTCATCTCCCTCCCGTAATACTTCTCTGTAGGGTAAAACAGAGTTCTATACTCAAATGAGCGTGTATGTTATTCCTTCTTTCAGCCCATTCTGATGAGAGTAAGATTTAAGTGTTTCCCATCACCCCCTAAACTTCTCTTTCACTGTCAGTTCTTCCTTGCAAGCCTCTTTTATGTGTGCTAATTTGCCCCATTTCACCACCTCCTTTCCCCTTCTCCCAATAAATCTCTCTTTTTCATCCCTATCCCCATAAGGGCAATGCAACAAAGTTTAGTACCCACTGCCAGCAAAGAGTCTCATGTCATTGCCTTCTGGTCAGTTGTCTGATACTCTTGCTGTCTGTGGGCTGAGAGCTTCAGAAGTTGATGCAGTCATTCAGTTGCCCCTAAGACCTACTGTTGGCTTGCTCAGAGAAGTCAAGCTGTTAGTTTGCCAGAATGCTGTCTGCTTTCCTGGCTTGTTCTACTACTAGCTTCCTGGGCTGCTTCCTGCTCCTGACTTGTTGGGGCATAGCCTACACTGGACTATACCCTTACCTAACTAAGACAGACTTTCCTATCAACCTTTTAAGTTGTCTTAGAGTGAAAAATTGTTTCACTTTATCCTTTGATGGTTCTTCTGCTCCAAAATTGGGTCATAATTTTAAAGTTAATTTGAGGGGAATTAGGGAAAACTCAGGTGAGTCCCTAGCTTGACTTCACCATCTTGACTTTACTATGGATGATTTGAATTCTTTAAGAATGTGTTTGTACTTTCTTACTGTCCCCTTGATTATTTTGGTAACTTTTCTTTTTAAAATTAGTTCTCATTAAATTCTTATCATTACATAGTTTCCTTTATATCTTCTTGTTTCTATATTTTTTTCTGGAAAGAGTTGTTACAGCTTTGTCAGAACTGTTGTTTTGATGTCACTCAAATAGACAATAAGATTGCCTTCTTTCCCATGACATCTGTCTGATTTTTGACAAATCACTTAACCTCTTTGACCATCAAAGAGATGAAGAGAAAAAGTATTGTGTCCTTACAATGTCGAGTACTTAGGACACAAATACAAAAATCATAGTGCCTAGCCTTCTTAGCCTGCATTTGAATGAAGAATGAAAACATGTAAAGGAGAGCTGGAAAAAGGAGATTTGGATAAAACTGCAGGGGAAGTGAGAAATTGAGAGAGTGAAAATTGGAGTAGAGTTAAGTGAGTGTGTCCTGGTACCTCTTTAAATGTTATTCTTGATTAGGGACAACAATAAATTTCATCATCTAAAGATTCTTCTTCTATCACATATCACAAATTTCCTGAGCTCTTTGCTGTGCATTTCTTTTAACTAAACCTTTGATTTCAAAAATGTACTTACCTTCTATTATGATAACTTGCTTTGCTTATGTGAATTGTCCCTTGGTCTGTAACTTATGATCTTAGAAACTTGCCAAGAACACAGATATATCAAGTTATCTTCCTATAGCCATAAACCATATTTATGGCAGAGACACCATTTGAACCTACATCTTCATAATCTCAAGACCAGTTACCAATTATATTACCCATTCATTAACTTATCAATTATTCATTGTTACTATATTTTCTAATAGTAATTGTAGTTTACATATTATTTAACCTTAAAATTCACAACAATACACACATGCATATTTATATATATATATATATATATGTCAGTGATATTCTGAGAAGTTTACATACACTTTTTTGATCACCAGTAAATTTCAGCATCTTCCCAGTTATTTTCTCTTGTGAGTAAATGAAAACAGTATCCTTTATCATTGTTGCCTCTTATGTATGGTTTAAAGGATCTAATTAAATTTTTTTCTCCCTCTTCCCCATCAGTTGCTGGCATTCCAATCCCATGCCAGGATGGAAGCAGGCAGAGAGTCAATGCACTGGTCTCAGTCAGACTGCCATAGCAGAATTCAGAGACAAAGCAAGGTTGTGATCAGGATATTAAAAGCTTAGTGTATGAGCCAAAGGGTAAGCAGGGATCAAGGCAGTGGTCACAAGGGATGAGATCAAACAGGCAGGTGAAATAACTAGGCAAGAAGCCAGGGGCAGATACCAGAGATCAAAACATAGATCTGTCAGGAGGTGATCAGGAAGGCATTACAAAAGGGGAGAGGAAGAAGGTAGATACCAGTATTTCCAGAGCAAGTCCAAAGGAAACAAATGGTACAGGGAACAGTGGATGCTAAGAAAAGTGTTTGTCTTCTTTAGTAATTCTACAAAAGCTCTTTTACGGCTAATAGTTGCATTGATTACTCTTTACCTCTTCATTCTCCCCTCAAATTCATCCACCATTTATCCTTGATGCTGAATAGCTTGAGTTACTTAGTGATCAAAAATAAGGACAAGATTCATAGGTTAAGCCTCAAATTATGACTACCTTCAAAGAGCAATAGTAGCAATAAAATCAATGTCAAAGACTAATAAAAAAAACTGAGCCTAATTAAATTCAGCACATATTTCCAGCACACTGAGGACACATTAAGTGGGTATCCTTAGAAAAATATAGCCTATATTTGAGGTATTCTGTGAATCAGAATCCACTTGAAAACTGAAAAACATTGTTTAAATTTCCCCACTTGTATGTTTGATTTTACAAAGTATACCGCAAAGGATACATTATTTAAAAGAAGAAAAAATGCCCAAAAATACATCCACATTTAATGAGACAGAGAAAGACAGGATGGGAGACAAAGACCAAAAAAGAGAGACAGACATTTGAGCACAACACAACAATACATCCAGATGGTAATAACCTTTGTTGAAGATCAAGGACAACTACCAAATGAGGCTATGAGTTAAATATCAGGATAGATAACCAGCAGGGAGAAAGAGAAAGGAGGGTATTTCAGGCAAAAGAAAAAGCATAGAGACAATAAAAAAGGCACCTACTGACAGATGACTGACAGATAGATAGATAGATGGATAGATAGATTAGACATCTGTAGATAATAGAATGCCTTATCTATAAAATGGCAAACTTTTATGTATCAATGCTGCTCCAATTTAACTGCAATGTTGTCTTGGTTCATCCTTCATTTTTGAAGAGCACTGATGACATCATAGTTTGATAGATTGTGCATGAATTGGATTTAAGGGAGGCAAAGTTGCACAAAGATTTTAGCCTTACTCATTCTTCCAAAGCATCAAAATCCAGTTGCAAGACAAAAGTCACAATGACTAGCAATGGCCTGGAAAGCTGTGGATGATCTTAGCATTTTCAATACCTGACCAAACTCTAAATGCTTCAAAGAACCTGCATAAGTTACCTTCAAGGCTGATGGAAAGAAATAATTTTTATCCACCCATTCTGTGGTAGAAATTCCACTAACTCACCAAAGGATTTGAAGTCTGTTGGTTATTTTCAACCTGGTTTAAACAAACAATCTGGTTGGTTTTATTGGGGTGTGGCCACTACACATGATACAGCTTCTTGGAGACATAGGTGAGAGTTGAGTGACAGGTGGACACCAAAAGTATGTGAGTATCCCTGAAAAGGCTTTAGTAAGCCTTCACAGCAGTGATGTGAATCTTTCCAGAATACCCCATAAGAGAATAGAGGAAGATAAGGTGAGATGGATAGTAGAGTTTCATTGGCATAAATTTGTAGATATCCTGGAATGCCAGTTTAAAAAAAAGGCTTTCAAGGTATGCAACCTTTATAAGGTATGCAAGAAGAAACCACTGAAAAATTTGAAGGAGAGAAGAAACAAAACTTAAGTGTAAGACATGAAGAAAATAAATCTGAGAGCAATGAAAAGAATTATTTGAATTGAACAAGGGTAGAGGCAGGAGGATGTATTTGCTGCAATCATTCAATGACAGTTTGAATTAAGGTGGCTGAAATGATAATAAAGAGATGTGAATAGCTATAAAAATATAGTGGAGGTAGAGTTTACATGATCTGCAAACCAATTTAATCAGAGAAGTGTGGGAGAGCAAGAAGAAGAGCAAAGCATAAAAATAACTAAAGGTTTTCCTATAAGAGATTAGACAAATACTTATATATTAGGCAGACAAAGTGAAATCAGAAGGATGAGCAATTGTGTTTGAGACATGGGAGGGGACTTTGCATTGGACATTTGGAATTAGAGGTTCTTGTAGAAAAGATGGATGGAGATAGTTTGTAGGGAAAAAATGAAGATTATGGTGCTGATAGTGAAAAGAGAAGTCAGGAATAGAAAATGAAATTTGTGAAATTTCTGCATAAGAGAAAATCTAAATAAAATCACCTGTGATTTGCAAAAACTATTGAAAAAAATTAACAATAGCAGTAGCTAAAAGTTCTGACTTAATTATTCGTGTTCATGCCCAGTAGGAGTGGGAAAGGTCATTCAAGGAAAAAAAAACTGTCATTCTTTAAGAGAAAATAGAAGCATTCTTGACTAAATCATATTATATTAGGTCCACAAATCCATCAGGACCGCACAGCATTCACAAACAGCCTTCAATGTCTTTACAAAACCTGAGTCATCAGAATGACTTGCTTTTTAAAATTAAAGGATGAAACCAACTTCAAGGCAAAAGAATACTTGTCTTATATACACTAAAAGTATGTGAATGTAAGGGAAAGACTGGGGAAAGTGACCATTCACTAATGCTGATGATCTTGATACTGGGCAAAGTCGTATTTCACAACAATAATTCAAGTGAAGTCCTTTATCCCTAAGATTCATGCACATAGAGCAAACAGACAAGAAGTCTTGCAGATTTTTTTTTTCATTTAAAGCTGTTTTGGGCACCCCTGGGGTGGTTGAGTGGGCACATGAATGTGCAAAGGTTTTGATGCTGCAATTATCACGACAATGTTGACATCTCTCAAATGAATAAAATAATACTCTTCTAATTTCTTTTAATTACTTAGCTAAGCCACATATGTCACTAGGAACTATGTCAAGTTATTATCTAAGATATGATTTAAATCAGATCCCCCTAAAGTAGGGGTTTATGGTAACAAATGCTCAAGTTGAACTGCCAAGTATTCAAACTATGCTTCAAATAATGCAACTCCAATGGGCTAACCACGTTGTTTGAATGCAAAATGTATACTTGTCAAAAAGGCTGTTTTAAGGAGTACTCACATGGGGGAGGAGATGACATGGTAGCCAGAAGAAATGATACAAGGACACTCTGAAAGTCTCTCTCAAGAACTTTGGATTTGATTGTGCAACATGGGAGACACTGGCACAGGACCCCTCCACATGGCCTGACCACATAAGAAAAGGTGCTGTGTTCTTTAAGCAAAGCAGAATTGAGACAGCACAAAGTAAAAGCAGGATGCACAAATTTAGGATATCCACCTCAAATATTCACAGGGCCTATCTGTGTCCAACCTGTGGTAGAGCATTATGAGCTCATTTTGATTTAATCAGCCAGTTGGACACATTGAAATTTCACTTTATCATGGTGATGTCATTTTGGTCCTCTTTGGAGAAGGACAATAACCATGGTAAGAAACATTTTAAGATCATTTTGGGGAGTAAATAGCAACATTAAAAAAAAGACCTAGAATATTTCAGTAGTGACTTTGAAGTTCTAATGATCTTGGGTGCTGAATTTCTTGCCATCTATCTTTTATTTTTTGAGGAAAGGATGTATATGGGAAGTTGCAATATGGATGGTGTTGAAGGATAAGGTTTCATTTTAAAGTTTGGCTAGTTAAGTGTATGGTATATCAGACAACCTAGGAATGTCTAGGATCAAGTTCTGTCTTTCACACATCTTGGGTCTTTACTCTGAGCAAACAAAAATACTTAAGATTCTGGATAAACCTATAAAATGATAAGTTGCAGAGAATATGCTGACCTGCATTGATGAGGGAGTTTTTCATCTTTTAAGGTCATAGTCAAATTAAATCACAGTTAAATTTCCTGTCCTTATCCCTTAAGAGCCATAGTTGTGGGTAATGGGACAAATCATTTTTCTAAAGGCTAGATTAAGAAATGTTAAAGGCCCAAACTACATCAAATTTTTAAAAGTACATAGAAAAATACTAATTACTTTTGGCCATGATCATGAAAGGGGTGACATACTCCCATTTCTGTCTTCAGGAAAAGGCATATCAAGGATACAAATTATGTCTGACACATAATAGTTACTTAATAAATTGCTATTGATTTGGTTAACAATTTTTTTTAAATTTCCTCAGTTTGTGAAAGCAATATAATCAATGTCTGAATTTTCTATTTGTATCAGCCTCTCAATAAACTATTTCCATATTCAAATGAGGAAATTAAATTATTCAGATTATCACTAAAGTCTCGCAACATTTCATGATTATATGTGTTTATACATGAAAGATTTCTTTAATGTATTTAATGTTATATATTTTAATATATTTCTTTTAGTTTTTCTTAAAACATTTTCCAAACATATTGTTATAATTTTCCAGTTTCCCAAATAATCTTATTCTTGAAAGTTTGCTCCTAGGATTCAAAAACAGACACAATTTTGATCCAGTATCTTAATCAGATCTTAGAGAATTATTTTATATACTTCCTAATATGTAAATATATGGTATATCTGTGTAAATTATTTCTTAATAAAAGGGAAATATTTCATTTATTCATGGATGTTAAGAACCACTTTGGCAGAGGTGTGTTCAAGAACTTCTTATTTTGCACAATTGTTTTTTTCTAGGAAACCATTAGCAAATTAAATAAACAAAAAACCGTCAACATACTTTGTCTTTCTGTTTTTTGTTTTTTGTTTTTACAAGCAGATTCCAAGTGCATGCAACTTTGGAATAAGGAACACAACCTGAAACTTGTCTCTTAGAGGAAAGTTTTGATTAATATTAAGCATATTACTGAGTTGGTTTTTTTCTTTATTTTTCTTTTCAGAAACATGTAAACCAAATCAATAATAACTTACTAAGTGACTACTACGTGCCAGACAAAATTTGTATCTCTGAGTGTGCCTTTGTGTTAAAGCCATCTATGGTATTATATCACTATTTCCCTGATCATTGCCAAGAGTAAATTAATATTTTTCTGTGGACTTTTTAAAATTTGTTTGTGGGTTGGGCCTTTAACATTTCTTAATCTAGACATTGGAAAAAGTGACTTGTCCCATAACCAAAAACTATGACTTCTAAGGGATAAGAAAAGGAATTTTTACTTTCAGACTTTTAATCTGTCAGGTTCTATTGTTAATAAATTTTAATGAAATTAACATATTTTTAATGGAATGGGAAGATCTTTCTCATCCATTAATAGGTCTATGTCACCAACGTAAGTCACATGGAAGCCTAAGTCACGAGTTTGAGTCACATGTCTGTGGTGAGAGGAGTTTGTTGAATGAGTGTAGCAAGAAGAGTGGAAAAAGAAGAGGTGGAGGAGGAGCTGGGGACAGAAGAAGTTGGTCTGACTAGTAAGATCTGGGAAGTACAGAGAAAGCAATCAGCTAGCAGTGAGTGAGAGAAGGGCATTTTGCTTAGGGGAGTTTGTTTGTGGGAAGGGCTGAAAATATATATAGACTTCTCAGTTAATGTGATGCATTTCTTTGTTGCTATGATGGATTTATCATTACAAAATTTTGCTTTTCCTGTGCACAATGTTCTCCTGGTTCTGCTCACTTCAGTCACCATCACTTTATGTGAAATTTTCCGGGGGGCAGAGCTAAGATGGTGGAGTAGAAAGACTCACCTATGCTAGCTCCGAACCCACAGCCCATTGATTTCCTCTAAAAAGAACTCCTGACAAATTCTGGAACAGTGGAAGCTGCGCAGCAACACAGTGCAGGAGATTTCCGTTGCAGAGAGCTCTGAAAAACTGATCCCAAAGGTCCATCGCGCCTCAGATGGGAGTGAAGACCTCCCTTGCCCCTCCCACGTGGCACTGAGAGGAGCTAGCAGAACCAAGCAGGCTTCAGGGACAGAATCTCCAGTGGCCGCGAAGGTCCCTCCAGCCACAGACACACAGGTCAGTGAGAGAGACAGGCTGAGAGGGGAGTGGGGTGTCTTTGGGACTCGCACCCCCTCGGGAGGCAACAGCAGCGGGAGGCCAGAGGCTCCCAGAGCAGGCAGGAGCTCAGCAGCAGCACCATTACAAAAGGTCTCTGCATAAAACCCCTGAGAGAACTGAGCCAGGGAGGCATCCCTGCCCCCACTTGAGAACCTGATTTAATCTTACCCTGAATAGCAGCCAGGCCTGCTGCCAAAAACCCTGAGGCTGGGGAGCAGCATTTGAAGCTCAGACCCCAAGCACTAGCTGGACAGACCTAGGCTAGGGGTGGAGAGGACTCTCAGAAGTCAAGTAACTGGCTGGGAAAATACCCAGAAAAGGGAAAAAAACTAAGACCATAGAAGGTTATCTTCTTGAAAAGATGATTCTGCCCTTCCTCTCTTATGAAGAAGACCAATGCTTACCATCAGGTAAAGACATAGGAGTCAAGGCCTCTGTATCCCAAACATCTGAAATAGATATCCAATGGGCTCAGGACATGGAGGAGCTCAAAAAGGATTTTGAAAATCAAGTTAGACAGGTGGAGGAAAAACTGGGAAGAGAAATGAGAGAGATGCAAGAAAAGCATGAAAAACAGGTCAATACCTTAATAAAGGAGACCCAAAAAAATGCTGAAGAAAATAACACCTTGAAAAATAGGCTAACTCAATTGGCAAAGGAGGTTCAAAA
>CM053771.1:414810810-414821159 GCA_028658325.1 Potorous gilbertii
AGATTGGTGATATGGGTAATTAGAATGTTCAGTGTATTGGGGAGGGGTGAGGGGACAAATGGAGAGAAAATTTTGGAACCCAAAATCTTGTGAAAATGAATGTAAAAAGTTAAATAAATAAATTTATTTTAAAAAATATAAAAAAATAAGAAACTTTCCATGTTTTTCTGAGATCTACCTTCTCAGCATTTCTTATAGCACAGTAGTATTCCATCACAATCCTATAAAATAACATGCTCAGTCATTCCCCAATTGATGGATATTCCTTCAATTTCCAATTGTTTGCCACCACAAAAAGAGCACCCATAAATATTTTTGCATATGTCAATTATTTTTCATTTTATAACTGATCACTTTGGAATACAGTTGTAGTAGTGGCATGGCTGAATCAAACAATATGCACCATCTTTTACTTACAGTACTTTCCTTCATTCTTGATTTCAGTCAGACTTGTTTTAACCTACTGTAACTTGTCTGTCCATTAAATCTCATCTCCTAACTTCATTATTTTACACAGTTATCTACCATCCAACCCATTCTTTATGTGAAGAATGTGCTTCCTCCTAACATTCAACTCTTGGTGTCCTAGTTTCCTTCAAAGCTCAGCTTTGGATTTAGGAGCTAGTGCATTATTTCTGTCTCTGATCTATTAGGACAGGGATTTACACATATTGATGACTTAATGGATGCTTCTTGAATTTAATTGTTGATGTTATTTTTGGTGTAAATGATAAGAGAAAGCATTTCTTTGTGACTTGCTTACCAATTTTATCTTTAGTTACTATGAAGAAGAGTAATGTTTATGGATTTAAAAAAAGCTTGCACATATGTATACATGTATATATATATGTACATAAAATGTCATTTTATATGATATATATTTATATTTATATGTGTATTTATATATTTATTATATAATATATATATTTTATATAATATATATGTGTGTATATTTTCAGTTTCTGTAATAATTAGAATTTGAAAAAAGTACATCAATTTAGCAATAAATTAATATGGAATTTTTAGTAAATGTTTTGCCTGCAATTATTATTGACTCAAATTGTGAGGGATGATGGCTGATTTTAATATGAATGTACATGTATTGTTTAAAATGTTCTAGGCCTAGTCTATATTAAGTGCCATCAAATATTCTATGACTCAGATAGTTGGCATTGTTTCTATTCCTCATACAATATATTTTATGTGATGATCCAATCTGTGCTTTTGCCCAGGTAGACCTTTTATGTGTCTTACATATCTTTTTTCTTTTCCTCCACCTTTCAGAGGTCTTCGTTTCTTCTAAAAGCCTGGTCAAATGATGGTTTTCTTGATCCCTCCCAAGTATAAATACATCCTTTTGAAATTTTCCTAAATTTATTTTATATGTATTTTCATATAAATATATGTATGTACTTATATATATATATATATATATATGTTAGTAAATACAATATATGTATATATATATGTTACTTCATTCCAGAAAATATGATCTTTTTATAAAAGAGTTTTTGTTCCTTTATTATTGTTTATTATTTTGTAGTTGAAATAAGTAGCACGTGACTGGCAACTATTTGGTGCTTGTTTGTTAATTTATATTAAAATTTGTGAATTTACCTTTGAAGATGTCAACCATGAATTTCACAAGACATGGAAACATTTGTATTTTTGCAAATACAATTAGTATAAATATCAAGTTTGGTCTGAGAAAACACTTGGGATCATGCAACATTTATCTCTATTTATTGCTGAGGTGGTTAGCTGTGGGTGTGGAACACTGCATAAGCTTTTAACTGAAGTTACTATGTTTTTTGGTTTTATAGTTTTTCCCCTCCTTTCTAAAACTTTATTATCTCAAATGGTTTGCTGGATGGTGAAGAGAAGTAAATATTAAGATAAAATTAAGATTGCCAAAATTCATTGTAATAAAATGTTACTAAGGATTTAAATATATGATAAAGAAAGGAGAAAATATGGAAGCATTTTGAAAATTAACATCTTATAACACATAGCAAAATAAACTTAGGATGAATTTTCAATAAGAACATAAAAAACAGAGCAATAAAAATGTTAGAAAAGTATTAGATCAAGTAACTTTAACAACTAATATTTTCTGGGAAATTTTATAAATAAAAAGGGATAAATGTAAACATTAGATAAAATAGACAACTTTGAATACAAGAACACTTTAATAGCTTTTGCATAAAATATGGAATAAATAGAAAAGTTACTGATTAGAAAAATGCTTTAGAAGTTGTGATATAAACCTTGTGTCAAAATATGTTGTAATTTAACACAATACAGAAACCTGAGATCCTTTTTCAATGAGTACATAGTTGGTGATGAAGAAAAAGTTCTCAAAAAAAAAAGAGAATTTTTACAACACTTAATGAAATCATAAATATTTGCCCAAATCACAAATGAAAATCAAAAGAATTTGGAAGCCTCACCTTACATTCTGCAAATTGATAAACTTGACAAAAGATGGGAATTTTCAGTATTAGTGGGAGTGCCCACTCATATAGTGTTGGTAGAATTATGAATTGATTCAGTCATTCTGGAAAGGAGTTTGGAATTAAAGGGTTTATTTGTTTTTATTTTTTTATAGGGCTTTAACTTCCATACATCCATTGTGACCTTAAGATCCCTTACACCAATGTGGTGGAAAAGAGAGAAAAGTTTCATTTGCACTGAAATATTCATAGTATTACTAGGTAGGTTTTTGTTTGTTTTGTAGCAAAGACCTAGAAACACAGGAGGGGCAAATAAACTACTTAGGGATGATTAAACTAAATAATTTAGAGGAGCAAGAGAAGGAGTGAAGGACAATGCAATAATTGCCATAAAAACAAAAAAGTCAGTGAAGACACTATAAAAAGAAAGAATAAAAACAAATAAGAAGATCACTGTAATGACAAATTTTGGCCTAGGAAAGCATGCAAGAAAATATGGCTATTCTCTTTATATACTTTGTAAACCATGTAAGTGCTGCACATTTTCATCATCTAAAGAAATGATTAATTTTTTTCTCTTTTAAATCTTGGTAAAAGGGTTGACTTGTTAGGGAAGACTCTGGACTATGCTATAAAATGCATGTGATTCACAAAGAAAGTCTGCCTATTAACGTTTTTAACTTCAATATATACCTTTTAATACCTTTAATATATTCTTTTACTCTGTTGGAATGAAAAGGGTAACTAAAATCACCTTCTGGCTTTAACTCATAAATGCACTCAATTCCCAAAATCAAATCAAAAATCACATATTTATCTATATATTTTAAAAATATGAACAGTAAGAAAAAGGGAGGAATATGTTCCCCAATTAGCAAGTAAAATTAAAACAGCGAGAGTGTTATTTTAATTTGAAAAATTCTGTAAACTAATGAAGAATTAAATGTACAGAAGCAAGAGAATATCTGAAAGCAAAAGCATAAATCCAGTTTGGTAAACTGTAAAGAATATGGTCAATACAATGACAATTCATAATTCCAGAGAACCAAAGACGAAACATTCTACCTATAATAGAGAAGGGATTGGTTTAATGTGTATGTGTGTATACAAACATTAGTTATGATTGACTATGTACATTTGTTAAAAAAAATTCAGTTTAACTCCTATGCTCTCCCATCATAGTGTGAGATATTTCTGTTAATTTTAATAGAGAGGTGAAGGGCATGCTGCAGCTGTAAAAATTTGCATGAACCTTCAATTGAACTTATGTATTTCTCATTTGAGATTTCTCAAAGAAGAGTAGTAATCTACAAATATGCTACAAAAAGAAAACACATTAATAAAATGGCTGAAAATTTTTAAAATGCCAGTAGTTTCAGAACGTCTTCATTTCCTGGTCATTCTCTAATACCTCATTCCCAGCTTCTGAAATCCATCTTTCATAGACAATGCCATAATTATTCTAGTCCATTGTCAATGAATTCCTCATCACTAAACCTGTTTTCCAAAATATATTGTAATATGTTAAGGGATGAAGTAGTTAAATGTGCTTTATAGAAGTTGAAATGATGACAGCCTCTTTAAGACATAGGATGATATTTACATAAATGAAATAGATGTTCAGTTGGTATTTGGCTTGAGCTCAATGGGAGATTGTGTAAATGACTTTATGGAATGTTTTAGAAGTATCTCAGCATTGCAGAACTTGAATGCCTTTATGACTTTCTCCACCTCAATTCATGCCATGTAAATATTATCTCTTCTATTAGTATCTCAGCCCTAGTGAGAAAAAGAGAATTTATCTTTTTTTTGTGCTATTTCTCTTCACCTTATTTTCTTATATTCTTTCCCATTATATGCATTTGTATTATTTTTGTTTTTTCACATGCACTTTTTATAAGCACCTATAAAAATAGTGCTTATTAGCTCTTTTAGTGATGAACGAAATAAGTATAATTATTAAATATTTACTAAGTGGAAAGTATTTGCTAAATGGTGGGGATAAAAAATGGAAAAGTAAGATAACCTCTTCTTGTAAAGAGCTCATATTTTGATAGGGGAGATAATGTCCATGGAAGTTTTCAAGTGCAATCCAGAAAGAAGAATCCCAAGGTCCTTAGGGTACAAAGGCAAACCAGATGACAATGGCATTTGGAAGGCCATTTCCACTGGTAAAAATGATAGAAATTTCTTATGCTTAATTTTTTGATAGTGCCAAGGACTTTGATGGCAAGAAATTTCTTGTCTGTATCTTCACAAAATGTGTCTGTAGAACCTTCAGGAGTAGTAACCTGTACCATCCTAAGAGATTGCTTCCTAAAATGATGACTGTTCGTCATCCAACAAATTGACCAATGGCTTACAGCACAGCTGTTTCAAAGGTGCTTGTGTTCAGGTTACTGAGCTGTTTCCGTCACAGTCTGACAGGAGGTCAAGGTGATGGCAATGGTTTGAGCTGACTGGCCCATCCTGTTTACCA
Source organism: Potorous gilbertii (assembly GCA_028658325.1). Lineage (NCBI taxonomy): Eukaryota > Metazoa > Chordata > Mammalia > Diprotodontia > Potoroidae > Potorous > Potorous gilbertii. The sequence continues at coordinate 414,815,743 of CM053771.1, forward strand.
TCTCTCCCTCTGGGTGTTTTGATGATCATCCTGTCTTGTGAGTAGAATTTTGTAAAGATGGAGATCTTCTTCTTCCTAGTAATTTCCTCGCATGATATATATGGGGGCTGAGCTACAAGGAGACCTGGTTGGGTGAGGAGTGGAGAGTGTTGCTGGAAATTACAGGGCTCTTGTGCTAAATCTTCTTGCTGGTGACAATTAGTCAGTAGTTGATGCTGGCAGTGATGTGAAAGGTGAGCCTCTTGGCCACAATGCTTTCTTTCCTTAGTGATGGATATGAGGATTGGACTGGAAGTAGGTCTGGTGAGCTAGGGAAAACTGTTTTCCCAAGAGTCTTGGCTTCGTTGTCATAAGTTATCTCAATAAGGGTCTGAAGAGAGAAGGTGGTCAAGATCATGTTGGTTTGCCTTTCCTAGGATATGTTGCCTCCTTGCTCTCCCTCAGGTACCAGTATGCCATAATACTTCAGGACAATATAGGGGAAAACGTATCTAATACTTGTATAGCTCCCAACTTTTTTGAAGTGAAAATTCCTATAATAACATACAAATTTCATACAAATTTCTAGAGCATTTAAAGCTGTATCTAGCTTTCTCTGGTTCCTTTGGTAGTGTGGTAAAGCCTAGAGAGTTCTTTCCAGAATTTTTTCTAATACAAAATTGAAGGAATTTTAAATGATGAAGTTTAATTCATAAATTTCACTTAGACATTAAGGAAAAGAAAGATGTAGGTATTCCTATTCAAGTTGATAGACTATCTGAAATCTCTGAAGTAACCCCTTCTGAGTTGGTGTGTGGGTCCCAAGTTAAGAACACCAAGACACAAGAATGTTTTCTGAAATATGACTCATCTGGGGGGCAAAAGTAAGTCAAAATGTATTTGACAGAACACTAAATTGGGAATCAATTACTATTAAATGCCTTAGTAAGAATTTGACCCAATTATTCATTATGTCATAATTCTCTGCTTAGTTGGTTCAATGGTAGAAATCTCTGCCTCCTATACAGAAGGTCCAAGTTCAATACCCAGCCTATACATAGGTACCTTTTTATAGAGGTAGCTAGATGGAATAGTGAACAAAATGCTGTACCTGAAGCCAGGAAGACCTGAGATCAAGTGAAGCCTCATACATTTACTAGTTGTGTGACTCTGGAAAGTCACTTAAATCTGTTTGCCTTAGTTACCTCAATTGTAAAATGGAGATAATTTTGATACCAATACTAGAAGGTTGTTATGAGGATAGAATGAAATAATAATTGCAAAGCTCCTAACACAGTTCTTGTCACAGAGTAGATGCTACGTAAATGCTTATTTCCTTTCCTCACCTCCTGTCACAATATTTTCTCCCATAAACACCATGTGAATGAGTTTATTTCCTCTTCCTATTTCCTTTAAGTTTCAGGATATTGTTAGGACTAGTAAGACTTTTTCTTTGACTTTGGGCAAGTTCCTTATCCTCTGACTGTCTCAATTTCCAAACCTGGAAACCTGGCTGTTGCTTTTCCTACCTTACAAGTTTATTGTAAGAAGAAATGTGAACATCAAATGTTAATGTGTTACAAAAATTCAGTGTAAGATTATATATAAAAGATGGCATGGCATAACACTGTAGAGAGCTGGATTCTGACAAGAATATCATGGTACAAGTTTTGCCTATTACTTAGACAGAAGAAACATTCTTATTATATCCCAGGCGAGACATCCTTATTATGTCCCAGGCACTGATGTAAAACCCTGAGGATACAGGTACAAGTAAACAAGACAGTCCCTGTCCTCCCGGAACTTAAATTCAAATTGGGAAAGACAGCTCACAAAAGAGAGATGAAAAGCTGTAATGATATTTTATAAGAGATATCTTCAGAGAATATGCAATTTTAAGTGCATGAGAAAGGATTCTAGAAAGTTCCATAGTAATTACTTTACCTGGGATCCATTTATGTTTATTATTCATGTAATATTTGAGTGTCTAATCCCAGGAGTCAACCACCTAGCCTGCTGATCAATATTCTTCCTCAGAGAAGAGAGAAATAGGTTGCTCGTCAAGTAGTGAGGTCTCTGTTAAGGGATTTACATTCTGGAAAGTTACATTATTATGGAAAAAAGAAAGATACTCACTTTAGAAGAGATCAAGGATCCCTCATGACACTTTCATTCCTGTAGCTAGCAGGCCAGAAGCTAATGTTAGAGATGCAATTGACACACAAAAAGGTATCAAGAAAAATTTATTAAAAATGGAATTCAGAGGAGGGAAGACCTTCTACTTTCCTTTCCCTGAAGGAGCAGGTAGCTTCCAGCATGGCCACTCGAAAGACTACGACCAGATCAGGATGAGGCAGGACACTCATAGAATTCCAAACTTTGGATTTCCTGCAATATGTCCCCTGACCATGTGATTTCATATTCTACTCTGAAAGGCTTTCCCTAAAACAACTTATTGAACATGCTCAGTAGCTTTCTGACCTTTTATCTCATTGTACTAGGTTACCCCTACCCCCCCCATCAACTGGAAGTGTGGCAATAAAACTTAATTCCTGTTTTCCAATAGTAACTATTCCAACTCTCCCAAGAGTTTAAGAATTTGGAACTGTATCTTGGTTAAAGTCCCAGGTCTGTTACATGAATTGTACTATTAGAGCACCTGTCACTTCATAAAAATCTGTCTTATTTCTGATATCTAAGTATTCTTTCAGTATGAGATTATCCAAAGAAATTATCTGAAAATTAATATGGAAAGTAAGGAAGAATATAGGTTAGTTCATTTAATTTTCCTTGAAATTATAAGAGACCATGTTAGAAAAATGCTAATGATGAGAGCCCTTTTTTCCCCCAGGAGAAGAGAACTTTGCTTGGTAGATATCAAGGGTCTCCAACTTTCCTTGGACACTCGCAGAATTTCCATGTTTATGAATTCTGAAATTCCCTTATCTGATCACAGTCTTTTGCCATTCCTCCTCACCTCCTGCCTTGCAGACCCAAATACTCATTTTGTCCATTTTGTGACTTCTAATCTCTTTCCTCAGTAAATATCTCCTAGGTCATTGCCTCTGTACTAGCCATTTTCCTCCTTTTCCCATCTGGATCCCTTTGGTGAACCAGTTCTATCCCACATTGCCCTCTTGTCTTGAGTCCTTTATCCCTTTTGCATACTGTTGATAGTAGCCTCCAAGTCCTCAATTTTCAACCATTCCTATATTTGCTGCCTTCAACTTTTACTTCTGTACATGTACTGCTGAATGAAGATGAAAAAAAAACATCGCACAACTATTCTAATTTGATCTGATACATATTAATGTTACATAATCCCAACTGGGCCCTAACTGCTCCAAGATAATCATTTTAGACCAACCTAATTAGCTCACTATCCCACTCACCAAATGCTCTTGTAAACCTTTTTCATCCCTCCTCAAATGTCTCATGATATCCCCTACCCTCAACCTCTAAGCTGAGAACCTTCCATCATAATTTACTGAGAAAAAAAATTGAACTATTTACCCAGAGCTAGCTCTTATACTCTCCCCTCATCTCACTTTACCCAGATGCCTTCTGCCACTACTTCCAACTTCAACCCTGTATCACATAATGAGGTGGTTCTTCCTTTTATTGAAGCAAACTCTTCTATCCGCATAAGTTATTCAATTCCCTCTCATCTTATGAAGTGAATTCCCCCTTCTATTAAACCACTATCTAATCTATTTTCAAACTCTGTCTGCTTCCCTACTCCATAAAAACATATCCACATCTCCTTCATCCTTAAAAAAAGAAAACCTCACTTTACTCATCTGTCCTATTGTTTCATAACTTTCCTCACCTTCAAGACTAAATTCCTTGAGAAAGCTATCTGCAATAGATAATCCAGTCCCTTTCTTCACACTTGACATTAATCTACACTGTTTATAACTTGAGTTATTACAATGAATTCTAGAGAACTTAATAGCAATAAATAATCATTTGCAGACTTTTCTTTTTCCTTTTTCTGTGACCTCTTACTTACTACTCAACCTAACTGTGGAATGAATTTCTATCTATGAATAAATAGTTTAAGAATCTTTTCCACACTTGCCCAAAGTTATTACTTTGATTGCCAACACAAAAGGGTGGAACACATAGGAATTGTTCAATGAATTCTGGGTAGAAGTTGGTGGACTAGTCTAAGTTCTTGCTCCTTCCCACAATCTCACTGTTCCAATTTTGAATGTTTTATTCTAAGTTTATTCTTGAGGGCACACACAGAATCAGCATTTAATAAATGCTTTTGACTGACTGGTTTGCTGACTCAGATGGCAAGGATATACCTGGAGGTAGTTGGACAAATAAGGGACACAAATACACAATCAAAACAGTAGGTGAGTCTTCTGCCTGTGGCAGATGAAAATTAATTTTCTTTAAATCAAGAAGAACAAAGAATGTGTCCTGGTCTCCATTGGATTGTTTAAACTTTCACAACTATTTTTATGTCCATAGAAGGGAAGATATATATATATATGTATATACACATATATACATACATACATATTATATATATACATATATATGTATATATACACAGATATACATAAACATGAATATGTGTGTCTATATATATATACACATATGTACATGTATATATGTATGTGTACATATATATAATGATGGAATTTTATCACCTGCTTTGGATTTTGTGCATAAGAAGCAGAATTAAAATGCAAAACATTTGAAGCCAATTATGACAAAAAGTAAGAGGGTACTTAAAAAGGAATAAATCTGGAAACACTTGGTCACCCTCAGAGCAACATTAGATTCAGAGATGGTCTGAAACTATAAAAGCAAGAGCATTCTCTGAGGGGGTCAGACTGCTTGTTGGAAAGATGAATTTAACCAAAGGCAACATTCTCCTGGAATGGGATCATAGGAATTTGGTAGGTGAATGGGAGGAGTGAGTTAAACCAAGAGCCACTTTGATGTAGGGAAGGAGATTATAGCGATGGAGATGATGGGAAATAGAGGTTGCTTGAGGAAAATGAAGCTTTATACCATCTGTACTTGGTATGCGGGAAAGTCTCAACTTTATATCCGTTCTTGACCTCCGACCCAACCTCAGGACCAATTAAAAGTTATGTAAGTCAAATCATGTTTGCCATTATTACACATGGTAAAAACCTTACTTAGACTATCTCACAGATGTTACCCTCCAAATCAAAATTAAAATGGTTTATGTATACATGTACATATGTATGCATATGTGAATATATGATATTGATTATGAATCATATAAGAAAGTACTGTCACCTTAAGCAGATGGACTTAGAAACATAATCTTTGAAAGGGTCTTTAAAAGATTATTGGACCCTCCTGCTAGGCACCTTAAAGGAATATTTATCACTGGTCTTTCCATACGTCTTGTCACAGATAAAGATTTAGCAAATTTTCTCTGAAATGGT
>CM053771.1:414821259-414881319 GCA_028658325.1 Potorous gilbertii
TGTATATATGTATACACACACACACACACACACACACAAGAATTTTGAAATTGTTATATCCTATAATATCCATGCAATGTATCTTGTTATCATGTTGGATTTTTAACAGTATTTTAGTTCTAAATTGCTGATTCTTATTAAACCTCTAACCCACCGCTATACATTAATACTTTGATAGGTCTACTATTTCATTAGTGTAGAGTCAGCTGTTACTGCTCATGATTTCCTTATTTCTTTGTGTTCTACAGGTAACCTTAACACATATAGCCACCTTTTTCCTATCTTAAATTGATATTTTGTGGAATTTTCTTAAATGATGAAAACTCCTTTGTTTGCCATTTAAAGCTCCAAATAGGCTAGGTCCTTCTGATGTTTTAGATGAATTTGATATATCCACCGACCTCCACACTCTTCATAACAGCCACACTTGCCTGACTACTGCTCCCTGTATATGGCATACCATCTCTCACCTCTATGTCTTTGCATAAGCTTTCTGCAGTACTTGAAATGCACTACACTCACATATATGCACATACACACACACACACACACACACATCTGAGCCTCCTTAGATCCATTCAAGCATTATTTCAAAAAGTATTTCATGAGTTCTTAATGGAATTAGTCAACTACCCCATATCTTGAAACTATTTTATACATATTTTGTATTTTCTTACCTGTGTACATGTTATTTCCCTACAGTTAAACATGAGCTTCTTGATGATGAGTAGTCTGTTTTTGACTTTGTATCCTTATTGCCCAGTGCGGAGTCTGTCACATAAGTGCCTAAGAAATGCTTGTTGAATTGAATTGATGTTTATACTTTTCAAAACACTTCTACATATATTATCTCTTTAGAAAATCATAGAAATGCTACAAAAGTTTTATGTGTTACATTGTGGGGGAAAAGAAAACAGCTATAACTACATTAAATACAATGGGGGGGAGCAGAGTGCCTATCTTATTCATTTTATACTTATTAGTATATAGCATAGGATATTCAATAATAGGTTCTTAAAAGGTATATATGAAGTAATTCTCATTTTAGAAATTAGGAAACTACGTCAGCAGTAAATTAAACCATTTATCCATGATGGTGGTATCAGGTTTTCTTGCTCTACTTTATTTACACTTGAAGTTGGTCAGGCCAAGTCAGTAATGTTCAGTGGACAATTAGATATTTGCTTACTCTCCTATGTCCTACCTAGTTTTCAACTTGTTTGTTGAAGTTGAGAGCAACTACACATAATCCTTCTCTTTTGCTGCTGCTTTAAAGAATACATATTATAAGTATAATTCATGAAAAGGTGGCCCTTCTCCTTACCAAGAAAATAATATTGTAATACCCATTGTCTTCTCAGTCTCATTTCTTTCAGGCATACCCATAAAAGTGCCCATATTAACATTCATTCTATGTCTCTGTCTCCCTGTGGCTACTTCTCTCTGTCTCTTTCTCTTTGTCTTTCTCTATGAATCACTCTGTTTCTGTCTCCCTCTCTCTGTCTCCCTATCTCTTCCTCTCTCTGTCTCTCTCTCTCTCTCTCTGTCTCCATATTACTTTCTTCTTCCTTAAGGCTTGCAATGGTACCCATGTCGCTCAAAGAATTCAAAACCATACATTCCATCACCCACATTATCTATTATCTTGTGTGTCCCTTCTGTTTCTGTGCTAAACTCTTCTAGAAAATATTGGTGCCTAAACACTGTCTTCTCTCCCCTGATCATAAACCTCTACAGTCTGATATGACTCTATCATTCTCTGAAAATTCTCTCTCCAAAGTTACCAATGTTCTCTTAACTGATAACTTAAGCAGCTTTTTCTTAATCCCCAGACTTCCTGACTAATTATAGAACATTTGACACTGTCAATCGTCATTTCCTCCTAGATAGTCTCTTCTCTCTAGATATCGCTGACTACTATCTATTTCTTCTCTCATTGCCTGTACAACCACTCTTTCTCATTCTCTTTTGCTGGATTTTCATTTAATTCATGCCCACTAGCTATCACTTTCCCCCAATGTTTTGTTGTACTTCTCTTCTCTTTTCCCTCTGTGCTATCAGTTTGGTGATCACGTTGGCTCCAGTGTGTTCAATTATCATCTTTGTGCATCTGATTCCTGGATGTATGTACTGAACCTTTGTCACACTCCTGAACTCCAGCACTGAAATATCAATTTTCTCCTTAGACATTTCAAATGTTATTCTGTAGAGATCTCACTATCTTCCAAGTCACCCAGAATTGAAACCTCACTGTCCTATTCACCCCATATAGCCAATCTCGTGTTAAATTTTGTCATTTCTGCCTTCACAAAATCTCTAGAATATGTCCACTTTTCCTTACTTACACTGCCATTGCCCTCACACAGACCTTCATCACTTCTCATTTTGATTAGTGCAATAGCTTTCAAATCAGTTTCCCTTTCACAGGTCTCTATCCACTGTAATTGATATTGCTAAAGTGAGTTCCCTAAAGCTCAGATACAGCCATGTAATCCCTAGACAAAATAAACTCCAATGGTTCCTTATTGCTTTTAGGATAAAATTCAAAATCTTCCATTTGGCTTCTAATTTTTTATCCACAATCTGCTTGTTTCCCACCTTTCCAAGATGCTTACATTTACTTCTTTTCTGCAACCTCTACTGTTCTGCCATGTTATTGTTATTAGTGACTTCTTTCAGTCATGTCTAACACTTAGCAATACTATTTGGGATTTCCTTGGCAAAGATACTTCAGTAGTTTGCCATTTACTTATTCAGCTCAATTTACAATGAAGAAACTGAGGCAAACAGGGTTAAATGGTTTGCCTAGGTTAACACAGTTGGTAAAGTGTCTCATCCTGGATACATTTGCTTCCCTTCAACAACTTCTGCAATTCAATGATACTGGCCTACTTATAGTTCATCTCTGAACTTCATATCTTTGTCCTGGCCATATAAAGTTGTAATACTCTCCCTTCTTAGCTCCATTCTTTAGGCTCCCTGTTTTCCATCAAGATTCAGCCTCTATGAGAGATCTGTCCTGCTCCCAACCCCACACCCATTTCAGCTGCATTAATGACTTTCAGGTCCTCAGCACCTTCCCTCTTGGATTACTTGCCACCTATCGTGAATATATCTTCTATGTACATAATTATTTCATAAATTATTTCCCCAACAAAATGTGATAACTTTATACCATGAGCTGTGGGTTTTTTTCCTTTCTTTGTATTTCCACTGCTTAGCATATTGCCTGTCATATAGTAAATGTCTAATGAGTACCTGTTTGCTCACTAAGGATAAATCAAAGGGCTTTACATCAGAATAGACTAGTTTCCTGAGCAAAATTTTGTCAAGATCGCTTTACCTCCAGTTGAGTTTTGTACTGGTATCTTATTATGGTATGTAGTCAATCCTAGGTTTTTGAAAATTATCCTAGCCAAATACAAGACTGGGCAGGTCTTACAAAGCACAACTATGTGAGTATGAGACAGTTGATGGACATTTTACCTGAGAACCATGCCAGTTCAATGTGAATGACTGTAAACCAAATTGATCATAGAACAATGCATTTTTTCAGCTACAGAAACTCTTGTAGACTGCTTACTAAGTTACAAAGCTCTGAAGAATCAGTACTAGTAGCAGAAATGTCCACAGCAGTACATTCAAAAAGATCTTGCTTATTAAAATGAGATTATTTCATCATTTTTATGTTGTGTATTGTGCTGAAGTAACAGACTATTTGGTGCTTTTCAGGGGACTAAAAGAGTTAGCTGACTGATAAAAAGAGTCAACCATGTCATACATGACTCATATGGACTGGAATTATCAAGGTTCTTCCACTATCATTTGCTCTTAGTATAGTAAAGAGCAATTGAGCAACTAGTTACGAACAAAAGTAACAGGATCTAAATATTAGATTAATAATTAATGTATTCAGAATGCTTGATTTTATTTTGTTGATGTTATCTTCTGCAATAAGTTCATTGTATTTTACTATCTAATGTTAAAACTGGGAATCAATGAAGTAATATATGGAAAATATTTGGAGGCTTTGAGAACATAGAATCTGAAGAAAAAATAACGTTCTTCTTGTTATTGCTTCAAAAATAGCTGTTATTTTCTCTTAAATTTCATTGGAACATATGGACTATTTCATTTCTGTAACCCAAAAATAGGCCTGGGTCTATTTGAAATGTTTGGTATTTGGTTTCACATACAATAGTTTAACATGGTTAACAATTTCTTTCAGAATTTTTTTATCCTTTATAAATTTTGAATTCCATTTTTCAAAACCACATTTCGCTCAAATATATTGAAGCTAAAGAGTTGAAGTCAGAAAAGATGCCCCCCTCCTGGGCCCTTGTTTGGTTAGTTCTATTTCTATAATTTTAAATAAATTTATTTACTTTTAGTTTTCAACATTCACTTCCAAAATATCTTCCCCATCTTATTCCCCCACCCCATCCCAGGACAAAAGTTTTCTGATTGCCCTTTCCTCCAATCTGCCCTCCCTTCTATCACCTCCCTCCCCCTTATCCTCTTCCCTTTTATTTTCCTATAAGGTAAGATATATTTCTATATCTCATTGCCGATGTATTTTATTTCCTAGTAGCATGTAAAAACAACCCCCAATATTCATTTTCAAAGCTTTGAGTTTTATGTTCTCTCCCTTTCCCCCTTCCCACCTGCCCACCCTGAGAAAGCAAGCAATTTGATATAGGTTATACTTGTGTTGTCATACAAAATGCCTCCATAAGAGCTATGTTGTGAAAGACTAATTATATTTCCTTCTGTCTGGTCCCACCCACCACTTTTTCAATTCTCTTCTTTGATATATGCCTCTGTCAAAATGTTTGCTTCTGATTACCCTTTTTCCCAATCTGCCATTCCTTCTATTACCCACCCTTTCTTATTCCTTTCCCCCCTGATTTCCTGTATGGTAAGATGAACTTACATACCCAATTGTACATGTTATTCCAAATTCCATGAAAAGACGACTCACTTATTCCCTCTCATCTTCACCTTCTTCCCCTCTACTGCAAAAGCTCTTTCTTGGTCCTTTTATGTAACATGGTTAACTACATTCTACCTCTAGCTTCCCTTCCTCCTAGTACTTTCTTCTCAACTTTTAATTTTCTTTATTAGATATCAACTCTGCATATTCAACTCACACTGTGACGTCTGTCTCTTTTTACACATATATGCATACACACATGTGTGTCTATGTATATACACACAAATATGTGTGTATGTATATGTGTACACATATATGTACGTGTGTATATATTCATATGAATGTATAATACATACATTTATATATATATATGTGTAATATACATATATATTTTTTTCACCTCCAACTGTCCTAATATTGAGAAAGGTCTTATGAGTTACAAATATCATGTAAGAATGTAAACAGTTCAGCTGTAATAAGTTCCTGATACTTTCTCTTTTCTGTTTACCATGTTATGCTTCTCTTGATTCTTGTATTTGAAAGTCAAATTTTCTATTCAACACCTGTGTTTTCAATGAGAATGCTTGGAAATCCTCTATTTCATTGAAGTTCCATGTTTTCTTCTCATGTATTATACTTAGTTTTGCTGGGTAGGTTATTCTTGGTTTTAGTACTCACTCACTTGATGTCCAGAATATCATATGCCAAGTCGTGTGATCCCTTAATATAGAAACTGCTAAATCCTGTGTTATCATGACTGTGTTTCCACCATACTTGATTTTTTTCTTTCTGTCTGCTTCTAATATTTTCTCCTTGACCAAGGAACTTTGGAATTTGGCTATAATATTCCTAGGAGTTTTCCCTTTGGGATCTCTTTCAAGAAGTGACAGGTGGATTCTTTTCATTTCTATTTTACCTTCTGATTCTAGAATACCAGGGCAGTTTTCCTGGATAATTTCATGAAAAGCGATTTCTAGACTCTTTTTTTTAATCATGATTTTCAGGTAGTCCATTAACTTTTAAAATATCTCTCCTGAATTCATTTTCCGGATCAGTTGTTTTTCCAGTGAGACACTTCACATTGCTTCTATTTTTTACTCTTTGGATTTTGTTTTATAATTTCTTAATTTCTTTTTTTTTTTAAAGAATGGATTATGTTTATTTGTTTTTAGTTTTCAACACTCACTTCTGCAAAATTTTGAGTTCTAGATGTTCTCCCCATCTCTCCTCTTCCTCCACCTAATAATGTCACATATTCTGTTTACCCTGTGCCTCAATCTGCCCTCCTTTCTGTCACAGCCATCCCTTCCCTTATCTTCTCTGTTTTCTTGTTGGGCAAGATAGATTTCTATACCCTATTACTTGTATTTCTCATTTCCCAGTTATTACAAAAGCAATTCTCAACATTTGTTCCTAAAACTTTGAGTTCCAACTTCTCTCCCTTCCTTCCTCCCCGCCCATCCCCACTGAGAAGGCAAGGAATTCAATATAGGCTATATACGCATACCTAGCAGAAGGATTCCATAATAGTCATGTTGTGTAAGACTAACTATGTTTCCCTACCCCACATTTAATTCTATTCTCTCTTTTGAGTTTGTCCCTCCCCAAAAGGGTTTACTCCTAACTACTCCCTCCTCCCATTTTCCCTCCCTTCTCTCATTCCCCTACCCCACTTATTCCCTTCTCTCCTACTTTCCTGTATGGAAAATACATTTTCATAACTGAGTGACTATGTTATTCCCTCCTTAAGTCAAATGTGATGAGAGTAAGCTTCTTTTTGTCCCTCTCACCTCCCCCCTTTTTTCCTCCATTGAAAAGCTTTTTCTTGCCTCTTTTATGAGGCATAATTTGACCCCATTCCATTTCTCCCTTTCTCCTCCCAATATATTCATTCCTGACACCTTAATTTTATTTTTTAAGATATCATCCCTTTCTATTAAACTAATCTTGTACTCTCTGTCTACATATGTGTGCATGTGTGTATATGTATATATATGTTTGTGTGTGTGTGTGTGTATATATATATATATATATATATATATATATATGAATAACACTTATAACTACTCAAATACTGAGAAAAGCTTCAAGAGTTATAAATATTATCTTTCCATGTTGGAATATAAACAGTTCAATTTTAGTAAGTCCCTTAGGATTTCTCTTTACTGTTTACCTTTTCATGCTTCTCTTGATTCTTGTGTTTGAAAGTCATATTTTCTATTTAACTCTGCTCTTTTCATCAAGAATGCTTGGAAGTCCTCTATTTCATTGAATTACCTTTTTTCTCCTGGATTATTATACTCAGGTTTGTTGGGTAGGTGATTCTTGGTTTTAATCTTAGTTCCTTTGATTTCTGAAATATCATATTCCAGGCCCTTCAGTCCCTTAATATGGAAACTGCTAGATCTTTTGTTATCCTGATTGTATTTCTGCAATATTTGAATTTTCTGTGACTGCTTGCAATCATTTCTCCTTGACTTGAGAACTTTGGAATTTGGCTACAATATTCCTAGGGATTTCTCTTTTCAAATCTCTTTCAGGTGGTGGTCTGTGGATTCTTTCAATATTTATTTTACCCCTTGGTTCTAGAATATCAGGACAGTTTTCCTTGAGAATTTCATGAAAAGTGATGTCTAGCCTCTTTTTTGGATCATGTATTTCAGTTAGTCCAATAATTTTTAAATTGTCTCTCCTGGGTCCATTTTCCAGGTCCAATGAGATATTTCACATTGTCTTCAATTTTTTCATTCTTTTGGTTTTGTTTTGTAATTTCTTGTTTTCTCATAATGTAAATTCACTTCCATCTGTTCCGTTCTAATTTTTAAGGAACTACTTTCTTCAGTGACCTTTTGAACCTCCTTTTCTGTTTGGCTAATTCTATTTCATAATAAGAATGGATGTGTAGAAACCATATACAATGGCATACTGTCTTGTGGGGGGGCATACAACTTATGGAAGTGATTGTTGAAACCTGAAAATGAACAAATTAATTTTTTTTAGAAAAAATATAACAGCTTTAAAATTAGACTAACTCAAATGGCAAAAGAGTTCCAAAAAGCCAATGAAGAGAAGAAAACCTGCTCCACATTGGTTTTTTGGACCTATTTTACCAATTGACTTAGCCAATTTTTAAGATGTTATTTTCTTCTTTTTTGGGGTCTCCTTTAGCAAGCTATTGACTAGCTTTTCATGATTTTCTTGCATTGCTTTCATTTTTCTTCCCAACTTTTCCTTCACCTCTCTTACTTGATTTTCAAAATCCTTTTTGAGCTCTTCCATAGCCTGAGACCATTGAATATTTATTTAGGAGTTTTGGATGCAGAAGTCTTGACTTTCTGGTCTTCCTCTGATGGTATGCATTGTTTTTCCTCCTTTGAAAGGGTGGAAGAAAATACTTGTTCACCAAGACAGTAGCCATCTGTAGTCTTATTTTTTCCTTCTTGGGCATTTTCTCAGCCAGTTACTTGACTTTTGAGTCCTTCATCAAGAGAAGGGTATTCTCTGAGGATGTGAAAGTTCTCAGTTCCTCCAAGGTGGCACAACAACAGAGGAGTTTACTCCTCTCCTGGCCTCCAATCTTGCCTGGGAGCAACCACAGGCACTCTGTTATGCCCAGGATCTGCCTACAGGGTTCCCTCTCCAGGGCCTCCACCAATTCCACCACCTGCATTCTTCCTCAACTGAAGAGAGTCACTCAGGGCTGAGACCCAGGTCAGCAGCTCGATTTCCCCAGGGGCTTTAGGTGGTTCCTGTTAGTGGGGGGCACACCACGTTTCCTTCTCACCCAAGTGAAAGAGCTTTCTCATTGACTTTGAAGTTGTCTTTGGCATTTGTGGGGTGAGCAGTTTGGGAACTGCTGCCAGTGGCACCCTGAAGCCTGTCCTAGGTCCTGTGCATGCTGTGCTGTGCAATCCATGCTGGGCTGTGCTCCACACTGCTCCTGGTGTGATAGACCTTTCTTTTTGGCATTCCAGGCTGTCTTAGGCTTGAAATCTCTTTCTCTCTGTAGTTTTGTGGCTTCTGCTGTTCTAGAATTTGTTTAAAGTCATTTTTACAGGTATGTTATGGGCTATGGGGAGGCTGTGAGCTTCTGCAGGTCCTTCTTTCTACTCCACCATATTGACTCTTCCCCCTTAATTTCTAATAAAGTCATGAGTTTCTATTTACTGCATTCTAATTTTTTAAATAATTATTTTCTTCATTGAGTTTTTGGACCTCTTTTTCCATTTGGTCCATTCTGCTTTTTAAGGTTTTCTTCTCTTCATTGGTTTTTTTGGACCTCTTTTGCCATTTGAGTTAGTCTAATTTATAAAGCTGTTATTTTCTTTTAAAAAATAATTTGTTTGTTTACAATTTTCAACAATAACTTCCAAAACTTTTTTACCCCCTCTACCAAGACAGTATGCCATTTTATATGGGTTCTACACATCCATTCTTATTAAATCCATTTTCACATGAGTCATGTTGCATAGAAAAATTTAAATGAATAGGGACAACCATGAGAAAAACCAAAAATAAAACATCACACAAGAGGAAATGGTCTGCTTCATTCTGCATTCTAGTTCTATAGTTCTTTCTCTGGATATGGATGTATGTTGCCTCATAAGTCCTTTGGGAATGTTTTAGGTCCTTGCATTGCTGTAGATGGCTATGTCTATCAGAACATCAGAACATATTCTTGTACACCATGGTTGTTACTGTATATAATGTTCTCCTGTTATGTTCATTTTACTCAGCATCAATTCACTTATGTCTTTCCCAGTTTTTTTGAAATCTGATTGTTGATCATTTCTTATAGTACAATAGCATTCCATCACATTCATATACTACAACTTTTCCATCCATTCCCCAGCTGATAGTCATTCCTTCAATTTTCAGTTCTTGGCCACCACAAAAAGTTTCTATAAATATTTTTCTACATGTGAGAACTTTTCCCATTTTTATGATCTCTTTTGCATATAGCCCCGGAAGGTATATTGCTGAATCAAATGGTATGCATATTTTTGTAGCCTTTGGGCATAGTTCCAAATTGCTTTCCAGAGTGGTTGGATCAGTTCACAGCTCCACCAATGATGACTTAACATTACAACATTCCCACATCTTCTCCAACATTTATCTCCCTCATTTGTCATGTTAGTCAATCTAATGAATGTGATGTGGTCCCTCAGAGTTGTTTTGATTTGCATCTCTCTAATTAATAATGAATTAGAGAATATTTTCATATGACTATGCATAGCTTTAATTTCTTACTTTGAAAACTGCCTGTTCATATTCTATGATTGTCATTCAACTGCCAAGTGACTTGTATTCTTGTAAATTTGACTCAGTTCTCTATATATTTTAGAAATGAGGCCTTTCTAATAGGCACTAGTTGCAAAAATGCTTTCCCAGTTTTCTGCTCACCTCCTAATCTTGGTTGTGTTGAGTATTTTTGTGCAAAACTTTTCAATTTAATGTAATCAAAATTATCCATTTTGTACTTAATAATGTTCTCTATCCCTTGTTTGGTAATAAATTTCTCTATTCTCCATAAATCTGACAAATACACTATTCCTTAGTCCCCTAATTTGTTTATAGTATCAGCCTTTATATATGAATCGTATACCCATTTGAACTTTATTCTGGTATACAGTATCAGGCATTGTTTTATGCCCAGTTTCTCCCAAACTGTTTTTCAGTTTTCCCAGAAGTTATTGTCAAACAGTGAATTCTCATCCCAAAACTGGAGTCCTTGGGTTTATCAAGCAGTATACTCCTATATTCATTGACTACTGTTTCTTAGGTACTTAACCTATTCCACTGATCTACCCCTATTTCTTAGCCAGTACCAAGTGGTCTTGATAATCAGAGATGAAACAAGGATGTCCATTATCACCACTGTTATGCAATACAGTACTAATTATGTTAGCTTTAGCAATAAGAGAAGAAAAAGATATTTCAGGAGTCAGAAGAGGCTAAGAAGAAACTAAGGTATCTCTCTTTGTAGATGATATGATCATATACTTAGATAATCCTAGAGAATCAAGTAAAAAAAACTATGTGAAATAATAAACAACTTTGGCAAAGTTGCAGGTTACAATATAAACACACATAAATCATCTACATTTCTCCATGTTACTAACAAAACCAAACAGCAAAAGACAGAAAGAGAAATCCCACTTAAAGTTACAGTAGACACTATAAAATATTTGGGAGTCCTTGCTTTACCCCAGATCTTATTCAAAGTGCATCCAGCTTCCCCCCATTACATATAATGCTTGCTGATGATTTTACATAGATACTACTTGTTATTTTAAGAAGGCTTCATTTATTCCTATGCTCTGCAATGTTTTCAATAGCAATGGGTGTTGTAATTTGGTAAAAGCTTTTCCTGCATCTCTTAGGTTAATCATATGATTTCTGTTAGTTTTGTTACTGATGTGATCAATTATGCCTACAGTTTTCCTAATATTGAATCAGCTCTGCATCCTTGGTATAAATGCTACCTGATCACAATGTATTATTCTTATGATAAGTTGCTGTAATCTTTTTGCTAATATTTAAAATTTTTGCATCTATGTTCATTAGGGAAATTGATCTATTACTTTCTTCCTCTGTTTTAGCTCTCATTGCTAGAAGTATCAGAACCATGTTTATATCATAAAAAGAATGTATTAGGACTCCTTCCTCACCACTATTTTATTCATATAGGCATTTAATAATATAAAACCCCATAAGAACTGCTTTCACGGCATCCCATAAGTTTTGGTAAGTTGCTTCATTATTGCCATTCCCTTGAATGAGGTTATTGATTGTTTCTGTGATTTGTTGTTTAATCCACTCATTCTTTAGGATTTAGTTATTTAGTTTCCAATTAATTTTTGGTCTATCTTTCCATGGCTCTTTGTTACATATTATTTTTATTACATTGTTGTCTGAAAATGATGCATTGACTATCTTTGTCTTTCTGGACTGGATTGTGAGGTTTTTATGCATTAGTATATAGTCATTTTTTGTGTATGTGCCATGCACTGCAGAGAAAAGGGTATATTCCTTTCTAAAAACTATTATTTTCTTCAGCATTTTGGGGGGGTTTCCTGTAGCAAGTAGTTCCCTCATTTTTCATTATTGTCTTACATCACTCTCATTTATCTTCCCAGCTTTTCTGCTCCTCTTACTTGATTTTCAAAATCCTTTTTGAGATCTTCCGTGAACTGAGACCAATTTATTTTTTCCTTAGAGGCTTTGAATGCAGGAGTTTTGACTTTGTTGTCTTCTTGTGGCTTTATCTTTTGATCTTCCTCATCACCAATGATGTAAGAAAATTCCTCTTCACTGAGAATGTAAGCATCTATGTAGTCTGTTTCTTTTTCCGCTTTTTGCTCATTTTCCCAGACAATTAGTTGACTTTTTTAAGTGGAAGTCTACAGAAGCAACCTCTACTTCAACAGAGTCTGCAGTTTTCCCGTGGTTTGGGCCTGGGCTGAGACCTGGGCTGGGGTTGGTGGGAAGGTGGACCAGGGTCAGATCTGGGGCCATGATAAGAGATGGGCCCAGATCACTCTCCTCTCTCAGCCAGGTGAGACCCTTCACACTGACTTTTGAAGCTATCTTTCTTGTTTGTGGGTTGAAAAGTCTGGAATCCACAGCAGCACGCCGTAAGGCCAATTTCTGCTCTGTCCCTGCTGGCACAACCCATGTGGAATTGCATTTTGCTCCTAGTCAAGTGAGATAGACAATTTGTTTCAAACTTCCAGATTGTTCTATCAAAAAATAAGGTGTAATGTGGCACACTGCACTCAAGAACACAGTCTAAACTTTATTAAAAACAATAAGCTCCCATCCAAATAAAATGTATTGATATATTAATATAAAGAAAAAAAAAGAAATAGCCTCTAGCTTTTCAAGTCAGTTTTCAGCCTTCAGGGACCTTTACATATTGCTTAGTGGCCCCTGTTCCTGATAGTACCACTACAGACCCTCTAAAACTCCCAAATTTTATGTTTAATTGTGTACTTCCTCCTCAGTTTCTAACATCATGAACCCAAAACAATCAGCCTGGATTATATGATTAGGATAAAGCAAGGGAAGGAGATTGGGAAAGGAAAATGTGTCTATTAAGTACCTTAGATGTGCCAGGCACTAAGCACTTTGTAATATTACCTCATTTTATCCTCACAGCAATTATGCATTGTAGGTATTATTATTTCAATTTTATAGTGAAAGAAACTTTAACTCAGACTTTAAAAAGTTTTCCCCAAAACATAGCATAATACTTAATATATTTTATGCCTTTAATAAATATGTTTATTTGAGTTGATTTAGATAGAAAAGGACAGCATAGCAGAATTGCATATATATATATATATATATATATATACACACACATATGTGTGTGTGTGTGTTTACTATTAAGTGTGAACTATATGCTAAATGTACACTTTTATGTTCATATAAGAGTATATAAAACTTTCTGGGTATGAAAATTACACAGGTAATATACAATAAACCATTCCCTTTCTTTCTACTAGCTCCCATATACATACACACATAAATCAGGGGTGGTCCTGGGTAAGGAAATAGATAACATTTAACTTTAATGCATTAGTCAAACTTTCAACAAATTGGTAAGAGTCTATGATGGGCTAGTAACTATGCTAGGTACTGGTATATAAGAAAAAGAAAGAAAAGATATCCTGTCATTGAAGAGGTTAAGTTCTATTGAGGGAATCATATGGAGTCAGATAAGTAAATACAAACAAAATATTTAGTTTTGTGGTTAGCTAGGGGAAATTACCAAGAGATACAAAGGGAATACAAGGGCATTGGGGATTATATAATGCAGGAGATGACACTTGAGTTGGTCTTCAATGAGAGGATCAGATTTCTCAGAGGAAGAGGTGAGGAGTGAGTTCCTTCTAATCATGGGGAAAAGCATGTGCCCCAGGGCATAGAGCTGGGAGGTGAAACATCATGTCCTCAAAATAGCAAGTGTGATTGAAAATAAAGTAGCTAAAGGGGAATAGTCATTTTAAAATACATGAGAAAGTAGGTTAAAGTGAGATTGTGAAGACTTTAAAATGCCAAAAAGAGTAGTTTGCATTTGATCATAGATGGACTAGGGAGCCAATGAAGTTTCTTGGATATTGAAATGACATAGAGCAAAGCTATGCCTTAAGAATATCAGTTTGACTGACAAAAAGTTGGAATTGCTTTATCTGCTATAAACTGTTTTAAAAATAAATAGTATAAAAGAAGTGCATTAAAGAGTTCAAAGTTTTATAAATTGATAAATAAATCCTGTGAAGAACAAGTATATGTTAGTTACATTGTTGATGGATAATTGCTTATTATGATTAATTTACAAATGTGAATATCATTAATCAATATACTATTATTAATAGGGTGTGTTTAAAACAAAAAAATAACATAAAATAAACAGTCTGCACCACACACACACACACACACACACACACACACACACACAGAATATCAATTTGGGGGAGGAGGCAGGAGAACCCAGATGGCCCCAGAAGGGACTTTCTTGACTTCTCCCCCAAACCTCTCCAAATATCTGTAAAAATGACTCTAAACAGATTCTAGAAGTCTAGAACCCACTAAATGATAGAGTGAAATGAATCTGCAGCCCAAGACATCCTGGAAGATAGATGGAAGATATTTTTGCACCAGGCTGGGAGCAGAGCAGAGTGGAGTGCTGTCTGGCATGAGCTACTTCAGGGTCAGAGGGAGCCTCAAGAGACTGAACTGCTGGCAGCTAGGGTTGTTTTCAAACTTCTGCATCAATAAATGCTTAAGATAACATAGAAGGTCAGTGGGAGAACTCTGTGGGAACTGGTCTGGTTGGAGTCTAACCCCAGCCCTATGGCAGAAGAGGAAGGGGTGCCAGTGGTGGCACAAGTGGTTGTGGCTAAGTAATTTGCTTCCAGAGCCCTGGGCCCACAGACTTTGGGGAATTTCATGGCTTATGCAAAACCCCTGAAGTCTGTAACAATACATCTACCCCTGGCATCACCCCCACTGGAAGCTGAGTCTTACCTGGGTAAAGAATTAGAAAGTCAAGTATTTGACTGGGATCATGAGCAAACAGCATTAAAGTAAAAGATGATAGAATCTTTGATGACCAAGGATAACAAAATATACCACCAGAAGAAAACAAAGCCAAAGCGTCTGCATCAAAAGCCTAAAAGAAAAATATAAATTGGTCTCAGATCATGGAAGAGACCAAAAAGGATTTTGAAAATCAAGTAAGAGAAGTAGAGGAAAAGTTGGGAAAAGAAATGAGAGTGATGCAAGAAAACTATTAAAAATGAGTCAACATCTTGCTAAATGAGACTCCCCAAAATACTCAAGAAAATAACTCCTTAAAAATAGACTAATTCAAATGGCAAAAGTCAAAAAGCCAATGAGGAAAAGAATGCCTTCAAAAGTAGAATTGGTCAAATGGACAAGCAGGTCCAAAAACTCCCTGGAGAATGCAGCCAATGAAAGCTAATGACTTTATGAGATAGCAGGAAGCAATAAAACAAAACCAAAAGAATGAAAAAAATAGAAGATAAGTTGAAATATCTTACTGAAAAAACAACTGACGTGGAAAATAGATCCAGGAGTGAAAATTTAAGAATTTAATTTAATTTAATTTTTAATAAAGAACCTATACAGTGCTTTTCAAGAGATTATCAAGGAAAACTGCCCTGATATTCTAGAACCAGAGGCTAAAATAGAAGTGAAAAAAAATTCACTGATCATTTCTGAAAGAGATCACAAAACTCCTAGGAATATTGTAACTAAATTCCAGAGTTCCCAGGTAAGATAGAAAATATTGCAAGCAAGCAGACAGAAACAATTCAAGTATTGTGAATACACAATCAAGATAACACAAGATTTATCGGCATCTATATTAAGGGATTAGAGGACCTGGAATATGGTATTCCAGAGGTCAAGTAGCTAATATTAAAACCAGCAAAACAGTATAATACTTCAGGGGAAAAATAGTCAATGAAATGGAAGCCTTTCAAGCATTCTTGATGAAAAGACCAGAGCTGAATAGGAAATTTAACTTCCAAACACAAGAATTTTCCATTTCAACAGGGAAAGATGATATTCACACCTCAGGAGACCTTTCTCAGTCTTGGGGTAGATGGAAGAAATACAGGGTGAGTTGAATATGAAGGGATGATATCTAAAAAAAAACTTCAGGAATGAGAGAGAATTGTGCTTAGAGGAGAAAAGGAGAGGTAGAATGGGGTAAATTATCTCACATAAAAGAAAGAAGAGAAAGGTTTTACAGTGGAGGGTGGAAAGGCTGGAGGTGAGAGGGAATGAGTGAACCTTACTGTCATTGTATTCAACTTAAGTCATAATAAGATATACAGTCAATTGGGTAGAGAAATCTATCTTACTCTACAATGAAGAAGGGGAAAAGGAGATGAAAGAGAGGGGGATGATAGAAGGGAAGCCAGATTGGAGGAGGGGATAATCAGAAGCAAACACTTCCGAGGAGGAACAGGGTCAAAGAAGAGACTAGAATAAACAAGAGGTGGGATAGGATGGTGGGAAATATAACCTTTCACAACATGACTATTATGGAAGTGTTTTGCATGACTACACCTGTATCAAATTGCTTGTATTCTCAATGAGGGTGGATGGGGAAGAAGGAAGGTAGAAAATGTGGAACTCAAAGTTTTAAAAACAAATGTTAAAAATTGTTTTTACATGCAACTGGGAAATAGGATATATAGGGAATGGGGCATAGAAATCTATTGTGCCCTATTGGAAAATAGAAAGAAAGAGGATAAGAAAAGGGGAAGCAGTAACAGAAGGGAGGACAGGTTGAGGAAAGGCATAATCAGAATGTATGTCTTCTTGGGGTGTGGGAGGGGAAAGATGGGGAGATAATTTGGAACTCAAAATCTTGTGGAATTGAATGTTAAAAACTAAAATAATTTTAAAAATTATAAAAAAGAAATTGGCAAATTCTATTTTGTTAAAGAAAGCATATCAATATGACAGCAGGCTAAGGGATAGATTGAAAGGAGAAAAGGCAGGATCAGAGGAAACTAATTAACAAACTATTATAATTGTCTAGGCTTTGGTTGTGTTAATACAAAGAAATGAACAGGTGCAAAAG
Source organism: Potorous gilbertii (assembly GCA_028658325.1). Taxonomy (NCBI): domain Eukaryota; kingdom Metazoa; phylum Chordata; class Mammalia; order Diprotodontia; family Potoroidae; genus Potorous; species Potorous gilbertii. The sequence goes on from CM053771.1 coordinate 414,838,320, forward strand.
ATGTAGTAGAAGAAATATATAAAGAGCCAAATTGGAGGACCAGAGCAATCTAGTCTAGTCACTGTGCTACAAGATTGTTTTAATGGATTGCTATGGAATGATTTGCATCCTATTTCCAAAAATGTTTGGTTGCTACTGATAATATTATTTATTTTTAAACCTTACAATGTTTTAGTCTATCCATACTTTAGGGTAAATATTAGTTCTGATTCTATAGAAGTCTAAATAGGTAAAATGTTCTCCAAAGTAAATAATTAGTTAGATTTCCTCCTGACTTTATAAGGCAGAAATTATGTTTTGCTTTGTTTTCTCTCCATTTGGAATTCTGTACAAGTAAGTTCACATCCCCCAAATTTGTTCACTCTTTAGTATTTATTTTAACCTCATGATTCCACCATATGATAATTTTTTAAGCCCAAAGAATTTTACATTTGGAATCATTTCAGTACGTATTTCCATGATTGGAAATAGTGTCTGAAATACATATTTGCAACTTAGGCTGACCAATGAAGTTTCAGGTTTAAAATTAAATGTTATTCTTCTCTCTCAGTCATAGATACCAAGCAAATAATTACTGAATTATAAGCTATGTTATTGTAATAATTAATAATAATAAAGTGATAGAATAAATATTAATCAGTAACTAGTATATGTAACAAATTCAAAGAAATCTTATCCCTATCTATAAGTAGTAACTGAACCCATTGCTTTTTAAACATTTTTTAAAAATTAGGTAACCTTTAGTTTGCCTTATTTCTGATCCCCAAAGCAAGAAAAAACTTCCCCACTAAAAAAATGATACTGCAGAATACTATTTGCAAACTGGAAGATGCTTTAGAGAAATTTAATGCAATCCTCTGTTTTCAGATTTGAGAAAACTGAGATCCAGATGGACAGAGTGACACGATTAAGGTCTTGGTAAGTCTTAAGACTGGGAACTAAATTCAGAATATCTACAAATTCACTCTACTTTCTAATACATTAAGATTTATTAAGCAGATATAGACTTTGCAGGAACCAAAGTAGGGAAAATAAGTGGAAAATAAGATGGTTTCTTTAATAAATATATATTTGATATATCTTCTTTGCATATTCTTTTGGTTTCCTCATGAATCATTCCCTGTATCCTGTGAAAATCCACACCATATAATAAACCTTGTTTGTTTTTTGAGAAAAAACAATCTTGGGGAGAAAAATAACAGAGCAATATATCTAAGAAGCCTGAAAAAATACTCAGTTTTCCATTTCTGTGAAGACCAATTTACATAGTATTTTTAAAAATGTAGTTTAAGCTTATTTCAAGGGAAATAAATACACATAAACAAGCATGTAAATGGAAAAAAAAATACTTCGTTATCTAAGACTGCACTTAGGTAGAATTTAAGGGAATGCCAGAAAATTTGGCTCATCTTAATTAAAATCTCAGAGGCACATAAGCCTTTAGTCTCACTTCTATACAGTCCCAACATTTTTTTTTCTTTTTGGAATCTGAACTGTCACCTCTCAACTCTTCTTATCCCATTTTGTTAAAACCTAAACTTTCAGATTATCAAAATGATTTGTTATGATTGGAAATCCTGATGAGTTGGCAAATTTACATGCGTAGACAGCAGAAATAAAATGTTTTTATCATATTCCTCCCAAGTTCTGAAAGTGCCTTGCAAAAATATCATAAATGTCCCCAATCTTTATTTTTCCCCTGATGCAAATAAGGTGACTTAAGGGACTGAAGAAAATTTATTGTGACCAAGAATGTACTGTACTAGGGAAGGTTTTCTTGGACCAGGGGTATGAGGTAAATATGACAATCACACACAATTCCTACCATCATATAGTAGAACTATATCTAGTTCTTATTCAGGAGACAAGAACCCATAAAATTGGACCAGGGGTATGAGGTAAATATGACAATCACACACAATTCCTACCATCATATAGTAGAACTATATCTAGTTCTTATTCAGAGACAAGAACCCATAAAATTGGGAAGAAATTAAAGAAAATATGATTAAATGATAAATTGGTAGCTCAGACTCAAGGTAGTACAGGAGTTTATATAAGGAAAAGAGTATGTGTTCTAGCTTTGAGAAAGGCTTCCTGTAGGCAATTGAATAAGCATGACCTTAAAGGATAATTAGAATCCATTGAAAGGCGTGTCAAAGGTATTTCTAGTATTTTAAAAGTATAGCTTATATAAGGGAAGTTTTATAGGGTGTCCCAAAAGTCTTATTGCAGTTTTAATATTTAATAGCATATAATCTGTTTGAAGATAGCAATGTAAAAATCAAAGTAGTAAATAGGACTTGATTATATTTACCTTACAACATTTACAATAAGTATTTGTTTGTTTGTAAGTATGGTATCATGAATGTTCAGGTGACTAATTCGTCTTCAATGTTTAAACCGTTCAATAAAACAGGTTTATTACTTGATAGGGTTAAGCATTCACCAAATAGACTTTTTTTTAAAAAATAGGAAAAGGGCCAAGATAGTCAATCTCTCTGATTTAGGTCATGTCTACTGCTAGGATAGTGGCCATCCAGGTTGATTGACAAGTGTGGTTGATTCAAAGTACAAACTCTGCAAAGTACAATGGGTCCAAGATCGATTGATTCTATCTTCTATATATCTCTCACATCTGTTTCTTTCTATCTAAAAGTATCACAGTCGCTTTTTACCTGAAGTGATCATACTTTGAATATTCCTATTAAATGACTAACTTCTAAGATTTTTAAGGTGCTTAATAACCTTTTCAATATATTAATTTATTAAATCCCAACTTGTGTTTATCTTTTTCATTTTCTGTGAAATCTTAAGAAATGTAAGATTAAGGCTTTTGACAAAAAGTTTGTTTTTTTTGTGGCCCTTGTCAATGAATCAAATGCCTACACTATGTCTGAAAGAGAATTGGTGCTAAATAAATATTTGTTGATTGATTAAATGATGGAAGAGAATGAATTTTAACTATAAAATATGTTTTGATTAAAGCTCCCTCCAGTGTTTTGAATATTTCCTCTAATCATAAAATAAAATATTTAGATTTATTTCTAGCATTTCTAATAATTTACAAAATCATAATGTTTCCTACAGGAAATTAAAAATAAATGCAAGACAAATGAAAGCTATTACAATGTACATTTTAATAATAAACTGGATGAAAATTAAAACATAACTTAGATGAATGAATTAAGGATTTAAGGGACTTTTTGCCTGATTAGGACAATCAAATCATGTTACTTAATGAAGGAAAAAATAAAAAATGGATTCCTATGTAACCACTTTCATCATATCCCCAAGAATTTTTGGTGGCTACCAGAGAATTTCAATTAACTTGATAGATGTTTTCTAACTCTAAACTAAAAGTTTTCTCATAAAGCTTGAGAACAAGCATATTGTATATACTAAATCTTCCATCACAAATTCATTAACAAAATGGTAAGATTTTGAGCCACGAGACACTTTAGAGATCCTTGACTAAACTAAGTCCCAAATAAGTGAGAGAATTTCTCCAAGATGATGAATATGAGATGTTAGTATCAGGTTCGGAATTTGAGTTAGAGTTCCCCAAATTATAAATCCATGATGACTTCTAAGTAAAAAGATTTTAGCTCAAGATATATATATATATGTATATATATATATATATATATATATATATATATACATATATATATATATGTGTGTGTGTGTGTCTATATATATATATATATATATATATCTCTGTACCCTGTTACTGACACATCTTCTCATCCTCTCTGTTCTTTCCATTTTATTATTACTTAGTATTATCTTTACTAGCACCTCTCTATCACAGCCTTTACCAAAGATTGAAAGTGCACAGCTCCTGACAAATGAAAGCATATAAACTTTGAACATAACAATATGCTCTGTGCCTTTTTCTCCCCAGCTCTTTTGTTTGCTTAGTGTGTAATGTCCACTACTAAATTATGCTCTAAAGGGGTCAAGGGCATGGCTATTTATTGTTAAGTGTGTAAACCATTCAGCCTCTGAAAAGTACAAAGTAAATGCTCGATTACCATTTTTAAAATTCATATTTATTTTTATATTTGAAGAAAAATCTTGCAGATTTGAATAACAATATTTGAATAATAGTAAGATGTAATATTTACCCTTAGCAGATGTTCTCTTATAGGAAGCAGTGATGTAGTAAAAATACTATTGGATTTGGAGACAGGAAACTGGTGTTTGAATTCTTCTTTTACCACTTATGACATGTATGACTTTAGGTAAATCACTTCATGGGAATTCAGTTTACTCATCTATTAAATGATAGATTTTTTTGGGAGGGGAATGTATTGTGGTCTAACTCTAGGAACCTATGAACTCCCATACATATTTTTATGTTTCATAAAAATCCTGTGACTTGTACAATGTATTATTTCTATTTTACCAATGAGGAAACAGAAGTTGAAGAATACATTTGCCTTGGAAAACAGTGATTAAGTTTCAGACTGAGGACTATTACTTTATAGTATGCTTTCTACTATTCTGGTATAGCCTTATGATACCTAAATAGTCATTCAAAATTATTCAAAAAATGTTTTTGACAACCTACTAAATGTGGAGGAATATATTGCATTCTACTAGATACTGTATTTCTGTGTAGCATCCTATCCAGACATTATATTACCCTAGCAGTCATACATATGAGCTGGTATCCGAGACATATTTAAACTATTATCATAGTTTAGAGGGTATGATGTGAGTCTATACTTCCAAAACTAAAGATCATGCACCCCCACCAGTAAGTTTACCTTAAATAATCAGCCAGTAAGTACAATTCATTCAAAGCAAAGCCATTCACTAAGATGGCATATAAAGAATAATAGCTATAAAATAGTCCACACCCCCAGACAAATGAAGGTATACTCTCCAACAAACATATAGAATCAGTGGGAAGAGTGGGAACAATTTTAGGGATACATTGTTGCAAGTTATACAGTTAGGGAGGACATGTGGTGTGTGACATAGGTAATCAACAACTCCTGTAGAGTCCCAAAGTTCTTTCTCTTTTTATAGGGTCCTTACAGATCCTCTCCAGGTGCAATGATTCTGTTAAGCACCCTGGGTCTCCACAACTCAAGCCTCATCTCTTGAATCTATGTTCTTCTTTCTCTTCAGCCAGACATCATGCTCCTCAAAATTCCTTCCTGCTCAAGACTTTCTATTTGTCTGTGTATAGCTCTTTATACTCCCTGCTGAATTCAGTGACAGTACAATATAAAATGCAATGCCCAATCGTGGTAATGAGAGAGAACCTTCCTTGCAGCTATGCTCTCTGCTTGATAACCTTGTTTCCTGCCTCACTCAGCTCTTCTTAGGATTGTTAAGTTGAGCTTTTTAAAGGCCACCAGAAACATGGCCAATGTATTCATCTAATGACAAGCCCCTTTTTCAATTCAATCTAACTTTATTTTTCATCTTTCATAAAGAGTGAAGACAAATTTTAGGCATTATTTTAACATAATGCTAACTGTTATCTGTTCCTTATTTTCTATGAATATATTAAGTCTGATGGATGTAGAAGAATCACCTCTCCCTTACTACATCTATCATATTTTATCTAACATATATCCCTCTATCCATCTAAATTACACACACACATACACACGTACACACATGAACAAATATAACTAAAATGTTTGAAAACAGACTCTCTTTCATATATTTTAAAGGCACATAGCATATAATAAATATTCAAATAGATTCTATTCAGTTCATATGCCTTGCATTATATCCTCATACTTGGCATACAGTAAGCACCTAATATATGCTTTTATTGATTAATTGATTGAATTTAATCTAAACAAAACAATACTTTCATGACAATTCTACAAACATCATTATAGTATCATAGATTTTCAACTAGAGGGGCAAAGGTCTTATAGATTATCTAGTCTGAAAATGATCAGTCCAGAAAACATTAAAGTAGTGAGTTAGCATTTGAACCCAGATACATTGGCCCTGAAGATAAATCTTTCTTCTTCACCACAATTTCTCTCTTCCAAACTACTTTCAGAAAATTTCATATAATCAAATTATAATTAAATTATATATATATATACACAATCTCTGTATGTTACATATGTGCATTGGTTTGGAATGTGATCAAGCAGATTTTTTTTTCATTCTTGTATTTGTATCCCCAGAAGCTATCATAGTACCTGGCACGTTAATCATAATGAATAATAAAGCAATAGGTTTTCAAATATCAAAATGACTGAATAATTTTTAAATAATATACTTAAAAAGTAAGAGTCTACAACTCCCTAGAGAGAAATGAAGTTTCAATAAAAACATTTATGGAGGGAAATACCTTATCAGAGACAGATTTTTCAGCTAGTTTTCTACCCTAAATGACTTTTCCTTTGTTTTATCAAAAGGAACCATTAGTACTATTTATAAGAGAAGAATACTTAATAAACAGGCTTAGATTATTTTTGTTTAAACATCTGAATATAAACATATCCCCTTGAATAAAAATAACCACAGCTGCTTTAGAATTAATCTTTTGGAACATTTATAATATTTCCAAAGTTTGTTTTTTTAATATTTCTAACTTCTGAAAGTGGATCCTTTGAGACTCAAGAAGTTTCCCTCAAATGATGTTGCATTTTTCTTTTGTTAGTCAGCCATATATAAAATTACTCTATTTTGTATTTCATAGTGACCTTAAGTATTATGCCACCTAATCATCAAACTACATGATACATGAATACTCTATTATCTCTGAGATACAGTCTTGGATAATTTGCTGAAAACATGTGAAAGTTTAATATTTTTTTAGAAGGAGAAGCAAAAGAGTTAAATAATGAGAATAGAATTGTTATATGATTTATTTTTACACAGTATATTCTCAAGATTGTACAGAAAGCAAACAAATAACATCTGTGCTCAATAAGCGTTTTCATAAGCTATCTAGTAGATGCCAAACTGCTTACACAGCAGTTAGAGAATCAAGGTTATTTACCTATTTGCTAACTCTTTGTTATGTAAAATCCCTTTTCTGAGCTATAAACACTTGTATTTTTTTTTCCTTTTAATGTATTCTCATCATTCTCAGAATGAAGGCTGTCACTACTCCAAAACCGATTTAACTTTACTTCTTTGCTTCTTTTTCAGTCTCTTCCTTATTCCATACAGCAAAGTAGTGCCTATAACCACTTTCACTCCCTTTTCTGCACTAATATAAAAATTTAGGTAGAGGAAAAATAGACTTTTTTATTAAAATACAAAAACTTTCCATAGCAGTTCCTTCATCTGTAAATTTTCAAGGGATGATGTTTAAACCAACTCAAAATTTTATGGACCTCACCTTTCTAATTTCATGGAACTGTTCACATCATGGGGCAAGGACATTGTGCTTTCAGGAGACAGTTGGCCTCTTGAGCAAAAATTAGGATGAAAGATTCTAAGAATCTATTTTTAAAAACATCCACTAAGTGTATTGAAGATGTCGTCCGACATAAAGGAGCAAAAGGCTTATCTTGAAAATAACCACTCAGTGTTAGGCTAACAAGCTGATTTGTCTCAAATTTACTTCTAATATGTATTAAAGATATATAGTAAGCCAGTACATGTGTTTTTGTATGTGTGTATATATATATATATATATATATATGTGTGTGTGTGTGTCTGTATATATATATGAATATATGTATGTATTTATATATATGCATATGTGTATGTATATTCATTTACAAGACCATTAAATGTGACATTTTTACATTTTCAAATTTTATTAGATTTGTTTCAAACTGAAAATACACTTCCTTCGTGTATAAAATTGTATCTAATGATCTATTTTAATAGGGAAAGCATTGTAGGTTTTCCCACTTGTGATTATGGGATTATATGTCCTCAATTCATTCCTTCATGCAAGCATTCATTCACAGGAAAGCAGTAGGTTATTATCATATCATGTTTGAAGGCCAGTGTTTGTTTCAGGGTTGAATACGAATAAAAATACAACATTGCATTTGTCTTTCAGGACTTATACTCTAAGACAAGAAACAATAAATACACACAAACATGTGTAATGCAACGTAATATATAATATATAACATACAATGATACAGACAAAATGGTTATAAAGAGTTCAGAAAAAGAAAAGAAGCTAGGTTCCATACAGCACAATAAAGAATTGGTTCACAGAAAAAATGAAATTAGATCTAAGGCTTAAACGATAGCTAGTATTTCCATAAGTAAGAATAGAAGAGGAAGGAATTTTGAGACAAAGGAAGATAACGAGCAAAACTGCATATGCGGTAAAGTCCAAGGTGTATTTAGGGAAATAATTGCAATAATTTGTTTATAGTTGGGAATTTATATATTAGAATAATGACCAATAAGGCGAGAAATGTCATCATGGATCAAAATATGAAGGAAGTTAAATGTTATATTAAAGAACTTGACGTTTTAAAATTTAGAGCACCGTAGGTACAGAAAAGTGTAGCCTGGACATAAATCTGACAATGTATAAACACATGACCTCCTTGAGATCCAGCTTATCTCTGTGAGATCCACAATTTTCTTCAATCAGCCAGGTTATCATATTTTTAGTGTATTATTATACCCCAAATAATTGACCTTCTCAAATCCTCAATAATCTCTTTCCTGATCTGTATCTTTATCATTAACTTCCTGTTTCTTACGCTCTCTATTATAATAAAGTTTTTCTCCCGTAACATTCTGCCTTCAATGTTCAAGTTGCCTTGTCTCTTCCTCTGACCTTCCAGGTGAATCCCAGTTCAAACCTTATCTTGGATTTGTAGAGGAGAATGTGGATTAGAATACCAATCTTGAATCCATTTCTATGATAGTATAGAAAAGAGTTTCTGTCTTCAGCTCTATATTATTTTCCTGCTGTTAATTTCATAGCTTAACAGTTTATAGGGAGACATAATACAGGAATCCTTTTGTTCTATAGAAGGAAAATAAAGGACTTGTATGATCCATTAAGGACCTTGTGATCATTGCATCATCCACCGTCCCACCCTAGACTAGGCTTATTTTGTTACTTAGCCTAAAATATGCATAAATTACCCAAGTTTAGATTAGGATTTGTTAGAGGGCTCATAAAAAGAATAGTTCTTTGTGTTGTCAGATTTTTAACACTATGACAGAAAATATTTATTATAATGAATCAATAGAATGAGATTGAGATAAGGACAGAGATTAGATTGAACATTTTTTGAGAGTTGTACAATTTTCCATCAGGTAAAGTTTCATAAAATCTCAGAGTTGCACAGAGTCTGAGCTTATTTTCCATGAAGTATACCTGAGTAGAAAGCACCTCCGAAACATCAGAATAAATGAGCAATCATTCAACCTGTACTTTCTCATCTTTGGTTCAATGGAGAATAAATATACAGAAACTTGAATATAAAAATATAAAAAGTTATAATTAAAATAACTAATTATTGCTGTTTAAGTCAAGGGAAGATGACATTTAAGGAAAATAATTATTCAGATAAAAATAAGTGTTGACTTCATATTTTGCCTCCCAGATCACTTGCGTTATTACTCTGTACAGAAGAAATGTTGTTTCTTACACATTTCAGAAATAAATTTTCCATTCCTAACTACTAGTCATTTCTTCTACTAAAAGGTTGCATTTTTCAACTTCTAATTGTTATTTATGGAGTTGTCAGAGGTGTTAATAAACACATACTAATAAAGCTCCTGTCTGAAAGAGAATACTGAATCTAACTTTAGAATAGCGGTCACCTCCATCAACAGGGCTGTGTGTATGAGTGTGTGTGTTTTGTAAGTCCTAGATCTTTTTGCCTCAATTAATACTCCATGCAGAACTCCTAAGGCTTAAGGTAGGATTACAAAATTTGTGCTTCCATGCCAACACCAACTCTAATACAGACTGCAGATTTTTGACTAAGTATGTCATGTTATGGAAAAAGAATGTTCACCAATTTCATTATGAATTATTCAGAAAAAAATGAGTTTTCTGTTGCATGCTTTTAATACATTTATTATGTCTTTTTATTCTATGTTAGTTTCATTTTAATTTCCATTGATAAAAATAGGAATCCAAATATATAAATAAAAGTCTAATTAGAGAAAATGACAATATTATTCATGCAATTTGAAAAAAAACAAGTTTTATTATGAACTTTATCTTTAACAAAATGTTTCAATGATCAAAAATAGGATTTTGAGAATTATATTTGAAAGAATGAAGTGTTACAATTTTTAAAATTTACATTACTTTTAAAAGGTAGCAATAGAATTGCCATTTGTGTATCCTTCCACATTTTTTCTTCATATCAGTATATATATATATATGCACATATAGATATATATGTTTCAAAACAGGAGTTTGTAAGTAAATAACATATTCATCTATCTATCTATCTATCTATCTATCTATCTATCTATCATTAACTTTATCCCTTCAGGATACGGCTGTTTTATTAACTGAATAATTTTCAGTTAGATCTTGTTTTCAAGAAGCTACTATTGTTTTTGTTTATTGGTCTCATATATATATATATATATATATATATATATATATATATATATATATGTATGTATGAATGTATATATATATGCGTGTGTGTATATTAAATGTAGATATGTAGCTATAATTTTTGCATTTAACTTCATATAATATAACCATTGTATGCATTGAGGTGGTTTTTTTTTATTATTCTTTCCTCATTCTTCTTCCATTTGTATTATTCTTACAGTTTAAGAAGCTTGAAAGTGTTGTTTCTTATTGCATTACAATATTCCTTTGCATTCACATACAATTTTAGCAGTCATTACCCAGTAAATCAGTACCTAAGTTGTTTCTAGTTGCTTTTTGTAGTAGTAGTAGTAGTAGTAGTAGTCGTCGTCGTCGTCATAGTGGTAGTAGTGGTAGTAGTAGTACTAATGGTACTAGTAGTAGTAGTGGTAGTAGTGGTAGTAGTAGTAGTGGTAGTAGTGGTAGTAGTAGTAGTGGTAGTGGTAGTAGTGGTAGTAGTCGTAGTAGTAGTAGTAGTAGTAGTGGTAGTAGTGGTAGTAGTGGTAGTGGTAGTAGTGGTAGTAGTGGTAGTAGTAGTAGTAGTAGTAGTGGTAGTAGTAGTAGTGGTAGTAGTGGTAGTAGTGGTAGTAGTTGTAGTAGTAGTAGTAGTAGCAATACTGTTATAGCAGTTTGTTTTTTTGTAATTACCGAAACTGCCGCTAGGTACATTTTTATGCAAATATGTTTTCTACTAACTCTCACACCTAGCTTTAAATTCTTTAGGCTCATGTCCCTGTAGTTATACTACCAGGTAAAAGGACAAGTAAAAATTTGTACATCTGGACACATAATTTAATACTGTTCTCTAAGAAGATTGAACTATGATACTCAACCAGATATGTAGCATTGTGTATATTGTATCATAATAATGCAAGCATGGAATTCTGTCACATTTTGTTATCTTCAACAATTTTAAGGGTGCTAGGTTGAGTTTCAACGTGATGTAATTCACATTATTATTGTAAGTAGAAATTTTGAAAACTTTGGGTAGTTGTTGAAAATTTATGTTTTTCCTTTTAAAAATTCCTGCTCATATACATGCCTAATTGGTACATAATTCTTATTTGTAAAAAGCTTTGTTAAATTTTAAAATAAAATTTGCATGTAAAATTTAAATAAAGGTTTAATATAAAATTTTCCTCCATTTTTTCTTATTATTATGGATACATTGCTTTCTTTTTATTTTGCAAAATGTTTATTTTTATATGAACAAATTGATCTATTTTATCTCTTTAAATTTCCTGAAAAAGTTTGTTAACTATTAACTTTATGAAAGAAAGGAGAGTTTGAATATTGGGAGTTTTTTTTCCAGATAGCGTGTCTATTTGGAATTTATTATTGTGGATAGGAAACATTTTTCACAATCATTTACATTATCAATGATTCCCCCGAAAATTTAAAATAATACACACTGTCCACACTTCTCTGAATATACACTAAAATTTCTGATTTAGCTAATTATTGGTTGATTCATTCTGCTGAAATACTTCTTTACTTTTATTTTGAAACAGGTAGTTTTTAAAGCTATTACCTTTTAATGTAATTAAGGAACTGGTAGGTAATTTTCCTCCTTTTGTGATTTTTTTTTCATTTCATACAAGTGTTGTTCCCATTGTGTGTAATTCTAAAATATATACTTTCATAATTTCACTTGAAGATCATGAAACCTATAGATTACTTTTAAATTATCATCATTTTTACTATGGGCTCAAAACAAACATAAATTAGCTCTTTCTAAATATTTAGTTATTATTTCTGAGAAAAAAATATATAATTCATCTTTTTAAATTTGAGTCAGCATAGTAGCCAGCACCCTGACACTTCCAGTATGGCCTGCTGGCACAGGTTCTTGGATCTGCTTTTTTCAAAGGAAAGTAACTTTTGAGGGGTCAGCAAACTTCTTTAATCACATATACCAACAGAGAAAATAGAAGCAGAGAAATGAAGACCAATAGACAGGGCTTCTAACTGTCTGACCACAGCAATACATACATCACAGATCAACAGACAGATACAATTGTTTGACCATTATACACATACATCATTACCAGAGAGGGAAGCACCAACATCTGGATTTTCAAAAGTGGAGATGGGGGAAGTTGCTTAATGGCTACCCAGAGTCTCAACTGGCACATGAACTTTCTTCCAAAGAGTAAGCCCCCAATACAAAATCTTATCTCAGAGTATCAATTCACTTTTCAGAACCAATGGGCATAGCAATCCCTGTGACCCAGTGCCTCTTTAGAAATTGACAAAAAGTGTGGACCTTCCTAAAAAACATGCCTCCCCTAATCAAGCGTCCCTTAATGGGATTAGGCTTCACCTAATTTCTATTAATTAGTGGGGAAGACTTTTAACTCCTCTTATCATAATAAATCCCATTGACATACAGTTAGACGTGTCTGAAAATGACTGGACGACAAAAGAAGTGCCTTAGAAGGCTAGTTCAAATATATGTTTGTGGTTGATTTTGCTGTTGTTGTGTTCATCTTTTGTTGATGGAAGAAGACCATGCCATCAGAGAAATGATGACATGACTTGCACTTGACTTTATTTTGAGTGAGGGAGGGATGAGCAAGGTCACCAGCCTCAAATCTCCTCCAGAGCCATCTGAATCCAGTGAGCAGATATTCATCAAGATGATAGGAGATGGCCCAAGATGCAATGGGAGACCTTGGGCCCTTAAGGCCAAGGCCTATTCAGTACCCACTTAGGGTGAGGTAATGCTTATTCAGTGAATAGGCCTGTTTAAGAACAGGGGATGACCCTTTTAATGAGCCAAAGCAAAAAAAATACCTAAGTGAACTTGGGAGGGAAACAGCAACAGTTACTATTGATAATCACTTTTAAGCCAAAAGGGTCCAGAAAATAGCCCCTAAGGGGAGCTTGGGCAAGGGCCTAGTGTTGTCCTTCCTATGGGCTTCAGAGTTCAGTAGGTTTAAGGTTTTTGGAAAGAAAAGGGAAGGGAAGGGAAGGGAAAGGGGAAGGAAAGGAATAAAGTTCTAAGATATTGGGAGATATCTTTTTTAAACTTTTGATCTTGTTCTGTATTCTAAGCAACAATCTTTTGTAAATATTAAGTGGTTAAATAGAATTAAGGATTGAATAACTAACAATGGCAGGGAGAGAAGGGGAGATGAGACACAAACAAAAGATGCTTGATCTAATGACACTAAAAATGAGAAACAAAAATCCTCATGGAACTCCTAGACTCCTGAAGGGGAGAATGTAGTTGCCCTAAACCTGGAAGCATGGTTCAAAGTATACTTAATAAATTTGCAAATATGGTGCATATTTCAATGTATTTCATATGCTGCTATCTATGTGATCTATGAATAATCTTTCAATGATGGCATTTACAGTGATGCAAATTTCTGAATTCACATGAGCAGTCTGTAATATGAACAACAAGTATCTGAAGAATGTTCAAAACAAAACACTGTTTCTCAAGGACATATCTTAATGACCAATATTATGAATACCACAAATAATATGAAGTTATCTTTAAAAAATACTGCATTCCTCTGAAAAGTACAATTTAAAAATTAAAGCAATCAATCAAGTATTAAGAACCAACTACATATTAGGCACCGTATTTGATGCTGAGGATGAACAAATTTTAAAAACCCACTCCCAACAAGCGCTGACTTGTGAGTTATTCTTCAATGACAAAAAAGAAGCTTGTGCTGCCTAAGTGTTGACAAACCTGTCATCTGGTTTTAAAAAATTTCCAACTTGTTCCAAAGATAATAAGAGCCAGAACATTGATGGGTATTCAATTCTGCTAATTGAAAAAGAAAGGGAGGGAGGAGAGAACAGAGACATAAGTAGGGAACGAAAATGGCATTATTTATTTTAAATAATTGTGTTTAAGATTGTACTAAATGCCCTCTTAAATATCAACTAATTCTGACATTCTGTTATATGTTTCTAGAATCTCAAAAAAAGATGGTTGAGTTTATATCACGTTTCTTTTTGTCTTTGAAATTTTTTAAAAGAGCATGTGTGCTCTTGATGCTATAAGACAAACCTCATTAAAAAATTGTGCCTACATGAGTTTAAGTCTAAATCAGAACTATCTGTTGCTATTACAAAATTATAAAATTATAATTGGACACAATTGCTAGAGGTTATTTAGTCCATCTTCCACCCAACTTAAGACAAGGATGTATTTTATAAGATCATATAGTTAGATCTAGAAGACACCCTAGGAGGAATGAGATGGCAAATTGAAAACATGGCATATGAATTTTTGGGATACTATGGTCTCGTAAGAAATGATGAAAAGAATAGTTTCAGAGAAGCCTAGGAAAATTAGTATAAACTGATACAGAGTGAAGTGAACCAGAAGAACAAATTATAGAATAACAACATTGTAAAGAATGAATAATTTTCAATGACAGAATGTTGATGAATTAAATAAACAGAATAAGACTTTTGTTTAAGAAGACCAGTATGGATATTTGTTTTGAATGATTGCATATTTTCTAAAGGCCTTGCCCTGCTCTAGGGAAGGGGAAAGGGACAGGAAAGGAAGTAAACTAAATGCTTGTTAATTTAAGAAGAATTCAGATATAAAAATATAGATCTGCTAATTGCTACTTTGAGCAAAATCAATTTATGTCCAGAATTATCTTGTTGTTTCTATGTTTCTTCACCTCTAAAATGTGGGGTTGGACTACATGATCTTTTGTTTATTTTCAGTTATTTTTCAGTCATGTCCAATCTTTTGTGACCCCATTTGGTATTTTCTTCAGCAAAGATACTGGAATGGTTTGTCCAGCTCATTTTACAGATGAGAAACTGGGGCAATTATGTGACTTGTCCAGGGTCACACAGCTAGTAAGTATCTGCAACCAGATTTGAACTCAGGAATATGAGTCTTTCTGACTCTAGGTCTTGCACTCTGTCCACCAGGACACTTACCTGACCTCATCTATAGATCTCATTAATATGGTGATATCAGAACCAAATGTCTTCTAGCCCAAAAACTTCATTTGCCAGAGGAGGAAACAGACATTCAAAGAAGTGGACAGACTTGCAAACAAGAAGCACCACAGTTGGTACTTCATTTATTACTATTAATGCACACAAAAGACAGTGTAGCATAGTGGAGAGTGAGTGAGCTGGTCAGTCATCCAGGAAGAACCAAGTTCAAGTCCTATGTTTAACATATAGACATAATTAAATGAAAACCTTTTGCATGGAAGTAATGGATTTCAAGTACTATAGTTCCATTGTTCCTGGTGATGGGAATAAAATGCCGCAGAAATACTGAGAAATCTGTTCTATGTCAAATCGATTTTTTTAACTTCAAGTTTAATCTATATTATTCTTCTGACATTCTAGCTATATTGAATATCATGCCAAACATTCTGCAAGCCTGTTTTCCTTCCAACTATTTTTCAATGTTTTGCCTAGAGATGTAATAAAAGTCCTTCATCCTCAATGATATTTTGCAAATTAAATTGGAGTCTAAACTGTTGTTGTCCGTGGATTCTATGTCATTGACAAGATTAGTTTTCCGTTGCTTTTTTTTTTCATTGTTGGTGAGGTGGTAGGTGGATTTTTTGACTCTCTTATTGTGGCAACTATTTTAAATGATTAACCCTCACTAAGAAATAGTGATAATTAGAATCCATTTAAATGGTTCCATCCATTTTAAGTTCTTTTTTATTCATTATTTATTCAAAGTTGGGATTGAATTTGACAATTTAATAGCCCCTCTGACCAAAATCAACTGCTCTATTAGGAAGCTAGCAGTATTTCTTGAATATCCATTGTATATTTGGAACTGCAAGCTGCAGATATAACTAGAGGGTTAAAACAGGAGATTAAGATATTTGATTAAAAGAGACTAAGACATTTCAAGGTGTAAGTGACCACTTTTCATACATGAGGAAACTGAGAATGAGATAGTTAGGTGGCATATCCAAAGTCTCAGAAGTAACTAGTAACAGAGATATAAACATCCTGTACAACTACAGAGTTGTGATGTCATCATTTTCTTCAACACTCATCTATTTCATACCTACTGTATGTACAACATTGCTTTAGTTGATGGAAATATAAAAACAAACAATTACTGTTTTAAGAGAATGCATATTCTTTTTTGAGAAAACAACAGAGAGAAATTTAATGTAAAAATATATGCAAATTAATCTGTAAAATGAAGGAACTAGCAACTGGAACGATAAAGAGAGAATTTTGTAGGAAGTGGCTCCTTAGTGGAAGTTTGAGAGAAGCAGGATATTCTGCAAGTTCATTGAGAAGGAAGGTATTTCTTGTGAGGGCAGCTGGGTGGTATGGTGATATAGTGCTTGACCTAGAGTGAGGAAGTCCTGAGTTCAAATTTATCCCCACACACCCTAGTATCATATGCAAAAAAGAAAAAAAACCCAAAGGGGATAACAAAGAGTTAGACATGACAGAAATAATTAAACTTCCTTTAAAAAAACATGGAAAGAACACAATAAAAATATTTGGAACACAGAGGAATTGCTTTGTATTGATCCTGAAAAGGTCTGGTACATGCAAGTTGGTATTAGAAACTAAATAGAGGCTATTTGTTCTAAATCCCAAAGGTAGGAGGAATCCACTGAAGCTTCTGAGTAGACAAGTAGTATGGTCCAATTTGTATTTTAGGTTATGACTTTGGAGGTTTGGTAGAAGATAGAATTAAAAGGATGAACAGGTGGAGGAGAAACTTAAATTTATTCAATTGACCATGAGCCAACAGTCTTCCTGACTTTCTCTGGATTTCACAGCCATTTCTTCTTGACTGCTGACTCATCCTGGAACTTCCCTTGGTCCCTGATATCTTCCCATTTTGGAAAACGCTATTGTCCTAGTCTCCTTATAGCCCAATCTCCATGGCATAGCCATCCAAAAAACTTGTCACCTTTCTCCCTTCAGTAAGTTCCACATCAAGATCTCATTTTGTGAAGTCCAAGAAAACCTGCCCTCATTGTCATGCTGTCCTTGCTTCTAACGCTCTAGACTCAAAATTATGTTGCTGAAATGCTGACTCATCCTACAAGTTCCCACAGTGCTTAGAGGAGTCTCCTTTTCCTGGAATAGCCTACCACCCCTGTGACTCACTCACCATGAAATATCTCTCTAAAAAGCTCCTTTTTCCCTTTTTTTGAGTTTCACATGGAGCCTCCATTTTGTGGAGAAGCTCAGGACATCCTCCTTTATTTCCTTCCCAGCCTTGTTCTTGACTTCTTCAGCATTTCATAACCATGTTCCCACCCTGGGCACCCTCATTCATCTGACCTCTATTCCCACTTGTCAGCTTCCTTTTTTGTGTCTTTTTTTACATTAACTAGGTGCTTATTGGATAGAATATTGGGCCTGAAGTCAGAAAAGTTTCATCTTCCTGAGTTCAAACCCAGGCTAGTTTGTGCGGCCTTGGGTAAGTCACTGAATCTAGTCTACCTCAATTCTTCATCTATAAAATGAGCTGGGGAAGAAAATGGCATCTTGCTCCAGTATCTTTGCCAGGAAATCCCCCAATGAAATCTGAATGAGTTCAAATGATTGAAATGACTGAACACAACAACATTGGAATGCAAGCTCCTTCTGATAATGTCGTACTTGCTTATACTACTCCCCAAAACATTTAACAAAAATTTTTTTTCTTTTTCTTCTAAGAGATGTTGAAGTGGTGGACTAGGATGATAATTTTATAAGTACAAAGAAAGGGAAAGAAGTGCAGTAGTTTTAAAGAAAAAGTGAGGAGTAATTGGATATGAGAAATGAGGAGAAAAGAGAGATCAGGATGACTGAGATTGTACATCACATTTTGCAGAGAAGTCAATCAGCATAAGGATTGAGAGAAGACCTTCACATTTGACAATTAGGTCATTAGTATCCTTAGATAGACAAATTTCAGCTGAATGATGAGGGCAAAAGCCAGATTGCAAAGGTTTGGGAACTGAGTGTGAAGTGATAAAGTGGAGGTAATGACAAAGACAGCCTGACATTAAGATGTTGATTGCTACTTTAAGGCATTATCTACATACTTTGACTAGAAAATACAGTCAAAATGGCACAACCAGTTTGTGCATAAAGCTTGCCTCAGGGAATCAACACACCATAAATCTTAGTATTTTGCTGCATTTTTCAGCCTCCCTATCTTACCCCAATCCAGTTATGAACCAAACTAGCAATTATGTAGTCTAGACCATAGTTTCTCAGTTCATGTTGTAGCATAGCATATCATGTAGGATAAAGTAAAACATCTATATGGTGAAGGTAGATTACATACCTTCAAACTCTCATGTCATTAATATCTTTGCCCATTCTGTTTTCTTCAAGAGATATATACATCAGTTCAGTGATACATTTTTAAAATTATTCCATGGAATCAGTGCTACCATGGATCAAAGTTTCTCTTCTAAGCATCATGATTTCTATTTTGTTTTTCTCATTCTGGTGTGAGAAACTTGGAACTTGATTGCTACCTTTATATAATGACCCCCCATTATAATGGAGATTTCATCTTTATTTTCCTCTCCATCCATATTAATTATTTACATCTCTCTGAGTTTTAGAGTTAGGAAGGTCAGCTGTTGTGAATGGACAGAGTTGGACTCAGAATCATCAGGACAGGGATTCTTCAGATCCTGCCTCTGATACATACATACATATTCATATAGGAAACTCTTTAAGAGTCTAGGATATAGAAGATCCTATTTTTTACCAGTGGAGTAAGCTTTTATATCAATATTTCCTTACTCCTAGAAAATCATAAGTCCTTCATATTGTGAATAAAATTATAGCATTATCCATTTGCATTAGGTAAGTATCATACTGATCATTTTCCACTCAGTCCTAATTCATTTCTATATGACTTACTATCCCAACACCAAAGATCTAAATTATATTTAATTGTATTAAGTAGATTCAGATCTTGTCATCATGCTTTCTGCCTTAAATAAATTTATTTTACTCAAATACTTTGGTACTTATTTCATGTGGTCATTTTATAGCTCATATCTTATTAGTTAATTTATGAGTAATTTTTTTTTATTTTTCTTTCTTTAATTTTCTTTTTTTGATTTTGTGAAACCTGAGGGGAAATAGTAAAAGCCTTAATTATTGTTTCATGCTTTATTTTGTAGTCAATCTTTGGAAAGTCAGTGTTAGATTATAAACAGAAATGATGACCAAACTATAAAATTATGTAAAATGCCACAGCAGACTTAGAAGATAAGGAACTCAGCTTTTAATATCTTCACTTGTGTGACATGCACTATGACGTAATGTTTTCTAATTTAAGACGTATCTCTTTTATAGGCTTTGGGATAAGGAATCTAAAGGGAATTTTACAGGTATAAGGAATTCCATGTATTTTACATCACGTTGTATTTTATATCATATTGATATCATTATGTCTGTTTCTGTCAGTATAGATAAAGTAAAACCTATACAACTTGAACTTTTCAAAAAAATATATTGGGAGTATCTTTTTCACCCAACTAAATATGCCATCATCTAAATTTTAGGATTCTGAACTTGCATTTCATTCATTGGATCACTCCTTTAGTTATCTTGCATTCATTTATTCATTCAAGAAACACTTGTTAACTGCCTGCTTTTCTGTAACATACCATTACTTTGATCAATAATACACAAAGTATTGTCATCCAGTGAGGCACTAAGCAGGATAGACTACTCATTTCATGAGGTATAAAAAAGAAGTATTTTCTATTAATGTTTAAACTCTTCTATTTGCAGATATAAGAATTCGTATATTGAGACTTGGATTATTGCAAAGCTTCCTTAGCAGGATGTGAGGGAGGGAAACAAGGGAACATGAAAGGTATTGGCTGAATCACCAAAAATACAAACAAAGCACATGAACAACACATTTTCCAACATCTGACTGCAATTGCATGGGTTCTCTCTCCACTATTATCTCCCCAATACACTTTGAATTTATCCATAATTTTTGTATATTAGAATAGTATTATAAAATGATGAACTGTATCCAAAATCTTGGAGGTAAGAGTTGGATTGTAATTAAGATATTCTACCATGTATCTCTGCCATTTTTCCTTTTATTTCTTTGCTTTTATCTCCCTCTCTTTGACTTGTGGTTCTTCCTACTCTACCTCTTTGAATTATACAAGCTGTTTTCTCTCTAATTTATAATTTGTGATTAACAACTCTTCATATTCTGTCAGAAATAGTAGTAAAAGATGTAAAATGACAAAGTAACAACCTCAACACACTGACAATCTTGATGCATTAGCAACCTCAACATTAAAGGTATTCTCTCCAATAGTATCAATAGCTTCCTTACTCATCTCTTCAGTGTGAGTAACATTTCATGTCTTTCTTTAAAACTTCTAAAGGGAGAAGCCTTACTCTTTCTGGGGGATATTATCACTAAATAAATGACAACCTACACTAGTCCATCTGGTTTCAAAACTCAGAAATGTTTTTTTTTTAGAGTGCTGGCCTAGAATCTGGAAGATCAGAGTTCAAATCCGACTTCAGACACTTTGCTATTTTTTCTTGGGCAAAGCACTTTAATTTCTTCCAATGTAAAATGGGCATAAAAATAGAACTTACCTCCTGGATTTCTGAGGATCAAATGAAATAATATTTATCAAACATTTAGCTTAGTACGTGACATGTGGTAGATATTATATAGATACCAGTTATTACTGTCAGTTCAGTATCATTGTCACTGTTCCCCTCACACAGTTCTGTACTCATGTAGCTTTCCTCCTACTAAGGCTTA
The DNA here is from genome assembly GCA_028658325.1 of Potorous gilbertii. Classification (NCBI taxonomy): domain Eukaryota; kingdom Metazoa; phylum Chordata; class Mammalia; order Diprotodontia; family Potoroidae; genus Potorous; species Potorous gilbertii. The sequence goes on from CM053771.1 coordinate 414,859,622, forward strand.
ATTTGTGCCTTTTGGAGAAACACAACTTTAATTCTCCAAACACATCTGGTCTTCCATGACTTATAGTCATTAACATCATTGGGGAAATGTTGATGTTCAAAAAATATGGAATGCATCTTTAGAGAGAAATGTGGAGTCTTAAAAACACTTCATTTTTCAAAAGCAAATTCAAAAAAATGTATAAATAAAATAGAATGAAAATCAAAACTAAATTAATAAATAAGGGTGAAATCCAATTCTTGAGAAATCTAGAATTTCAAATATGTTTACAGAAAATTATGAAAAATCTTGACCTACTAAAACCTGTTCCTATATATACTAAAAATTAAATTTCTTAAAGATTTATCTTCTTTACCTTTGTATTAACGAGGCAGTTAAGTAAATGGTATTGCACCTGGTTTCAGTAGGAGTTGAATTTAAATTTAACCTCCAACACTTAACTAACTATCTGACTTGGGCAAGTTGCAACCTCTGCCTATCTCAGTTTCTTCAACTGTAAAATAGGGCTTATAATAGTACCTACCACCCAGCATTGTTGTGAGAATTAAATGAGTTAATAGTTATAAAAAAGTACACTGAGTCACATGTATAAGATACTATAAAATACTAGCTAATATTGCTGCTGTTATAAGTATTATTAATATTAATATTATGTCTCCTTACTCCCAAAATATTGGATCGTACATATTCTGATCTTTTCATCAACAATAAATCCCCATGGTCTTTACTGATTCAGTTCAAAGTTGTATTATCTAGGACAATTCTGATTCATTTTCAATCATGATTTTTCCACAAAAGATTTATTCTCATGTTTTGTTTTGTTTTTTCCTTGTTGTTTTTAAGAATTGTATCCTTTGGATTGGCCATCACCTCCAGAGTGTTTTTCATTCTGTCTCTGTAACCAACTTACCTTCTTTGCTGGTCATACATTTCTCCATGATTCATTTCTTTCATCGAAGTCCCTGAAGTATTTTAGCACCTACCATCTTTCTTTCCATTTCCCTTTGAGCTGTTTGTAGCACTAATTCCATTAGTCTATTTGGTTTTATGAATATGGTCATATAGTATCATATTTGTTAGTAGTTATGAAATGGATTTTGTAGCATGCATATATATTATATATATATATACACGTGTATATATATATACATGTATGTATGCATATATATATGTGCAGGTTTTTTTTTATACTATGAAATGCGAACTTTTTATTTCCTTGACAGAGGACTTTTCTGACTCCCACAATCATATCACTATAAAAACAATTTGAACCATCAATATTTTCATCTGCTTTTAAACTCAAATATAAACTTAGACAAAATTTTGCCTTTGATTTCCAGAAAAAAGAAAAAGTTTTAATCAGTGTGAAACTTCAAATGAATCTAGCTTTTGTTCTTCTTATAATAAAAGCAACTGCTTTTAGAAAGTTTAGCTGTAGCTATGAATCTTTAGGTATACTTTGCTTTGTTCATTGCAGTAGGTGTGCCTTATCCCTTCTTATTGTTTGAGATCTGGCTACTGAACTGTATGGTATTTTAACTGACTTAGGAGTGATTTGAGATTAGCTGTTCATGGTATGCCAACTAAATATAAAACTAGATAATGAGGAGGGGTAAAAAAAAACTCTAACTAATGCCAATTTTCACTATACTACTTAATAGTTTGAATGATTTATTTCAGCAGATTCAGGTGGGGGGAGGAGTAGTAGAAAAGGGAGTGTGAAAAATTGCCATCTTTCACAGCTTTAAAATGTTGGCTCTGTTGTCTGGTATAATTAAGTCAACAGTCTGCTGGTCTGTTTCCAGGCACTATGACAACTATTCTCTCCCTGCCACCAGTAAATTAACAGAACTGTGCTTTTCCCAAGGGCTTTTGTATGCAGAACCAGCATTTTCTGGGCTATGGTTTACTACTAGTGAAGGAGAGATAGACAGGAAAGCCCTGTGGATAATAGGAGGCCAGACATTTATCTAGACAGTTTATAGTATGGTAGTTTGGTATGTAAAGTCCTTCTGGAGAGTTCCCTGTTTCAGGAGTACGAAGTTTAGCTGTCAAAAATCTCTAATTGTCAAAAGATAATTTTCTTATATACATGAATGTCATATATGCATATATATAAAGCAAATGTCTTCACCATTTTTTTAGTTATCAAAAAAAACTGTTGAAACTTTTGAAAAACATTTTGAAAGTTTAAGGGAAACTTTCTCCAAGAGTTTTAGACTATTACTTGTCAGTGGTTCTTAAACCAAGGACCCTTGCCAGAGTTTGCAAGTGTCATGAAAGTATATCTTTTTTGAATTTATGGAAAAAAGTATGATGAATTTTTATTTTTAATTTAACCAATAGAACATTGGGTTATAGTCATAATTTGTACATACACATGGAATAAGGGAGAAGTATATCTGATTTCATAAATAATTTTAAATCTGTTTAATCCAATAAACAATCATTTAGTGCTTACTATGTATCAGACTGTAGCAGGCACTGATCACACAAAGAAAATTTAAAAAGAAACTTAACCTGTTCTGGAGGAGCTCACATCATACTAGAAGAAATTATTTCATGATAAATATCAAATCTGCAGCAAACAAATATCAAATTAATAGAAAGTATGTGTACATATATTATAATAGTTCCAGTTTTACTAAAATTGCAAAATATATAAATGTATTAGTAGATATGTATGTCACCATATAAAGGAACATATTTGAGTTGGGATGTTGATCTTGCCACTACTAAAATCAAAAAGTTAAGAGTGTTGGTCAGTGGGGATAGGAAGATAGCAGCTGTGGCCCATAACCATAACTAGAAAATTGAAAAACATTTTCAGAGAAGTTGAAAAAAAAACCAACACAGAGAATCAGAATCTCTAGGATAATTCCTCTTAGAGAATGTTTTTATACTTAGGTCATAACACTGATCCTTAAAAAGGGATAGAAAGAGAAGGGAAGTGGGAGGAAAAAATATGGCAAATACTATGTGGAAAAAGGCACTTTGTTAAGTAAGTGTGTGTGTGTAATTTTTCTTAATCGTTTTAGATTTTGAGTTCCAAATTCTCTCCCTCACCCCCTTTTCCAACCACAAGGAAGGCACGCTATATGACATCACTTATACATTTGAGACTATAAAATAAGTATCTCCATAATTGCCATATTGCAAGGAAAAGAAGAAAATTATACTTTATCAGTTTTCTGGAGATGGGCAGCATTTTTCTGTCATGAATCATTTGGAATTACCTTGGATCATTGTATTGATCAAAGTAGCTAAGACTTTGATAGTTCATCACTACTGTAACATTATTGTTGCTATACACAATGATCTGGTTCTTCTCATGTCACTTCGCATCAGTTAGTGTAAGTCTTGCCATTTTTTAAACCACCCTCCTTGTCATTTTTATTGCACAAAAGTATCACAATCACATGTGAAATCATTTTCAGCCATTCCACAACTGATGAGCATCCCCTCGATATCTAATTCTTTGCCACTACAAAATGAGCTGCTATAAGTATTTTTGTACATATGGGACCTTTTCTTTATTTATTTCTTGCTTTAGTACTTCTTTGATTGTTTTATTTTGATTTCTTCTTTTCAAAACGCCCTGTTCATATCCTTTTACCATTTACCATTTTTTGTTTGTTTGCTTTCTCTGAGGTCATGATTGCTATACTAACCTTTTTTTTAGCTTCAGTTGAAGTACATTAGATTCTATTCCAGTCCTGCATTTTAGCTCTGTGTATGTCTCTCTAGTTGAAGTGTGTATATTACAACCAACATATTGTTGGACTGTGGTTTCTAACTCATTCTTTCATCAGTGTCTATTTTATGGGTAAACTCATATCATTCACATTCACAATTATGACTGCTAACTGTGTATTTTCCTCCATCTTATGTTTTCCATTTCTTCTCCATCTTCTTCTTCTCTTTCTCTCTGTCTTTCTCTCTCATTCTCCCCATCCCTCTTCAAAAGTCTATTTTGCTTCAAACTCTGCCAACTAAAATTGCCCTCCTTTTTTCACCACCCATTTTCCCTTACCTTTTCCCCTTCTATTACCCTATTGATAGATTTCTATACACAACTGTTTTGTGTATGTACACACATACAGACCTTTTCCTCCTTCTTTGAACCAGTTCTGATGAGAGTGATGTTTACGCTTGCCTGTCATGACCCCCATTTTGACATCTACCCTAAACCTTTTCCTTGCATATTTCATGCTTCTTTTATGTGAGATTATTGCCTCCATTCCAACTTTCCTTCCTCTCTATCTCTGTCTCTCTCTCTCTGTCTCTCCCCCCCGCCAACATACACACACATAAGCAATTTTATTTGAACTAGTCTTAAGTCAGTGTACAGATAAAACTCCTTCCCTCTCCCAAGTACTGGCACCAATCTCATAAAATTTAGAAGGCGACTGTAATGTCTTCACTCACATTTATGTTGAGGGCAGGGAGGCAGTTATGGGGGGAGTGGGATCCATTATGGCTCTGACAATTAAAAAAAAAGAACAAGTATTAAGGCAGAAGACAAAAAAAGTTGTTTTTTTGAATGATTAGATAATTTACATGTAAAGCAATATAAATCGCTTCTTCCCTTACCAACCTCCCCACCTGGATTGTTAGGTAGCTCCTGCGCTCTAGCACAGCAGAACAGCCTTCATAGAAGTAAGTAGCTCTCTATAACAATGCATTATACAATATTTGGAATGAGTATTAAAATAAAACAAACAAAACAAATGTACAGAGGCCTGAAGACACACTGTAGCATTTGGGGGATGCTTGACTCCAACGTTCTTGTACTGTTCATCACCTTGACTGTTTCAGTTTTAAAATGCTGTGTCACTCACTGAATAAATTAATAGGTAGATAGATAGACAGGTTGCTCTTCAGAAGCCACATAAATTTTATTTTAGAAAGTATGATGCCAGATCTTCTCCATGTCATTCCAGTTAATGATAGTACCATATTCAACAGCATACTTCAGGGTCAAAATTTCCTCTGGGCCTCATCCCCCATATAACAGTCCTTCTGGTTCATACCCACCATGATATCCTCATGTGTGAGGCACCCACCAATGGAAGGTAAGACAGCCCACTAGACATTGTCTCCTGAGAAACCAGATTTTCACGGTCCTGGGGCATTGTCAACAACAAGAGCTGCAATATTATCATCCAGGGTGAACTTTGAAGTGGCAATTTAAGAAAGAGAGAAAGTGGTGCCACATCTGGAGGTAGGAGGGAGGCAAGTACAGGGTGAGTGGAGGAGCTCACACTATTCCTTTAAGGAGAAGATTCTTGGATTCTTTCCATTTCTATTTTATCCTCCACATTTGTGATATAGGACAATTTTCCTTGATAATTTCTTGAATTATGATTTCTAGGCTCTTTCTTTTTCTCATGGCTTTCTGGTAGTCTAATAATTCTTAAATTATCTCTCCTTAATCTATTTCCCAAGTCAGTTTTTTATGAGATATTTCACATTTTCTTCTTTTTTTCCTTCTTTTCCTTTGATTTGTTGTTCCTCCTTGTCGCATGGAGTCATTAGCTTCCACTTGCCCAATTTTAATTTTTAATGAATAATTTTCTTCAGTGAGTTTTTGTACCTCTTTAACCATTTGACCTATTTTGCTTTCTAAGGAGTTCTTTTCTTCAGTGAATTATTTTACTTCCTCTTACAGCTGACTTATTCTGTTCTTAAGGAGCTCTTCAGACTTTTTTGAGCTTCTTCTGACCAAGTCATTAAATCCCCTTTCATAATTTTCTTACATCACTCTCTTTTATTTTCTTCCCCCCATCTACCAATTTTATCTCTCTCTCTTTTTTTAACTCTTCTAGAAATTCCTGTTGGGATTGTGTCCAATAGCTTTTTCATGTTATTATCATATAAGGTTCTGTCTTGCTCTTCCAGGCCACTGTAATAGGTTTTATGGTAAAGCTTGGTTTGTTTGTTTTTGTGGGGTTTTTTGTAGTTTATTCGCATTTCCAGCCTATTTCTTAATCTTGAACTTTACGTTAAAGCTGCAGGCTGCCCATCTGGAAGTGGAAAGACACAGTCATAAGCTCCAGATTTTTATGTGTTGCATTTTCAGAACTATTTCTGGAGTTCTGCAAGTTTTTTGTGCTTCAAAGGTGGTATAATCTCAGGAGAGTTTTATTTACTAGTGCATTGATTTTTGAGCTCTGGTCTTTACCCAGAAAGGACCTTTACTCCCATGCAGCTGCAAATACTAGTCCTCTCTTATGCCTTGGTACTGCAACCAGGATTTCTTCTCCATCCTGGTACTACAGACCTGCCTACTTTCTCATTTTTCTTAGGACATAATAACATCTTTCCCTGATATTTGGTTGTGTCTGCCACTCTGCATTTTGATTTAAAGGTTGTTATTTGCTTAAGTTATTTAGAAAAAGGTATTAAGGGTTTTGACCTGGTTGGCTGCCTCTAATCTGTCATCTTTGCTCCACATACGATAAATATGCTTTTTATATAAATACTATCTCATATGATCATCACAATCACACTGCTAGTTAGCTGCCATTTTAGAGCTGAGGAAAAGACAGAGAACAAATGACTTGTCCAGGATGATACAGCTTATAGGTTTCTAAGGTCAGATTTGAGCTATGTCTTCCTGATTCTCAGATCAGAACTTTACCAATTCACCCCTGTCTCTGACTAGAAGATTTACAACAGATTTATAGGGATAGCATTGAGGTTTCAGAAACCTTAACTATGGTGCATTTCCATGTTCTCTTTGAGAATGTGTGTCCCTATAGAAATCTGGCATACAGAGTGGTTTTTCAAATTCCTTAAAGTCTAATATGTGGAGCATAGCAAAGGTTTGGGTCATAAGGATACTATATAACAGGATCACCCATTTGTTCCTTTGTTCTTGACAGTGTCTGAGTTTTTTCCAAGTCTCTCAAGCATGTTTGTCTCAGAGTCTGGGAGACTGGCACTAATGACTTGTGATAGAGACTGAAGTACACTAAAAATGAGTAGGGCTATATTAGCTCCCAAATCAATTAGATAGTTTATGCTGTGACTATATTTTAGGTCTAATTTTGTGTTCTTCATAGTTCCACTAAAGGTCTTATTCCATTAGCAGACTCTTATATAGATAAGACAAACTAGCTAAATTGAATTGAAACTTTCAGTTCTGAAATTTTCCATTCATCCCATGTAGATATAGCCTTCATCTCTTTTTAAAAAAATAAAGGATTAGATTGACAAGTACATTGCAGAGGTTAACACTACTCCTTAAACTTTGCACAGGCATATCCATTAACATAACCAGTCACATATAGGAAAAGCATCAATAAAATTCAAAATAGAATAAATTTTCAAATACCTTTGACATAGCAAGGAAATTGCCCTTATCCATATGATTACTGAGAACACTTAGCATGGAGAGAGGTGTTGAGTTAGAGGTTTTGGGATGGGAGACCAATCTCATATTTAACTTTGGTAAAACGTAAAAAGAAGAGTGTGCGGCTCAAATTCATGGCCCATATATATTTTGGAAAAATGCTGAATATAACCACTTAGGAGGATAAAAGAAATGGTATGCATCAATAAGGAAGTGAGAAGGCAATAGTATGGGGTTGTTTTCATTGGCTTTCTGTGAAAATCTGGTATATACTATAATATGTTGCCTAGTTTTTCATTATATGCCATGAGTAATATTGTATAAAGGATAAATCCCTCACCTAATGATTAATACCTTGCCTTGAACATAGTAGGTGCTTAGAGAATGTTTTCTTTCTTGATTTGGAGTCAGAAACATGCTAGTTTGAATCATGCCTCTAATAACAACTATGTGTGCCTAGAAAAATCCTCAGAACCTTACTATCTTTATCTGTAAAATTAGAAGATTGGACTTTACAAAGTATCAATTTCTTCCAATTATAAATTTATAACCAGAATTGAAATTACATTCTCTCAGGTTTATCTTTTTTGTTTGTTTGTTTTTAAACAGGAGCAATTCTTCAAATAAACATTTAGACAATTTAATCTTGTCCAATACATACCAAAATGTGAATGCTTCCTACATCTCATATGATTGATAATCCAATCTTTGTTTTAAGTCTTCTTATGAGAGGGAAACAACTACTTCCTCAGAAAATCCATTGTATATCTTCTTTTAGGTAGCTTCTCCTTACTTCAACTGAAATTTTCCTGTCTGAAACGTCTACTCATCATTCCTGGCTCTGTCTTCCATGGTCAAGCATATCAAGGATATTCCCTCTTCTACACGACGACTTTTCAAAAACTTGAGATAAAACTGCCATGTCTCCTCTTAATCTTCTCTTATTCAGGTTCAACTCCACTTTCAATCAATCCTCATAAAATATGATTTCAAGGATTTTCACAATCCCAGTTGCTCTCCTCTGGACAGTCTTTAGCTTAATAATATCTTTTTTAAAAATATAATGCCCAGAACTGAACATCATGCTCCCAGTCTAATCAATCAGCATAGAATATAGTCAGACTATCCTTACTCTTTTATGGTGATGGGGATGGGGAGGAGAAGAGGCTCTCTCACTGAAACTTACAGTTTCACTGGATTGATTGATTGGATGATTTTGCATGTTTTATCATACTGCTAATTCATATTGAACTCATAGTCCACTAAAATCCCCTGGTCTTCATTCACTGTAGTTTTAGCTGTTGCTTTTAAAATTGGAAGCAAATTGATATTCTTAAAATACCAATGATACCCCTCCTTATCCACTCATTCAACTCCTGTATCTCCTTTTTACCTGAAGGATCAAATAAGTTATACTGATTTGCTTTCCAAGCTTTTTATAACCTGGCTTATTTTTTACCTTCCCAATCTTCTTTCATATACTCTATCATAGTGACACTTACCTCCATACTGTTCCTTGCACATGATATTCCATCTCCTGACTGTAAACATTTTACTCCAAACCTTCAATTCTCACCCACCTCATCTTTAACTCCTAATTTCTCTGGATTCCTTCAAGATTCTTCTAAAGTTTAACAGTCTGCAGGAAATGTTTCTGGATTCTCCTAAATCTTAGTGTCTTCCTTCAAAGATTACCCCACAGTTTATTATGTGTATACCTTGTTTGAACATAGTTGTTTGCATGTTGTCTTCTCCACTAAACAGTGAGTTCCTTGAGAACCAAGCCTATATTTTTGTGTTTGCTGTTTGTTTTTGCTTTACTTCATATTGTTAGCATTCAGTATGATGCCTTGACTGTGTAAATGCCATTTAATTGATAAACATTAAATAATCCAACGTCATTTTCTCCTTTTTCCATTTTTATTTTATTTAGTTAGGTCTTCCTTAATTAGATCTGCATTATTTGTACTTCCTCATTGATCTATATTAATAAATTAACCACCCTCTCACAGATAATATATTATCAGGAAAAAGACCAGATCTAATTAAAATTATGTAATATCAATTAGCCTCATGGTCTTGGTATCAAGAGTATAAATGACATGCAAGATATTTTTTAAATAAGCTTAATCATACATATACCTTATTCTGAAGGTAAAATATAATTGATCATTAAGGATACTTTCATCACTGATACAACCACTTATGTATAAACCATCAGTAAAGTTCAAATTAGTTAACAAGCTTATATTTCTGGTTTCAGCAACCTCATCACGTCTGTAGCAACAAAACTCCCAAGACAATAATAAATGCACTACTTTAGTTGGGAATTTTGTATCATTTATTAGGTGGAAGCACGATGGCATAGTGGATAGTGCAATAGACTTAGAGTCAGTTGGACCTGAGTTCAAAACCAAGCTCAGACACTTACTTGCTGTGTGACCCTGTGCAAGCAACTTAGCCCTGTTTACCTCATGATTCCTCATCTGCTTAATGAACTGGAGAAGAAAATGACAAACCACTCCAGTATCTTTGCCAAGAATGCCCCAAATGTATCACAAAAAGTTGGATTCTACTGAAATGATTAACTCACAGCAATAATCCTTCAGAAGGACAAGAAATGTCACTAGCAAAATCCCGGAAATCTATCTTGTCTATTATGTATCAAGCCCAAGCCTAAAAGTAAAACAAGTTAGTGTGGAACAAGGCAGAACAGATCTTCACACTATGATATGGGTTTGCATTGGATCCAGTACTGCAGAGGGCATTTGCATGAAAGGATTTAAGAACTGGTATGACAGGGACTGCTTTGAATGCATTGTAGGCTTTCTAGTTGTAGCAGACTGAATGTACTGAGGGAAGATTAGACTGCAGATGAAGGACCCCATGAGAAAGATGTAGCAATTGTGTTATGACTTGGTTATGGCATGGATCTTTAGGTACTGTCAAATTCAAAGATACTACAGCAAACTAATGAAGACAAGTCTTCTCCTTCACCCTCATGTTTTGTAATGGGTTATGGATTTTCATCAATCCTTATAAAATAGTAACCTAAGAACTTCCTATATTTCTTGGAAGGACATATGTCAGGAAATATTATGGAACTGTTTACTGACAGCATGATTTTAGTACATCCCCCTAAACAATGAATGGTTGATGATTTTAAGAACAAAATATATTAAAAATACAAATAATGGGAAGATAAAAATGAACTCAAAGTTTGCAGAAAATTGTATAAGCTAAATCCCACAAAAAATAACATTTTATAGACATTGGAGGATATTTTTTCTTGTCTAAACAATCAAGGCCAAACTCTGCCTAATTTTGAAGATTCTTTACAAGCTGAATATTATTCCTTCTTCATTTGTCTTTATTCTCAAAAAAGAACTACTTAGTACCTTACATTCTCTGATTTCAGTCTCTGTTTGCCCCAATATATAGTTTACATGCTTTCTTCCTCTATGCCCTTTTCTTCAGAGAAAATGTGATTTTTTTCCTCTCTGATGAGCTATGTCCTACCCATCCATCATTAGAAGCCTAGACATTTCCCACCTCCTCCAATAAGCCTTACCAACTATTCCAGCCCACTTTAGTTTCTCTTTCCTAAACCCCAAAATATTTATAGCATAGACATCAGAATGTACCAGTTAACTATATACGGTACTGAATCATCCATGAATTATTTTATTTAGTCAGTTGGAATCTGGAAGATGTAAGTTCAAATGTGATCCTAAGCAAATCACTTAACCTTTATCTGACTCCATTTCCTTATTTTGAAAGTGGGGATATCACTACTAATACCTATCTCATATGGTTGTTGTGAGAATCAAATCAAATAATGTTTGAATAGTGCTTTGCAAAACTTAAAACATTATATGAATGCTACCTGTTTTGTCTTTTCCTTTTGAGCTTATTAGAGTAAGGAACCATGTTTAATTAAAATGATTGTCCTTCATGAATAGGATGGGCTGGTCATTGAGTTGAAGTATTTGTATTTCCTTTATTTCACCCCTTTCCCTACATTGAATAAAGGAGGGGGATGATAGATGGCTATGTCTATATGTGTATCTATCTATCTATCTATCCATCTGTCTGTCTGTCTGTCTGTCTCTCTTTGTCTATCTAAACAAAAACCATTCTTTTAATTCATACCTATCCCAATACAACAAATTATCTTGCAATTAAATTAATTTTAATTCAGTTGGAAATATAATCAAGCAAATATTACAGTTTCCTTAGATGAGCATATTTTGACCTTCTGATTTTGTTGTTGTTGCAAAAACAAGATCTTTGCTCCCTGACCAATATAATGCCATAAACCTGTTCCTGTGAGAATGACATCTTTAACAAGTCTTTGTACTTAACTCACTCTAGAGCTTGTGTTTCAAAAAAAGAAGAAATATTCCTGTGTATTACATACATCTTAATTATTTTTTCCTCAGTTGTTGTCTTGTTGCTCTCAGAAAAACTATTATAAGTCTCATAATTCTACAATAAGAAGGTATATAAGAAAATACAAGTGAAACTGAAAATAAAGGTATTGAGGAGGTCAAATTTATGCAAGTTTTTTTTAATGCATTCTACCAAGTGTGCTGTCATTTCATTGCTCTTTAATGTCTCTCAAAAGAGTATATAATCCAAAGCCCTATTTTTTTCAGCTTTGTTCAAACGTAGTAGCTTAATGTCAATATTTTCACCAGACAACTTGAAGCTATTTACTTATGACTATAATGCTAATAGATAATCTGGTCTTCATATAGAAATATCTTTTAGTTTTGACTAAACGAAATCATGATAAATTCTTTTTTTTACTTTAAGTTTATATCTACAAGTTTGAAGGGAAATGAAGAATGTATTTAATTATGGAGGTAATATATATATAGAGTGAGGGACTAGATCTATGCTTCCACTGGAATGGAAAACTATCTGGGGGAAAACTGTCTTCCAATGTAGGTTAACAGCTCCTCTGCATCTAATAGTCTTTGAAAGTGCCCCAGAACTGTGACATATCAAATAACAATACAGTGCTTATTTTTCCCCTCAAAAATGTAGACAAACCAACTCCAAATTGTTGTCAATTTATATTTTGTTGACATCTGAATAATTAGGGAGATAATTGATCATATATGATTTTATTATACTTATATATAAATAGGTATATATGTGCACTGATATACATGAAAGCTGTCAGAATTATGAGTCTACATAAGGTGTGTCCAAGTATGCTAGAGAGTTTAGTTCCAAGTCTTTATGTTTCTCCATTTCCCTTAAGACATGAAAGCAGAGGGCCAAGGTGCTGGAGTAGAAGCAGAGATCTGCTACAGCTTTCCCCTCAAACCCCTCAAAAATCATATAAAAATTACTCTACACAAACTCTAGAGCAGCAGAAACCACAAACTGACAGACTGAAACAAATGTCCAGTCCAAGACAATCTAGAACCTTGGCAGTAAGGGTCTATCACACCAGTATGGGAGTGGAGTGCAGTTCAAGTGGGCCACATTGATGAGGACTGCATGAGTGCAGCCTTTGGGGACTGAATCACTGCATCTGCTGTGGATTCCTGACTTCTAAGCCCACAAATGCTAAAGACAGCTTCAAAGGTTAGTGGGAAAGATCTCTCACTTGGCTAAGAGGGGAACGTGGTCTGGTCCCAACTCCAGCCTCAAGCCCAGTCCCAGTCCCTGCTCCAGGGCCAGTTCCTGCACATGTAGCCACTACTGAAAAGAATGATGTTTCCAGAGCCCCCCACCTAAGAAAGCTCAAAGGTCAAATAGTTGACTGGGGAAATGAGCAAATGAGAGGAAAAGAAACAGATTATAGATTCTTATTTTCTCTGTGAAGAGTTATTTTCTTACATCATTGGTGTTGAGGAAGATCAAAACATACAACCAGAAGACAACAAAAACAAAGCTCCTGCATCCAAAGTCTCTAAGAAAAGCATGAATTGGTCAGAGGCCATGGAAGGGCTGCAAAAGGATTGTGATAATCAAATCAAAGAAGTAGAAGGAAAATTGAGAAGGGAAATGAGAGTGATTCAAGAAAATCATGAAAAATGAGTCAACAGCTTGCTAAAGGAAACCTAATAAAATGCTGAAGAAAATAACACTTTTAAAATAGGACTAACCCCAATGACAAAAAAGGTCCAAAAATCCAATGAGGAGAAAAACATAGCTTAAAAAACAGAATGAGCCAAATGGAAAAAGAGGTCCAAAAGTTCACTGAAGAAAGTAAGTTTTTAAAAATTAGAATGGAGCAAATAAAAGTTAATGACTTTATGAGAAATCAAGGAATTACAAAACAGAACCAAAAGAATGAAAAAAATAGAAAGTAATGTGAAGTATCTCATTAGAAAAAAAACTGACCTTGTAAATGGATTCAGGAGAAATAATTTTAAAATTATTGAACTACCTGAAAGCCATGTTCAAAAAAGAGCCTAGACATCATCTTTCAAGAACTTAGTAAGGAAAACTGCCCTGAGATTCTTGAAAGATATATATATACACAGACATATATACATGCATACATACATACATATGTACATATATATATGTGTGTGTGTGTATGTACACATATATATGTAGAAATGAAAAGAATTCACAAATTACCTCCTGAAAGAGATCCCAAAAGGAAAACTCCTAGGAATATTGTATCCAAATTCCAGGGTTCATAGGTCAAGGAGAAAATATTACAGGCATCCAAAAAGAAACAATTCAAGTATTGAAGAAAAACAATCAGGATAACACAGGATTTAACAGCTTCTACCCTAAGGGACTGGGGAGCTTAGAATATGATATTCCAGAGGTCGAAGGAGATTGGTTTAAAACCAAGAATCACCTACCCAGCAAAACTGATTATAATACTTCAGGGGAAAAAGTGGAACTTTAATGAATTAGAGGATTTCCAAGCATTCTTGTTGAAAAGACAAGACCTGAATAGAAAATTTGACTTTCAAGTATAAGAATCAAGAAAGGCATGAAAAGGTAAACAGGAAAGAGAATCTATACAGGACTTATTAAAGTTGTATTGTCTATACTCCTACATGGAAAGGAGATATTTGTAACTCATGAGACCTTTCTCAGTATTAGGATAGTTGTGTATGTATATGTATGTATATAAGTATATGTATAAATATATACATAGATATATAGATATATATGTACACACAGACATATATATATATATATATATATATATATATATAGAGAGAGAGAGAGAGAGAGAGAGAGAGAGAGAGAGAGAGACAGACAGAGACAGAAAGACAAAGAAAGACAGAGGGCACACAGTGAGCTGAATATGAAGGGATGGTATCTAAAACAGAAAGAGATGAATGTACTAAGAGAAAGAAAAGGAAAGAGATAAAATGTAAAAAATCATCTCACATAGAAGAGGCAAGAAAAAGCTTTTATAATGAAAGTAAAGAAGGGGAAAGTGAGAGAGAATAAGTGAGCCTTCCTTTCCTTGGATTTGGCTTCAGGAAGAAATAATATATACACTCAATTAGGTATGAAAGTTTATCTTACCCTACAGGAAAACAACGGAAAAGTGATAAAGGCGTGGCAGGGGGTGGAACTTGTTGTGTTTGTCCTTCGTTGCTGAAGAAGACCATGTCATCAGAGAAATGATGATATGACTTGCACTTGACTTTGTTTTGAGTGAAGGAGGGCTGTGCAGGTCACCAGCCTCACTTCTCCTCCAGAACCATCTGAGTCCAGTGGCCAGATATTCATCAGGATAACTGGAGAAGATCCAGGATGCACTGGGAGACCTTGGGCCCTTTAGGACAATATCTTTGCCGGTGCTCACATAGGGTGAGGTAACACCCATTCATTGAATAGGCCTGTTTAAGGAGAAGAGAAGAGAAGAGAGGAGAGAGGAGAGGAGAGGAGAGGAGCCAGTAAAACTCAAGTCAACTGAGCATCTTTTGGCCATCCAAATTTACCTTCCTTGAAGGAAGGGGTAGTTGGAAGCAAACACTTTGGTAGAGGGACAGGTCAAAGAAGAGAAATGAATAAGTGTAAGGTGGGACAGGGACAGAGGGAAATATAGTAAGTCTTTCACAATATCATCGTTATAGAAGTCTTTTACATGACCACACATGTGTAAACTTTATCGAATTGTTTGCCTTCTCAATGAGGGTGAGTGGGGAAGTGGGGAGCAGAATGAATGTGGAACTCAAAGCTTTAAAAATAAATCTTAGAGGTTTACATGCAACCAGGAAATAAGATACATAAGTAATTAGATATAGACATCCATCTTTTCCTACATGAAAATAGAAGGGAAAGAGATAAAGGTTGGGGTAGAGGTGATAGAAGAAAGGGCAGATTAGAGTAAAGTGTAATCAGAATACATGCTTTCCTGGGGTTGGGGAGGGGGAAGATGGAGAGAAAATTTGAAATTCAAAGTTTTGTGGAAATGAATGTTGAAAAGTAAAAATAAATAAATATGGGAAAAAAAACATGAAAGCAATAGAGAGCTGTTCTCCTAATGTCCAAATGGTTTAATGATACCTGTATGTCATATGTTCTTATATTTTAGAGGCTGTCTCAAAACCAGATGTTCCATCCAGCCCAATAGATAAAGGATTTTGTTTTCAATTTTCCATTTACATAGAGTTCTTTGACAGTTGACTGTAATTTAACTCATCATTACGTACTTCTTTTTGACAGCTGATAGCTGTCACTCAGACAACACTTACTCAAACTGTTTCCTTAAGTCTGTGAAAGGTACAGAGAAGAAGGCAAAAAATGACAGATCTTTTGAGGAAATTTTAGTAGTTATTGATTAACACTTTCATAGAGATATGAAAGAATATGCTCATTTGAAATAGCTGATTTGATGCAGTATTTGATGATGTCTCATAAGCAAATATTTTTAAAGCATGTAATTATTTTGCATGATGCCTAACACAACACCAATAATTATATCCATCAGTCTATACTTTCATATGCATGCATATGCTTTAAAATATGTGTACATATATATGTAGTAGAATATATGTGTTTATGTATATATATACATATGCATGTTTTTGTGTTTTTTGAATGTGACATATAAGATCACATTTTTACTTTCCATAAATTTTCAATTTATTTGAGCCAGATGATTCATGTGCTAAATTCATAAGAAGTATATTAATATTACAAGCACCTGACTAAACAAATGAAGAGTCAATATTCTATCAGGAGATAAATAAACTAAATAAAAAGTTTATCAGTAAATACTTACTTGATTCAAATTTCTTTATGTGTTGGAAATATAAGCTATTTGATAGGATTTAAATAGTATAAGCCAAGAATCAACATTTCTTTCCCATGTACATAGAATGCTCATACAAAAAAGTCTCAGATTTCCTTATAAAAGGCAACAAATTCTAAAAGGCATAGATAAGAAGATTAATAATGCATTATTAAGCTAAAATAACTTGAAAGTTATAAAAATACTAAATAAAAACAGATAGCTATAAGGTAACAAATTGGAGAAGGTAAAGGAAATACATGATTATCTACTGCAATATCAATTACCCAAACTGAAAAAATGTTGTTTCCCTATTGTAATATTTTCATTTAATTTTAGAAATAATGTTAATCATCATTTTCATTTATCCACTGCTCTGTTTGATTGTCAGTCTTTTTGTTTTGTCTTCAGAAATGGTCAAACTGATACCTTTTCCATCAGGTAAAAAAATCTAAAGAAATTCAATCTACTTACCTTCGACCCTTATAAAAACACTTGAAAAGCTAGAGGCAAAGTCATTGCCCTTGACATCATTCATATGGACTAGATTGAATAAAGTCATATATATCTTCCTACTGGTCATCACACCAATTTGACCCAAGTCAGCGCCAATGATTTCCATATACAGGTTACCGGTACCTAATCTGACCAGACCAGGATCCTTGCCAGTCTTCAAATCAATCTGGATTATGACATTCACTTTGATTAGATGATCTGGATAATAGATGTTATGAGCATCATTGACCACTAAATCAGGAGTATCTTTTATGGGCAATAAAATCTTTCCCACATTGCACAATGTATATATTACTTCTTTAGCTGTGATGCCAGGAACAACAAAAAGGCCTTTGGAGTCATACACCAGATGGTTTCTCAATGTTCATGGATCTACAAATCCTGCAGAATATGTAATGTCATTGTAAAATTGGCCATGATTCTTGATAAACCACTCTATGCAGATTTTCTTCATCTTCTATCAGGGCACACGCAAGTCTATTTTTAAGGATGACAAATTAGAAGCGTGCTCTTATGAAGGCTTGTGAATAATCTTGGGGAAAAATTACTCTGGTCCATTTAACCATCATCTAATGCTTTTGCAATGCCATATGCTGCAGTTGTTTCTTGGAACCAACAAATATGATTGAACTAGTTTGAATCTTATGAGAAGTTCTCAGCAAGAATGAGGGGCTAATGATCTCTAAGCCCATGCTGTTTGAGGTAAAAGTGAAAACACTTCTTCTCCCCTCCCCTCTCCTTTACCCCAAGGTTAACTATGATCTACTTGCTATAAAGAACTCTCATGTAGATATTACTATTGTTTGAGACCCTGAGAGATTTAAATAGGTGCACAGATCCTTGTGAGTTGACAGTGAAATCTGAAGTCAGTTATTTCTGAACTCAGTTAATTCTGGAGGCAGGTAGTAGAATTATTGGAGCACTAAGCATAAAGTCAGAAAGACCCAAGTACAAATTCAGCCTCAGTACTTAACTCTCTAAGTGATATTTGGCAAGTTACTTCACCTCAGTTTGCCTCAGTTTCCTCAGTTGAAAAATTAGTATAATAACATCATTTACCTTACAAGGTTGTTATGAGGATTAAATAAGATATTATTCATTAAAAAAGTATTTAGTCTAGTGTCTGACATATAGTAAGTGCTATATAAATGCTCAATAAATGCTTATTTCCTTGCTTTTCTACCTTCTGGCTCCAAACACATCTACTCACTGTTGCATTCTATACAATACGTATCTTCTTCTAATCTGGTTATGAGAGAAGGACTTCTAATAATCTCCTAGCAGCTGGTTCTTTCCATAATTTATTACAAGAGCTTTTAAATATAGATACATATATATATATAAAATATATACACAGTACACATATGTGCACATACATATATGTGTTTGTATACATGTGTGTTTGCATGTATATATAATGTGTGCATATATACACGTGTGTATATATACATATGCATGTGTATATATGTATATACACACATTTGTTTGTTTAGCATTTGACTATTTTAGGACTAGATGGATTTGAAGACTGTTGTAGGTCAGGGTTGACTGAGGTTTACCTAATTCTTTGAGCTAAGAAATGCAATGAAAAAAACAAACATGGAGATCATCTACTGGTTAATAAAAGCTAATAAGTGGTCAGAAATGATCCAATATTGATTCAACTGAACTTAGTTTCCCCTCCCCGATGTTGAGCATGAGCAATATTTGTCATTTTCTGCCCTTGTTTTTTTGTTTTGTTTTGTTTTGTTTCTTTGGTTACCAGTAAACTGTGACAGCAACCTGAATTTCTGTCACATGATTCTGTTAAGCTTTGCGGGTGGATTTGATAACTTAAAAGAAAAAGTAGCTGAATCTACATATATTTTGTTCCATTTTTATTATGATATACCATAGACATAGATTGCATAGGACACTGAATTTCCTTACTAGCTTAAATACTATTGTTTACTTTCCTTCGTTTAATTAGGTATTAGAAATTAGAAACCTTTAATCTTAATAATTATTTGTATATTGGATAAAGAGATCATTTTGGAAATAATGACAATTGGTCAATCCAGTATAAATATCAACTAAAATTGTCAGAGTTTTATTACTTCCTTGAGAGCAAATTTCTTAATGATCTAATCAATAATGTCACTAACAAAGTTATTTCTTTGAAATGTTACAGTATATTTGTACAAGATCAAGATTTATTAGAAAATAAATTCACATGAGCATTTTCTCTTTTGTAATATTGTTATACTGCTTAACCAAGAGAAACATAGACAATGTTTATCAATATCAATGTATATAACATTAGTCAAAGCTTTCGCTGAGTAAAGCATCCTACTTAAGTCAAATGGACACCACTTACATCATGAATACTTTTCTTTCCAAAGGGTTAATTCATCCCATGAGGTTATATTTTCTGTGTGAGAGCGAAGGTGGGACGGTAGTGGAGATATTATCACAGCTCTGAGAATCTTGTGAATTCTCTATCTTCATACAGAGAAAACATTCAAAAGGTAGGTAACTTCTCTAACCTCAGCCAACTATTTGACAAATACATATTATTGGCAACAGGGCTAATTGAGATAGGACTCAACAAAATAGTGCTTCCAGAGAAAATAAAATAATCTCCAAGTCTTTTTTTTCTATTAAATTTGGAAATTTTTGTCGAATCATATGTGTGTTATACAATATAACTAAATATCCACTTTTAATTAGAATAAATATGTGGGCACCATTTTGAGTACACCTATAATGTTACATTGAAATTATTCAAATAAAAATACACATGAATATATGTAATTACACCCTGATATTTACGTGTATATTTATACATCATGCACATGTGTATACTATGTACATATGTATATCACATGTTTGTATATGTATTCATAAATAGGAAGATTATGGTTCATATTGAAAGAACTCTTACTTCAAACATTTGAATATGTTATTAAATTAATCTCCAAATCATACAATTTAGGACATATAAAGAAGGACATAATGTGAGATTGTCAAAACCACTTTGTTAAGAATATTCTCTCTAGTATTGTAACACTTGGCCATACACAAAGTAAATATAAATCATTTAATATCACTTATCTAAGAAATAGTAGTTTGAGGTATTGGCATGGGTACATAAAAATAAAGCACCCACACAAGTTTTTTTTTGTTTTGTTTTTTTTAACACATAAATACTTTCATATATGAAAATTCATTTTATGTAGTGGAGTATAAAAATAAATGTTGACATTTATGCATTGTGATGTGAATTGATCACTTAAGGAAATTAATCTGAAAAAATCCAGAAATGAAAAGAGGGCAAAGATCTGAGAGGGAGAGACAAAAAAAGGGAAAATACCATAAATGTGAGTCATACTTTTCTGTGAACCTGGTTCTTTTCAGATCAAATCTCTCTCCTAAAGAAGATATTCTGCCCATCTTCAAGTGCCTTGTAAGTTTGTTTAGTTCACCCTATCATATTAAAGACTTGGGAAATCAATAAATTTGAAAAGTCCTTCAATGAAGATTTCATAGCACGGATGAGTGTTTTTTTCTGGATTAGTGTATCAGGGATTCCCACTCAGGTACAAGTTGGAGGTTCTTCCAACTTTGAAATTATATTTTTCATATCAATTTGGATTTCTAAACAACCAAATATATTTGTTTTTTTGTTTTTTTATATAAATTTATTTATTTAAATTTTTACATTCATTTTCACAAGACTTTGGGTTCCAAAATTTTCTCCCCATTTGTCCCCTCCCCCCCTCCCCAATACACTGAGCAATCTAATTACCCATATCACCCATCTGCCCTCTCTTCTTTCATCCCTCCCTTCCCTTAACCCATCTTCTCTTTTGTCCTGTAGGGCCAGATAACTTACTATTCCACATTGCCTGCATTTTTTATTTCCTAGTAGCAAGAACAATACTCAACAGTTGTTCCTAAAACTTTGAGTTACAACTTCTCCCCATCCCTCCCTCCCCACCCATTTCCTTTGGGAAGGCAGGCAATTCAATATAGGCCATATCTATGTAGTTTTGCAAGTGACTTCCATAATAGTCGTGTTGTGTAAGACTAACTATATTTCCCTCCATCCTATCCTGCCTGTTCCTATTCTCTCTTTTGATCCTGTCCCTCTCTAACAGTACTGACTTCAAATTGCTCCCTCCTCCCATTACCCTCCCTTCCATCATCCCCCCCTACCCTGCCTCTCTCCTTCTCCCCCACTTTCCGGTATTGTAAGATGGGTTTTCATACCAAAATGAGTGTGCATTTTATTCCTTCCTTTAGTCGAAGGTAATGAGAGTAAACTTCATGTTTTTTTTCTCAGCTTTCCTCTTTTTTCCTCCACTAAGAAGTCTCCTGCTTGCCTCTTATATGAGAGTTAATTTACCCCATTCCATTTCACCCTCTCTCCTCCCACTACATTTCTCTCTCATCGTTTTCCTTGATTTCTTTTAAGATACGATCCCATCCTATTCAATTCACTCTGTGCTCTCTGTCTCTGTGTGTCCGTGCATGTGTCTGTGTGGGCGCATGCATGCCTGTACATGTGTGTGTATGTGTGTGTGTATGTGTGTGTGTGTAATACCACCA
>CM053771.1:414881819-414926819 GCA_028658325.1 Potorous gilbertii
AAAAATAGGCTAACTCAATTGGCAAAAGAGGTTCAAAAAGCCAATGAGGAGAAGAATGCTTTCAAAAGCAGAATTAGCCAAGTGGAAAAAGAGGTGCAAAAGCTCACTGAAGAAAATAGTTCTCTCAAAATACAATGTTCCAGGAGTATCTGTAGTGGCAGCTCTCACTTCCATGATCAGTCTAATATCAAGTCTCTTTCCTTGATATATTTTATATCATTCATTAGTTAGAATGCTACTCTTTCGAAATCAAAATCTCTCAATGGAGCAGTAAACAATTATTTTCTTGCCATTCTATTCTGACTTTTAATTCTATTGGCAATTACTCTTCTCTCTCAGGGAAATTTGTTTTTTCACTGATTCTCACTACCCAAGATACCAATGATTCTTCCCTCCTTTGGGTGAATTGAATCAAAATATACTCCTGCTGAGTAAAATCCTCAATTACCTCCCCAAACACTGTGGGGCCCCCCAGATTCTCTTGCTTCCTTCTTAGTACTGGCTTAATCTTCTCATTTGTTTCATTCTCTTCCCACACATCCTTCCCCTTGTTCCTTTTTTTCCTCTTTTTCTGAGCTAAACTACCAACAGCCTTTTTCTTCTACCACCTGAAATTTTCTAGCTTACTCTGGTAAAGAAGAGTTTGAATACTGCTGAATAAAAAACTTCTCATGCAAACTAGCCAAATCCCTTTCCATCTGAGTTTTCTCTTCCAGCAGCTTGCCTTTACTTTTACACATAAGGTGACAACTTGTTAGCAAGGCCCAACTTCTCCTACATATGCCTACCAGTTCTTTCCTTGGTTTTATTGGTATTTTTTGCAAACATCTTTCTAAGTCTCTGCATTCTCCCTTCTGTAGCCTTGGCTCCCAGTTTTCACAGTGCCCTGTGCCTTTAACCCATTCTCTTGTTAGGGAGGAATAAGGCAAATCCTCCCACCCTGTGACATCTATCTCTTCCTTCAAAACCTTCATGCCTCCAAAAAAGACTTCATGATCCCACCCTTGGCACCATTTGTAGCACCAATGCCATATTCACAGAACCTACATTGGCCATGAATATGCCAACACAATTCTGAATCACAAAATACAACAGACTTTCCACATGAAAGACAGAACCAAGATATTTATTCAGACATCAAAAAGCAAAATTCATCATAGCAACAAAGACATCTATATACAATAGCATTGCAGAGTGCAATATCAGCCCCAGCCCTTCTCTCTGTTAGGCTTCCTACAAACCAGCTTCCTTAAACAAACTTCAAGAAGTCTCCCTTAAACAAAATGCCCTTCCCTCACTCATGGCCAGCTGCAGACTTGCCTGCATTCTTCAGTTCTGACTGCTCTCTAACCAAATTTGCTCTCAGCTGTGCTCTAACTTTTTTTCTCTAACTTCTCCTCTTCCTGTTCTACCCTTCCTGCTCCATTCATTCAGCAAATTCCTCTCACCACAGACTCCAAGTGACTCAGACTTCCATGTGACTCAGGCAGGTCACATGGGCCTATTAATGAATGGGAAAGGTCTTCCCATTTAAATCACCATTACAAGGGGTTTTATGCTTTGTGTGTACAGCATGAAAGATCTGAGGGTCCTTCCAGTTATGAAAATCTGTTATTTTACTTGCATCATGTGTCTCACCAAACTGTTGTGAGGAAAACATTTTGAAAACACCAAAACACAATGTCAAAGTGAGGGGAGGATTATATGATAGAGTGGAAAGAATTCTGTACCTGAAATACGTGCTTCTCGCTTCAAATTCTAGCTCTGACACTTGAGTGGACCATGGGTCAATCACCTCTCTGAGCTTCAGTTTACTCTACTAAAAATGGAGGTAATGATACATACACCATTCCTACCTCACATGATTTCTGTGTGAAAAGCACTGTGTAAATGTTAAGGTACCATTTTAACCAATCACAGCATATATTAAATGTATGATATTGTCAGGTGCTATGGAAAAATAAAAAGAAATTCTACTCTTGAGATACCTGTATTATCTCAGAGGAAACATCATGTGCACATATAAGAATTGAAAAAAATATACAAAATAAATATAAGATCATTTCAAGGGAAAGTGATTAGCACCTAGAAGTTTCAAGAAAACTCACAAGTATACAAAAGCTTTTAGTGTGGTTTTGCAAAACATATTCTGAGAGGATTAAGTATATTCCAGGCATGGAAGATAAATTGGATAGGTACAGAAATCAGAAGTGTTTAGTATGAGAGACAATATAAAGGGCATTTTGGCTGAATTATAGAATGTGTGAAAGGGAGAATTATATAGTAAAAATGGAAGGGAGATTGTAGCCAGACTGAAAAGCTTTAAATATTACACAGAGGAATTTGTATTTAAATGTAGAGGTAAAAAGAAGCCACTGTTGTTTAGCAAGTAGGTAGTGACATAGTTAGGCCTATGTAATTGAGTGAAGCAGGATTTAGAGAAGGGAGAAATAAAGTGAAAAAAAAATGAACTAATTGAGAGGCAATAGTCCCTATAAATAGCAATGTATTATTCCTTAAAATGTTTCCTGGGAATATTTAAATATATCATCTGTTAGATAGAAGCCTCCACTAGCAATAGGATTTTGATATCAGATATTATGGCACCCAGACATCAGAATATCAGACATTCTAGCATCCAGTCTAAATAAGGAAAGGCACAAACTTCTAGCAATTACATGAACCCCAGGACATGGTTGAAATTTTTATGACTGGAAAGAGAACAGTTTAGGAAAGACATTCAAGAATTGGAAAAGGGACAAAATGTAGTCATATGAGAGAAATAACAATAGAATTGCATGATTAATAATGTACTTATAGTTATGTCTATTTCCAGAAGAGTTTGCTTGTCGTGATAGTCATGTTTTAGGAATAAAATCCTTAAATGTCTTTTTTCTGTCTAGTTCTCTAGTGTAATGTATTTCCTAACAAATCACTTTAATATTCTTTAAAGATGAATTAAGTTTAAAGAAAGGCAACATTTGACAAAGATATGACTAGTCTCAATAAGCCATTGAAGCTTGGGGTCCTGTGTTCAGTATTGATAATGAAGAAATTTAAAACCATCTTCTCTCTAGGAACTTCCATTCCCTTAAAGTAAGATCAACATACACACACACACACACACACACACACACACACACACACACACACGCACGCACAAACGCACACACACGCGCACATGCATACACCTAGCAAAAGAAAATAATCCTTGATCATTGAAAAATCAAGCATAGAAATCATAAATTATTTCCTGTCTCCTCCTCCTTCTCTCTCACTCCCCCATCATCTTCCCTTTCTTCTTTATTTCCTCCCCTCCCCATCCTCTTTTTTCACTTTCTTCCTTTCCTTTCCTTTCCTTTCCTTTCCTTTCCTTTCCTTTCCTTTCCTTTCCTTTCCTTTCCTTTCTTTTCCTTCTTTCCTATCCTTTCCTTTCCTTCCCCTTCCTTTCTCTTTCTTAGAGAGTTGGTAATGAAAGGAAAGCACCAGTCACTTATCAGCCACAGGTAAGAAAAAAGAAGGCTTGAAGGCTCTTCATGGAGTCGAATGTTAATCACTGAGACTTGTAAGGATTTCATTATATGAAAACTGTGGCTAGGACAACAAGGGGCCAAATAAAGTCGCTATTGATAAATTGGAGAAGGTTATATTATTATCCATACTTTGAAATAGATAAGGATAAATTCCAGTGAAGGGGAAAGGGGGAAATTTTGTTCATGGTCAGACAATAAATAAGAAGACATTCCTACAAATAAATTGAGAATTAAATGAAGTCTTTATTAAAAAAAAAAACACATAAACTTAAAATAGGTTAAGTTTTTCAGTTATTTTTTAGAAACTCTCATAAGATGACCCTGCCGAATTGAATAAAAGCTTTAGAAAAAAAAGCTAGATAATATTTAGTATTGTAATGAGTTATGACTACATTGTGAAGTTTCTCTTATATTTAGGTTATCTGAAGGGGTGGGAATGAAGAGAATGCTCATCCTTGGCAAAGTTTGCTTTCTGACACTTAAGCAAAAAGGAACTTTATTACAAGGAAAGGTGTCACCTTTTACAACTTTTGACACAAACATATATACGGGTGTCAAGTTTTTGACACTTCTGTGAGCTGTGAGATTTCCCTGAATGTGATATCCCCTTTGGCCTTCATCATTCCAACATCACTGCTAAAATTGTCACACTGGTCAAGGTGCTACATGAAGATTAAGGGAGGGCCAACATATTTTCACATCAGGATAAGTAACTAGTGTTGTGGGAATATAGAGTATGCTAAAATTAAGCCTTATGAAAAAATCTGTTGATCTATTGATACATCTGCAGTTCTCTGACTATTAACTGGGGCCTAGATACATGAACAGAGAAATTCTGTAAACATTTAGCTATACTTATCCTCAGTGAATATCATGTATGATCTGTCAATAGTTTTAAGTTTCAAGGAAATAAATGTTTAATGCATTCAAGATACTTGGGATAGATACTGGGAGTAAAAAATGTTAAAATGTCCAAGGAATAAATAATTGATGCATTTGATGGAATGTGATTTATCAACAGATGGGCATAGTTAAGGGCTATGTGATGTGTTGGAAAGACTTTGGATGAGGGGATTTTAAGAGTCACAGTCTATCCACAACACGTACTTGGTATGTTACTCTTGACAAGGTACAAGTTTTCTTAAAGCATCTACTTGACAGAATTGGTTTTAAAATATTAAATACATTTAGATGATGAGGATGAGGAGGATGAGAATGGAATTGTTAGTAGGTAGAAAGAGAAGAAAATTATAGGCCCAGTTCTCGAAAACAATGAGGGAGTTGTAAGTATCAAACACAATTCTAGCAATTTGTTAGTTCAGATTCAATGTTGGGGCAAAATGAAGCCTTCATAAGTCATTGAACAGTTAACAAATTGATGTGTCCTTTGTCCTAACACAGAAAAGGTAAGCAATAATGATGTAAATCAACTTCTATAGATTTGTCCCCTTCATTCATTTATAAAGACATCTACCTAACAGAGCCGCAAGGGTATGGGAATTCACAAGTTCTTCAGATATCTACCGAATCAAAGGGGACCTGATTTCACATGAGTAGGACTTTTAATGGATGTAGATGATCAGCAAACAGCGTAAAGGGAGGCAGGGCTAAATTCAAAGGGATAGTGTTGTTGCCATTTAGGGAAAATTAATTCCTTTCTCTGGGGAAATGTGGGAACCCTGATCCTATCAGAATCAAAAGAATAAAACTTTTAGCTGCTTAATGGAGAATAAAGGAATGGAGATTTTCCATTAGCAGAAGTGATAATATTTTTGTGTAACATAATGCATAGGAAAAGGAATGATGTGAAATAAAGTTTCAGATGCAGCTTGACACCAGATTGTGAAAGGCTCCAAATGTCAGGATATTCACACACATATATAATAACAAGAGTTATCTGAAAATGAAATATAATGGACATTCTGGGTGGAATTAATTTCCTCTTGCTAGAGATTTTTAGAGATTGGATGACAAATAGGTGGTAGTACAGAAGACATTTCCTTAGATACTCATTGTACTGGATAGTCTCTGAAATGTCTCCTAACTATGAGATTCCAAGATCTTTTAATTCTGTCAAGGGAATAATAGATATGGAGGCAGAGTAGAACAACAGATATAACCCCAGAATTGGTGTCATCCATTGGAATCCTAGACCTCCTAAGCAAAATGAGAGGATATTAAGCCATGTTAAATAATATGAATATAATCATATCAAATGTCCAAAACTACTCATACCAGTTGATTTGAGAGGAGACTTTAAGTAGCTCCAGGGGTCTTAATGATAGCTATAATTCTTAGTTTTATGAAGCAAAAGGAAATGAGAGGTCATAAATTCAAGAATGGGCTCTCATTCTTTTAGGACAGTATCAGTTGCAGTGTTATTTTCTCTACAAAGAATAAGCTCTGATTTATACGTATATATTTGTGTATATTCACATATATGCATATGTATAATATCCATCTTATGAATATATTCATTTATAATGGCAAAATCACTCTTAAACATTAAAGTTACTTTACTACGAAAGTAAAACTTTTTGAACTGATCAGCTGTAGATGAAGGCCAGGCGTGATGACAGAACTAGTGTTTATGTCTATGAGAGAAAATATCCTTGGTGCAGTGGACAAGCCAAAAATCACATGCATGCATATATACATACACACATATGTATGTATTTCCTTATATGTATGTACATATATTTTGAAAGGGATAGAGGATAGAATTTAACCTGGATCAATTCCTCTTGTAATACTATCTATGTAACAGTTGTCAAATCATTTAGAGGCCTAGAATTTAGGAATACCTCAAAGGACCAAGCAAATTTTAGGGTGAATTGTCATGACTGATCATTCTGAGTAAATTCTCAATTTGTCAAACAATTTTTGTGATGATAGCTATAATTCTTAGTTTTATGAAGCAAAAGGAAATGAGGGGTCATAAATTCAAGAATGGACTCATTCTTTTAGGACAGTTATCAGTTGCAGTGTTATTTTCTCTGCAAAGAATAAACTCTGATTTATACGTATATATTTGTGTATATTCACATATATGCATATACTTAATATCCATCTTATGAATATATTCATTTATAATGGCAAAATCACTCTTAAACACTAAAGTTACTTTACTATGAAAGTAAAACTTTTTGAACTGATCAGCTGGGGATGAAGGTCAAGCGTGTGTAACTGATTTGCATCAGTAAGTGGTAGAGAGACTCTATAATATGAATATCCCACATACGTGAAATTAAAGGTTTAAATATCAGTATATATTTTAAGATGAAGATGAGTTATAAAACAACTATTTGTATTTCCAATGTTATCAATACATTAATTGGGAAAAGTGATTGAAAATAAGCAGGTAATAATGGTGGTGAAAATTATATCATCTATGAAGTTTTCTAAAACCTGAAAAAGCTGACAGGTGCACTGAATTTTATAATGTATAATTATAGGGATTTTTTCTTCTTCTTGCATGTCAGGCTTAAACAAGTTTTTCTTTTAATGACTAAAGAAAAGCCTTAGTCTGGGAGCTAATGTCTAATACTATCATCCCTCTTAAGAAAAATCTTATACCAGCTGGATAGCGCACTGTAAAAATGTGGCACAGTGTGAATAGATCATCTCATACTGTTCTCACAACACTGGGTTCATTATCCATAATAATAAAACTAGAGGAATGCTTTTGAAAACTAAGCTACACATTGGTTTGTCTTTAAGTTGTGATTTCACATGGCTGCTATGTGATCTCTGTGAAATCCAAAGATGCAAAATACAGTATTTGCTTTTGAAAGTCACTGCTGGTAGCAGAAACAAATGCATTTTCAGAAGGACACCCAGTGAGCTCTGAAACTCATGTTAACAATTGAATATCAAGTGCAATATATATCTCCTTAGACTAGAGAGCCATCTAATTAATTGGAGACATGGGGCTACACTTGTGGACTCATTCTGATTGAAAAAAAAAAAACCTGTTCATATTATATTTAACCATGATGCAACTATGCTCCAAATTTAACCTTAATCTCCTATAATATAACCAGGATTTAGGCTGTATCAGGGCTAACTGCAGAGAGAAGAAATGAAGTGTGTAGTGTCTCTTTTTATTAGTTCTTTTTATGGTCCAGCTTTTGATAGGTTCTAAATCAAAGTGGTCTGCTATCAGCACATTGTTATATTCCTGTTGGCAGCATTACTTTGACTCTGGAAATACCTGTATCATGAATTTTCAATTTTCCTCTCTTCTCTTACAAAACTAAGAAAGACGGCCAACATCCTTCCTAGCGTCATTCATCTACTTACCTTTCAATTTTACACGCTGATCGTTAAGAATCATCTATATTCCTGAAGATCCAAAAGCTATACCCTCAGAAAACAACATGTTGCATGAATGTATTAGTAGTAAACAACACAGAAATAGTTTCCTTCTCCATTGGGGGCTTGACCCTTTGTTACTTGGGACCTTGTTGATTTTGAACTTGCCGGTTTCTTGAACAGTTGGAGCTTTTCCCTTCTCTACTCTTTTGAATTTGTTAAAAAGAAAAAAATAGATAAAATAATATTGTATTAATTTAACGGAAGGCTCTAATTGCAACAATTCTCCATGTTTAATTTTTTGATTATTTTATTTAGAAGCAAAACATAATATAATCTTTACTATTGAAAATATATAAAATATATACTAATATTCAATGCAGAATACACGATAAGGCTGTATTATTTGGACTATTAGCATGACATCATCATAACATTTCATAGAACATAATTTCATGCTGTGGATCCATAGGGCAGTGTGATAATGACATTTAATTGTATTTACTTGAAAATCAGTATAAATTTGCTCTTTAAATGAAATAAAACTCATCAATGATGCGTACATAAAAATGAACTGCTAAAATAGTTTCAATTAAGAAGAATATATATTTTTATATTTATAGTTTTCATATTTAAATATTCTAATAATGACAAGAATATCACAAATTATATATACCATGTTATCATTTTTAGTTAGATCAGAAAGATATGATAAAAATTATTGAATAAAAAATATTTTTAAATTAAAAAAATGTTTTCCCTTCTCCTTAAAAAATAATAAGGCTCATTTGTTATTACTGGAATAGCTAAGGCAAGATGGAAGGCAATTTGAAATTTTCAGAATTTATATAGCATGCTAATATCTTCAAATTTGTCTTTCTGAACCCTAGTTTGGCAAAATTACAATAATTTATTTTTAAAAAGTTACCAAATGTCAACCAATATTAATATTTAATCACATATAAATATACACACATATGTATGTTTATTATATATATGTGTATGTATCACACATACATATAGACATACATAAAAAGTGCAATGCCATTGAAATTGGATGAAAAGAACCTGGGTTCAAATTTTGGCTTTTGTTCTTTTAATATCTATTATTGGATGGATTATTTTACTTTTCTAGGTCTTACTTTCTATGTCCATAAAATGATGGGCTGGTATTAGAGAATAAGGGAAATCTCTTCCCATGTACAATGCCTGTGATATATGTAGGTAAATGATAAAACGTTTTTCTTCTATGTGGTTTTGAAAATAATCATTGAATTATATGAAATCTGTCCTTTGGCAGCTGTCAGTGAATTTTTTTCAAAGAATTTGAAATTATGAGACATTTGCAATGTCCCAATAAATTTCACTCTAAAGAATTTTATCTATATGTCTTGTTGCTTATTTTATTTTCTATTATGCATCATTTCAAAGTTATTTTTTAGATTATATGAATGGAGGGCATGAAATCTACTAAATGACCAGATAATATAAACTTACACATTATTACTCTAAGCTAAAATAGCTCTGTTAGTTAGCACTTGTATATGGACATTTCAATACCATTCACTAAAACCTCAATACCACATCTATATCTTTTCATGTTAAAACTGTAGTCTGTTTAATTTTTATTCCATCAGATCAGAAACTGCTGATAATCCATAAATGCTTCCAGTGCCACATTTTATTTTTAACTTTCATCTTCAGTGATGGGATAAGTCATTTTATTAGTAAATGCTGGCATCAGAAACATCTCTCCAAATCTCAAAACCAGAAGGTTTCCCCTAATTCTAATTCCAGGATATGGCTCACCAGAAATAAATTGGGAAATGCAATAAGAGAAAGGGAAATCTAAGAAAACAGACATAATTACTTCTTGATTATGGTCACAAGTCATAACTCTTAGAACTCTGGACAGGCAAAAGAGGGCAACCAAACTCACTCAATATAGACATGGATTTTATTTCTTTTTATTTGATTTTTTAAAAAAACATTTTATGGATCCCATTTCTACCTTAGAATAGATATCTATGTGGAGAAAAACTAAATAAAAATTAATAATGACAGCAGAACAATCATCATCATCATCTTTTATTTTCCATGTAATAATTCAGAATGAGGGAACATATGTTTATGGAAACAGTTAATTTTACTTTTACACTATTTTAGGGAATAGCTATCTAAGTCTCTAGCTTTAACTTCCATCAATATAGGTGATCAAAATTTAAATAACAATAAAGAAGAGCTTTAGGGTGCACCAATTTTGTTCCTGGGCTTCTTCATGTTGATTGCGTTTTTTTGACCCAGCATTGTGTGATTTGCATATTTCCTGCTATGAAATAGTGATTCCTAATCCTTTGCTAAGGGAGTCTTAGAGAAGAATTTTTTCAGTTCCTAATATCATAATATCAGTGTAAGTGAAATTGCTGTACCCTAAAGCATTAAATGAAGTATTTGTCTATTTCACTATGACACTGGCATTTTTTGAATGTATAACCATTCTCTATTTCAGTGAAGATCAA
The DNA here is from genome assembly GCA_028658325.1 of Potorous gilbertii. Lineage (NCBI taxonomy): Eukaryota > Metazoa > Chordata > Mammalia > Diprotodontia > Potoroidae > Potorous > Potorous gilbertii. The sequence continues at coordinate 414,892,186 of CM053771.1, forward strand.
AATGACCATTTTTTTCTGTATCATCCAAAATTAGAGGGCCTAGATTCAAGTCATGCCTTTGAAGCTTCCTATTTATCTTACCTTGTATGAATCATTCCTCCTCTTTGCAGTTCAGTTTCCTAATCTGTTAAATAAAAGATAAAGATTTTGTGATGGCTAAATTCCTTTCCAGCTTTAAACCTATCATCCTACAATATTTTTTTAGAAAGACTATCTGGTTATCTGGACTGTCTTATTTTCTTCATCAACTCCCCCCTTTCAACTCAATCCATCTGTTAATATCAAGGCACATGAGGCAAAATGATTAAATATTTAGAGATAAAACTAAAGAATTCCCAACACCTGGGATTATTTACTCTACAGAAAAATGTGAGATAGAAAGGTTTCTTAATAATGATAGTCAAGTATAAAAGGTGTTATGGTAATATGGATGTTATCCAGATGTTCCTCATACTTACAAAGATCAGAACTTCAATAGATTTGTTATTTTCCAATGATGCCAAACCTAACTAGTCTACACCTCATTCTATGTGATTTTTGTCCAAGTCATACCATTAAATTTTAATAATAGATTTATCAAATATGCTATAGGCTTATCTCTCTAGATACCCATCTGTTATCACTTGCTCTGGCTATATTCCTGGCCCACCTCCTTGTCTAATCATACATTTCCTGGATGATGTCTTTTACATTACTTATTGGACATAAGCCACTATTTGTCATATGTTGCATTTGACTTAACCTCGCCCCTCAAAAAAAAAAACATCATTCCATTGACTTTTGGGTTATGGAGTACTTTGCTATTTTCAGAGGCTAGGATATTCTGTGATTTGTAGGCATAGAGAATAACTGAAAGAATAGAAAGATGAAAGATTCAAGCTGAACCCTGCTCCTTCCAAAACTAATGTATGAGCTGTCAAATTGTATCAAATGAAGACAAAGTTAAAATGGATGAAATAACAGAAATTCCTCTGATATAATCAATCACACACATACACACACATAAAATGAATAAAATTTTGACTACAGATCTCTACTACTCACTCCCTGGATCAGTGTTAATGTGGAAAAAAACCAGAGTCTATAATTGTCCAAATCACTGTTTATTGCTTTTGAGCCAGTGAGAAGAGGAAAGGTCCAAGTAGCTATCCTCACCCAAGTTTAATGCTTGCACTATATTCATCCAAGGATTGAGAGCAAAATCAAGGGATTAAACTAAATGGTCTTTGAGGATTTCAGTGGATTTATATCTGTGATATACCATGACCATGTTGATCTGCAGACTGATATAGTTGTTTGGAGTGATGTGAATGAAAAACTCCACTTTCATCATTTAGTAAAAAAGTCAATAAAATAGGATGGAAGAACAATTCCTCTAAATTTCAATAATATAATCAAAAGCACAATAACAAAGTTAATACCAAATTAATATTTAAACAAGAGATAAGCTTTCTACTGTCAAAAAGGAGCTCACCTGAAATAAAGAATGAGGGAAGATAATTTTAGAAGCATTAGGTGAAAAACATGAAGAAATAAACCAGTAAAACCTGATTGCCATAGTTAAAAATGAAAGAATACTTTTCAGAACTATTAGAACCTAAAGGATCCAATTCAAATACCACTTCTGATGCTTGTAATTTGTATGAACTTAGAGAAGTTTCATTTAGCATCCATAAGGCTCGATTAGGTAATCTCTAAAATGAATGAACTGGACTATACTATTGCATTTGTAAACTGAACCAATTTTAATAAATGCAATTCATTTCACCTTTATATCATTGATCTGATGAACCTCACTGGAATCCACAGGTCAAGAGCTAAAAAAAACCCAAACATTTAATATCCCCAAAAAAGTCAATGGCAAAGTGCAGTTTCCAAGCCAAATTAAAAATCTGTATGTAGCCAGGAAGAAATTACATTTCAAGAAGCCTCAATCAAAATCACATAAAAGCATGGAAAAAGAACAAAAGAAAATATCAGAACAAAACATAAAAAGAAAAAAAAGAAAGTTTTAATCTAAAATTGCCTATTAAAGCTAGGACTAAAAAAAATCATATTGTTAAAAAAATTGATGACTTCTAATTACTTTTATTGAGGGAGAAGAGGCAGGTAGATAATTGAAACAAAACTACTGTAGATATTGCTATTGTCTGTCTTTCCTTCAAGAAGAGCACAATGACATAAGGAAGGTGATGTTGTGACTTGCAAGTGAATTGGACTTAAGTGAGGAGGGCTGTTCAAAGTCACCAGTCTCATTTTCTCCTTTGGAGATGTCAGGTTCCAGTGGCAAGATATACAGTACATCAATTGGAAATGGAACCAGATGCAGGAGGAAACCTTGGCCATTTTTAGCTAAAGAACCAGAGAAAAATGAACCAGTTGGAACAATTTGAAAGGGCTTAATAAAAAAAAAAATATCCTGAAGGGAGATATCCTAAAAGGGAGAATAGAAAATATTATATTTTCAAAATTCCTTTGAAATTTTATTAAGGAATAAAAAAATGAGAAGAAATGTGCATTGCACTTAAGAAAAAAAGAAGACAGCAGGATTAGGAGAGTTATAGTTAAGGGAATGAATGGGCAAGAAGGGCTCACATGCTATATCAATTACTGGAATACACATACACATATATATGTGCATATGTATGTATATATGTATGTATGTGTATATATGTATATTTATATATGTAGATGTATATATTTGTGTGTAAATATCTATATATACACACATGTATATATACATATATATACATGTGTGTATATACCTATATATATGGAAATTGGATAGGAGTAAAAGTAACTTCATGACCTTCACACTTATCTGAGGTCAGAAAGAAATTTGAAATTATTGGGGGAGGGAAGGAAGAATATTACAGAAATTAAATTGAAGTACTTAATGAATTAATCCGGATATGATCTAGAGAAAAGCAGGTGCAAAGAGAGGGTGGAATTAAGAGTGATACAGTCATAAGCAACAGGCTTCATAAAGAATGGGGGCTTTAAAAATTATTTAGTGTAAGTTTCTCATTTTACAGAGTAGGAAGCTGAGTTCCAAAGAGGTTGTGATGTGCCCAAGGTTAAGGCATCTGTAAAGGGATGATCACAAATAGAATAGCAGAGAGAGAGACAGAGAGACGGGGAGAGAGAGAGAGAGAGAGAGAGAGAGAGAGAGAGAGAGAGAGAGAGAGAGAGAGAAGGGGGAAAACTGATATTTCTCTCTGGACTGGAAGAGGAAAAATGGAGGGAATCAGATTGTTTCAACTATTGCGTTATTTTTCAATTTTTATCGTTCCCCCCACACATACTTTTCTATTTATTTGACAGAAGAAGAGTGAGGAACAAGTATTATAATTTAATATAGTTTTTTTTAAAAAAAACCTAAGAATCATAGCTATGAACTCTATTAAATTTTCTCTAAAAGGGAACTTGATACAATGACAGAGAAAGAACACTCTATCTTTTGTTTACAAGCAATACATTTAAAAACAAAGAATCATGCAGAATTAGAATAAAGGATGAAAAGTATCTTTTAAAATTCAGCTAATTCAAAATATAAACAATGAAATTGTAACTCAGGAAAAAGCAAAAGTAAAAAACGCATATCTTTAAAAAGATAAACAAGGGACCATATACTTAAAAACAAAACAGAAAATTAAACTACATAAATATTAAATATTTGTGAGCTAACCAATATAACATTTATTAATTAATTTTAAAAATCTATTATTATTATTAATTTATTTGTTCTCAGTTTTCTACAATCAATTCCATAAATTTTGGATTCTCTCCCATTTCTGAATTGGCATCTAATCTTATACGGGTTCTACACACACATTCTTATTAAACACATTTTCACATTAGCTATGTTGTGTAGAAGAATTAAAATGAATAAAACTATGAGTAAAACCCAAACAAAACAAAACATAATGCAAGAAAATATATTCTTCTTTTTTCTTAGTTCCAATTCCATATTGCTTCTAGGACTGTATCCCAAAGTGATCATAAAAATGGGAAAGGGTCCCAACATGTACAAAAGTATTTATAGCAGTTCTCTTTGTGGTGGCCAAGAACTGGAAATCAAAGGAATGACCATCAGTTAGGGGATGACTGAACAACACAATTGTACTGTAAGGAATGATGAACAAGAAGACTTCAGAGAGGTCTGGAAGGACTTATAATATTTATTAATTTAAAAGAGCTATCTGTAATCAAGAGACAAGTAGATATTAAAAATAAATTTGGGAGATTTTAACAAAGTAGCACATTCAGACCCAGAAATATATGACAGTTAAATGGGAGAGAAGCTAAAGATCTAAAAACAATATTAGGGAAGTGAAATATGGAAGAACTTTGGTAAATACTGAATGATAATTTGTATTTTTGTATATATTATATGCATATACATATATTCTTCACCATGACAAGCCACTTTTAGAAAAATTGCACATATTCTGTATGGCAGAAACATTAAATACAAACTTCAGACCTAAAAAATACAAATTCTAAACTTTCAGGGAAATTTGAAGGATTCAAAGTCAATGAAGATTAAATAATGTAACTTTAAAGGAGTGATGCAAAATGTTGGAGAGATACATCTAAAAATAACAATGAGACAATAGATAACAAATATTAAATATTTTGTTTGAATAATCAGAAATCTATCTCCTCATCTCCCTACTCTAACCCCACCCCTCAAATACAAAGGAAAAAAAACCCATTGTTATGCAAATTTCCACACTGGTCAAATCCAAATAAATATAAATTGTTTTATTCTTCACTCTTCATTTTTCTTCTATAAGAATGTATGTGGCATGTTTCAGCCTTAGTCCTTTGGAATTATAGTTGGGTAATACTCTTATAAATGTTCCAAATACTTTCAAAATAGTTTACTTCTTCCATTGTTTTTCTTCACAAGTGCTCTCATTTAATATAAAACATTTTAGTTCCTTTTTTTTAAAATTTATTTTTAGTTTTCAACATTCACTTCCACACTATTTTGGGTTTCTAATTTTCTCCCCATCTCTCCCCTCTACCCACCTCAACACTGTGTACATTCTGATTATCCCTTCTTCCAATCAATGCTTCTTTCTTCTCCCTTCTCTTATCCCCATCCCCTCTATTTTGGTGTAGGGCAAGACAGATTTCTGTACCCCATTGCCTAAATGTCTTATTTCCTAGTTTTATGTAAAAACAATTTTTAGCCTTTTTTTAAACTTTGAGTTCCAACTTCTCTCCTTTCCTCCCTCTCCACCCATCACCATCAAAAAGGCAAGCAACTCAATATAGATTATACATGTGTAGTCATGCAATACACTTCCATAGTGGTCATATTGTGAAAGACTGCCTATATTTCCCTCCATCTTATTCTGTCCCCCATTTCCATTCTTTCTTTTGAGCCTGTTTCTCCTCAAAAATGTTTACTTCTACTTATCCCCTTCTTACATTTGTCCTTCCTTCTATCATCCCCTACCTACCACTTATTCATGCTCCCCTGGTTTCCTGTAGTGTAAGATAGATTTTCATATCAAACTGAGTGTGCATGTTATTCTCTCCTTAAGCCAAATGTGAAAAGAATAAAGTTCACTCTTTCCTTCTCACCTTCCCCCTCTTCCCTTCCATTGAAAAAACTATTTTTGTGCCTCTTTTATGTGAGAGATTATTTAGCCCATTCTATTTCTCCCTTTTTCCTTCTCCCAATATATACCTCTTTCAACTCTTCAACTACTGTAATACTGAGAAAACTCTCAAGAGTTGAAAATATTACCTTTCCACATAGGAATGTAAACAGTTCAACTTTAATAAATACCTTATGATGTCTCTTTCCTATTTACCTTCTCTTGATTCTTGTGTTTGAAAGTCAAGTTTTCTATCAAGCTCTGGTTTTTTCATCAAGAATGTTTGGAAGTCCTCTATTTCATTAAAAGACTATTTTTTCCTTTGAAGAACTACACTCAGTTTTGCTGCATAGGGGATTCTTGGTTTTAATTCTAACTCCTTTGAACTCTGGAATATCATATTTCAAACTCTCTCATCCTTTAATATAGAAGCTGCTAGATCATGTGTTATCCAGATTGTGTTTCCACAGTACTAGAATTGCTTATTTCTAGTGGCTTGCAATATTTTCTCCTTGATCCAGAAGCTCTGGAATTTTTCTACACTGTTTCCTGAAGTTTTCCTTTTTGGATGTTTCTCAGGAGGAGATCAGTGGATTTCTTCAATATCTATTTTATCCACCTGTTTTAGAATATCAGGGCAGTTTTCCTGAATAAATTTTGAAATATGATGTCTAGGTTCTTTTTCAATATTGACTTTCAGGTAGCCCAATAATTTTTAAATTGTCTCTCCTAGATCTATTTTTTGGTTAGTTGTTTTAACAGTGAGAGAGTTCACATTGCTATTTCTGCATTAATTTTGTTTCTATAATTTCTTGATTTTTTCACAAAGTTATTAACTTCCATCTGCTCCATTACAATCTTTAAGCAATTACTTTCTTTGGTGACCTTTTAGACCTCCTTTTCCATTTGGCCAATTCTGCTTTTTAAGGCATTCTTCTTGTCCTTGGCTCTTTGGATCTCTTTTGCCATTTAGGCTAGTCTATTTTTAAAGGTATTTCCCCCTTAAGCAAGCAGTTGACTCATTTTTCATGATTTCATTCATCACTCTCATGTCTCTTCCAAATTTTTCCTCTACCTCTCTGATTTTCAAAATCCTTTTTGAGCTTTTTCTTGGCCTGAGATCAAGTCATATTTTTTTTTCCTTAGAGGCTTTGTATATAGGAGGTTTGACTTTGTGGTCTTATCTTTGTATATTTTGATCTTCCTTTTCACCAAAGTAAAATAATGTAGTATGATTATTTTTTTTTATTTTTTCTCATTTCCCCAGTCATTTACTTCACTTTTGAGCTTGTTTTCAAGATAGTTCTCTGCTTTCTGTATTGGCAATCAAATTAGGATCTTTTGCTGTTTCTGTTTTGCCAAAATTATCTCTGATTGAATAATATATCTGGGGAGGATCTTTCCCACACATTTACGGGCCTGTCCATCTTGGGAAGCTTGATTAGGGAAGTTGTTTTGTTGCAGGGTCCCAAGTACCTTTTGTTTTGTTTTGTTTTGTTTTCTTTTTCTATTGAGGCACTGGATCAGAAGGTTATGCCCTATGTCTCTAAAAGTGTATAAATACTCTGAGGGTGATGCTTTACTTTGAGACTTACTAACTGAAAATATTACTTTGGCCAGAGAGACTCTGGGAAACCATTAAGGAGCCCCCCAGCTAAAATCCAGAAGTTGATGCTTCCCTCTCTGGTAACTGTATATGTATGTAATGGTCAGACATGTGTGTGTGTGTGTGTGTGTGTGTGTGTGTGTGTGTGTGTGTGCTATCTGTTGATTTATTTTTGATTTCTCTGAAATTTTGATTTTGATTTTCTCTGATATCTGTGCTTGATTGAAGTGATTGTTAACCCTTTGAAAGCTACATCCTTTTATGAATGCAGATCTAAGAACCTGTGGTAGCATGTTCCCCTGTGTGTGTTAGGTTGCTTACTGTTACACTTCCATTTGGAGTGGAGAGGTGTACTGTCAATGCCTCAATTCCCTCCCCCAATTAGTGGTCCTTGAGCTCCAGAAAAGGCTGTTGCTGCTGCTCCTGCTGCTGCTATGGCCACTACAGGCTCTTCTGTCCTCTCTGCCCCTCTGGGGCTGGGGTTGAACTACTCTACTCTCTCACACAAGCCTGGCAAGCTTTTTTTCTATGAATCCTCCAATGTTTCCTTGGCATTTTGGGATTGTGAAGTCTGGAAACTGCCACAGATGCTAGAGATTCAGTTCCCACAAGGCCTGCTCAAGTCCTATCTGTGCTGGTGGGGCCCATTCTAGACTGTGCTCTCTTCCCAGTGCATCACTATAGATGCCTCCAGATGATATTCCAGGCTGTCTTGGGCTGATGATTTGCTTCACTCCATCATTTTGTGAGGTCTTCTACATGAGAATCTGTTTAGTCATTTTTTTGCAGGTATTTGCTTAGGTTAGCAGGGAAAGTTCTAACAAGTCCTTGGTTTTACTTCACCATATTGGCTCCACCCACATTTTAACTCTTAAACAAACAAATTTTGCTTTATCTTTTCTGATAATTTTAATTGAATTTTCCCCAAAATTGTGTTTTTCTCTGAGTCTACTTGTAGATACATTCAAGTCATTCTCTTCTGGATTTGTCTCTTGAGCTTCTCTGCCACAACAATAGCTATTTATGGTGGCATTCTTTTTCTTTCCTTATTCTTTCCTGTGGCCTACTTCATTACTTCAGACTTGATAATAGAGCTGGATTCTATGGCATTTGTGGAGAGAAGGTGTGGTGTAGTGCTCCTGTTGCTTTAATGAAGCATTGATGATTTTGTTATACCAGGAACTCAGGGATACATTGATAAACATTCAATGTTCTCAGAGTGGTACGATCCAGAGCAAAGTCTGATTGCTGCCTCTCTGGTTGGAGATCTATAAGTTCCTGCCTTAGTTTTGTGTTTGGGTAGCAATAGACTACTGCTGGACTTAGCCCTTCGCAGCCAGCTAGGAAGCTCTGTGGGGTGTCCCTATGTTGACCTTGTCCTCAGGATCTTTAGATTTCTCTGTATCCTTATACTGAGGTTGACTAGAAAAGTTACTCACCGTGATTATTTCTGTATTTCCTCAATAGGATTCAGTCTAATGCAGTTTCTAGATCTGCTTGGTAATTCTTTGTGGAGGGTAACTTAAATGTACTGGTACTTATCATTTTTCATCTTCATTGTATCAATATATCAACATCTATGGGATGTAACTAAACAGTCAGTAGTAGAAATTTTATATATCTGAACATACAGACATACATGTATATGTGTGTATATACACTCAAATATATAATGAGAGAGAGAGAGAGAGAGAGAGAGAGAGAGATGAAGGGAGATACAGAGGGAAGGACAGAGAGAAGTCAGAGACTGACAGATAAAGGATCAACAAGAAACAAAAAAAGACAGATAGCAATAGCTACCAAGGTAACTTTTGTTGCTGTGTAGTTGTTTTGGTTGTGTCCAGCTCTTTGTCACCTCATCGGAGTTTTTTGACAAAGATATTGTTGTGGTTTGCCATTTGCCTCTCTAGCTCATTGTACAGATGAGGAAATTGAGGCAAAGTTCAGTGACTTCCCTAGGGTCACATATTTAGTAAGTGTTTGAGGTCAGATTTGAACTCAGGAAAATGAGTTTTCCTGACTCCGAGCCTGGTACTGTACCCACTGTGACAGATGACTTCCCACAGAGATTATACCAAGAAGTATATAATGGTTATCCTTCTTAGGATTCCTTGGGTTCTTCTGTTACTCCAGTAACACTGAAAGAATGGTGAGAGCTGGGAGTGAGAGGTTCCTAGATATTCATGTGTGCATACATGTATATACATACATATGCATACATGTGCATAAGCATATGTTTATACATATATTCCCGTGTTGTACCTCAATAGATGGGTAAATATTCCTTTCAAAATAATTATAACATACATAAAATATCTTTGGGACATAAATAACATCTGGAACTAATAAATTCAATAAATTAACTTATTTTATAAAAAAGGCAATGACATGTATTATTAGGGCAAGGACTTCCAAACAACAACTGTTAAGAAAAATAGAAATTATTTTGAAAAAAATAGTTTTAGACCAATATTCTACTTGATCTATAGCAAACTCCAAATTAATTAGTTGTATTACTATATATACACATATGCACATATATTTATACCTACATATATCTCTATATATCTACATGCATATGTCTGCATGTAGATATATAAAATATAGATATATGTGTATATAAAATGTAGGTATATATGCAAAGATATACACAATCACATATGCATGTATTTAGATATATGTGCATACATACATGCATGCATGCATACACACATATACATATGGGTGTCTCTTTTACAACTATAGCCAAAAAGGATAGTTCTTATATAAAGTATCTAGAACTGCCAATGAACATTTTTATATAAACCATTTTGAAACATACAGTTGAATAGCTTTTCCATGAAAAAATGTTAGAGGTTATGAAGAAACAAGTGCTTTTTAAAAGAAGGAATGTTTCAAAAGAAGGAAAGCAAGTATTAATGACCATATCAAGAGAAATTCCATGTCACTAATGCAAAAGACAAAAGGAAATTGAAATAATCCTGAGGTTCATTTCACATGAAAGTGAATATGGAAAATTTTGAAATTGCCTCAGAAAACAGAAATGTGCTGTTGGTAGAGATATAATTTGGTTCATGCATTTGGGGAAAAAGTACGGAACTCTAAAATATCGTTAAACTATACATATAAATTGACACAGAAATGCAGTACTGGCTATATACTAAGAAATTTTTTTCTAAACAAACATGAAAACTCATATTAATAAAAGTAAGCAAACGTATAAGGAACAACCTTCAACCTTTTTGTCAGTAAAAACCTAGATAAAATGGAAGGGGTTATTAATCAATTTCTGGCCCAGTTTTGGCAGATTGTTTTAATAAAATATTCATCACAAAATTACAAATAGAAACAATTCAGTGACTTTCGAGTAGATATATATGAACTGATGCAGAGTGATGTTGACAGAACAATCTATGAAATAACTAAATATAAAGCAAAACATTTGAAAGACAACAAAGCTTGATCAGTTAAATGACAAAACAAATTTCAGAAAATTGATGGAAAAATGTGTGTGTGTGTGTGTGTGTGTGTGTGTGTGTGTGTGTGTGTGTGTGTGTGTGTGTGTGCGCGAGCATATCACTCTTTTCTGGCAATGTTGTTTATACTTCCACATCATTGTTTTAGAGGTAGCCACAAAAGACTGAGGTATCTCTTTGATATTATCAGTTCAAACACTCATTCCAGTGTGGTCCACCAAATGATATCTACATATACTCCAAGGTCTCTTAAAGGCACTTTTACCAAATAATATCACACCTCTTCCAGAAGAAGCCTCCCCAGTCTTTTCCACTTAGGTAATTGCATCAGAAGTAATAAATATAAAAACCTAAGTACTGGGTTTATTGGCCATTTACCCATTACACCATTGTTAATATTCCCTTTTGTTTGGCATCAATAGCTTGTTGGAAAACTACTCAGAAGTGTATTGAACATCTTTTCTTCCTAGTGTTCTAATTTACTATTTTTTTTTTTAGAAATTTGTTCTAGTCAATTAGATTTTTGACTGTTAAGACAGTATATTTGAAAATATCTCTTCGTGTATTAACTATTTCCCTTCAAGGATAAGTCAGATTTTTATGCTATTAAATATTCCCACAAAAAGTTCTTCCTGAATTTCCTAATTATGGTGTGGCATTTTTATGGATTCTCAAAGGTTTTGCCAACATCATCACCTTCTCTCAGGTTCTGTCATTCTATAAAGATTTAAATATGGTACTGGTGAAGATTACTGTATAAGGACAAGCCTAACTGCTGTGGACCTGGACCCCAATTCTTCATATCTGTATTGGTGATTAAGCATGAACAAAGGAAAAAATCAAAAGTTTCTATATTGCAGTATTCTTTACAAAATTTAGTCAAATTTTTATAGTAATATAAAAAAGCCTCTAGATGTCATGCTGAGTATTTTAGAATTGCTCCATGATGATAAATGAAATCCAGCCAGCAAAGGCTGAGGTTCAGGTTTGTGTCAACTATGCTTAGAATATAATAGGACTGTGTTGGTTTTTTTCCCTGTAAAATAACTTATCATGGTGAGTATAATATGATTTTTGGAAAAGAAGGTAATCCTTAAAATAGAACTAAAGATTGAATGTAGCACCCCGGAGTTTCATGGAGTGTATAAGTGAAAAGATCTAAACATATAATATATAGGAATATAGCACTCACAGATATTTTCCCCTTCAAAGATGTCCTTATGTAATATATGCTCCTTTCATTATCTCTTTGTGATATAAGATGATTAAAGAAAAAAGGATCCAATGACCTAAAGTAACCTAAATAGACTACAGAAAGGATTTTATACATTGGTTTTGACTAATATTGGACATCAATCCTTTTTCTAAAAGAGCTAACTTGAGGATTTTTGACTATATAGCCAATCAAGTCAAATAAGGGTATCTATACACAGTATATACGTGTTTGCATGTGTGTGCATATACATACCATTTTATGTGTGTACATGTACATTCTGCTTCCAATTCAAAATCAATACATATGAAACAATCTATGCTTTTTAACCTCTTTTGCTTTCTGAGTTAATCATTTCTTTTACTTTTCTTCCCATATTGAAATGATGGTGGTGGTGGTGGTCTGTTATCACTTCTTTTTCTTCACTTCCAAATCTACTTAGCTTCTGTATTTGATTAATTCTACCTTTATAATACCTTTTTTCTTTTAGTGTTATTATTATGTTTTATTTTTATGTGACATACATTTGTATATTACCCCCTATTACTGAGGATTAGATGTAACAAAATTAATTAAAACTAAAAGTACAGTGAAGTTATTTGAAAATTCATGTCATTTTCATATCTATATCCTTCCTACTCCACCATTAAAAAATAACAGAAAATTTTTTTCACTCTACCCTAACTTTATAAATAAATGGAACAAAGTCAAGTTTTCACACCAAATACACATAGAAAATTCCCCAATATCTTCACATAGATGAGTGCACATACAAATGTATACATGTATTTATATATGTATGTATGTATGTGTATATATTATATTTTGCACCCTAAATCCATTACCACTCTTTAATGGATATCATGTATCATCATCTGTCCTCTGGAATCATGATAAGCCATTTTATTGATCTTAGCTCTTAGAACTTTCAAAGTAGTTATATAGTTTTATCATTGTATAAATTATTTTCCAGTTTCTGTTTATTTCATTCTTTGTTAGTTTATAAATGTCCTCTTAAATATTCATTTGTATATTGATGTTGTAGCATAGACTACACTATTCCTCCTCAACTTACTCTGCATCAGTTCACACAAGTCTTTACATATTTCCAAATCAGCTTATTCCTTATTTGTTACAATACAATAGTATTTCATCATTCATATACTACAGTTTATTCAATCATACTTGTTTTGTGTTTGTCCTTCATTCTTGAAGAGGACTCTGACATCATGATGATGATATGACTTGCTTTTGACTTTGATTTGAGTGAGAGAGGGCTGTGCAAGGTCACCAACTTCACCTTCTTCTCCTGAGCCTTCTGGTTGCAGTCCCAGATATTCATCGGGAATATTGGAGATGGCCCAGGATGCAATGTGAGACCTTGGTCCTTTCAGGTTTAGGTCTTATCATAAAGTGAGTGAGATACACCCATTCAATGAATAAGCTTCCTTTAACTACTCAAAGGATGGCTCCTTTAATCCAAAACAAACAAACAAACAGGGAGGGGAAGGCCCTCAGAGTTCCTGGGCAAAAAAGAAACAATTACTATTTAGTTATTATATCCACTCTGTGATAGGTGGTTGGGGACTTGTCCAGTCTATGAGCTCCAGAGTGAATTGGGTGTAAGGCTTGATCTTTGACAAAGAAATGTAACCAGTAACCCAGAGGAAAAGAAAAGGCAGCTTTCAGTTGTGGAGTTTACCTTACCCTGGGCAGAACACCAGAGGAGAGAATAGGAGAGGAGAGTACAGGAACTGTTACTCACTCATAGCTTCTGTTTGTCCTTTGTTCTTCAAGAGGACCATGACATCAGTATGTTGACATGACTTATAGTTGATTTTGATTTGAGTGAGGGAGGACTGTGCAAGGTCACCAGCCTCACCTTCTTCTTCTGAGACATCTGGGTCCAATGGCATGATATTCATCAGGACACCTGGAGATGGCCCTGGATGCATCTATTGTTGGACATCAATTGCTCTTTAATCCATATGCTCCTATCTATTCCCACTGATACTGCAATAGCAAAGATATCTATTTCTCCTGGCATACAATATTTCAATAGTCTTCCAACATATTTTCCAATTCTCTTGGCCCTGATCTAACTCATATTGTTTCTAACAGTATAACATTTCTTATGTCTAGATTTAATCGTCTCACTCAGCTATTCAAAATTTGAAACTGTTCCCTCTTGGCTACTTAATAAAATTTAAACTTCCCTGTCCGGTATTAAGAGTCCTTCATAATTCAGAGTTCCACCTACTTTTCCAGCTTTCTCTTCTAGTTTTTCTTCATATATTCTAATTTTACCCAAATAAAATTGCTCATTTTTTCCTGAATCTGCTATGTACTATTCTGATTTCATTGCCCCGCTCCCAGTTGACTTCTTACTCATTCTGGAAAACCTAATTAAAATGTCATATTTTTCATCACTTTTTCCATAATCATCCTGGTCAGTGAAGCTCTTTCACCATGAGATTTCACTTTGCCTTTGAGTTTGAAACTCTTCCGAAGATACACTGTGCAATATTGCTTACTATCATTATCTTTGTGCCTTTTATACTTCCAAGTAAAAGAAAACCATCATGGAAGGGAATGTGTCTTATCTAATCTTTCCATCTCTGCTAGCACTTTCATCTAACAGCATGTACTTCAGACAAAAACTGATCAATCTAGCAATCCGGAATTGATCAATTACTCAATAAGTACTTGTTAAGTGACTACTATGTGCCAGGCACTGCATTAAGTCCTAGATATTCTCATTTTTTTCTCATATGCATCTTCTGTTCTCCCTAAAGAATCTTTAAAATTCCAACTAAATTCCTACCTTCTATAAGAAGCCTTTCCCAATTTCCCTTAATGACAGTGTCTTTGCTCTTTTAATTTATCGTGTACACATTGTCTTTTTATACATTTTTATATTGTTTCCCTCATTAGACTTTGAATTCCTTGAGGCAGATATTACCTCTTGTCTTATTTTGTATTTCCACTATTTATCAATAGTGGTGGTTACCATAGTAGGTGGTCAACAAATGCTTGTTGACTGACTAATTGGAGAGAGAAGTACATATTAAAATGCATATAAGTTAATACTATGGAACACACAAGAACACATTATAAATGATGTAAACATATGCATTAAATTTAATGCCCTTATACATTCACATTTCCCAATGAATTTATATGTACACATGTGCATGTAAGCACATATACACATACATTCATCCATAAACATATTTATATATACAAACTGTAATATATATCATGTTTAACAGTAAGATTCTTTGGGAGAAAGGACACTGGTGTTTAGGAGTAGGCATTATTTTGCATATAGTGCCTGAGCTATGGCTCAAAGGTAGAGGGAAGCTCCATGAGGCAGAGGTAAAGGGACAGTGCATCCAGGTATGAGTAATGAACAGTAAATGTGAGGGAATGGTAAATGGAATGTTGTGAATGAGTAAGGAACAGGAAGAAAGAAAGTATGACCGGAATGAAGAGTATGGCATGAAGGGTAAAATCCAATGCTGCTATAAAATAGGCTATATCTTGTATAGCGTTGTGGAAGATAAATAAAGGAGTTATTTTATCCTATCAGCAATAAGAATCCACTAGAATTGGTTGAGTAGAGAAGTCATATGGTATTATTTATTAAGTTAAGGAAAACTATATTAGCAATTGTGCATAGGCTCAATTGGAGGAGTTAGAGCCTTAAGTCAGGGAGATCAGCTAGGCTGTTGCAATGACAAGGAAGATGGGTGATGAGAAATTGAACAAAGTGGTAGCTATGGGAACATAGATAAGGATCTGGATATTGTGAACTCAGAACTAGAAAGATTGGGCAACTGTTTAGACATGTTAGGTGAGTGAGAGTGACAAGTCCAGGAAAATATTAAAGTCAGTGAAGCTTAGAGATGAATAAAATGTTGTTGCCTTCAACAGAAACAGGGCAATCAGAAGAAGGAATGGTTTTGGGAAAAAGATAATTAGTTTAGTTTGGAAATGGTGAATATCAGATATCTCCAGGAAACCATGATAGAGAAGAGATTTATACATCTGACTTCTTTTCTGTAATGAGATGTTGTTTACTAATGATACTGAAGCTGATAAAGTTACTAAGCAGTGATACAGAGGGAAAAATCAAGAGCTCATGAAAGAACCTTAAGTAACACTGACCACGGGGGACAATGAGTCAACAACAGAGAGTTAAGAACAAATGGTCATAAATGTAGAAGGTGAAGAAGGAGAGAATCATGGCAAAAAAAAAAAAGGAGGAGCGGAGGGGAAACAAAATAGATATCCATTCAAGAATGACTCAATAAATTGTGGTTAATGAATATAATAGAATATTTATGATTTAAGTACTGAGGAAATTGATTACTTCAAGAAGACAGGTAAACATTTGTATGAAAAATTGCTAATTTTGAAGACTTTCAAAACTGATGAATTAAAAGAACAGAATAGTTTATATGAAAATAACAACATTGTAAAGAAAAAAATGAAAGCTAAAATAACTATGCTTAATACTGTGAACATTTATGGTGCCAGAGAACTGATGGTGAAACATACCATTGACATAATGACACTGTGGTCAAATAATATGTTAGGAGTTCAGAATCACACATGCGCACACACACACACACACACACACACACACACACACACACAAAACCAATGAAGGAATTTGTTTTGCTTGACTATAGATATTTTTAAAGTTTTTTTTTTTTTTTGCTTATTTTCTCTCTCTCTCTTTGTTCCCCATGGGTAGGGGTGGGAGAAAAAGAAAATAAAGTTCTATCGATTGAAAAACACTTTAAAAATAGAGAGGTTGTGGGAGTACTATAGATGTAGGATGTTAAATGTTTTGTGCACTTTCAAATGAAGTTATTATAGCTTAGTTTTACTTAATGTTTACTTTATTAGCAGAAAGTTCTCAAAGAATGAGAATCTGGAAATGTTTATAAAGCTGTGTGTGTGTGTGTGTGTGTGTTTGTCTATGTATAACTTTGCATATCTTTATCTCTATATTTATCTCTGTCATTTATCTACTTAAATAATTTTTGAAAGTGAAGATATTTTCCAAGAAGAAATGTTATTTAACTGTGTCAAATGAGTAGATAGGCTGAGAATGATTAGGACTGAGAAAAGACCACGAGATTTGATAATTGAGAAATCATTGGTTTATTTCAAGAGAGTATTCAATTTCATTTGAGTAATGAACTTGAAAGTTATTTTGTGGAGTTAGTAACCGAACGGGGAGTATATCCAGTGAGTGTGGATAGACAACTTTTTCAAAGAATTTTGCTGAAAAAATGAGGTCATATGGAAGATGATACCTTGAGGGAATGGTAGCATCACTTTTTTAAAGGATGTAGGAAATTTAGGGATGTTTGAAGGGAAAGGGAAAGTGACTAGTAAATAGAGAGAGATTGAAGATTATTGGAAAGCAAGTGTCAGGGGTAGAAAGGGTGAGGAAATCAGTGTAGATATAGTCTGCTATAGAAGCAGGAAAGCAATGGAAAAATCAAGCATGTATGGAGAGAAGTTGTCTTTGGTAATAATCAAAAAAATATTTTCTTAAGTACCCACTGAAAGACAGACATTGTGGCATAAAAATACTTGTGGAAGATGGCCTGCATCCCCATATGGCTCGGTGATGTGGTGAAGAAGAAAGATACACAGGCAGGTGGGAGTAGATAGGCCAACTCCGTTTATTGATCTGAGGGTCAGGATATATACAGACAGAAACTGCAAGTCTACATGACTTTCTACTTGCCTCCTGTCCTAGTGATTTGGCCAGTCTTATTGTTTTGAAGATTGTTAGCCTAGAGGGCATCTATTTTACATATCCCTTGTTTTCTGTAGTTCTCTTGCTTGTCTCACAGAGACAGCAACATCAGGGGACATGAAGAGCCATTCAAGATGATAATGAGCACAGTCTCCAAGAACAGTTTCCCTGAAGGTCTATCCTGAACTTGTCAATGGCATTCCATCCTGGCCCTCAACAAATACAAAAGTGAAATGGCTCTTGCTTTCAAGGATTTTAGATTCTCCTAGAGAAGGGATTAGGAGATTCAACATATTCAGATACAAGAAAACACAAGACAGAGTGAAAGGGATAGAAACTGGACCCAAGATTTCATCGGTGACATAACATCTCTGGAAAGAAGACCACCTTGAACGGTGGACTTCAGCACCTTCACTACAACTTTGATTCTGAGAGAGGTGTTAGAACAATAAGAGGCTAAATTATTCACTCAGGATAAAACAGACAGGAAAGGTGAGAAAAGAAACTTAACTGAGGTATTCCTGACTTTGAGACCATCTCTCTACCCCAACGTGTTGTCTCTGTTAAACACATACCAAATACATACAAAGTGATTCAGTGGTGGGTGGAAAAAAATCAAGGAAGGTTTATTGAAGCATGGGGTGAGATGAAGGGCTTTAGATTTCAAAAGATGAAGAGAAAGGCAGGAAGTTGGGGATGAGTGGGCAGAGGGAATCCTAGCTAGAAGGAAATCCTTCCTAAAGGCATAGAATCAAAATCGAAAAGAACAGTAAGTAGAGCTGCTTGGTAGAATCTTGGAGTGGATGAAGGGGAAACGTTAGGAAAATGGTTCTGAGTTAGATTTTGGAGAGTACTTAATGGCAAAGAGAGGAGTTTGCCTTCTCTCCTAAGAGACAATCTTTGAAGCTTCTTAAGCAGGCAGGATGATATATGATCAGATGTGTGCTTAGGAATGTCAAAGCTGGCAGCTTTTGGGAAGGTAAATTAGAGAAGTTGTATACAGGAAGAACAGTCAAATTGGAGGCTATTGCAAATAGTCCAGGCAAAAGATGGTGAGTACCTCTATAAGTGTGGTGCCCCTGTGAGTGGTCAAAAGGGTCATGTGAGAGAGATGCTGTAAAGGTAGTATCAACCAAGATTTTAGCAAGTGATTGAAGGGAGAGAGAGTGGAGAAGGAAATATCTAATACAATTGAGGTTAAGAATATGAACAATAAGAAGAATGATGGGACCCTCAAGAGAAATAAGGAAGTTAGAAAGAATAAAAGAATTTGGAAAAAATAATGAGTTCTGTTTTAGACATGTTGAAATTTGAATACTTACTGATCTTCTAGTTGGAATTATCCAAAAGAGAGCTGATCAAAACTGGAGATCAAGAAAGAGAAAAAGACTGGACGTAACAGATAGACCAACATAGATACATAGATAGATACATAGATATCAATATAGATAGATACATAGATGCATAGATAGATCTGAGCATTAAGTGTATAGAAATAGTATTTGAATATATGAAAGCCAATAAGCTCTCTGAGTGCTGAGAGGCAGCCTTTAAAATTATTTTGTCACCAGGACTGAATCTTTGATATACAAAATACAATAAATATACAAAGACTATGATAGACAATAAAAACAGTAATATGATTTGGTACTTTAAGGACATGCTTACAATAATCACAAATTGCTAGTAAATTGCCTATAGAGTGTTATGGCCCACCATTTTTTGTTCCTGAGGCAGGCAGTTGGTGAAATATATAGAATACCAGTGCTGGAGGCAAGAAGACTCATCTTCCTTACTTTATATCAGGCCTCAGACACTTACTAGCCGTGTGAACCTAGACAGGTTACTTAACCCAGTTTATCATAGTTTCTCATCAAATATATTTGTTATACATAATTAATATTTATATATACAATGTACATATATGTATGTATACACAATATAAATAGATCATGTATATATATACATATATATGTATATACACACATATATATATACATATGCTATATATATGTGCGTGTGTATATGTATTTATATATATATATGTATATACACACATACACACACACATATATAAATGCCAAATCACTCCAGTCTATTTGATAAAAAATAAAAAGGGAGAGCAGTCACAAAGAGTTGAACAAAACTGAAATGACTGAAAAAAATAACTAACTTTTTTGCTCCTCAAAAATAACTGGTTTCTTTTAGGGACTCATAAATATTTTAGTGATAATGCGTTATGAAGGTTTTGAATAAAGTTGATAAGCAAGCGATTGCCTGAATGTCCTGGCAAGCAAGAAGTCAGTAATCCCTTAGTACTAGGAAGGCTGAGGCTGGTGGATCTTTTTCAGTAGAAGAGTTCTGAGTTGCAGGAGGGCATAAGCTAATCAGATGTCTGGCACCAAAGTGAGGAACTCCCACGACAGGGGTCATCAAGTTTCCTATGGAAAGGCAAACTCACTCAGGTCAAAAACTGAGAACGTAAAACTTTCCTGCCAGTCTTAGTGTGGTCAGCCCTGTTGTTGCTCTACATCTAGGATGAGAAGATGGAGAGATGTCATAGAGGGAAATGGTAAAAAAAATTTTTTCTGCTAATTTATGTGCTACCATGAGCATTTTTAGTAAAAATTAATGATCTCTGGCCTCACTTTTTAGTTTTTTAGAGAAACTAGAATTTCAGTCACCATTTGTGAAATATTATTTTTGTCACATGTTTTACAAATGAAGTTATCAGGAAAATTAAGATTTTATGTTTTTATTTTCTGGTTTCAAAACACATATGTACATGTATATATATAATGTAACTATATTTACATGATATATTGACATATATTTACATGTATGTCTATACATGAATATATGTATTATGCATATATGATGTAATGTATATGTATAAATATATATATAGCGTGTGTATGTATTATATGTATATGTATAATATGCATTATGTATATATACGAGTATATGTATAATCAAATGTTAATATACGAATATATAATTAAATATATATGAATATGGCTTTAATTGGATGATACATAATTTTTTATCATTAGCATACTAGCTAATTATTAATGTCTGTTACAATGCTTTCCAATAGATCATTCGTTTTGCCAAGTTTCTTCTTTCGTGATGGTGTTTGATGTTTAATCTTAGGAATGTGCTTTTTAACAGCATCCTTTTTTCTCCTATGCTTCTTAATATGTAATGATGAGGACATATAATATTGCATGTACTTCCTCAAAAAAATTTATACTTTCTGTCAAATATTGTGTAATAATCAATTCATTTTCAGTGGTGATGGCAAATCTCCTTCTTTGGTGAATTGCCTTATTTTAGTTAGCATCTGATTGTTCTGCTACATTATTAAATCATGCTTCTTTTTTCTGAGCAATTTAATCATTTCATTAAGAATGTCATCAGATTATTAATGAAAAGATGGTCATTTGGTCATCTCTCTTAGAACAAAGACTCCTAATGGTGGTGGGGGTCATTGTTTATATGCTCTTTGAAGAACAGATGTGTCTGAGAGGTGCCTACTCAACTCTGGTTAATGTATCATTAAGCAACCCCACTTGCACTGAGGGACCTGCTATCACAGGTTCTTAGATCTGCATTCATAAAAGGAAAACAACTTTCAAGGGCTTAGCAATCACTTTAATCAAGTACATCTATCATTCCTTTTACCAGGTACATATATCATTCAGTTAATTCAGGGAGCCAGCACTCTGGATTTAAATTTTTTTAAATTTCTTCTGTTAAAGTTTTATTTTTCTTTTTTAGTTTCATACCAGGTATTTTAATTATTGTCTTTTAAAAAAAATATTTATATTTAGTTTTCAACATTCATTTCCACAAGATTTTGAATTCCAAATTTTCTGCCAATGTTTCCCCTTCCCCTACCTCAAGACACCATGCATTCTTAATACCCCTTCCCCCAATCTGCCCTGCCTTCTATCACACCCCTCCCTTCCCTTACCCCCATCGCCTCTATTTTCTTATAGGGCAAGATAGATTTCTATACCCCATTACTTGTATTTCTTATTTTCCAGTTGTATGTAAAAAAGAATTTTTAACATTCATTTTCAAAACTTTGAGGTTCAATTTCTCTGTTTTCCTCCCTCCACATTCCTCCCTCTGAGAAGGCAAGCAATTCAATATAGGTTATACATATATAGCTATGCAAAAGACTTCCATAAAAGTCATGTTGTGAAAGACTACCTATATTTCCCTTCATCCTATCCTGCCCCCCATTTATTCTGTTCTCTCTTTTGACCTTGTCCCTCTCCAAAAGTATTTACTTCTAATTAACTCCTTCTCCCATTTGCCATTCAAAATATTACTTTTTTAAGCCAAATGTGATGAGAGAAAGCTTTACTTTTTCCCTCTTAATTTCCCCTTTTCCCCTCCATCGAAAAAACGTTTTTCTTGCCTCTTTTATAAGAGACAATTTACCCCTTTCCATTTCTCTTGTTCTCCTCCCAATATATTCCTCTTTCATGCCTTAATTTTATTTTTTTTAGATATTATCCCTTCATATTCAACTCACTCTGGGCCCTCTGTCTATATATATATATATATATATATATATAATCCCTCCAACTGCCCAAATACTGAGAAAAGTCTCAAGAGTTACACATATTATCTTTCCATGTAGGAATGTAAAGTGTTTCACTTTAGTATGTCCCTTATGATTTCTCTTTCCTATTTACCTTTGCATACTTCTCTTGCTTTTTGTGTTTGAAAGTCTAATTTCTATTCAACTCTGGTCTTTTCATCAAGAATGCTTGGAAGTCTTCTATTTTATTGAATGATCACTTTTTCCCTGAAGTATTATACTCAGTTTTGATGGGTAAGTGATTCTTAGTTTTAATCCTAGTTCCTTTGACCTCTGGAATATCATATTCCAACCCCTTTGATTCCTTAATGTAGAAGCTGCTAGATCTTGTGTTATCTTGATTGTATTGCCACAGTACTCAAATTGTTTCTTTCTGACTGCTTCCAATATTTTATCCTTGACCTAGGAGTTCTGGAATATCACAGTAGGTTTGGACCAAAATTTTATTAATATAAAATTATTGCAATATGTTAGCTTACAAATAAAACATTAGGAGAACTTTTAAAAGTCACACAATTTATTTAGCAAAATTTTTTTTAAACATTCCTCCTGAAAAATATTTCCCATTCTTTAAAACAGCTTAAAATTTATCCAAACATTAAAATAAATCACTAAATTTTCATAAAGTTAGTTGGAAACCTCTGAAATGACATGATCTCTCTCATTTCATCTTAAAGCAAAAAATAACGTGTAAAACTAGAATTTTTCAAAGCTAAATTGGGGTAAAATATCTCTAAGTAACATAAATAAGTCCCAAAAGTCTTAATAACAAAATAGTTTCCTAATTACCACAAAATTCCTAGTTACCATCTCCCTCTAGTTAAAAGGTCTTTTCAATTAGGAGGAGTCTCAGTTTTAACGAGTCAAAAAGAAAAATGTACTCAATTTAATTAGTTATATTACAATGACAAAATTAACTAGGCCTTTACAAATTTAATCAATACCTTTTTCTTTTCTTTGTTTTTAAATTTATCATAGTATTTTAGAAAAATAATTGCCTTCTGGAATCACACATGGATAGTAAATATGTGATAGTTCAATTAACCACACATACACTTAGATGAAGCAAGTTTGAAAAGTATTCTCCCACTTTGTGCAAGGTTTGCTCAGGGTCAATAAGAATTTTGGATGATTCCAAAAATCCTTGAAGGTTCACAAAGGATATTTTACAAGACTTTTTCTTTGTACAATTACCAATTTTCCCTTGTTAACATACCTATATAAACACTTGATTACAGCAATAACTTCATGTAACTAAATTAAGAATCTCATAATTTTCATAAGTGAACTCCCTTTAAATATAGGCAAAATTTGGAAGTTTATAATTTCTGAAATTTCAGTACTTCAAAATATTGCAATAAATGGTCAGCAGTTGTGATAGAAGTACCTAACAGTTTCTTAACCCATTCATTCTTTAAAAAAAAGAAATTGCAATTCTTAAACCAGCATCTAGATTATAAGAGAGATTGCTTTTCCAACAACAGAGGTGATGCCATTGTTTACACTATTACACAATATAAGTAAGTTTAGAAACATAATAATACCATAAAAGTATCATACATTTAAAACTTGAAACAAAGTTTGTTACCAATCAGATGGCTTTAATTTAGTTGAATGCACTTCCAAATGCTATAATGTTAATTACATTAATGAGAGTTATATTTCTGCCCTACCAATTAATGGACCTGCCCATTAAGGAAAAATTGATTAAGGGAGATTTGTTTTGTGGGAAGGCCCACATCTTTTGTTAATTTTTAATGAGGTTCTGGTTCTTAAGAGTTGTGATATCCTCTGGTTCTGAAAAGTTAGACATGCTCTGAAGTGAGGTTTTGTTTTGGGATTTACTCATTGGAAGTGTTTATTTGGCCAGATGAGATTCAGAGCAGCCACTAAGGAGTCCCTTGGCTTTGAAAACCCAGGTGTTAGTGCTTCTCTCTCTTATAATTATGTATGTAATGCTCAGATAATTGGATCTATATGTTGATCTGTGATGTGTGTATCGCTTATGGTCAGACAATTAGAAACCCTTTCTGTTGGTCTTTATTTCTCTGTTTGCATTTCCTCTGAAGTTCAGGGTGCTGACTTTTTTCCCTTGAACTAAGTGAATGATATATGTGCTTGATTAAAGTGATTGTTGACACCTCAGAAGTTACTTTCCTTTTAGAAAAATAAATCTAAGCACTCATACAGCAGGCCCTCCTGTGTATACCGGGGTTGTTGTTGATACACTTCACAGAAAACCATTCGTGTCATCACTATTGACATTGTATACTGTTGACTTCTAAAAACCCGCATAAAGTATGAAGCAATTACATCTAATTAAAGATATGTTTTTTTTAAAAGTTAATGTTGTATAGTGTTTGCCCTATGCCAGTCACTGTTCCAAGCACTCTGATACTCATATGATCCTCATGTGTTAACATACGCTCCTCATTCCAGTCCTGGGAAGCAGATTCTATTAATATCCCCTTCCAGAACAGTAAACTGAGAAAAAGAGAACTTTCTTGCATCTGTACAGCTATCAAATTTCCTAATGTCAAATATATTTTTTACATTAGGCTGTAATTTAACACAATGATGCTATTAAGGATAGAACTCTCAGACCCCATTCTCATTTCCTTCATGACAGATTTTGGCTTAAATCAAATCAAATGGATTTCTAATCACAAATGGTAACATTTTAATTTCTAAACCCTAATGCTCTTAACATTTTAAAATAAAAAGATTATTATTCATGAATTATTAGGAAATACATGTAAAGTTTTACAAGCAATTTAAATCCACACTTGTTATTATCAGATTAGTTTAAAATGTACTGGGTTAAAATATCTTAAGACCCTAAATTGACATGTTGCTTTTGGGCCAGGCAAAGAGGCCTAAGGAATTTGATTCAGTGATGACAGAGTGTGGCCAGTTTCCCCAGGCAGAGAACTGAGCTTTCAGAGTTACTTAAATAATAATTAAATAACTGAACAATACAGGGAAACATTTAAGATTTTATATAACGATCACAAATCAGAATGACTAATATCTTTACCATATCCAAATTTATACAGATTCAATAAGGTCTTCCTATAGAATTATCCTGCAAGATGAGTGAACATGATTGTCAGATGAGCTAACCTTACTCTTTGCTTTGGTCATTAGAGAGTGATTGCTAAAAATTCTTTTCCTTTCAATTTTTGGTTCTTAATTGAAGTCAATTCACTGTATTTAACCACCTAAAAATGCAGCTAGCTCCTGAAATTTTAAAATAATGACACTCTAATTCAGTTATTAATCTGCTACTGATTACTATTTTTCATAATGTTCTTTTAACAGTTAAATCCATAACGCAAAAGAATTAAAGAAGTATTCCCATCTCAAATAATATTTATAATAAAAAAAAAAATATTAGTGTTAGGTATTATCTTTATACACATGACAAATCACATAATGAGACAACTTTGCTTAAAATCACATAGATAACATAATAAAAATATTAATTCATTTAGAATGACACCAGAATAAGCTCACCTACACCTGGATCTATTTTCAAAATGTTATCATACAGATTCTCAACTTATAATCTCAATGATTTCATATTATATTTAATGTAAAGTCTGTTTTCTCCCAAGCATTCCATATTATGGAATTGACTACTTCTAGCTAACCGATTGCAAAATATTTTTAAAAGTGATAAAATAGATTTTAGTTATTACACTTACCATCACCTTGCTTTTCAAATTTCTCCTAAGATTATATAATTGCCTCTATTGACTTTTCAATTAAGTTACTTTTTTTCCTTTAATTTTCCAGCCACATCCTGGACTACACTTAATTCCACTGATTTCTAATATTTCCTTTATCTTTCTTCCTCTTATTTGCCTCTCCTACTTTGATCACAGTCAGAAATGAAGAGGAGGGATATCAGAAATATTTCCATTTTTTAATGATATTGTACTGCCATGTAATTAAAGTACTTATAGCTTCAGTTCATTTCATGTAGAAGTGTGATTCCTCTGGTTTACTATTCACCTGAAGTATTTCTTGCAACTGATGTATTGGAATTTCTGATTTGTTCATTGTATCAGGCCTTCTCCATATACCAGAACATCAAGAAATTCTACTTTATCTATCCTCCATGTCAAATTGATCATCACGAAGACAGTTCTCTGAAGATTCAATCCATTTTTTTTTACTCAGAAAGAATTTTATTACCTTGACTAGGATACAACTAAATCATTCACCAGAGTTTTTGCTTGGCATTCACACCTACTCTAAGTCTCAGAGCACATGAATTCTCTTCTATATGCCTATAGCTTTAAACTGCCTGAAAGGTAAAATATGTTGTTCTTCAGTCACACTTAGGTGTGATTCCATTTGAGATTTTCTTGGCAAAAATACTGGAGTGGTTTGCCATTTCCTTCTCCAGATCATTTGATAGATGAGGAACTGAGACAAACAGAGTTAAGTGACTCACAAAGCGTCCCACAGCCAGTAAATGTCTGAAGCCATATTTAAATTCAGGAAGATGAGTATTTCTGATTTCAGGTCCAGCATTCTATCCACTGTACCATGTAGGTGCACAAAATAAAATATACATTCTCATAGTCTTAGTGACAATAAACTCCTTCACAATGAGATTCCTGTTAAATTTTCAGATATTATATGCTATTATCAGGTTTGGTAGGCGTTCCTTTATTTACTCTTATCCAGTCCTCTTCACATTATGAATGATGGGAAGGAACTTCACCCAGATCAAGGATTTTTTTTTTGAGGATACTTTTTTTTCCTATTAAATACATGTTGCATAGAAGAATTAAAATGAATGCGAGAAACTGTAAAACAAAACAAAACATAATACAAAAGAAAATGGTCTGTTTCTATCTGGAATCCAATTCCATATTCTGTCTCTGGATGTGAAAGGTGTTTTGCCTCAAGAGTCCATTGGAAACTTCTTAAGCCCATGCATTGTAATAAAGTACTAAATCTACATGTTCCTCACACACTGTGGTTGCTGTTGTGTACAAAGTTCCCCTGTTTCTATTCATTTCATTCAACATCAATTCATGTAAGTCTTTCCAAGCTTCTCTGAAGTCTTTCTGTTCATTATTTCTCATAACATAATAGTATTCAATTACATTCATGTGCCACAACTTGTTCAGCCATTCCCCAATTAAAAGACATCCCCTTGATTTCCAGTTTTGGGCCACCCCAAGGAGAGCTACTATCAATATTTTTGTACATGTGGGATACTTTCCCATTTCTATGATCTCTTTTGGGTAGAGGCCCAGAAGTGATATCGTTGGGTAAAAGGGTATGCACATCTTTGTAATGCTTTGTGCAGAGTGCCAAATTGTTCTCCAGAATGGTTAAATCAGCTCACAACTTCACCAACAATGAATTAGTGTTCCAACTCTCTCACATCTCCAACATTCATAATTTTCTTGTTTTGTCATATTAACCAATCTGATAGGTGGGATGTGGCATCTCAGAGTTGTTTTGATTTGCATCTCTCTAATCAATAGTGACTAAGAGCATTTTTTCATATGATTATAGATAGCTTTAAGTTCTTCCTCTGAAAACTCTCTTGATAATTTGTCAATTGGGGAATGACTTGTATCCTTGTGCATTTGACTCAGTTTTCTATATGTTTTGGAAATGAGACCTTTATCACAGACACTAGTTGCAAAAATTCTTTCCCAGTTTTCTGCTTCCCTCCTAAATTTGGTTGCATTGAGTTTGTTTGTGCAAAAACTTTTCAATTTAATGTAACCAAAGTTATCTATTTTGCACTTGATAATATTCTCTCTCATTTAGTCATACATTTTCCATTCTCAATAAATATGACAAATACACTATTCCCTGCTCCCCTAATTTGTTTATAATATCAATAATTATACCTAGATCATGTACCCATTTGGACTTTATTCTTGTGTATGGTGTCAGGCATTGGTCCATGCCCAATTTCTGCTGCAATGTTATTCAGTTTTCCCAGTAATTTTTGTCAGACAGTGAGTTCTTATCCCAGAAGCTGGGGTTCTTGGGTTTATCAAAGAGTAGATTACTATATTCATTGAATACTGTGTCTTGAGTACCTAATATATTCCACTGGTCTACCCCTCTGTTCTTTAGCCAATACCAAGTGACTTTGATAACTGCTGCCTTATAATACAATTTGAGATCTGGTAGGGCTAAGCCACTTTTCCTAGCATTTCTTTTCATTAGTTCCCTTGATATTCTGGACATTTTTTTCTTTCAGATGAATCTTGATATCATATTTTCTAGCTCTAGAAAATAATTATCTGACAGTTGGTATGGCACTGAATAAGTAAATTAATTTGGGTAGAATTGTCATGTTTAATATATTAGCTTGGCCTACCCATGAGCAGGTGACATTTTTCCACTTATTTAGATTTGACTTTATTTGTGCAAAAAGTGTTTTGTGATTTTGTTCATATAGTGTCCCAGTTTGTAGGTTTGTTGGGCAAGTAGACTCCCAGATATTTTATAATGACTGCTGCAGCTTTAAACGGGATTTTTCTTTCTATTTCTTGCTGTTGGGTTTTGTTAGTAATATATGATGATTTATGTGGGTTTATTTTGTAACCTGTGGCTTTTCCTAAGTCATTTATTATTTCAAGGAGTTTTTAACTTGATTCACTGGGATTCTCTAAGTATATCATGATATCATCTGCAAAGAGTGATAACTTAGATTCTTCTTTGCCTATTCTAATTCCTTCAATTTCTTTTTCTTCCCTTAATGCTACAACTAGAATTTCTGATACCATATTGAATAACAGTGGTGATAATGGAAATCCTTGTTTCACCCTTGATCTTATTGGAAGTGCATCTAGCTTGCCCGCATTGTGTATAATGCTTGCTGAAGGTTTTAGGTAGATAATATTTATTATTTTATGGAATGTTCCATTTATTACTATACTTTCCAGTGTTCTCTATAGAAATGGGTGTTGTATTTCATCAAAAGTTTTTTCTGCATCTAATGAGATAGCTACTTGGTTTCTGTTAGTTTTCTTGTTGATATGATCAATAATGCCAATAGTTTTCCTGATATTAAACCAGCCCTGCATACCTGGTATAAATCCTATCAGTTCCTATTATATTATTCTTGTGATAAGTTGCTGTTTTCTTTTTGCTAATATTTTATTTAAATTTTTTGCATCTATATTTATTAGAGAAATTGGTCTATAATTTTCTTTCTCTGTTTTGGCCTTTCTTGGTTTAGGTATCAGAATTATATTTGTATCATAAAAAATGTGGTAAGACTACTTATTCCCCAATTTTACCAAATAGTCTATAAAGTATTTTAATTAAGTGCTCTTTAAATATTTGATAGAATTCATTTGTAAATCCATCTGGCCCTGAAGATTTTTCCTAGGAGTTCATTGATGGCTTGTTTAATTTCTTTTTCTGAGATGGGGTTATTTAAGTATTCAAGTTCCTCTTCTGTTAAACTGGGCAACTTACATATTTTTAATATATTCATTTTATTTACTTTTAATGCTCTACAATCACTACCATAAAACTTAGATTTTTTTTTCCTCCTACCTACCCCCCTCTACTCCCCTCCTTCCCTAAGGCAGCATACAATTTTATATAGGATTTACACATATGTTCCCATTGAATACATTTTCATTGTAGTCATGCTGTGTAGAAGAACTAAAATAAATGGGAAAAATCATATAACAAACCAAAACATAATGCATGCACACACACACACACACACACACACACACACACACACACACACAAACACACATGATCTACTACATTCTGTGACTGAATTCCATAGTTCTTTCTCTGAATGTGGAAGACATTTTGCCTTAGAAGATCACTGGTAATTTTTTTTAAGTGTCCTTGCATTGCTATGAAGATCCAACTCCACCAGAAAAAAACTTTCACATGCTGTGGTTGTTGCTGTGCATAAAGTTCTCCTGGTTCTGCTCTTTTCGCTTAGCATCAGATCATATAAGTCTTTCCATTCCTTTCTGAAGTGTTCTTGTTTGTCATTTCTTATGGTGCACTAGTATTCCATTACATTCATATACCATAATTTATTCAGGCATTCCCCAATTGATAGACATCCCCTTGATTTCCAGTTTGTGACCACTACAAAGAATTCTGCTATAAATATTTTTGTACATGTGCGACCCTTTCCCATTTTTATGATCTCTTGGGCCTAAAAGTGATATTTCTGGGTCAAAGGCAAACACATTTTTGTAGCCCTTTGGGCATAGTTCCAAACTGCTCTCCAGAATGGTTAGATGAGCTCACAGCTCCACCAACAATGAATTAGTGTTCCAACTCTCCCACATCCTCTCCAACATTTATCATTTTCCTGTTCTGTCATGTGGGCAATTTATATTGGTTAAAATAATCATCCTTCTCATTTTGATTGTCAAATTTGTGGGCATACTATTGCGCAAAGTAATTTCTGATAGTTTTAATTTCCTCTTCATTGGATGTTAGTTCACCCTTTTCATTTTTGATATTGGTAATTTGGTTTTGTTCTTCCTTTTTTAATCAAATTAACCCAAGTTTATAAATTATATTATTTTTTCATAAACCCAACTCTTCATTTTATTTATTATTGAGTAGTTTTCTTAATTTCTGTTTTCTTAATTTCTCTTTTGGTTTTCAGTATCTCTACTTTGGTATTTACTTGGGAATTTTTGATTTGTTCTTTTTCTAGCTTTTTCAGCTCCATGCCCATTTCATTGGTCTTCTTTTCTCTATTTTATTCATGTAGGAATTCAAATAAATAAAACTTCCCCTAAAGACTGCTTTTGCTGTATCCCATGAAATTTGTTAGGTTGTCTCTTTATTGTCATTCCCTTGAATGAAGTTGTTGATTGTTTCTACAGTTTGTTGTTTAACTCACTCATTCTTTGGGATTAGATTGTTTAGTTCCAAATAGTTTTTACTTGATTTTTCCATGACCTTTGATTACATATAATTTTTATTGCATTATGATGTGAGGATGCAATGATTATCTCTGGTCTTTCTGCATCAAATTGTGAGATTTTTTATGGCTTAGTACATGGTAAATTTTTGTTTCTGTGCCATGTACCAGTGAGAAAAAGGTATATTTCTTTCTATCCTTATTCAAATTTCTCCAGAGATCGATTATATCTACCTTATCCAGAGTTTTATTTATCTCCTTATCTTCTCTCTTGTTTATTTTGAGGTTAGATTTATCAAGTTCAGAGAGGAGGAGGTTGAGGTCCTCCACTAGGATGGTTTTGCTGTCTATTCCTTCTTTTAACTCCCTTAAGTTCTCTTGTACGAATTTGAATGCTACACCACTTGGAGCATATATGTTTAGTAATGAAATTTCTTCGTTGCTATGGTGACTTTTAGAGGGATATAGTTTCCTTCCTTATCTCTTTTGATTAGATCTATTTCTGTTTTTGCTTTGTTTGAGATTAAGATTACTACCCCTGATTTTTTGCATCAACTGAAGCTGGTGTATAATGTATTCTGTGCCAACCTTTTACCTTTACCCGGTGTGTATGCTTCCATTTCAAATGTGTTTCTTGTAAACAACATAGGGTTGGATTATGTTTTTTAATCCATGCTGCAATCCATCTCCATTTTATTGGAGAGCTCATCACATGCACATTCACAGTTATGATTACTATCTGTGTCTTTCCCTCCATTTACACTTTTAGTCCTCCCTTCTCCCTTTCCTTCCATAATAGAGTTTTAATTTTTGACTTCTGCCTCCTCATTCAGTCTTCCCTCCCTTCATTCAGTCCCTCTCCCTTTTACTTTCCTTTTACCTTACAACTTCTCCCCTCCATTTCAGGACCTCCTCCCTTTTCTTTCCCCTTTTCCCTCCTACTGCCTATAGAGTTGGTTGTATTTCTGTACCTAACCGAGTTTGTTGTTCCCTCCTTGAACCCAATCAGACGAGAGTAATTCTCAAATAATGCCAATCTCACTCCCCTCTTTCCATCTAATGCAATATGTGTTTGTGCTTCTTCCTGTTATGTAATTTACCTTTTTCTGCTTCCACCTTTTCACATCTCCCATTGCAATGCCTTAGCACTCTTAAATCACATTTTTATCATGACATCATTTACTTTATACCTCTCCTCTATCTGTGTATATCCCTTCTATATATATCATAAGAAATATACAATACTCAAAATTAACAAGTATCATCTTCACTTGTAGGGATGTAAACATTTCGCTCCTATTGAATAACGTCTTATTCACCTGTTTACCTTTTAATACCTCTCTTGAGACCTGCATTTGAAGATTGAATTTTCTACTGAGCTCTGGCTTATTCATCAGGAAGATCTGGAAATCCCTTATCTCACTGAATACCCATCTTCTTGCCTGAAATATAATGCTCTACTTTCCTAGGTAATTAATTCTTGATTGTAGTCCCAGCTCTTTTGCCTTATGGAATATTGTATTCCAATCATTCCTATCTTTTAACGTAGAAGCTGCAAGGTCCTGTGTGATCCTAACTATAGCTCCTCAATATTTGAATTGTTTCTTTCTGACTACTTGTAGTATTTTCTCCTTCATTTGATGGTTATGGAATTTGGCAATGATTTTCCTTGTTGTTCTTACTTTGGGAGCCCTTTCAGGGGGTGAATCGTGTAGTGTTTTGCTGACTGTTTTGCCCTCTGGAGCTAGGACTTCTGTGCAATTTTCCTTGATGATTTCTTGGAAGATATTGTCCATGCTCTTTTTTTCATCATGGCTTTCTAGTAGACCAATAACCCTTAGATTTTTTCTCTCTTGGGTCTTTTTCCATGTCAGTTTTTTCTCCACTTAGATATTTTACAATTTCTTCTATCTTTTCATTCTTTAGATTCTGTTTGCCTGATTCTTGATGTTTCATAGAGTCATTAGATTCTTTCTGCCCAATTCTAATCTATATCAAATTGCTTTCTTCATTTAACTTTTGCATTCCCTTTTCTATATGTCCGATTGTTCCTTTTAATGATTTATTTTCTCCAGTTACTTCCTTTTGTACTTCCTTTTCCATTTTCCAATTTTCTTTTAAATTCTTCTGTGATTTCTTTTTTTCATATTTTTAAAATCATTGGTCAGTTTTTCTTCTCTTTCTCCAATTTGACTTTTAAAAATCCTTACTGAGCTTTTCCAAGAATACTCTTTGTGCTTCAGATCAGTTCATATTCCCTTCTGAAGTTTCAGATTGGAGTACAATCTCAGTGCTGATATCTTTGGTGTTCATATTTTTGTCCTCGCCATAGAAAGACTCTATGGTCTTTTCTTTTCTGCTTGATTCTTACTCATGATGATTAACCTTTTCCTGGCTTTTAAAGTAGATCTCTACTTCTGTGGCACAGGTAGTTCTGTCCTACAGTTCTTGCACCTAAAACTTGAGGCTTTGTGTGTTGTAGCTTCTGGTTCTTTCAGCTAGAAGCTAACATGCTGCAGCTTATCTGGTGCTGAACTGGCTGGTGTTGGAAAGCAGAGGGCAGGGGAGATCTTTTTGGGATTCCCCACAGTTACCCTGGAGCTAGTTTGTTACGTGTAGGGGAGGGGTGATTTGGCCACAGAAGGTCTCTTCTGCTAACTTACAGCAAAGGCAAGCTTAGCTGTTGGTTGGTGTTCCTATCTGTGCTAGTATCTTCCCAATTCCCCTGGGGTCCTGAGGCACCCCTGGGCTCCTAGATATGGTGGTTGTGGGTTCACACCTCTGGGGATCAGGGATAGCTGAGGTAGGGCTTTCTGGGACAGCTCTGTTGCTGCACTGGTCCCCTGCAGCCACAGCAAGAGGGATCCTTCTTAGTAATCTTCCTAGCCTGGTGGGCTAAGAGATTGTTTACCCCTTCTGCTGCTCTCCCTGTTCCAGGATTTTTCCTGGGGAGCGATTCTCTGTACTCTTCATGGTTAACAAGGTGAAGGAGATAGTAATTACTAATCACTCCACCATTTTGGTTTCCATAATTGGAAATCTGACGTTTTTTTTTTTTTTTTTTTAACTAACCACCTCTTTTCCAGGCTGTGTGTATGGTTGTAATGTTGGAATAACTCCTGATCCACAGATCTGAACTTTTGCAATGCAAAGAGAAATGGAGAGATTCATGATAGTTTAAATAGGATCTCATGCTACCTTAAGCATGTGAAATGGAGTAAAGGAAATATCTGATTAGAATAGAAGATGATACCATTGCAAAAAACAGACATTTTACTCTGCTGGTAGCTATGTTATATAAAAAAGGGAGCTTTCCAACAAGTTAATTTGGCCCTCTGTAAAGGATCTATGACATAATGAGCAACAGCATAAGATAGCACAAATGTGTTGCAATTGGCAATTTCCTTCACAATTCAGTTCAA
>CM053771.1:414929319-415070773 GCA_028658325.1 Potorous gilbertii
TTCCTCTTCCTCTTCTTCTTCCTCTTCTTCTTCCTCTTCTTCTTCCTCTTCTTCCTCTTCTTTTTCTTCTTCCTCTTCTTCTTCTTCTTCCTCTTCCTCTTCTTGTCATCCTCATGCTTATTCTAAGAGCCAAATTGGAGTAACTTCTCCTGCTACTTTACCTATTATCGATGCTTGGGAGGAAAAATCACTGGAATAAATGTCATAAGATCTGAGTATAAGTTGTAGCTCTGGCATTAATTACTTGTGTATTGTCAGGCAAATGCCTTCATCTCTATGGTTCTAAGTTCCCTATATGTACCAGTTTTAAAACTCCTAGTTTTACTGACTGCTACTAGTAGAGAAGCATACTTCAAGACAAATACATGACTTACTCTTTTAAACTTCATAAATGCAAATATATTTATACATATATTTATATACTTATTTATATTTTTATATTATATATATTTATATATATTATATATTTTTCTATATTATATATTTATATTTAGAATACATATAATATATATGTATATAATATATGTATCTGTATACACACACACATATATATGTGTGTGTGTGCATCATATAGCAATCATTTTTTGTTTTGCTTTTGTCAGGCATGGAAATCTGTTTGATTTAAGAATAATGTAGTAATTTGTGAGACATAAAATAACAAAACAAAATATTGAAGTTTGCTCATATTCACAAATGTATTGCTGAAACCCACTGTGCATATGATTGACTATCTGTTCTTCAAAATGATTTTCATCAGAATCAGCAGCACCTTTCTTCAATATCACTTGTCTTTAGATTTAAGTGCAGCATTAACTAAAGCATTTGCCTGAAAGTGACTATGCACTCAAATTCTTCAAATTGGAAACTTATTAAGTCTCAATTGCTAAGTCGAATGATGTCTATTAAGAACTATGACAAAACAGTAGATATTTGGCTTTCTTCAACTGTAGTTATTACCTTAGGAAGTTTTCTGTGAAATAAGTGATCAGAAAGAACACACAGTTAAGTTGGTCATCTGATGAACAAAAAATATCTTTAATAATGGTATGAGAAGATACTATTTTGCAATTTTAAAGTAGATACCATCTATTTTTGTTGAATTAATTTCAATCTTGCACATATTCTGAAAGTCTAGGTCAGTTCCCTGAATTAAATCACTTTTCAATTTGAGCCATTCTTTACCTGTATCACTTTTAGCATTTTAACTCATCCCTCTTACTTGGTAAGCAAATTCATTGTTCATCTTCTTGACTGTCTGGTATCCTTTTCTCCATCTGGGTCTTTGTCCTTAATACTAAACAAGATAAAAAAACAAATATAACTTTTCTTTTTTCTAGCATTTCTTTCTGTTAATGCTCTATGAATTATCCATAATCCCTGGTCCATTTAAAATCATTTTGAGATGCCATTACTTTTACCAACTGATTAGCTATTAAATATATATATATATATATATATATATATATATGTATATATAAAGAGAATGCTACTAGAACCTATTTGACAAAGAACTTCATTTTCCCATACATCTAGGAAAGGGATGTCAAATTCTCAATTCTATTCTCCTCTACCTCACACAGTTCTAAAAACACATGAAATAACATGCATTATTTCATTTTCTTCATTTGACTATCATTTATATAGTGCTTACTATTTGCCAGGCATTGTGCTAAACACTTTGCAATTATGATCTCATTTGATTGTTACAACAGCCCTAGGAGTTGATGCATTGTTAATGCATTCTTTTCCATAATGGGTTAATATATTTTTGCGTAAGGGAAGATGTTTCCCATGTGATCTGCTTAAGTCACAGGGAAGCCTGAGTCACATGAGTCTAAGTCATATGAAAGAGGAAGGGGTGGAGCAGGAAGAGGCAGAAATAGAGAAGAGCTGAGAGGAAATTGATCAGAGCAGTCAGGACTGAGGGAGAGAGAGAAAAGGCAATTGGATAGCATGAGTGGAAGAACTTGTTTGTGATTTTGTTTAAGGGAGCTGGTTTGTGGGAAGCCTAACAGAGAGAAGACTTGAGGATGGTGTTGACCTCTGCATTTCTATTATGTATAGATTTCTTTGTTACTATGATGGATTTGACTTTCTGGTGTCTGAATAAATGTTTTGGTTCTCTCTCCCATGTGAAGAATGTGTTGTGTTTCACTATTCAGAATTATGCCAACATATTCATAGCTTCCATAGACACCATTCATATCATATTGGTGCTACCGGTGTGCACTCATTATTCTCATTTTGCAGATGAGGAAACTGAAGCAAACAGAATGTAGTAAAAAAGGGATAGTTGCCTGCCTCAAACTTGTACGAGTTACACAATGATAGAGTTCAGACAAAGGCACAAGAAAATAAAATGGCCATCATGAAGACAATTTCCAAGAGAGATACATAGATTGAATAAAGTGTATATCTTAGGAAATTGGAAATTACTTGTATCAATCTTTGGATCTCCAGGAAGTTTTCAGGGGTCAGCATGACTTGGCTATCTGGGGTTAAGCATTATGCAAAACTGATTCATGAGTAACATGTCTGGTCTCTCAACCATGACCGTCTAGGTTCAAACTATGTGATAAAGTGTTTCCCCACAATTTCCTCCTTGGGAGGAATATTCTTATACTAGAAGAAGCAAAATTACAGAAGTAGAAAGCTAGGTTAAAGTTTAAAAGGCAGTTTATTAAAATGACTCAAGTCAGATGAGTCATTTTCTTCATTGTCCATCTTATCATGAGCTTGGCAAAATTCCTTTAAGGAAGGATAGACTCCATACTGGTGATGAACTTTCCCCAACATCTTATACTCAAAGTAATTACATTTAGTAAGCATTAGACAATGTAAGTTAGAGAAATTAGAATTGCCCCTGGAAACAAGGGCTCCACACAATACACAGAGATTTCGGTTGCTAAAGCAAAAGCAGAGAAAACATATATCTATGAGTATTGCAGATATATGTCTATAGACATAGACACATATTCATATGTACAAGTATGTATATATAAAAATATATACACACATACATGTACATTTCTCATATATATCATGGGTATATATGTACATGTGTATGCATAAATACATGTTTATGTGTGTACAGATAAACATGCATATACACAGATGCCAACAACCATGTATATACGAGTGTGAATTGTGTGTGTGTATGTGTGTGTGTTCCATCTGCCCTCTCTGTAGCTATTTGTTATGAAAGGAAAGAGGAAGGCCATGATTATACTATAATGATATTAATACTGTCCTTTCTTCAAGGGCACAGACTGACTTGACATAAGCCTCAGACTAACAGGATAAAGTTTCCTTAGCTCTATTTGATTTCAGATAAGACTTTCAGTTGACCTTTATTATGGAATAGCCGATCATAAAGCAAAGTTCTGCATTATTCACAGGATATATAGTTACACAGGATTGAAATAACACAATAAAAACAGTGAGAAAACTTAGCCAAGAGGATCCTACAATCATATTTATAAAGTCATTCTCTCAACCTTTGCAGACACACACATTCTATGGCCTCTATAGTTCACACTTAGTTTTTAACAACACATGGCATTTCCTTTGAATATTGTCTTAGTGACAGTTCAGGTAATCATAGATGGAATTGAAGCTAAGAAAATATGAAATCACAGTTCCAAGTTACCTCAAATAGCAAGTTTAATCATAGTTTTGGGATTTTATTGCCATTCTCCTGTTATTGTAATATCATTTAAAAATCCAGTTAAAATGTGAATTAAAACATCAAAACATGTAGAGTTTTATCTTATTTACCCTTTCCACTTTAAATCCATCATGGAACAGAAAATAATCATTAAAATTTAAAACAATAATATTCAGGAGTTTCATACACATAAGGAACACTCAAAACACACAGAAACATTGGTCACTGTAAAGCTCTAGTCTGATGACTATCTGTGTCTGAAAGTATTGTATTTCAACCATCAAAACAAAAATAAAGTCCATAAGACTGGGATGTTGATACTAAGTTGACTCAAAAATGTAACTTCAATACATCCTTTTCAGGTGCACTTTGATAATTTTCATAAGTAATTGCTAAACAGTCTATCAAATGAAAATCACTTTTTTTTATACAAGAAATTCATTTTATTTCCTATTTCAGTTGTAGGAATTCCAAGGTTTTTTTTTTTCATAAAATTAATTCACTATCTTAGAATTTTACTGCATCCTTTCAACAACTTCTTTGATAGTCTTGTTAAAATTCTATTACTTTGCTAACGCTGAATATTCAGGGAACTGAAAATCTGGCAAGATCCCCCAAAACCTTTACAGACATTTACAAGGTCTTTCATACTTTTATCAACAGCTATGTTATTGCTCTTGATATTAACGAAGATATTTCCAATTTCATATATGAAACCATTATGACAATAATCTATCAAAAGAGTTTATTTTCCAAAGATACAATTGTAGCATTGCTTGGATGCACAGACACAGACACAGACACACACATATAAGAACTATATACATATATATATATATATATAATATATATGTATTTCTTATCGTGATTTCCCAAAAGTAGCAATAAAAATTAGAAACCTAAAAATAATATAAACAATATTATATACTTTTCAAATATAACATAAAACATTTTTGCAAATCAATGTCATTCTTACTGAATGCATCTCTGAATCATCTTACAAAGAAAATCACTTCATCCATCTACGAATTTGGCATTCTAAGCTAATAGAATTCAAAAGCCAGTATGGAGTGATTTTGAACCAATCACACTTTTAATTATTATTCATGAAGTTTCTAAGTGTTATTGCCATATTGCTTTAATGTCAGATATTAAGTGTATTTTATATTACTGTCTGACCTATAAAAAGTCAAACATCATGAATATCTCACTTTAAATGAGACCACATTATACTTTAGTTTTAGGAAAAAAGCAAATCAAATCTGGATTTACAATTGTAAGTTTTATCATTTAAAATCTCAGTTTTCCCAATGGCCATTACTCAAATTATAGAGCCAACTGCTTTCAGTTAACTCAATTTCAAAGATTTATGGTGATAGTCTCACATATTCATCTTTTCTGGAGGAGGCCCATGAGACCTCAAAGACTGGCACACATCCTATGAGTTCTTTGTAGGAC
This sequence comes from Potorous gilbertii, assembly GCA_028658325.1. Taxonomy (NCBI): domain Eukaryota; kingdom Metazoa; phylum Chordata; class Mammalia; order Diprotodontia; family Potoroidae; genus Potorous; species Potorous gilbertii. The sequence goes on from CM053771.1 coordinate 414,934,445, forward strand.
AAGCTTTTAGTATTCTATATTCAAATAATTCAATGCTGCAAATATATTTTTAGTTTCCATTTGGTAAACTTTGCAATTTGAGAGGAAATTATCTCTTAGATTACCTACAGGAATTTCTCTGATGCTCATTGATTTGCAGGCATAGAAAGCATGCCATATCTTTCTTAAAATATTTTGACATTTATAAAAACTTCAGCCTCATCTAAAAATCTAATGACCCTATGTCCATGGATGTTAAGTTGTGTCATAAAATATAGTACTTTCTTAACTTCTCTTTTTTTATTTAGTGTTGTATATCACTTTTCAACAAGGAATATGCATTCTTCTTCCAAACCTTTGGTTGTAGGATCATGTATCTACAAGTGGAAGGGACTTCAAAGTTATTAAATTCAGTTTCTTCATTTTATAGATTAGGAAACCAATGCATAAAGGTTAAATAACTTTTTCAATGTCATAAAGTAGTATCAGAAGCAGAATTTTCATCCAGACATTTTGACTGCAGGGTAAAAATAGCCATTCAACACTATATTTGGGGGGATTAAGTTTGTAAAAGAGAACTCCATAACCAAATAGTACCCATGCTTGTGTGGCTCAACCTATTTGCCTAAAATTTCCAATTTATATGGTGGTTGTTTACAAGTATTCTGTGGTGACTGCAGATTGAGTTTGATGCAAATATTTCAAACAACTAAGAGCGTAAGGACTCACAATTTGAGAAAAAGTGTTTTTATATTTTAAAATTGTATTATATCCTTCACTGAATATGTGTGCAAAGGAATGCAGATTTACTTTATGACCTTGAGTAGATCACTTCTAACCTGATTATTTCTGCTTTTCAATAGACAAAAAAGATGATAATCCATATTTTATACCATTTATTGTCAGTATTCATTAATATTTGCAAGGTTCTCTCATTGAAAATACTTTCTGCTTGCAAAAAAGTCATTATCCCTATAGAAATGGCTTGTTCAGTTCGCTATGCATTGTATCTACTACTTGAAATTTGCTTTTTTCTCCTAGATATTTAACTTGCAACATTTCAATAATTTCTTTACTTAAAGTTTCACATGTCTATCCTGAATGTGCATTATAAATATCTTTATACTTTTTCAATCTCTGAAAATGCACAGTACTCTCACACAGTTTTGATTCATGTGCCCTCAATTCTTAGATATAAGATTTTTATTACAGTTCTCAAAGAAATTTATAAAAATCACAGTGAAGGAACATCTGTCATGTTGGAAGATAGAAGCAGAGAGAAACATGTAAAATATTCTATATTTCAATGGCACATATCCCTATTAAGTATATTTAGATGGATAGAATTTTTCTTTTTCATGGCTATGTGCATATTAAATTAATAAAAGATATAGATGATCAGATAAGAAGAGACTACGTTGAATCTCAGAGATTTTGGTAATACATCTTTCACATGCTTCTTCAGAACTCAGCAGTAATACCAGGTTTGAACCATAATTTTTAGGTTATCAGATCAGTAGACTCTTAAAATCCTTCCATGCTGAGCTTATTCAATGCCTAACTTTCCAAAAAATATGCACAGTGATAAAAAAAATAGGATATCAATGTTGTCAATGTATACCTTGATGAAAATGTAGATACAGAAATTAAACTAGTGGGTTATTAAATAAAAGGTCTACTGGAAGATATTCCTTAGAAGGTTTAATTGAACCATCTTCAGCAGTTTAGAAAACCAAAAATTACAGGCAAGTATGCTCTTGTAAAATTCAGAAGATTTGATGACTTTTTGAATAGGTGTCTGGTTTTTTTTACAATTATGTAGTACAAAATTTTATTAATCTTTAACGAATTCATCACTGAGACACTAAAGAAAATATTTTCTTGTTGAGTAATGACTCTCATTGAAACCTTGCATCTATGGCTCACATGTAAAAATTTAAGAATGTTTTTGCTTTATAAATGACAGTTCATGTGTCCTCTTATAAAGTGACAGTAAGAGAAAAAAATTATGTGCTACTCACAGTGAAGATCACATTTAAAGTGTGGAGGTGAAAATCAGGTCAAAGGTACATTGCACTCCAATGTTGTCCATAATGACCCTAAGAACCTAGAACACCTTTAGACTATATGACAATTTACCCAAAAAACAGATTTCCCAGATATTTTTCTTTTACAAAAGATTGTATTGATATTTATTGTTTCCTAATGCACTATAATTATTGAAAACATTATCTCTGACAGCACTTCTTAGAGAGTTATCTACTATGACAAATGGCATTTTTAGAGAAAGGAAAACTTCAGAACAATGAATCAATATGTTGAAAAAGATAAAACATATTAACAAAATAAAACTGGACCTCCTGCCTCCACAAACTGGCATATTGGGGATATCTTCTTATGTCTTTGAATTAGAGAACTTCCTTATCTTTATGATTTTTGTTTCATTCATTTTTTTTAAAATTATTTTTAGTTTTTAACAGACACTTCCACAAGATTTTGAGTTCTGAATTTTCTCCCCTTCTCTTCCTTCTGCCCACCCCAAGAAAGTGTGCATCCTGATTACCCCTTCTCCCAATCAACCCTCTTGCTATCACACTTCTCCCTTCTCTTATCCCTTTCCCTTCTACTTTTTGGTAGACAAGACAGATTTCTATACCTCATTGCTTGTATGTATTATTTCCCAGTTGCATATAAAACAATTTTTAACATTCATTTTTAAAACTTTGAGTTCTAACTTCTCACCCTTCCTTCCCCCCATTCACACCCATTGAGAAGGAAAGCAATTCGATATAGGTTAAACATGTGTAGTCATGAAAAAACACTTCCATAACAATCATGTTGTGAAAGACTATCTAGATTTCTCTCTAACCTATTTTGTTCCCCATTTATTCTATTCTCTCTTTTCAGTCTGTCTTTCCTCAAAAGTGTTAACTTCTAATTATCCTCTCCCTCCATTTGCCTCTCTTCCATCATCACCCTCCACATCACCATCCCTCTTCCCCCTTATTTTCCGTAGTTTAAGATAGATTTTCATAGCAAACTGAGTGTACATTATTCCCTTCTAAAGTCAAATCCAATGAGAGTAAGGTTCACTCTTTCCCTCTCACTTCTCCTCTCTTCCCCTCCATTTTTTTTTTAAAAAAAAAGCTTTTTCTTACCTCTTCTATATGAGATAATTAACCCCATTTTATTTCTTCCTTTCTCCTTCTCCCAACATATTCCTCTCACTCTTTAATTTTATTTTTTAGATATCATCCCTTCATATTCAATTCATCCTGTAACCTGTATATATATAGACTTTGTGTGTACATATATAAGGCACGTGTACATATATGTATATACACACATATACATACACATGTATGTGTGTTTATATATTTGTGTGTATATATAGACATATACAGACACATATACGTGTATATATGTAATATTTCCAATGATCCTAATACTGAGAAAAGTCTCAAGAGTCACAAATATTACCATTTCATTTAGGAATGCAAACAGTTCAACTTTAGTAAGCCCTTTATCATTTCTCTTTCCTATTTAACTTTAAATGTTTTTTTTTCATTCTTGTATTTGAAAGATAAATTTTCTATTCAACTCTGGACTTTTCATCAAGAATGCTTGAACATCCTCTATTTCATTGAATGACCATGTTTTGCCTAAAGTATTATACTCAGTTTTACTGGGAAGATGATTCTTGGTTTTAATCCTAGCTCCTTTGACTTCTGAAATATCATATTCCAAGCCCTTTGATCCTTTAACGTAGAAACTGTTAGATCTTGTGTTATCCTGATTGTGTTTCCACAATACTCGAATTATTTCTTTCTAGATGCTTGCAATACTTTATTCTTGACCTAGGAGCTCTGGAATTTGGCTATTCCTAGGATTTTCCTTTGGGTACCTCTTTCAGGAGGCGATCAATGGATTCATTCAATATATACATTACTTTGTGATTCTAGAATTTCAGGGTAGTTTTGCTTGAAAATTTCTTGGAAGATGATGTCTATGACCTCTTTTTTGATCCTGGTTTTCAGGTGGACTAATAATTTTTAAATTGTCTCTCCTGGAGAACTATTTTCTGGGTCAGCTATTTTTCCAATGAAATCTTTCACATTGCCTGTAATTTTTTCATTCCTTTCATTTTGTTTTATAATTTCTTGATTTTTTCATAAAGTCATTAGCTTCCATCTGCTCTATTCTAATTTTTAAGGAATTATTTTCTTCAATAGGCTTTTGGACCTCTTTTTTCATCTGGCCAATTCCATTTTTCAAGTCACTCCTCTCCTTGTTGAGTTTTTGAACCTCTATATCATTTGGGTAAGTCTATTTTCAAGGTGTTATTTTCTTCAGCATTTTTGGTGGGGTCTCCTTTCCTTTAGCAAGCAGTTGACTCATTTCTCATGATTTTCTTTCATTACTTTCATTTCTTTTCCCAAATTTTCCTCTACTTCTCCTACTTGATTTTCAAAATCCTTTTTTGACCCATTCCATTACCCTGAAGTTGGACTAAAATCCATTCATATTATTCTTGGAGGCTTTGGATGTAGGAGTATTGATTAAATTGTCTCTTTCTGGTTGTATATTTTGATCTTCCTTGTCACCAAATTAAGATTCTATAGTCTACTTTTTTTTCCTGTTTTTGCTCATGTCCCCATCCAATTACTTGACTTTTGAACTCTTTGTCAAGGTAGTTTTCTGCTTCCAGTGGTGATGGGAGCTGTACGTTAGCCAGTCTGTGAGCCTAGAACTCCAGAATCAGCTTCTTCCACTGTCCTTGTTGCTGCTGCCACAGAATCCTCCAATCCCTCCACAGCCCTTGGGCTGGGGCTCAGACCACTGTACTCCCTCACATAGGTCTGACAGGTTCGTTTCCACTTTGTCCTTCCAATTTGTCCTTGGCATTTTTGGACTGTGAAGTATGGACACCACCACAGATGCCAGTGACTCAATCTTCCCTTCACCCCTGCCACACCTGCTCATCTTCCATCTGTGGTGGTGTGGCCCACACTAGATTAGCATGATAAATTCTTCCTCTCACCCTTCCAAGCTGTACTCGGCTGGAGATTTGCTTCACTCCATTATTCTGTGGCATTTTCAGCTCCAGAATTTATTTAGAGTCATTTTTTTGCAGGTATTTTTCTGGGTTTGGGGGAAGAGCTCTAGGAAACCTCTGCTTTACTCTGCCATCTACCTTCCCCCACTCCCCCCCAGGCTTCTTTGTTGCATTTATTTTTGATGTTTTGACATGCAATTTTTCTTTGTATTTACATGGTTCCAGTTACTTGGTGTATGTATATACACACATACATATATATGTGTGTGTATGTATACATATGTGTATGATGTATACATGTATATCCATTTGACTTTGCATACTTTGTATAATTTTGCTTTGATCTTTCTATGCTTCCCTGTATTTATAACATATAATGTAGTTTATTTCATTAAAGTACCACAATTTGTTTGGCATTCCTCATTCAATGGACTTCCCCTCATGCTACCAAAAATACTTCTGAGTACATGGGGACATTTTTTTCTTATTTATGACTTCTTTGAAGCATAAGCCCATTAATAAAATTGGATTTAGTATGAAAGATATATAAACTATGTGTTCACTGAACCGCCAATCTGCTCATAAATATTCTAGGATTTGTGTCCATACCAACCTTAGTCATTGTATAACACTAAAAGGAAGGATTCTAATTATGGGGGATCATCACTTTTATAACCTTGCTTTCTTACCACACTTCAATAATCTAAATGATAAAATTAATGCCATTCAATTATGCCATCTCTCTGGATCTTCATTGTTGCCTACTGATCACCTCAGTGTGAAGAGTGGAGTCCTTAATGTGAGTCACTTTCACCTTCTCCTCTATGATTTTGACTTCTGTTTATTTTCATCTCATATTCTTTCTGTAGTCATTCTTAGAGACTTCACCAATCACTTTGATATTATTTCTTACATCTTGCCCTCTTTCTCAAACCTTAAACTAGTAAGATCTGAATCATCATTAAATGATCCTTGTTAACCAGAGTGAATACATGTTCACAGCTTTATCTCATCCTAATCATTTTCACCTATTCTATGTCATAGTCAAACCAAAGTACTATGTCTCCCACTCTTATCCAACAAACTCCTAGCTCCTGTTTTTCTTGTTCTATTTCTCATACCTATTATTAACTTCACACTCATAATTTCAGTCTGTTGAATGCTCTTCCTTCTTTCAAGTCCTAGTCTGAGTTCATTTTTTTTTGCCAGAAAGACATTTTTATCTTTCAGATGAAAGTGATCTTTGTTTCTTCAAATTTTTTAATAGTAATTTACCTGAAACTCCCTTTTGCACTTAATGTGTTTCTCTAATGAAAAAAGTTATTTGTTTATTTATCACTCCAATAAAAAAGGTTTTCCTGGATTTATTTTTGTATATCAAGTAATATTCACAATATCTATGCGTTCCATAGAACATCCAAGTTTACAAGGCATTATGCATGTTATCTCATCTGAGCATCAGAACAACTCTATAAAGTAAGTGCTATTATCTTCCTTCCTATTTTATAGATGAAGAACCTTCATCTGAAAAAAAAAAGGTCAAATGAGTTGCCAAGGATGACAGTGCTCATTAAGACCTTAGGATCTGAACTGTAGTTTTCCTGACTCCAACTGTAGTACAGTTACCTACTCAGTTATTGCAGGTATAGTTTTTAAAGTATATTCTTAACAAAATTGGTCAAAAATATTTTTAAAGAGAATCAACTATCTTGGTAGATACATTCTGTTTTCCTGAACAGGATATTCTCCCTGATCTACTTCACCTGCCTTGAAAATCTACTGTGACTGTTTTGCACCTGTGTTCTTCTTCATTGCTGGAATTGCCCTTCACCCCACCTTGAAAATTACTCTCACTGATAACAGAATCACCATTACATCTTGGAAACCCTAAATCCCATGTTGATGTACTTTTCATTGCATCTTAAACTGAGGGTTTGTGAAAAATATGGCAAGATTAAAATGTTTCTGAATATGCAATGAACAAAAATTATTGTGCAACTACATTGCACCCTTGGTTCTGAATGCAAATTACATGGACCTTGATTTGTGCATGCTCTCAAGCCATGCAACGCCAAAAAATGATACCAAAAGAATTGTAATTTGCAAAGGTTTAAGAAGCCCTGATTTATGTGACACTTTGTACAGTTCCTTCCTGACTTCTTCATGTTGAATTTTGTCAATTGTCTAATTTACTTTGTTTAGTTGTATCAGTAAGCAACCCAACATACACAAGGGGACCTGCTATCACAGGTTCTTAGATTGCTTGTCTAAAAAGAAAGCCAACTTTTGATGAGTTAACCATCACTTTAATCAAGCACATGTAATCAAATACTTAGTTCAGGGGGAAAGTCGGCGCCCTGAACTTTAGAAAAAATACAGAGAAATCAACATCCCCTGTTTGACCGTAATCAGTACATATATCACAAATCAACAGATAAGTTCAACTGTCTGACCATAGTTACCAGAGAAGGAAGCACCAACATCTGGGTTTTCAAGGTTTACCAGTTCGGGCAAATAAACTAAGCTCCCAAACCACACCTCAGAGTCTTTATAGACTTTTTATAGCCAGAGGACATCACACCCCTGGAGAACCAGTGTCTCATTAACAAAAGGTGTGGACTTTTATACACATCTTCCCAGGCCCAGCAATGGGTGGGAAAGATCCTCCTTAATCACATTATTCAGTCATTATACTTGTTGCTACAAACAAAAACAGCAAAAGATCAGATTTTGCTTACTCTGGGTACGTTTTTTATTTTGTACTTTAACATTTTCTTCTAAGGCCTCCCTAGTTCATCGAACCCTCTCTAAATTCCTACATGTCTATGTCCATGTATGTGCGTACATATACACACATATATACATACACACATACATATTCATATACATGTATACCCACACATAATCTACATGTGTGTGTGTTTGTACACACGTATATACACACATACTTGTGTATGAATATATACATTGCTGATTGAGGCAGTATAGAATTGTGATTAGATTGCTGGACTTGTAGTTAAGACCTGAATTTCAATCCTGAGATAGATGTTCACTAGTTAGGTGACCTTGCCTGTGACACTTAAACTCTCTGAGAATCAATTTCTTCATCTTTAGAATGGAAATAGTCATAGTACTTATATCATAGAATGTTTGTGTGGATTTGAAGGCATAGGAAGTATTTGTCAACCTTAAAATATTATGTAAATATTAGCTTTTCTCATTTTTTTATCTGTGTACATTATTAATTTTTCCTTCTCACATTCACATGAACAGTAGAATTTTAGTTTGTAGAGGCAAGAAAAATTTCATTTATGTCTTTGTATTCTCAGAAAAGAGGCATTAAATACATTTTCACTGATTTTCATTAAAAGGAACATGAATCCTGTTTTGTCGTTTGAAAGATAAGGAAAGTGATGCCAATTTAGAATAAGTGCATAAGGAGTTAAGTGATTTACCCACAAAGGACTTATCAGTGGAGCTGTGATTAACTATTAAGACCATTATTTTTTCCCTTCAAATATTATTCTCACTGCTATAACCCAGTACATCAATTTCATAAAGTACAGAAGATTTCATTTTTAAAAAGAAATCATTTTTAAGATGCAACTAATAACTTAATCAGATCTAGCATATCTTGTTCTAGATAAATTAAATATAGGAGCTGGTTGGGTGACTGGGGCATGTGATGGGTTGAGGGGTGTGAAATAGAATAATATCTACACTAAAAAGATATATAGGAAAATGGGAAAGAAAATATTTATGTTTCATAATTTTATTGGGTATAGCTTTAGAAACATTAAGAGGTGTAAATTACACAGTTTGAGATTTAATTAAAGGATATTTTTTTCTGATTTGCTATTCTCAGCTATCAAAAATATAGACATTTTTAAAAAAGCTTTTATAAGTACACTGGTAGTACCAGGCATATTTCTTTTTGAAGTAGTTTCTGAGGAGATTTTACTATAATTTACTCTATAGAAACCTGATGCCCACCAGCCTATATGCTAATCATGATTTTTTCACCATTAATCTTCCTTCACAGGAATGGGGGCCTTTCATTCCCTTTTCCTTAGAGATTGTATGGGTAAGAAACATAGGATCCCTCCAGCAACCCCATGAGTTTCTTCATATTTATAGCATGAAAAGAAAGAGGTATGAACTATATTCATGACAAATGGTATCGATTATACCTAGTATTTGCCATTGAGATTTAAAGAATGTATATAGATAGGCTTTACCACATCTTTTGAATGCATCCAAAAGTACCTAATCTACATTTTGTTCAGAGATGCTAGAAATCATCATAAGAAATACTTTGGTCTTCCTCACCTTCAGGTTAGTTTTTGACCGTGCATTTACCTTAGATCTGATATCATTCTTTGCATGCCATACTAGCTGGCAAGGTCACCTGAAGCATTTTTATAGTCAAGTTAAAGATTTTATATTGTGGAGTTTTATGGAGGATATTTCTAATAATTTGATTTTCTCTTGACCTTCATGAAAGGGAAAAGAATCCAGCCATACTTTGAGATATAGTATAATCGAGAGAGAGAGAGAGAGAAAGGGGGAGGGGAGAGAGAGAGAGAGAGAGAGAGAGAATGATTAGCCAAAAGATACAATGGAAGACAGAGATGGAGAGAGAACTATATAAAGGAGGTAAAGTCAAGGAGAGGGAGAGAAGAGAAAGAGATACAGAGATAGAGAAAAAAAATGAGTTGCATAAATACTTAATGTGCAAATCTTTTTTTTCAGAATTGTGTTTTATGGTTTTATATATTTAGAAATAATGACTTACTAATTTATGAACAATCTTAACCCTAGTAATTAGGTAAGTAGTCCAAGCCACACACTATATAGTTTGCTACAAAATTTTGGTTTTTTTTAAAATGATCTTTGCGGGGAAGATAGTGAAATACAGGTAGACACTATCTTGAACTCTCAAATCTCTCTAAATACCTTTTAAAAGAGACTGTAAATAAATTCCAGAGCAGCAGAAACTACAAAAAGATGAAATGAAACAAATTTCTAGCCTAAGAAAACTTTGAAGGTGACTGGAAATGTCTGTCGCCCCAGGGTGAGAGAGGACCACAGTCAAGTACAAATCTAGGCAATACAGACTGAGCCCCAACATATCTGCAGTAGGCTACAGGTCAACTGAATCACTGACAGCTGTGGCAGTTTCCAGATCTCTCAGCCAAAGAAAACTTAGAAGGTCAGCAGGAAAAGCCCAGTTGAGCACAAGCTGTGCCAACACAGAGTCAGCCACAGCAAACCAGGAGCAGGCTTTGAAAGAGATTAAATCAGCAGCTGCAGAGGCAGTGGCTGCTTCCACAGCTCTCAAACCACCCATGGTAGAAGAGTCTAACAACTTGTCAGAAGGATATTACAAGGAACTTTTTTGCTAGCACTAAGGCAGGACTGTGTCACTTTGCCCATACTTGGATCCAGGTTGTAGTCCTGGGTGGTAGTCCCACTAGCAAACCAGAGATTATAGGCACAGTGAATGGGAACCCTTATCACAGTCCCAATGCAGAAAACAGTGCTTGTGGTGACTCACAGACAAGAGCACAGCTCAGGAGAGAAGCAAACACCTCTCTTTAGATCATGCCACCTTGAAAGAACTGAAAACTTACAGGTCCCTAGAAGTATCTCTGAAAATAGCTGCATAAAACCCTGAAGTTTGAGGCAGTGTGCCTTCCACCCTACAAGCAGAGTTATACTTTAACACAGAGTTAAAATCAACTAATAATTGAAATAGAGGAATGAGTAAACAACAGAAAAAAAACTTCCAACTATATAAAGTTACCATCATGACAATGAAGATCAAAAACCACTCAAAAGAAGACAACAGAATCAAAGTTCTTACATCTGAAGCCTCTGAGAAAAAAAAGCATTGATTTGAGGCCATGGAAGAGGTCAAACATGATTTTTTAAATTCAAGCAAGAGGAGGAGGAGCCAAGATGGTGGAGTAGAAAGACATATATACTCTAGTGCTTCCCCCACAGCCCACAAAATATCTGTAAAAATGACTCTCAACAAAGTCTAGAGCAGTTGAAGCCACAGAACAGAGTAAAAGAGGTTTCCAGCCAAAAATAACCTGGAAAGCCAACAGGAAAGGTCTATCTCATGGGATGCTGAGCAGAATGGAGCCCAGCCCTGCCATGGCATTGGGAGGAACAGAACCTGAACAGACCTCTGGGCAGAGCTCCTAGCAGGGAGGGTCCCAGATACCTCAACCTACAAGTGCCAAAGAAAGCTCCAAAAGGTCAGTGGGGGAGGACTTTTCCAGCTAGGTGAGAGAGAATGAGGTTTCTCCAGCAATAGCCACAGGAGATGGCAGAGGCCACAACAGTAGACATCAGGCAGCTATGAAGGCCTTGTTCAGGCAGCTCAGCTTAAAGTCTCTGGCAAGAGGGAGCAGCTGATCTAAACCTCAACACCGAATGACAGCTCTGCCCCCACCCAAAGCCCAGGGAAAATGAGCAGCTCAGTCAATTCTCTTGACAAAGGATTCAGAAGTCAAGTAACTGGCAGGGAAAATGTTCAAAAAAGAGAGAAAAAATAAGACCATAGAAAGTTACCTCTTGATGAAAAGGTGTCTCTTTCCATTCTTTTGGATGAGGAAAAACAAGGCTTACTGTCCCAGGAAGTTAAGACCCCTCCCTCCAGGGCCGCCAAAGCAAATGTGAATTGGGACCAGGCAATGGAGGAGCTTGAAAATCGAGTTAGTAACTTGCTAAAGGAAAATCATAAAAATGCTGAGGAAAAAGCAGTTTTAAAAGAGTCTAACTCAATTGGAAAAAGAGGTCCAAAAAACAAATGAGGAGAAGGAGGCATTAAAAAACAGAATTAGCCAAATGGAGAAGGTTCAAAAGCTTACTGAACAAAATAGTTCTCTGAAAGAGAGAATTGAGTTCAGGGAAATGATTGACTATGAGATAAACCAAGCAGTTCAAAAACAGAACCAAAAGTTTGAAAAAATAGAAGATAATGTGAAACATCTCATTGGAAAAACAACTGACCTAGAAAATAGATTCAGGAGAGACAATTTAAAAATTATGGGACTACTTGAAAGCCATGATCAAAAAAAGAGTCTAGACATTATCTTCCATGAAGTTATAGAGCAAAACTATCCTGATATTTTAGAACCAGAGGGCAAAATAAATATTGAAAGAATCCACCAATCACCTCCTGAAAGAGACCTGAAGAGAAACACCTAGGAATATTGTGGCCAAATTTCAGAGTTCCCAGGTCAAGGAGAAAATACTGCAAGAAGTTGGAAAGACACAATTCAAGTACTGTGGAAATACAATCAGGATAACACAGGATCTGTCAGCTTCACCATTAAGGGATCGAAGGACTTGGAATAGGATATTCCAGAAGTCAAAGGAACTGGGATTCAAATCGAGAATCACCTACCCAGAAAAATTGAGTGTAATACTTCAAAGGAACAAATGGTCATTCAGTGATATAGAGAACTTTCAAGCATTCCTGATGAAAAGACCAGATTTGAAGAGAAAATTTGACTTTGAAACACAAGAATCAAGAGAAGCTTGAAAAGATAAACAGGAAAGAGAAATCATAAAAGACATTCTAATACTGAACTGTTTACATTCCTAAATGGAAAGAAAATATTTGTAATTCTTAAGACTTTTCTGGGAGGAGAAAGGGAGAAATGGAATGAGCCGTCTATAACTCATAAAAGAGATAAAGAAAAATCTAATTCAATGGAGAAGAAAAGGGAGAAGGGAAGAGGGGGGAAGTGAAGCTACTCTCTCCACATATGAATTAAGGAGGGAATAACATGCTCACTAAATTTGGTATGAAAATCTATCTTATACTACAAGAAAATAGGGGAGGAGGTAACAAGTGGGATGAGGTGAATGATAGAAGGGAGGGAAAATGAGAGAAGGGAGTAATTGGAAGTAAACACTTTTGGGAAGAGAGAAGGTCAAATGAGGGAATTTTCAAAAAGGGGGGGAATATAGTAGAATAGAAGGCAATATAGTTAGTATTACACAATATGATTATTATGGAAATCTTCGGAAAAATGACACATATATAGCCTGTATTGAATTGCTTGACTTCTCAGTGGGGATGGGTAGAGAGGGAGGGAGGGAGGGAGGGAAAGAAGGTGGAATTCAAAGTATTAGAAACACATGCTGAGAATTATTATTGCATGTAACTGGGAAATAAGAAACACAGGTTATGGGGTATAGGAATTTATCTTGCCCTACAAAAAAAAAGAGAGAAGATGGGGAAAAGGGAAGGATGGGGTGTGATAGAAGGGAGGGCTCATTGAGGGGATGAGTAATCAGAATGCAAGGTGTTAGGGGATGAGGGGAAGGGAGAGATGGATCATGTCTATGTGGTAATTGATGTAGGCACTCATGGGAAGATATTTAAACTGATTATCTACATATTTACCTTTCCTGAAAAGAATGCCATTCAAGTGTTACAGATCATGCTGGTTGGTGTCATATATTTGAACACACTGGACAATACACAGAGGGAATTGATATCAGAAAATTCCCTGTACAGGTACTGACTTCAAGATTTTTGGTTGGCAAGTGCCAGTATGAAAGGTATGGCTAATTCATGAAATTAACATGTGGAACTCCAAATCACATTGTTTCAAAGATATTGGTCTGGAAGCCCTATACTAACTCTTTGACTACATGGCACTGAAGACAATCTCATACACATTTTTCATGAAACAATGTCCTTTGAATATAACAACTGAACAAGACTATATTGCAGGATCCTGAAGAGAAAGGGCATTTCAGGAGAATGAGCTATTCATTTTTTCTGAGTTTTGATGCAACAAATATATTATGATAACCAAAGAGGAACATCTGGAGGAGAGATGCCAGATTAGAGGTCTACAGAAGGAAGTAGATTAAAATGTATTTTGACCAAAATGTATTTTAACCAAATAAAAAAATTGCATTACAACATACACAATTAATTAGTTGTTTTCTTAATAAATATTCAATTCACTGAAGTTAGATTCTATTTGACTTTGACGCCACTGATCTTGAAGATCTCACAAGCCACAGAGGCTCAATCTTCAACTTGGACTCTATTCTGGATCTCCCCAATCACTGTGGGAAATAACTGAAGAGCACAATTCTTCCTGTTTTATGTATTGTGTGATACATATGATTAGATGATCATCAAGCAAGAATATTTTTAGAAAGAAATATTATTGATTAATTCTGCTGTTACATCACATATTAATAAACAAAACCAACCAACACATCAAAGAAGTCTAATGCTATATATTGTATTCTCCTCCTAGAATCCTGCACTTCTGGCAAAGAAGCATAGAAGGGTGTATTGTCATATCTCTTCTTTAGCATCAAACTTAATCATCTAATACTACACAATGTAGTTAAAATTTAAAAACATCTTTTAAGACTATCCCAGTGGGCAAGAGAGAAAGTATGTGTACTACTATTTAAATACAGAACTAAGAAAAATAATAGAAAGGGAAAAACATGACTGTCAGAATGTCATAACATCAGTTGGTGTAGTCGTTATATTCATTGAGGATCCTTCTCCAAAGGACTGGGCTTTCCTTATCTAATTCTACATATATTAACCAGGTACCTATCTGATAATAAACAATGAAACTGAAAGGTGTAAACTTTGAGCAGGGAAGAGGAGAGCAGATAGAAAAGTGAGACACCTGCATGTAGTTCTGAAAGTCTAAGATTTGAAAAGAAATACTTTTCATTTCCAACTTAATGTAAAGCAAAGATTGTTCTAAAAGGGCTCTGTTTACATGCCGAAAACCTGAGAGTTAAATCTTCATCATAGGAATAACTAGCTGTGCAAAACAAATGTGCACTTAGGGAGCACTGAAATTTCTCCTTGTCTGAGACAGGTCTAGTTTGTGAAGAATTTCAGAAACATGGCCCTGTCATTCACCTAACAATTGGGAAGCATTAAAAAGAAGTTCTAGTTTTTTTTAAGCAAAATGCTCAAATATACACTAACAAAAAAAAAAAACAACAACAACAAAACACCGGATATTTTATATCTAAATTGTAGAATATTTTGGTACAATTCCCTCTTCTTGACTTGTCCTTCACAATTTTCTCATTCTAATTGTGGATGAGAAATGTCACTAAAGCTATGAAAGTACACCTTCCCCAAAAGTATTTTCTACAGTAAAATATGATTTATGTTTACTGTTTGTTGTTAAGGTTCTAACAAAATTTCTGACGAAAATATAAAGGGGAAACAAGTGTCATCATGTTACCTCTAATCTTGGTGAGCAACTCAGATACAGATTTTATGTTTTGAGACCACTTAGTTTCTAAAGGAAAAAAGATATTCCCAGTTGAAAAACCTTAAAGGGGACATTGATATCACTAGTCCTTTGGAAACAAATACAGAAGTCTTTGAGAATGATTTCAAAAGCCTTAAGACTTGCCATGAAAAATCATAAATAAATTGTTGTGATAATATAAAAGCTCAAAAGTAAGGAGTATAGCTTGATGGCAACATAGTTTCAGTTGCAAAACTTTAGAAAAAAATAATAAGACAATCCAGATGAGTTTTTGTTGGAGCGATGAATATGTTCCCCTGAAGTAAATCAAATACTTTCCACAGATAGGGAGGAAGAATGCTATAGGAGAAAGAATATTTATCTGGGAATCTAATAATGCAGTTTCAAATCTTGACTCTGACTCTTGTAAGCAGTATGACTGTGGCTAAGTCACTTTACCTCTTTGAAAATTATTTCATCTGTAAAATGGAGATGATCAAAATATTTTTTCAAGAGAAAAGAGCAGTACTCTTGGTCTCAGTAATACCTCTGATGTACACTAGCTGTGTGATCATCTACAACTTACTGAAGCAATAAGGGTTCCAGGCAATTCTTTAATACTCTTAAGTTGGAAATGAAATACATTTGGTGTGTATGTGTGTGTATCTGTCTCTCCCTATCTTTCCTCTTCCTCTCTCTCTCACCACACTATATATTTCCCTATCTAGCCCAGAAGCTTGTTATGGAAAAAGAACTGCAAACTTAAAGCACTAGACAAACCTGTACTATGATAATTTAGAAGTAACTTTATTTTCATTTATGATTAGCTTTTGGTTGTCAAGGAATGCTACCCAGTTGCTTTATCTTGTTTGGCCAAATAGAGATCATGATACATAGACAAATGAACAAACAAACAAAAAAACACATCATGTTTCAGGGGAACTTATTTTAATCTAAAAACGTGAATCTGTACAATTTTTAAATTCTTAAAAAAAATTAAAATGTTGATTTTTAAATTTTGTCCCTCCCTCCCTCTATTCCTCCCCACCCCTCCCTAAGAGAGCAAGCAATTAGATACAGGTTATATATGTGCAATAATGTAAAACCTTTCCATAATAGTCATTTTGTAGAAGAAGACTTGAATCTTTACTCAAGGGATTCAAGGGAACAATGGAAGAAAGTGAAATGTATCAAGCTGTAGAGTTCATTCCATCAATATCAGCTCTTTCTTTGGAGGTTGGTTAGTATGCTTCATCAATACTCCTTTGGGATTGTCTTGAATCATTGTGTTTCTGAGAATAGCTAAGTCATTCATGGTTCTTCATCAAACAACATTGATATTGCTGTATAGCATTCTTCTGGTTCTGTTTACTTCATTATGCATTAGTTCATACAAATCTTTCCATTTTTTTTTTCTGAAATCATTCTGCTTGTCATTTCTACAGCACAATAATGTTCCTTTACAATCATATACCACAGCTTGTTTAGCCATTCCACAATTGATGGACATCCCTTTAATTTCCAGTTATTAGCCATCACAAAAAGAGCTGCTATAAATAGTTTTTGTACGAATAGGATCTTTTTCCTTTTTCTTTGGATGTCTTTAGTAGATAGGCTTGACTGTGCTATTGCTGGAACAATGGATATGCACAGTTTTGTAGTCCTTTGGGCATAGTTCCCAATTGCTCTCCAGAATGGTTGAATCAGTTCACAAATTCAATAGTGAATCAGTGTTTCAATGTTCTCACATTCCCCGCCACCATTTAACATTTCCCTTTTTTTGTCATATTAGTCACTCTGTAAGTATGAAGTGGGGACTCAGAACTGTTTTAATTTGCAGTTCTTTGGTTAATAACGATTTCAAGTGTTTTTTATATGACTATGTATAGCTTTGATTCCTTTGCCTGAAAACTGCTGTTCATATCATTTGTCCATTTATCAATTGAGGAAAAACTTGTATTTTTATAAACTTGTCCCAGTTCCCTATATATTTGAGAAAAGAGGCCTTTATTAGAGATATTAGTAGCAGTTCTTCCCCTCCCCCGTTTTCTGTGGTTATTGTGGTTATTTCGGCATTATTTGCGGAAAAAGCTTTTAAATTTTCTATCAAAATTATCTATTTTGCTTTATATTTGAGAAAAGAGGCCTTTATTAGAGATAGTAGTAGCAGTTCTTCCCCTCCCCCGTTTTCTGTGGTTATTGTGGTTATTTCGGCATTATTTGCGGAAAAAGCTTTTAAATTTTCTATCAAAATGATCTATTTTGCTTTATATTTGAGAAAAGAGGCCTTTATTAGAGATATTAGTAGCAGTTCTTCCCCTCCCCCGTTTTCTGTGGTTATTGTGGTTATTTCGGCATTATTTGTGGAAAAAGCTTTTAAATTTTCTATCAAAATTACCTATTTGCTTTTTGTAGTGCTCTCCATATCTTCTTTGCTCTTGAATTCCTCCCTGTATTGCCAACGTGATATTCACAGCACTTATGGCAAGCATAAATATGTAATTCTGAATCCCAAAATACAACACTCTTTGCACATGGAAGAGAGAAACAAAACATTTATTCAGACACCAGAAAGTCAAATCCATAACAATCTGTACATAACAATAATACAGAGTGCAGCACCAGCCTTCCCTGTGTTAGGCTTCCCCCAAACCAGCTCCCTTAAACAAAAGGGAGCCAGCTGCCAGGTTTGCCTGCGTCCTTCAGTTCTCTCTGCTCGCTGATCTATTTGCTCTCAGCTCTGTTCTTGATCCTCCTCTTTCTGTCCCACTCTTCTTGTTACATATGTCCAGCAAACTCCTCCCATCATGGGCTCTGTGTGACTTACACTTCCATGTGACCCAGGTAACACATGGGCCTATTAATGAATAGGAAAGATGTTCTTATTTAAATTACCATTACATACCCTTATCCCTAAATCTGGCAGATAAAATATTCCATGTTCTCTTAATTTGCTTATGGCATTACCCTTTATACAAAATCACATACTCATTTTGATATTACCTTATTATACAATGTGACATGTTGGTCTATACCTAGTTTCTGCTATACAGTTTTCCAGTTTCCCTAGTAGTCTTCAAATAATGAGTATTTGTTTCAAAAGCTGGAATCTTTGTTTTTCATATACTAGATTACTATGGTTATTTACTATAATGTACTGTATTCCTAATCTATTCCATTGTTTCACCATTCTATTTATTAGTATCAGATACTTTTGATAATTATCACTTTATAATAGATTTGAAATCTGGTGCGGCTAGACCACCTTCATTCACATTTATTTTCCTTACAATCCTTGAGCTTTTTGTGCTTCTAGATGAATTTTGTTAATATTTTTTCTAACTCTATAAAATAATTTTTGATAGTTTTGTATGTCACAGAATAAATAAATTAATTTAGGCACAATTTTCATTTTTATTATATTGGCTGGGCCTATCCATGAGTAATTGATATTTTTTTCCAATTGTTTGTCTGAATTTATTTATGTGAAAATTATTTTATACTTGGGTCCATATATTTCCTGGGTTTTTCTTGGCAGATAGATTCCCAAGTATTTTACATTGTCTAGACTTATTTTAAATGGAATTTCATTTTCTGTCTCTTGCTGTTGGACTTTCTTGATAATATATAGCAATGATGATCTGTGTGGGTTTATATTGTATCCTGCAACTCTGCTAAAGTTGTTAATAATTTCAAGTAATTTTTGAGTTTATTCTCTAGCATTTTCCTGCTTCAACATGATATCATCTGGAAATAATGATAATTTTGTTTCCTCATTGCCTATTCAAATTAATTTCTTTTGCTTCTCTTATTACTATAGCTAACAATTAATTAATAGAGGTGATAAATAATTAATATTAAATAATAGAGATGATAATGGGCATCCTTGCTTCACCCCTCCTTGACTTGGGAAATCTTTTACCTTATTCCCATTACAGATAATGCTTACTGATGGTCTTAGGTAAGTATTTTATCTTTATAATTGCTTATAATTATAATGAAATTCTTTTAAAGTAAGCCTATGCTTTCTATTGGTTGTCATAGAAAATAATGCTGCATTTTTCCAAAGGTATCTTCTACATCTGTTGAGATAATCATATGATTTCTGTAGATTTTATTGATATGGTTACTTACACTAGTAATTTTCCCAATATTGAACCAGTCCTACATTCTTGGTATAAATATTAACTACTCATAGTGTGTGATCCTTGTGATATATTGGTATAATCTCCTTGCCAGTATTTTATCTAAAATTTGCATGAATATTCATTAGGAAAATAGTCTATGATTTTCTTTCTCTGTTTTGGCTCTTCTTGGTTTGGGTATCAACACCATATTTGTCATACAAGGAATTTTCTCTTTTTTTCATCTATTTTCCCTAACATAGTAGAGTCCCCATTTTATATAGAATTGGGATTAATTGTTCTTTAAGTGTTTGGTAGACTTGGCTTCTGAATCCATCAGATCCTGGGGATTTTTTTTTTTTATTACAGAGCTCATTGATGGCTTATTCAATTACTTTTTTCTCAGATTATTTATTTAAATATTCCATTTCTTCTGTTATTCTGGGTAATTTATGTTTTTGAAGGTATGCATCCATTTCATTTAGATTGTCAAATTTATTGACACATAATTAGATGAAATAGCTCCCAATAATTGTCTTAATTTGCTCTCTGTTGGTGGTTAATCCATCCTTTTCATTTTTGATGCTAGTAATTTGATTTTCTTCTTTCATTTGTTAAGTTAAATTAACCAATTGTTTATTTTTTTATAAAACCAGCTTTTAGTTTTATTAAATCATTGGTTTTCTTATTTTCAAGTTTATTAGTCTCACCTTTAATTTTCAGGAAGTCCAATTTGGTGTTTAATTGGAAATTTTTATCTTCTTATTTTTCTTTTTTTTGTTTAGTTGTGTGCCCAATTCATTGATCTACTTCTTCTCTATTTCATTGAAGCGACCACTTAGAGACATACATTTTCGACTAAGAGCCATTGTGGCTGCATTGCATAAATTTTGGTAAACTATCTCATTGTTGTTATTTTCTTTAATGAAATTATTGATTTCTTCTATGATTTTTTTATATCCATTTTATAGGATTAGATAACTTAATTCCCAATTAATTTTTAATCTCTTCATTGTTCATTACTGAATGCCATTTTTATTGTACTACGATCTGAAAATGATGTGTTTAATATTTCTGCTCCTCTGCACTTAGTTGTGAGATTTTTATGTTCTCATATATGGTCAATTTTTGTGTAGGTGTCATGGACTACTGAGAAACAGGTATACTACTTTCTATTCCCATTAAGTTTTCTCCTGAGATCTATTATAAATAACTTCTACAGAATTTTATTCACCTCCTTAACTTTTTTTCTTATCTGTTTTTGGATAGATTTATCTAGTTCTGAAAAGGAAAATTTAAAGTCTTCCACTAGTATAGTTTTATTATGTATTTCCTCCTGTAACTCATTCAATTTCTTCCAAATTTTGAATGTATAGCACTTGGCACATACATGTTTATAATTGGTATACTTTCTTTGTCTATGGTAAGTTTCATCAAAACAGTTTCCTTCTTTATCTCTTTTAATTGGATCTATTTTTTTGGCTTTTGCTTTGTTTGAGATCATGATCCTACCCTGGCTTCTTTGCTTCCATTGGAGTGTAATAGATTCTGCTCAATACCTCCCCTTATGTGTATCACTCTGCTTCAAATGTGTTGCTTGTAAACAATATAGTGTAGGATTCTGGTTTTTAATCCACTTTGCTACTCACTTCCATTTTAAGGGAGAGTGCATTCCATTCACATTTATAGTTATGATAACTAATTTTGTATATCCCTCCATGCTATTTTTCACTTGTTTATCCCCTTCTCTATCTTACCACCCGCGTTTTCCATATTCACAAATGCTTTGCTTCTGATTACCATCTTCCCCAGTAAACCCTCCATTTCATCAACCCCTCTCCACTTTTGCTATTTTTTTTACTTACTATTATTTTTCTTACTTCCTTGCAGTTTAAGGTAGATTTCTATATCCAACTGAGCAAGTATGTTATTCACCCTTTGAGGCAATTTTGATGAGAGTAATATCTCAGCCTTACCTGCTATATCCACTCTTCAAGTTTTTCCCTGAATAATAATGGAATTTTCATGCCTCTTTAATGAAGTATAATTTAGCTCATTCACTTTTCCTTCCTAAAATTTTAAAAAGGCAATTAGAAGGAGTATACATGGACAGAAGATATAAAAAGAGGATGACTCCAAAAGCAAAATAAAGAACTGAGAAAGAAATTTTAGTATTTTATTTTCCCCAGTTACATGTAAAAACAATTTTTAACATGTATTTCTAAAATTTTGAGTTCTAAATTCTCTTCCTTCCTCCTTCCTAACTACCCCCTCCATTGAAAAGACAAACAATTTGATAAAGGTTATGCATGTGTAGTCATGCAAAACATTTCCATAATGGTCATGTCAGGAAAGAAAATTGATAAAAAAACAACCCTCAAAAAATAAAGTTGAAAAAAAACATGCTTCAATCTACATTAGATGATATTAGGTCTTTGTCTAGGGGTGGACAGCTTTTCTCATCATAAGTCCTTCAGAGCTGTCTTGGAAAATTGTATTGTTGAGAAGAGCCATGTCATTCACAGCTCATCATCCTACAACATTACTGTTACTTTGTACACGGTACATTTCATTTTGCATCTGCTCATAAAACTCTTTCCACGTTTCTCTGACAGCATCATTTCTTTTTTATGTTTCTCTTGAGTCTAACTTTTGAAAGTCAAATTTTCTATTCTGCTCTGGGCTTTTCTCAATAATGCTTGAAATTCCTCTGTCTCATTGAATGTTCTTTTTCCCCCTCATGGATTGCACTCAGTTTTTTCTGAGAAGGGAATTCTTGGTTTTAATTCTATGTCCTTTGATCTCCAGAATCTCGTATTCTAAGCCCTCCAATACTTCAACCTATAAGATGCTATATCTTGTGTTATCCTGATTGTGGCTCTACTATACCTGAATTATTTCTTTCTGGCTAATTGCAATATTGTTTTCCTGACCTGGGAAGTCTGCAATTTTGCTATAAAATTCCTGGGGTTTTTCATTTTCAAATCTTTTTCAGGAGAAATTTTCCTTAATAATTTCTTGAAAGATGATGTCTTGAATTTTTTTTTATCATGGCATTCAGGAAGTCCAATCATTTTAGAATTATGTCTCCTGGATCTATTTTCTAGGTCAGTTGTTTTTCCAGTCTAATTTTTCACCTTGTCTTCTAGTTCTTGATTAAGTCAAGATAAATCAATCAATGTCCCTCTTCCCAACCTTGGCAAATGGTAGGTTAAAACCCCTCAGACATGAAAGACATTGGATTGAGCTCCCCTTATCCCAACATTTTCCCATTTCCAACTCAGTCCCAACTTATATATCTTTGTCATCCTTCCATCCAGTTCAGGGACAGCAATCTCTGGTGAAACAGAGGGATATGTAATCAGGATCTAGAAGAATAGGAGTTAAGAACTTCCACATGCAGGTTCTATAACCTTGGCCATGAAGGTGGATTTGGTTAGAAATACTTGCCCCAAAGGACACTTATCTCCTCAAATTCCAGTTTTATCCCTTCATTTTCCTAGTTTTCCTTAGCCTGAGAGGCTAATTTGCACCTTGAAAGTTCCTCTGTTTCCTCCACGTTTTCTATCCTACCACCTTCACACTAAATTTGAGGTCAAATTCATACTTAAGTAGGCCATGGGTGTACCAAAGCTTTCCAACCCATCTGTAATAAATTTCAAGATTTCAGATCTGTTCAGAAAAAAAAAATCATTTTTAAGCTGTTCTGGGAATTATTTGGGAGCCTGAGATCAAATTAGATTTTTCTTTGAGGCTTCACTTGTAGACATTTTGACAATATTGTCCTCTTCTAAGTTTACCGATTGATCCTCCCTATCACCATAGTAACTTTCTATCATAAAGCTCTTTTTTTGTTGTTTTTTGCTCATTTGTTATGCCTTTTTTTGTGATTTGGTGTTTTATTTGAGAGTTGGGTTCTGGTCCTGCCCTATCCCAAGCTTTTTGTGCAAGGGCTTTGGGTCTTACTGCTTTCTTTCACTGGACTTCAGGGCTTAGTTGCTCTGGAGGAGAGGCTTCCCTCCTGGCTTGTCCTGGGGTTTGGGGAGGACTCCTTATTGGTCAGTTTCTCTGCTGGTGGGCCCAGGGGGCAGAGTTTTGCTGTTGGGCAGCCCCAGGATGGAACTTCACTGCTGCTAAGCAATGGGATCAAGGCCTGACTCGGGGCTTCTCTGTGGGTAGGGTTGCCAGGCAGGGGTCTTGCTGCATTGCACAATCTACTCTCTTGCCAAAGGTGTTGCTGGTTTTGTAGGAGGGTGAGGCTTTTCTGGTGGCTTGCCTCCAGTTTGGAGCCTTGTTTAAGTCTCTCTCCCTCTTCTTGACGCTCCCCTTGGTGAAGCTGTTTGCTACTACTGCTCTTCGACTTCTCTTCCCTCACACTCTTGTGAGAGAGACTCTTCCTATCAGGCTGAGAAACTGATTCTCTGCTCTTAGACATATTCTGAGGTGGTTTTCTGAAGAGAATTTGAGAGAGCTTCAAAAGGTTGCTTCCTTGATCTACCATCTTGCCACCCAAAGTTTTTGTACAATTAAAAGAGAATCATTCACTAATGGGAATAAACACTACTTTACATAGCTATCATCAAATTAAATTTTTCATGTGTCAGGTCTTTTTGATCAAGGCATCTCTCTATTCAGAAGAAAGAGAAGAACTTCCAAAGGAATTAAGCTTAGCATTATAATTAAATGTTAACACTCAGGTTTCACAACAGACAAGGAACATATAGGACCCTGATAGAAAGAGTAACAGTGAGAGTGATGACTTGGTGCAACTCTGCCTAACTTAAATCCAACTCCCATGCAAGTCAAGACATCATCCTGCGATGTCATTGTCTTTTTTTGCAAAGGAAGGAATGAATGACAACAAAAAATATTGCCTGATATATTGTGAAATAAGAAACCATGAAATGAATGGAATTGTATTTTTTCAAGCATTATTTTGAGAAGTAAGGCTAGATTAAAAAATACATGCATATACAAATATACATGTATACATACACACACATGTATTGCTTGAAAACAATATAAGTAAATACCCAACTTGACTGATTAATGTTCTATTAGGTCTTTATCATGCAGGATTACTATGCAATAGGATATCAAGACAAAATGGCAGAGCTACTTGGTAGTCCAATTATGGATGTGGAGGAATAAAAGGCAAAGAATCACTATTACCTTGCAGTCCCAAATATCGTAGGGAAAAATTAATAAGTGCATTTGCAACACACTCACAAAGGAATGACTGATATGTCTTCATAATAAAATAAAAATTATTTCTTTTTGTTTTCCAAATGGACTAAACTGAATATTTTACCAATATTAAGGCATTTTAAATAGGAATTATGAGGTATAAATTCAATAGTTTTGATCTTTCAAAGTTTAATCCTACAGACTTACAAGTCAATTGTAAAGGAATGATGATGAACTTGGAAAAAAAATCTAAAACAAGGGTTTGTAGTCTTCCTCAATAAGAACAAAGATTATTGTCTTAAAACTTTCATACAAATGGTAAAGCAGGTGTGAGATTATGTACAAACTAACATTTTGTTCATAATCCATTTATTAATAGGATGAATTAAGTTTGAAAGACTCGTTTCTGTTTATTAATCTGGTTCAAAGGTGGCAGAGTATATATATATGAAATTTCATCATCATATGATGAAAATAGATTATTAAAGAGACATTACACAATGCAGTTTTATGTATAAATGTTTTTCCAGCATATTCCTCAGTTGGGTTTCACTCCAGTATCATTGAAATCTTTTTTCATCCTTCACACATATTTGTGGTTTTGTGAGATAATACTGCTTATATTATTCCAATATCTACTTCAACAAACTTTACAAATGACTTCATGCTTTAAATTTACATCGTACTTGGTTTCCATCTGTATTTGCTTGGCAAGGAGATAAATGTTTGCTGGCTGGAATTTTTATGAGCTTTTTTGGGCACCCCAAGTAATGTGTTAATTAATTTAGATGAAAATGATTTAGGAAAAAAGCTGATATTAAATGCCAATAATCTTTTCTTTCTGTGTTTCAGTAGCTTGTTTGAAAGATCAGTTTAGACATTCTATTTGTATACATTATCTTCTCATCTTTATCTTTTCTTATTTTTATCACATTCAAACTTGTTAATAGTAAGAGAACACTGAAAATGAATCTGGTTGTTTATCTGAAATCAATAAACATTTTTCATGTTCAGATCAATTATTTATTAATTTTTATTTATTCACCTGTCTCTTTTATTGTATGGCATTTAGTAATAATTATGTAAATCATCTTTCATCTACTTTTCAGAGAAAGATGGTATGTGAGCTTTTATGTACAAGACTTTGTTCTTTTATTTCATAATACTGAACAATATTTTCCCACATATTTTACTACCCTCAGTTCATTCAAACTTGAATTTGAAATTACCTATTACTAATATATGTATTTGCTTTCTCTGCAGGACTATGTGAAGCTTGTTAAAAGCAAATTTTATATATATATATATATATATATATATATATATATATATATATATATATAATTCATTCATCTTCTACATATATTGGCTGAGGTATTATGGATAATCTTGCTGCTCTTTTTAACTTTTGGTTATAATGCAGATTGCAAGTTGTGATGACCAAATGTCACATGAATGTGACCAGAGTGACTGAAAGCTAAATAATTCTTCAGGAAGAATATACACACACACCCATATCCACATACACACATGTGCATGCAAACATACATATACATATATGTGTGTGTATCATCTTTTTCTTTTAAGAGTGAAGGGAATCAGAGCTACTCATATCCACCAAAAAGGTCAAAGATAAAAAGATACCATATGATCCAAGATGAACTACTTCACTATTAATTAATGAACAGAGAAAAAATAGAGATGCAAGTAAAGATTCTGTGAATTGATGAAAAGTAAAATAAATATAACCAGGAAAAAAATAAGTACAAAGGCTACAAAATCGTAAATAAAATCTAAATACTATGTGACTATAATGATTAATATTTTCATCAGATAAAATAGGAGTCTTTGCAGAAGTTTGGCTCTATAAGTGTAGAATATTGAATACATTGAGAATACACTCTGATTTATTTATTGTGTTTGGTGAAATGGTTCTCTATTTTTTGTTACAAGTGATGATTCTCTGGAGAGGAGAGGAGAGATATAGTATGAAATGAGAATGCTGAAAAAGTAAAAGCTATCTTAAAAATTAATGGAATGATACATATTCTAATTATATTAATTGTTTAATATGATTGAGTGCAACTAAAAACAACTTAACTGTTTAAAGAATTCTGTTTAGTCCTGTGAGGAACACGAAAAGATCACACACACCCACACACACAAACACACGCATATGTATACAACTACATACATACGTACATTTTGTATGTATGTGTATATATGTGTGTGTATGTGAGTGTGTGTATTCTCCTTTAAAGAGCGTATACATATGTAAAATGTACAATATAGAAGTAATTGAAATGCCACATTGTTAATTGTCAAATGAATGGAATGTGTTTTCGGTCTTAAAACCTCAATGATAAGAAACAACTTGGTGTAATAAAAACTAGTCTCAAAGCCAGGAAGATAAGGATACAAGCCCTGATTGTGACATATGTAATAACATAACATTTAACTACTTCATGTTCAAGATGAGTCTAAAACTTTCAGTTTCACCAAAAACTCTGACTTTGCCTGGAACTCTTCCCTAAGACTAATAAAACCATAAGCCCATTCTCTATCCCTGACTCAATACTACTGTCAGAGTTTTAAAATTTAGGTCCTCAGAACAATGAGAAAAAAGTAGTTAGTTAGTTAATTTCTGCTTATAGCTATGCAAGATATTATCCATTCTTCTTCCTTCCTTTCTTCCTTCCTTCCTTCCTCCCTTCCTTCCTTCTTTCCTTCCTTCCTTTCTTTCTTTCTTTCTTTCTTTCTTTCTTTCTTTCTTTCTTTCTTCCTGTCTTTCTTTTTCTGTCTATCTATCAGTCACTCTGTCAATCTATCTCTCTATCTATTTAAATTTTGGAGGACTAAACAAAATAAGTAATTCATACACACATATGTATATATTATTTATTTTGCCCCAACTAAGATTTTTTTTTATACTTTTACTTAGTTGACACAAATATATTAGAGAATTAAGGTGATCACTTGAATAATCACCTATATTCTCTATATTACTTTATGTAGACAGATTTATACATAGTTATTTAATTTCTCCAACTTTCACTAAAAGTGTGTCAGTATTGATTCTTTTTTCTTGTTAATAGATTATTCTTCCCATTTTTAATGTATAGGCTTAAAGCCTTCTTCTCTAAAATCAGTCCCCTAATCTTTTCTCTAAAATCAGTCTGCTAATCTGTTAAGCAGCTGCTTGTTTTTGCCTTGATGCTTCTGAACTGGGAGCAAGTTCCTCTGATCTACACTGGTGGTCCCAGGCTTTCCTCTCATTTCTGGCCAACAAGGGAGCAAGGCATGGGAGGTGGCCAAAATACAAACATGTTACCCTGAAGTAGTTTCCTTGAAGCCTATTACAGTGTTATTCACATAGTAGGTTCACAATAAATGCTACTTTCCAGTCTCCAGTTCAGCAATGCCTCTCCTAAACAAAATCTAACATTTTTAAGGTTAAAAAAAAAAGACAAAAGAAGCAACATTTCTCTTCAAAGTAATTCACTCACTTAAATAATGCACATGTCCTTGTGATTTCATTCCACTGCTTTTTGCCATAACCCATTTTCTACCACCATCACAACTAAATTTTGGTGTTTGCTCCTTGTCCATTTCCCCCCTTATTGTGGTGCTGTTCTCTTCAATCCTCATTTCTTTTAAGTGGATCTCTATGTACAAGCCAGATAGAAGGCTTCAGATTCAATGTCATGCATGGAAGCCATTAACTAATGAGAGGAAATAGACCTTTATACATTGTGGGATAGCATTCTCTTTGTCATATGCTTCAGTTTAGCCTTTATTTTCAAGTGGAGGAAGAGAAAAAAAATTGCTTCAAAGTTTGCCCAAAACACTGTTTAGCAAGACTCCTTTCTCCTTACAAAACTGTGTTCCTATATAACAACTTTTTACATTATTGAAACCATTACTCAAATGTTTTAAACCTAGGGTTTGTGGAAGTGAAGTGATTCCCCTCATCCTCTCTGTATTGTTTTCATTATGAATCAATCTTTTTGCTAGATGCCAACTCTCTCTTTCCAGATACATGTGCTGCACTGACCCTGTTATTAAGAAATCTAACCCCCTTCCCACATAGCAGATGCAGTCACTCTTTAGCAAGGCCATAGTTTTCCTGCATTGGGGAAATCTCCTTCTAAGCCATACGGTTCTCTGTGACTCGCTGTTGGGCATTCAAAACTGCAACTTCCTCCATGAATATCATTTTGTGGGCTCAAGTCCAGGCTTCTTGCTGGGTGTGTAGGAGTTGTAAAGCCATCTGCAAATGAAGGTCCTCAGCAATACATCTCTAAACATTAGAAGAACAGCCATCAAGCTGACCTAAGTCACTTGCTTAACTTCCTAGCTGTCATTTCAGGGGTCTCAATGGGATCCATCAGCAAATAGTACGGCACGTGGTTCTCCCTGTCAGTCTGCTACACAATATTGGAGAAAATGAACTCTTCAGAAATTGAAGTCAAGCAGCAAATACTTGTGATTTATTCTTTTCCATGGCTGGCTTAGGCTATGCGCTACTACTCTGCTATTCTGAATAATTTATTCAGGTAGTATAGTCAAAGGGGGAAAAAGTGTAGGGTTGTGGTGGAGTCATTTTCAAGTGTGACCTTCCATCAAGATTATGTTTAGAAAACAACATCACAAAAAATATGCTGTTTAGGTAGTGAGCCAAGAAGGTATGTAATATTATTTATCATTGTAACTAGTTGATGGCATTTTGCTCTGCCTGTAACCCATCCACCCTTTTTTATTCCAAGCAATTCTTTTCCATTATTTCCTAAAGACACAACAACAAGATTTTATCTAATATACTGAGGTTCATTCTCTCTATGTCTTGATATAGGTCAATAAAAATCCCCCACAAAAGATATCCATCGGTATTCCTTTGTCTCCATATACAACTCATCCACCTATTTTCTTGTTAAAATTCCTTTCTGTTAATATCTTGTATCAGTAAGCACCCCAACATACACAGGCTGGGAGTCGGCTACCACAGGTTCTTTGATCTGCTTCTCTAAAAGGAAAGACAACTTTTGAGGGGTTAACAATCACTTAATCAAGCACATGTATCATTCCTTTAAACAAATACATATATCATTCAGTTAGTTCAGGGGAGTAAGCACCCTGAACTTCAAAGAAAATACAGAGAGATCAAAGATCAACAGACATGGCTTCCTCTGCCTGACCATAATCAATGAATATATCACAACTCAACAGAAAGGTCCAACTGTCTGACTGCAGTTATCAGAGAGGGAAGCACTGACATTTGGGCTCTCCAAGTTTGGAGACTCCTTAGAGACTATCATCTGGCACACAAACCTTCTCTCAAAAACTAAACCCCAAAGTAAAACCCCAACTCACTATATTTCTACCTTTTTTTTTTTAGTGCCAGAAGGCATCACAACCATTGAAAACCACTAACAAAAAGTGTGGGACTTCCTATTAATGGGTGGGGAAGATCTTTATTCACATTAAAATAATTAACAATACAAATACATATTCTAGTTAAAGAAACTAGTTTCCATACTTAAGTTCTATTAAAGACTCTTGATGACAAAGGCAAGATTCAATCAGAGGCATTTGATTATACTGAAACAAAAACAGCAAAAGATCCTATTTTGCTTTCTGTCACATATCCTAATGCCACTTCTCCTGTCTAAGTTTTCATTGATAATATCTTCCATATAGAGTCGCTAGTCTCTTTGCTATTGATTGAACAAGACATTCATCTCCTAAGTCAGGGTACTTATACTTTTGTGCCTCCTTGCTTCCCTGGCTTTCTTCAATTTCCAATCAAAATCTCACCTTCCTATCCCCCTCCCCCAAATGCTGGTGCCTGGAGTGAGTAGAGACTTGTAAGCAATAGACTAGGCAACAGCCTGAGAATCATAAGGCTAAGATATTTGAATCAATGGGAACTGATTTAATTCAATTCAATAAAGCATTTCTATGTGCTAGGTACTATCCTAAGCACTGAGAGTACACATAAGAAAGAGAGAAAATCCTTGCTCTCTTGTTGTTTATAATTTAATTGAAAGAACATATAAAAGGAAGCTGAAAAGAAGGTAGCATTGTGCTTCATGGAACTGAAAGGTTGTGATCCTTCTGTAAAGGAAGGCTTTAAGAACAGTTTAATGTTTCCCTCTTCAACCTCTTCACTCCAGTATGAGGAGAGAGGCAAATGAAGGTGAGTTGAAAAGATGCTGAGTTTTGATTAAACCCTCATTATTGATAAAAACTGATGAAATCACCAAGTCAAAGAGTATTGAGAGAGAAGAGAAGAGGACTCAAGACTACAGAATCTCTAGCAAATTCATCTTCCATTTGAACACCTTCCCTAACAGTGGTAAATGTGATCATGGACTTTATTTTCATTTCTTTCTTTTACAGTAATAAACAAAAGGTATGCTGATTTTTCAGCTTATTTCAATTTCATGACTTAAAGTTGAATTCTGCTCCTAGGGTATAGGGGTCATTATGCTAAACTAATTGTATTGGAGGTTAGAGGGATGATCACTAACTTTCTGTGCTATAGATTCCAAATCTGAAAGCTTACTTACTACACTGTAGGTCACCTGGTTTAATCTAGCTGGCTATGAGGAATTCTCTTTGCCTGACAGATCTGACTATTAGCCTGCTGCTTGAGGGCTGGAGGCCTTGTGGCTGACCCACGGTTCTTCTGCCCTCTTCAATCCAGATGGCAGGGCCTCAGCTATTCATTTCACCTGGGCATAGGATCCTTCCACTGATTTGCTTGGACAGTGCCTGAACTGGGATGAGTTCATCTTTCACCCAATGAGACAGACCTTTCCTGCAGTCCTCCTAAGTTGTCTTGGGCTGGAAAATTGTTTTTACTCTATCTTTTTGTGGGTTCCATCATTCCAGAATTCATTTTGAAGTGTGATTTAAAGTTATTTCAGGGAAAATGGAGAGAGCTAAGGCAACTTCCTGCCTTTCCTCCACCATCTTGAGTTCCTCAACATTATTTTTCTTAAATGCTGTGTTTGTCCTTCATTTTTGTAGAGGACCTTGATGACATGAGAAATGATCAGAGAAATGATGACATGACTTGCACTCGACTTTGCTTTGAGTGAGGGAGCACTATGCAAGGTCATTAACCTCACTTTCTCTTCCTGAGTCATCTGGATCCAGTGACCAGATATTCAACAGAATGACTGGAGATGTCCCAGGATGCAATGGGAGACCTTGACCTTTTAGGCTAAGGCCTTTTCAGATACTCACTGAGAGTGAGGTAGTGAGTGAATAGGCCTCTTTAAGAAGTAGTCATGGGATGGTCTCTTTAAATGGAAAAAATAAATAAATAAATTTGGGAGGACAGGAGCCTCAAGGAAAGAAAGAAAGAAAGAAAGAAAGAAAGAAAGAAAGAAAGAAAGAAGGAAAAGAAAGAAAAGAAAGAATAAAGGAAGGAAGGAAGAAGGGAAGGAAGAAAGAAAGGAAGAAAGGAAGGAAGGAAGAAAAAGAAACAGATCCTTCTGGATTTATATGAGTTTATTTTGTAAACTGCAACTTTACTAAAGTGATTTATTACTTCAAGTAACTTTTTACTTTATTCTGTAGAATTCTCTAAGTACATAATCATATCATCTGCAAAAAGTGGTAGCTTGGTTTCTCCTTTTACTATTCTAAATCCTTTTATTTCTTTTTCTTCTCATTGCCAAATCTAACATTTCTAGTACCACAATGAATAAGAATGATGAAAATTGTTTCATCCCAATCTTATTGAAAATGTTTCTAGCTTATCTCCATTACATAAAATGCTTGCTGATCACACTACTTATTTTAAGGAAGACTCCATTTATTCCAATGCTCTCCAGTATTTTCAATAGGAATGGATGCTGTACTTTGTCAAAAGCTTTTTCTGCATCTATTGAGATGATCATATGATTTCTATTAATATTGTTGTAGATATGATGAATTATGCTGTTAGCTTGCCTAATATTGAAGCAGCCCTTCATTCCTGGTAAAAATTCTACCTGATCAAAGTGTTTTATTATTCTCATGAAAGTTGCTGTAATCTTTTTGCTAATATCTTATTTAAAATTTTTGCATCTATGTTCATTAGGGAAATTTGTCTATAATTTTCTTTCTTTGTTTTATCTCTTCCCAGTTTAGATATCAGCATCATATTCGTATCATAAAAATAATTTTGTACTACTTCTTTGTCAATGTTCCCAAATATTCTATATAGTATTAGAATTAATTGTTCTTTAAATGCTTGATAGAATTTGGTTGTAAATTCATCTGGCCATGGATATTTTTTCTTGGGGAATTCATTGAAGACTTATTCAATTTCTTTTTTTGAGACTGGGTTCTTAAATATTTTATTCCCTCTTCTGTTAATCTGGATAATTTATATTTTTAAATATTCATCCATTTCACTAAGATTTCCAAATATATTGGCATTTCCTTGGGTAAACCAATTTTTAATTATTGTTTTGATTTCCTTTTCATTGGTGGTGAATTTACCCTTTTTTATTTTTGATACTGTTAATTTGGTTTTCTTTTTTTTAATCAAATTGCCAAAACATTTATTAACTTTGTTTTTTTTTCATAAAACTAGCTCATAGTTTTATTTACAAGTTCATTAATTTTCTTAATTTCAATTTTCTTAATGTCTCCCTTGGTTTTAAGTATTTCTAAATTGGTATTTACTTGGGGATTTTCAATTTTTTTCCTAGATTTTTTCAGCTGCTTGTCAAATTCATTCATGTCCTCTTTATTTTATTCATGTTAGCATTCAGATATATAAAACTTCCCCTCAAAACTACTTTTGGTGCATCGTGTAAGTTTTGTCAGGGTGTCTTATTATTGCCATTCTCTTAAATGAGATTATTGATTGTTTCTCTGATTTGTTCTGTGGCCAATTCGTTCTTTAGGACTAGTTTAGTTTACAATATATTTGGTTATATAATTTTCAATAATTTTTAGTCTATCTTTCCATGACCTTTATTACATAAAATTTTGGTATCTTATGATCTGAAAAGGATGCATTAACTATACCTGCCTTTCTCCTTTGGATTTTGAGAGATTTATGCCCCACTAGAGGGCTAATTTTTGTGTATAAGCCATGTACCACTGAGAAAAACGTATATTCCTTTCTACCCCATTCACTTTTCTTTAGAGGTCTTTCATATCTACCTTTTCCAGAATTCTACTCACCTTTTTAAATTTTCTTGTTTATTTTGAGGTTACATTTCTCAAGTTCAGAGAGGGGGAGGTTGAGGTCCCCTATTAATATAATTTTGCTTTCTACTTTTTCCTCTAATTCTCTTAACTTTTCTTCTAAGAATTTACCACTTGGTGCATATATGTTTAGTAATGATATTACTTCATTGTCTATAGTACTGTTTAGCAGGATATGGTTTCCTTCCCTATCTCTTTTGATTAGATTTATTTTTGCTTTTGCTTTGAGTTTAGGACTGCTAGTTCTTTTTTCTTTTACATCAACTGAAACATAATACATTCTCTTCTAGCTTTTCACCTTTACCCTGTGTGTATCCCCCTGTTTCAAATGTGTGTATTGTACATATTGTAAGATTATGGTTTTTAATCCACTCTGCTATCTGCCTCTGCTTTATGAGAGAGTTCATCCCATTCACAAGAACCGTTATGATTCCTATCTATGTCTTTCTCTCCATCCTTCAACAGCCCCCCCCCATTAATGATTTAATTTCTCCCTTCTTCCCTCTCCTCTTCAAAGAAGATTTTTGTCCACTGTATCCCTCAGTCTTCCCTCCCTTATATCAGTCCCTCTTTTCTTTCCCTTTTCACCTCCTATTGACTATAGGGTAAGTTAGCTTTCTATGTTTAACTGAGTATGGTATTCTTCTCCTTCAACCAAATCTGATGAGAGTAAAGCTCAAAGAAAGCTCACCTCCTTCTGTCCTTCTCTGTACTATAATGTTTTTGTACCTCTTCATGTGATATAACTTACCCTTTTATACCTCCTCCTTTCCTCTTCTCCATTCACACTCCTAAGTTGGGTTTCTTTATCATCACATAATTTATACCCACACCTTCTATCTATGTATATCTTTTTTTAATGTCATAATTAATAGTTCTCAAAATTAAAATTACCATCCTCCCATATAAGGATGTAAACAGTTTGCCCTAAATAACAAGTTTTTTTCTTTCCCTTTTTTTCCTGTTTACTTTTTCATGCCTCTCTTAAGTATTACATTTGAAGATCAAATTTACTATTGAGCTCTGGCCTTTTCATTATGAAGGTCTGGAAATCTCTTATTTCATGGAATGTCTGTCTCCTTGACCCAAATATTATGCAGTCTTACCGAATAATTGACACTTGATTGTAGCCCAAGAACCTTTGCTTTCTAGTACATCATATTTCAATCCCTCTGATCTTTTCATGTAGAAACTGCAAGGTCCTACGTGATCTGACTGTAGTTCCTCAATATTTGAATTGTTTCTTTCTGGCTGTTTACCATTTTTTCTGCTTAATCGGGTAATTCTAGAAGTTGGAAGCAATATTCCTTGGCATTTTCAATTTGGGATCTCTTTCAGGAGGTGATTGGCGAATTCTTGTCAATATTATTTTGCCCTCTGGATCAGGGATGTCAGGGTAGTTTTCCTTCATGATTTCTTGGAAGATACTGCACAGACTCTTTTTTTTCTGGTATAACAAATATCCTTAGATTTTTCTCTCCTGTATCTATTTTCCTAGTTAGTTGTTTTTCCAATGAGATATTTTATGTTTCCTTCTTTTCAATCTTTAGTTTTCTTTGACTAATTCTTGATGCCCCATAGATTCATTAACTTCTACTTGGTCAATTGTACTTTTTTAACAAATTTTGTTTTCATTTAGTTGTTGTACTTCCTTTTCCAGTTGTGTAATTTTTCCATTTAAGTATTTATGTTTTTTTGTTTTGATTTTGTACCTCCTTATCCATTTGGCAGATTTTACTTTTTAAAGGAACTGGTTGTATTTTTAAAATTATTCTTTAATTGTTCTCCTACCCCTCTAATTTGGCTTTAAAAATCCTTCTTGAACTCTTACAAGAATGCTCTTTGGGCTTGAGACCAGTTCATTCTACCTTTTGTGGTTTCAGATGTGGGTATAGTGTCAATGCTGTCCTCTTCTGAATTCACATTTTTATTTTCCCTGTCCCCATAATAAGATTCTATGATCTTTGTTTTTTCTTATTTGCTTCTTGCTCATGGTGATGGCCTTTCTACTGTATTTTAAAATTAATCTTTGTTTCTGGGGTTCCAGGGGCTCTGTCCCATGTTTCTTGTGCTGAGAGTTAGGGGCATGTTTATTGACTTTGTATATTGTGGCCTCTGGTTCTTTCAACTACAAGCTTTATAATACTGAATCTTACCTGGTCCTGAGCTATTTTATGAGATATGTTTCATTATCTACTATCATTCTCCTGTAAAAAATTTTATAAGTCCATCTCTATTCTGAAACAATATTGCCTATAGAATATGTACCTCTTTACTAGCTGACTGAGTTGTTTTATCTATTTATTTATTGCAATGTATTTGTTTGGCTAAGTGTAATACCAGTGCAATACCTACAGCAGCCACTATGGATATGCATGAATATTTCCAATGTAAATTCACAAAATATAAACTCTCTTCCTCAAAGATGAGACCAGTATATTTGTTCAGATGCCAGAAAGCCATTCCTGCCATGGTAGCAACAAAGTTTGAACACATTCCCAATAAAGGGATCACCACCATCCTCAAGCATTCCCTCTGTTAGACTTTCCCACAGATAAGCTCCCCTACCAAAATTCCACCCTCTCTCATTCATTTTAGCTGCTGTGTCTCAGTTCTGCTTTGCTCTCTCCCTACTCTATCTCACACTCCCTTCCTATTCCACCCCTCTTATTCCACCTGTTTAGCAATCTCCTCCCACCAGGGGTTTCATATGACTGGAACTGTGGGCTAGGCCAAAGCTTAAAGCAGGTCACATGGTTCTATTACAGGAAAAGGAAGATCTTCAAATTCCCTTAACATTACAGTGAGATTTTCCTAAAAAGCTATTGATAGCCCTGGTTGATTTCTTTTCTCATCCGCTTCCCATTTTTTTACAGTAGGTTATGTCAATAGCTTGAGTTAATGTTGCCTAAATTATATCCATATGATAATCACATTTTTCCTTTTCTCGTTTGGTTATTGATCTTCCTAAATTTTTCTCTTGAAGTCAGCATTCATGATATGTAGGTTTGAATTTTCAGCACTAATCTATATTCCTTTTTCCTTTTTCATTATGAACTCCTGGAAAGATTGTTTCCAAACAAAGTTTTTGTTTCTACATTTGAGTATGAGTCAATATTGTAGATAATTAATCTTCATGTTGATTCATTTTGAACATTTTTGATAGTGTCTCTCCATCACCTCTTCCTGTGCAGGGGATATTGATACATAGGTGGCAACTCTATTGATAATAACATTTTATTTAGATTTATAACAGACATTTTAATGAAAGATGACAGGATGCACAATGAAAAATGTTTTTTGTTTACATGGAATGCATGAAAAATAATGTCATAAACTTGTGTTCTATCTTTCCATTTAATTATAATGTTCTTTTGTCTTCCTGTTTTACTCTTAGCGAGAATGGAAGTATTAGTAGGATTCATTTTCACTATTAGAATTTCCATCTGTTGACCCCCTAGATAATGATGTGACATTAACAATACAATTAAGTTAATGGTTACAAATATCCTAAAACTGCTTGAATCTTTAACCTTTTATCTACCTTTTTTAAACTCTACTACTATCACTGCAAAAACTAACAGACAACAAATAGCAAACAGAAAAAAACAACACTGCCTATCAATGAGTTGTTTTGTATATTTTCGTTTTGTATTGTGAATTATCTAATCCAAAGAATTCCCCATTTATTAGTCAGACTATTTGTAATGGTTCTCTCCATCCTTTTTAGTGGTCTGACAGTCTGAAACAGAAATGATATACAACTGAGACTGAACATATATATACATATATATATATATATAAAATTATATATAATATAAATAATATCTCTTATATATAAAATAAATAATATCTATCTAACTATATACATTTTCTTTAATTTTTTTCAAATTTGTTTTTAGGACTTATCTTTGCTATCTTTTCTTTTTCACCAACAAAATGATGCAAATATGACTTATTCTTTTTTGTCATATTTTTATTTGTATATTAGACATTGAAGGAGAAATAATATAATTGTCACACTAATTGAAAATTATCATAAAAAAGAATCTTCACATAGAATTATAAGAAATCTTCAAAGAAAATTGTTCTGATATTCTAGAACAAGAAAGCAAAGTAGAAATGTTCTAAAAAAATAATCAACCACCACATGCACTAGATCCCAGGAGAAAAACTTACAGAAATATCATGGCCAAGTTTCAGAGCTTCCAGGTTAATGAGTAAATATTGGAAGCAGCAAGGAAAAAAACAATTTAAATATCATGGCACTGCAATAAGGATTACATAAGACGAGCAGCTACTACCTTGAAGAACTGTTGATATGAGAATACTATATTTTGGAGAGCAAAAGAACTCCAATAATAACCAAGAATAATTTACCCAGCAAAATTAAATATAATCCTAAATGAGAAAAAAGGACATTTAATAGACTCAAAGACTTTCAGGTTTTTGTTACAAAAATACTAGAACTTCAAAGAAAATTCAATATATAATATCCAGGAGAAATATAAGGTAAACATTAAAAACCAATTATAAAGCACTTAATAAGGTTGAATTCTTTATTTTGTATATATGAAAATACTAACTTTTGTGACTGTCATTTTTTGGGTATTTTGAAAGAAAGATGTTGGCTTAGCTGAGTATGATGGGGTGATTCTACAAAAAGTAAAGCTGTGTAGGGAGACAAAAAAAGTTAATCATTTCATACAAATGAAACATGAAAACAAAAACTGATAAAAAACAAAGAAGTTAGTATGAAGGAAGGTGTGTAGTGCTGGAATCTTACTCTCCTCAGGAATGGTTTAAAGCGGGGAAAATGTACCAAGTCTTCTAAATTCAGAAAGAAATTAGAGGGAAAAGGGATAGGGTGGTGGGGAGAATAAGGAAGGGAAATTTAAAGGAGTGTGGGGAGTAAGGAATAGGAGGGCAAGGTAGTAAGCAGAAATTAAACAGAGGAATGAGGAGAGGTGGGGCATATAGGGTGAGAAGAATAATGAGAAAAAATAGGAAGGAAGAAAATTCAAAAGTACTTGTAGTTTGACCAATTTACCATAAAATGAATAACAGATAAAAATGCAAATTCTATAAAAATGACATATGCACCCAAAGATAAAATGAAGTTTTGGAGTTGAATTTAGTATGTAAGAAAAATCAGGGATGGTAATAGTGATCTCATACAAAACTAAAGTTAAAATTGATTTAATCAAAAGTGAAAAATGAAGAAACTACATTATGTGTCAGCAATATTACTCAAAGTTGTTTTACATAATTTAAAATACCTAGACAATATAAAAGAATTGAGTTTTTACCTGTAAAAACAGACACAGGAACTATATGAATATAAACATAAATCACTATTTTACAAATAAACAGAACTGAATAATTGAAGTAATAGTTATTGTTCATGGGTAGGTAAAGTAAATATAATTTTAAAAATGACCATCTTCCTTACTAATCTATTTATTCAATGACATGCAATTAAATTTTTATATTTTTACTGAGTTTGAAAAATAACAAAGCTTATTTGGAAGAACAAAAAGTCAGGAGATTCAAAGAAACCAGAGAGAAATTACTATTTGACCTTAAACTATATTATTAGGTGAGAGCATTGTTGAAATTAAAAAAAGGATAACTTCAACTATTCTAAATTAAAATTTTGTTATATGAATAATATCAAAATAGCCAAGAATGGAAGGAATGCAAAAAAAAAATAAAAAATTGGGAAAAATACTTACAAAGACAATCTCTCAGATAAGATATGATTGGATTGGAGTATTGCTGTGGCATAGTAAATGATGAGCTGGTTGAATAAAAAAAAACATGGAAAGACTTGGACTTTTGAAAGAAGATGTTATTCCCCCTTCAAAGAAAAAAACTCATAGGAGGAAATAAGCATAGTGAGTTTTTACAAATATCTGTACAAGTGCATACATATATAGATGTGCATATGTTTGTAGATCTCTATTTGTGTGTATGCATATGTATTAAATGTAGCCTTCTTTAGAATGGGAGGAGAGAGGGGAAAAAAATGCATCATAAAAAGTGAACAAAGTAAAATAAAGAAGCATAGAAAAGTTGAGCAACTCTGAAAGTAATGTGAAGTGTCTATTATAAAGATTTTCTTGAAATTGAAATTTATTGTTATATATTGAAACTACCCTCATGATGTGCTGTGTACATAGAAATGTTTTTTTTTCTTTTCTCAATATATTTAAATTTAAAATAAAATAAAACAAAAGCAATACATTTGGGTGAGCAAAAACAGATGAATCTATGAGAAACCAAGAAAAAATATACAAAATCAAAAGAATGAACAAAATAGAACAAAATATAAAATACATACCAAAAAAACTGACCTAGAAAATTGATGGAAAAGAGATAATTCAAACTTCATGGACTACCTGATCCCTTCTAATGACATTACCAGGGAGGCTGTTGATGAAAATGCAGATTACATTCCATGTATATATATATATATATATATATATATATATATATATACACACACACACACACACACACACACACACACACACATATATATATATATATATATATATATATATATATATATACATACATATTTAGGGTTAGGGTTATGTGTGTGTGTGTGTGTGCATGAAAATAAACATAAGAAGTTTAAAAAAATTTAAATATTGGACTACCCGAAAGCCATGATCAAAGAAACATCCTAAGCATCATATTTCAAGAAATTATTAAGGAGAACAGTCATAATATCATACAAGCAGAGGAAAAAATGTTAAAATTGAGAGAATCTATCAATCACTATCTGA
Organism: Potorous gilbertii; assembly: GCA_028658325.1. NCBI lineage: Eukaryota > Metazoa > Chordata > Mammalia > Diprotodontia > Potoroidae > Potorous > Potorous gilbertii. Next base: position 414,975,075 of record CM053771.1, read on the forward strand.
AAGAGATCCCAAAAATATAAACTCCAAGGAATATTATTGCCAAATTTTAGTACTCCCACATCAAAGAGAAAATTCTTCAAGCAGGCAAAACGGAAGATTCAAACCTCTTAGAGTAACAGAGAAGATTACACAAAACTTAGTACGTTCCATATTAAAAGAATGAGGCAGGGGATATTATATTCCACAAGGTAGAAGATCACAAACAAGAATAATCTATCCAGGAATACTGAATATAATATTCAAGAATAAAATGGATATTTAATGAAATAGAGAACTTTCAAGCATTCCTGATGAAAAGAATGGTAAATTTGGCTTTCAAATACAAGATGAAAGAGAAGCATCAATGGAATAGATTAGGTGAAGAATACATTATTGTAAGTGACCATAATAATCTAGTGTAAGATAAACCAAAAGATCGAAACTTTGGGGAAAAATATTCATTTCTCACAAAATTCAAGCAAACAAACTGGATATAATCAAATTGATGTGATTAAATAATATGAACTGGCAGTTTTCAGATAAATAAATAAAAGTTATCTGTAGCAGTATGAAAATGCTCCAGATCACTATTGATTAGATGAAGTTAAATAAAAATGACTTTGTGGTACCAACTCACACCAATTAGATCGGCTAAAATGACAGAAAAGGACAATGAAAAATGTTGGAGAAAATGAACACCAATGTAATGTTGGTGGAGTTGTGAACTAAGCCCTTTGATCCATAAATACCACTACTGGGTCTATATTACAAAAGAGATGATTTAAGGGCCTATTGTATAAAAGTATTTATACTAGGGAAATCAAAGGAATGCCCATCAATCAGGAAATGGCTGAATAAGCTGTAGTGCATGATTGTGATGGGATATCATTGTGTTAAAAGAAATGCCAAGCAAAATGATTCAAAAAACAAACAAGCAAACCTTGAAAGACTCATATCAACTGATGCAAATTGAAGTGAACAGTACCAGGAGAACATTCTACACAGTGACAGCCATATTGTACAATGAAGAATTATGAATGACAGCTATTCTCAGTAATACAATGATTCAAGATAATCCCAAAGGACACAAGATGAAAATTACTATCTGCCTGCAAAGAATGAACTGATGCTGTCTGAATATAGACTAAACCAAACTATTTTTCTCTCTCTTTTTTTCCTTCGTCTTCTTGTGCAAAATGAATAATGTGGAAATGTTTTACATGCTTTCACATGTATAACCTATGTGAGATTGTTTATTGTCTCAGAGAAGGGCAGGTGAGGGAGAAATAGAATTTGGAACTCAAAACTTTTTATAAAATGTTGAAAACTGTTTTTAACATATAATTAGGAAAAATTAAATATTACAAAAGACTAAAGTAGAATAAAAAGGTAAAGATAAAAGAGAAATCATAAGGAATTAAATTTCAATCTGGAAAAATGACATTTGTAATTTCAAAGAACTTTTTCAATATTAGGGCAGTTAGAATTTACTTAGAAAGTGTGAGTTTTGTGATGTTCTAACAAAAACTGCATGGATGAAAACAAGGAATACACCAGGAGAAGGGGAAGAGGAAAGGAAGCATGGAGAAAATTATCTTACAAAACAAGTGGAAGAGAAGAGTTTTTATGGTAGAAGGGAAAATGCAGTGGTAGTAATCAATTCTTGAATCTCATTCTCATCTAAGTTTGTTCAACGAGGGAATACACACACACACACACACACACACACACACACACACAATGAATCAATCAATCAATTGGATATAGCACTCTATCTTATCCAACAGAAAAGTAGAGAGTAAGTGGATAAGAAAAAGGAAGGAATGGTAAAAGGTAGGACAGAAAAAGGAAAGCAATGTTTAGAAACAAAACCAACCTCAACAGAGAGACAGGATAAAAAGAGGGAGAAATGAATAAATAGAAGAAAATACAAAGAATTGAAATACAATTAGTAATAATATTTATGAATGTAAGTATGATGAACTCCCCCATACAAAAAGAAACAAATAGAAGAATGGGTTTACGAGAAACACACTTGAAAGACAAAGATAAACAAATTAAAATAAAAGATTAGAGCACAATCCACTACGGCTTAGCTGTAAAAAGAAGTCACAACAGGGTATCAATCATGATCTCAGACAAAAGAAAAGCAAAATGAGCCTCATTGACAAATGGTATGTGGAGAAACTACATTTTATTAAAGGTATCATTGACAATGAAGTGCTACCAATGCAGTAGCCCTAGATGCATGGAATGTCATAGCATTCGATATATTAAAGGAAATTTAATTTACAGGAGAAGAGAGCAAAACTGTACTAGTCTGAGATAACAACTTTTCCCTCTCAGAGCTAAATAAATCTAACATAAAATAAATAAGAAAGTTGTAAAGAAGATTAAAAGAGTCTTAGGAAAGTTAGACATGATGAATCTCTGGAGAAAAAATAAATGGGAACAAAAAAGAACACATCTTTAAAAAAAATTATAAAAGATACTTTCACAAAAATGATCATATATTAAAACAAAAAAAACCTCAGAACCAAATGCAGAAAAGCAAAACTATTAAGTTTTTAATTAACATTATTACATAATCCATTCATTTTTCAATTAACCCATATGCGTGTGGATAGTATGGACTACAATATGTCCATTCAAAATTGTTTAATACACCATATCTCTTCATTTCTTTACCTTTGACATCTGACCCATTGTTCCTTTGAATCTGCGTTAGAGTTCCATAATATAGACTTACGATATGTAGAGTTTTACATGTTTTTTTTCTGGGTTACATTCTATATAGGGACAAGCCACTAGCACACCTGAATATGTGTCAACACAAGTACATATAAATTTGCATCCTTTATCTTCGGTAGGTTTCCAACATAATCTATTTGCTAAATTTGGGCTGGTACATTTTCTCTTGATATCTCTCTAGTTACTACCTGAGGAACACTTCATTACTTTTCCAATTGATTATTGGTCCCAAGCCCACTGGTATGTGACCTGGACCCCTACATGGTGAACTGTTTGATGGACCCATTTTATAAGTATGGTAAACTACAAGGGAGGTATCATAGTATACATCTGCATTTCTGATCACTATGACAGTCTTTATTACCTCCTTCTTCAACTTTCTCAGACAGTCCCTAAGTGAATACCAGGGTCTATCTCCACTAGTTCACATAGAATCAGTAGGATACTGCTAACTGCATTCTTCCACAGTCAAAGGTAACAACAGATTGCTCATCTTGTTATCTCCTTAAATATTATAATCTCTAAAACCCTCTGTACCACAGGATTCTGACGAGTATCTATAAATTTCAAGCAATCCATACCATCTATTGATACTCATCTGGTCTCTTAATCACCAATTCTCCTCATCTAAGATATAAGTAATTCTCCCATCCTTTGGGTGAGCTGACTCATAATATCTGTGACCTCCTGCTGAGTAAAATCCTCAATTATTTCCCTAAATACAGAGTTGCCCCGCTGGTTTTCCTGTTTTCACCTTAGTACCTGAAAAGCCTCCTACTCTTGTATTCTTCTGATTTTGTTACATTTTCCTTCCATGTACTGTCCTAATGGTCACCACCATGAAAACAAGGCTGTGTCTGCACAAAGGTTGCAGGTACGCTTCTTGTCCCAGCCTTGTGCTTCTCTTGACCTAAATGAATGGCTTTTTTTCTACCTGTGAGCCTCCAGTTTGCTCTTTTAAAGGAGAGTCCAAAAGCTGAGAATTCCTATGCAAACTAGCTAACTCTTTTTCCATCTGAAATTTTTCCTTCAGCAGCTCTTTTCTGATTTTACACATAGCACAGTGACCTGTTAATAAAATATAGCCTCTCCTACACACCTAACAGTTCTTTCCCTGGTTTCATTAGCATTCTTTGCAAATCTCCAGATTCACTCTCTCCTGTAACCTTGGTTCCAAGTTTTCACAGGGTCCAGTGCTATTCTATTAATAGGGAGGAATAGAATAAATCCTCCCTTCTTGGGAAATCCATTTCTTCCATTAAAGCCTTTCTGTCTCTAAATAGAGATTTTATACCCTGTGATCCTGTTCGTGATGCCAAATATATCACAAAGCTGAGTCACAGCACCAATAGTGATTATGAATATGCCAGTGTAGTTCTGAATTGCAAAGTGTAACAGACTCTTTATACAAGAAGGAAGAAAAATATTTATTCAGACACCAGCAAACTAAATCCCAACACCAGAAAGCCAAATCCATGGCAGTAACCAAGAAGTCAATACACATGAGCATCGCAAAGGGCAACCCCATTCCCAAGCCATTCCTCCCCCTGCCAGAGCCTTCCCACAAGTAAATACTCACAATACTAGCTGTGCCTGTTTATGTATTTTCTCTCCTCCAACCTAACAACTCACTGCAGGGGACAATACCATTCCCAAACTCCCCTCTCCCCCCTGGTGTGGCCTTCCCACAAGCAGACAAACACTCACCAGTCTAGCTGTGCCTTCTTGCCTGTGTCCTCTCCTCCCTCTTCCCCATCTGCTTTCACCAACTACCTCCTAGCTCTGTTCCACCTTTCATGTTCCATCCATTCATCACGATCCTCATACCCCATGTGACTTAGACTTCCATGTGATTTAAGCAGATCACATGAGCCTGTTAATGGATATGAGATATCTACAAATTAAACAAAAATACATTAACAATACCTTGTTTTATGAAAAAGTAAACAATAGATTATTTGTTAATTTGATTTAAAAAGGAAGAAGAATACTGAATTTTATGTTCCAAACATTAAAAGGGTGAATGGATCACCAATGAAGATGAAATCAAAACAGTTATTAGCAGTTATTTTTCCCAATTATATGCCAGTAAAACCAACAAAGGAAACTGAATAAATATTTCTTTAAAAATATGAATTGCCCAGATTGACAGAGAAGCAAATAGAATATTTAGATAATTTTAACTTACAGAAAAAAACAAAACAAAACTGAAGAACCCATCAGTGAACTCCCTACAATAAAATCCCAAGGACCAGATGGATTTACAGATGATTTCTAACAAATATTTATGGAATAATTAAGTGAATTATCATATAAACTTTTTGGAAAAATAGGCAAAGAAGGAGTCTTACCAAATTCCTTTTGTGACAAAAATATGATTTTGGTAACTAAATAAGAGCAAACACAGAGAAAGAAAGCTATAGAATAATTTCTTTAAGGAATATTGATTTTTTAAAAATAAAATACTAGCAAATACATTACAGTAATTTATTAAAAAGATCATAAACTATGACCAGATAGGGATGATACCATGAAAAAAGATTGGTTCAATACTAGGAAAACTATTTGCATTACTGACCTTATTTAATGCAAGAACAAAAGACTTATGATTATATCAATAGATGTAGAAAATATTTTGACAAAATAAAACACTCATTCCCATTAAAAACACTGGAAATCAAATGAATCAGTGGAGTCTTTCTTAAAATGATAAGTAATATCTATCCAAAATCAAGAACATATATTCTCTATAGTAGGTATAAATTGGAAGACTTTTCAGGTGTAAAGCAAGTATGTTCAAGTATATTATTATTCAATATTACATTAGAAATATTAGCTATAAATATGAATTGGAAAAATAAAAAAAGCAATGAGGAAACAAGTCTCTCACTCATTTCAGATGATGGGATGGCATACTTAAAAAAGTTGAGGGGCATAGGGAACCTGTGGCCTCAAGGTCACATGTGGCCCTTTTGGTCCTCAAGTGTGACCCTTTGACTGAATCCAAACTTCACAGAACAACACCCCCCCCCCCCTTATAAAGGATTTATTCCATTTAACTTGGTCTCAGTCAAAAGGCTGCATCCAAAGACCTAGAGGAATTCTCTAGGGTCTACAGATTCTACTACACAACTGGTTGAAACAATGAAGGATTTTAGCAAATTTGTGGGATATAAAATAGAACTACAAAAATCTTCATCATTTCCATATAATACCAATAAAATCCCGAAGGAAGAGACGGAAAGGGAAATTGTATTTATCATAACTGCAGGCAATATACTTGGAAATCTACATGTCAATACTTATCCCGTGACTGGAGAAATATTAACTATTAATGAATTGGCAGAGCTAATACAATCAAATTGCAGTTACCGAACAATTTACTTGTTCAGTGCCACACCAATCTATCAAATAATTATTTTAATAATAATAACAAAAACAACAAAATTCACCTAAAAAAACCAAAAGTCAGCAATTTCAAGGCAATCATTGAAAAAAGTGAGGAAAAGCAGCTCAGTAGTACCATCTTTTTTTTTTTGACTATATTACAAAGCAGTGATCATTAAAATGATCTGGTACTAGAAAAGAAAGAATTACATATCTGTGGAATAAATTAGGCATGCAATACACAATAGTAAATGACTATATTTTTCAAATGTTTAATCTAAATATACAAAATTTTAGGATAGGAATTCAACATTTGACAAAAATTCCTGGGAAAACTGGAAGGAATTTGGAGACTTTTGATTGCATGAATTTGGAAAAAAAAAAAACAAAACCTTTTGCACAAAAATATGAAGTCAAAATTAGAAGGAAAACAGGAAACTGGAGGAAATGACATTGATTCTTTATTAAAGGCATCATTTTTTAAATATTTAAGGAATTGAGGTAAATTTATTTAAAAAAATAGGAATCATTCTCCAAATCATAAATGTTAAAAGGCTTTGAAGAAAAAGTTTTTAGAAAAAGAAACCAAAGCTAGAAATAGTCATAAGCAAAAGCGATTTAAGGCACTATCGGCTAGAGAAAGGAAAATTAAAACAACTCTGAGATATGACCTCATTGCTATTCAATTGATTAACATGACTGAAAAGGAAATTTATCAATGCTGGAGGGACTCTGGAAAAATTGGGTCACTATGGAGTTGTGAACTGTTTCAGCATTGAAGAAAAACAGTTTGGAGCTATATCTACAAACTATGTATGCCATTTGACCCAGTCATGTCAATACAGAATGTACATTCCAATGAAATCAAATAAAAAGGAAAATAACCTGTTTATACAAACATATTTTTGTGAGCTTTTTTTTCTGATGGTAAAGAAAGGAAAATTGAGGAAATGCCCATTTATTTCTATGAATAAGTTGTGGTATATATGATTTCATGAAATCTTATACTATAAGAAATGATGAGCAACATGATTTCAGAAAAACCTGGGGATACATATGTAATTATGTAAATATGTATATTATATATAATTGTATGTACATAATTATGCAAGGTGAAATGATCAGAAAGAAGACAACATTGGCCATGGTAAGATCAGTGTTGTGAGAATGATTGACTGTGAAAGACTTAGCTATTCTGATCAAGACAATGATCCAAGGAAATTAGAAAGCACCAATGATGAAAATTGCTGTCTACCTCCAGAGAGAAAATTGATGAACTCTGATTTCAGATTGAAGCATACTTTTTAAAACTTTATTTTTCTTGATGTGTATGCATGCATGTATGTAGGTGTGTATGTTTTTCTTCTGCAGCATGATTAATGAGGATATACCCTGGAATGATCAAATTATCAAACAACTGTATTCAATTCACAAACCAGCCATGTTATGGTTGGGATTCTCCAAGCTAGCCTTCACTAATTTGTGAACTGAGAATTACCAGAAGAACAGGCTGTTTTTTGAAGAGGCAGAAGAACTATAGACCAAATTGCCAACATTTTCTGGATTATAGAGAAAGCAAAGGAGTTCCAAGGGAAAAAAAATAATCTACTTCTGCTTCCTTGACTACATGAAAGTCTTTGATTATGGATCACAATGAATATGGAAAGTCCTCAAAGAGATAGAAGGATCAGATCATCTTGCAGGAGATTGGATTAAGATTAGAAAATGCATATGAAAGAACTGTGTATTGTCACCTCTATCTAACATATATGAAGAGTACATCATGTGAAATGCCAGGCTAGTAGAATCAAAAGGTGAAATTAAGCTTGCTGGAAGAAATATCAATAATCTCAGATATGTAGGTGATAGCACTCTGATGGCAGAAAGTGAAAAAGGATTAAGAAACCTCTTGACAAGGTTGAAAGGAGAGAGTGTAAAAAAATGTCTTGAAGCTTTAAATAAAAATTTCTAAAACCTTGGCAACTGATCCCATCACTCCCTGGCAAATACAGGGAGGAGAAATAGAAGCAGCATGAAATTTTATATTATTGGGCTGAAAGGTCAGTGCATACAATGATTAATTTGGCAAACATTTTTTTAAAAATTACATGTTTTGGAAATATTTAACAAATAAAACCAAAATTTAAAAATATATATTAATCAGTGCAAAAAAGTAAACTGTTATGGCACTTAAACTTCTTAGATTTAATTATCAACCTAAGCTTTGAATCAATATAAGCCTAAAAAAAGTAATTAAGTTTATGTAAAACCTTTAATAATCCACATGTATCAATTAACAAAAGACTAAAATGAATTAGTAAGGATGTAATGCATTGCACTATCTAGTGAAACTACCATAATGCAAAAATTGCCTTACGTTTATCTGGACACTGTTTCCCCATTTAGTAAATTTTTCCTATGTTAATAATATTTTCTTGCCTTGAGTATAGTAAAGCATAGTTTAAAGAATTTGGATAAGTCTCAGGAAATTTAAATTCTAGTTCCCATTTCAACCTCTAATTATGTGTGAGACCTAAGGCAAGCCACTTAAATTCTCTAGCCCTCAGTTTCTTCACTGGGAAAAGAAGGCTTTAGACAAAATGCTTTCTAGTTATCTTTTTATCATCTGACATTATTAACAAAGCATCTTGAATATCCTAGTGACATAAATAAAATTTCATATTTTTAATGTTACACACATGTTCCATTAATTTCAAGTGTGATTGATTATAATAGTATTACTATTTTATAATCTATTTTATAAATGTTAATATCCAAGAGAGAAATATCAAAATATCAATAATACTTAGAATTTTAATTTAGGATGTAGATATAGTAATGGTCCAGTCATGTAGAAAAATCACACATACACACACTTCTCACAAATATATATAATTATACACACATATATGCATGTTTGTGTACATATACATATATATAATATAGCTGAAAGCTGAATGTTCATTTTCCATTCTATTGATTAATTTTGAAACAAATATTCTGAAAATCAGACACATATAGTAGATACTAATTAACTATGTACATCTATTATTGTAATATTCTGATTTGAACAGAAGTAATTCTTTCAACGACACATAAATATTTTCTCTAATACTGCTCCATACCCAGACTACTCTTCTAATCCTTGCTGATGTGTATTTAATGTAATACAGGGGAGTTCTTTTGTTGTAGAGATCATAGAATGCATCCACACTGAGACGTATAGACCAGAAGGAGTGTTTCTTTTCCCTTTCCCTTCCTATCTTCATTTCTTATGGCTTTTCATCTTCATCATAACTTTATTTTTGTTTTAGATTAATATGATTTCTCTTTTTTCCTGAAAATTGTTTTATTAATTTATTTCTTTTCAGTTTTTAGCAATTACTTCCATATGTTTTAAATTTTTTCTCCTTCCTTACCTTCTCCTTCCCCAAAAGAATATAATATAGGTTTTACACATACATTCCTTTTCTAAATAGATTAATTAATTTCTTTGTTTTCAGTTTTCAACAATCACTGTCTTAAGTCTTATATTGCCCAACCCATGATATCAATCAAAACAGGATCTTTTGCTGTTTCTGTTTTAGTATAATCAAGTGTCTCTGATTGAATCTTGCCTTTAGCAAGCCAGAGTCTTTAAAAGGAGTAAAGTACAGAAACAAGAGTTTCTTTGACTAGAACCGGTATATGTATTTGCATTGATAATGTAATTAAAGTTCTTCCCTGCCCATTAACAGGTATGCCCATTTAAGGGGAGTTTGATTAGGGAAGATTTGTAGGAAAACCCAAAGTTTTATTAATGAGGAAGTGGTTTTCAAAGTTTTGGATGCTCTCTGGCTCTAAAAAGTTATAAATACTCTGAGAGTAAGGTTTTGGGGCTTAGTTTTTGTTAAGAAGGTTTGAGTGCCAAATGAGAACTCCGGAAAGCCACTAAGGAGCACTCTGGCTTTGAAGACCCAGATGTAGTATTTCCCTCTGTGATAACCATGGTCATTCAGTTGGGGTCCAATTGTCTGTTGAATTCAGACAGAGGAAGCCATGCCTGTTGATTTTTGATTTCTCTGGGTTTTCTTGGAAATTCAGGGTTCTAACTCTCTGAACTGAGTGATTTATGTACTTGGTTAAAGGAATGACACATGTGCCTGATTAAATTGATTGTTTACTCAGGGTTCTAACTCTCTGAACTGAGTGATATATGTACTTGGTTAAAGGAATGACACATGTGCCTGATTAAATTGATTGTTTACTCCTTGAAAGTTGCTTTCCTTTTAGGAATGCAGATCTAAGAACTTGTGATAGCAGGCCCCTCTTTGTATTTTGGGGTGCTTACTGCTACACCCCCACCTTCTCCCTCCTTCCCCAAGACAGCTTACAATAGTATATGAGTTCTACACATACATTCTTATTAAAAAACATTTTCACATTAGTCATGTTGCATAGAATAATTAAAATGCATGGGAGAATCCATGAGATAAATCAGAACAAGCCAAAACATAACAAAAGAGAAAATGGTCTACTTCATTCTGTGTGCCACTTCTATATTAGTATTCTCTGGATGTGGATGGCATTTTATATCAAAAGTTCCTTGGAAATGTCTTAGGTCCTTGCATTGCTGTGAAGGGCTAAGTATCAGAAATATCCCTCGCTCACTGTGACTGTTACCAGTTTTCCTGGTTTTTATCATTTAACTCAGTATCAATTCATGTAAGTTTTTATGGGATTTTCTGAAGTTCAGCTGTTCATCATTTCTTACAGCAAAATAGTATTCCATAACATTCATATATCACAGCTTGTTCAGCCATTCACTAATTGATGGACATTCCCTCAAATTTCAGTTTTTAGACATCAAAAAAGCTGCTAAAAATATTTTTATACATGTAGGTCCTTTACCTATTATTATGTTCTCTTTGGGACACAGCCCTAGAAGCAATATTGCTGGGTCAAAGGGCATGCACATTTTTGTAGACTTTTGGGCATAGTTCCAAATTGTTCTCCAGAGTGGTTTGCATCAGCTCACAGCTCCACCAACAATGAATTACTGTTCCAACTCTCCCACATCTTCTCCAACATTTGTCATCTTCCTGTTTTGACATCTTAGTCAATCTGATAGGTGTAATGTGGTACGTCAAAGTTATTTTGATTTGCATCTCTCTAATCAATAGTGATTATAATGGTTTAGAACTCTTTTTCATATGACTATAGATATCTTTAATTTCTTCCTCTGAAAACTCTCTGTTCATATATTTTGACCATTTATCAATTACAGAATGACTTGAAGTCTTTTACATTTGCCTCAGTTCTCTGTATATTTTAGAAATGAATTGTCAAAATTATTTCCTAGTTTTCGGCTTCCTTCCTAATCTTGGTTACATTGACTTTGTTTGTGAAAAAACTTTTCAATTTTATGTAATAAAAATTATCCATGTTTCATTTTCTCTATCTTTTTATTTTATCATAAATTTCTCCACTCTCCATAAATGTGACAAATAAACTATCCCTTGCTTCCCTAACTTGTTTATAGCATCAGCCTTTATAAGTAGATTGCGTAGCCAATTGTACTTTTTTCTTGTGTACGGTGTCGGGCATTGGTCTATCCCCAGTTTCTGCCACATTATTTTCCAGTTTTCCCAGTAGTTTTTTTTTTAATTTCTTCTCAGACAGTGAGTTCTTATTCTGGCAGCTGGGGTCCTTGGGCTTATCAAACAGTAGACTGCTATAATCATTGACTACTGTGTCTTGTGTACCTAACCTATTCCACTAATCTATTCCTCTCTTTCTTAGCCAATACAAAGTACTTTCGATGATTGCTGTTTTATAATACAATTTGAGACTAGACTAACTTCCCTGGAATTTCTTTTCATTAATTTCCTTGATATTCATGACCTTCTGTTCCTTCAGATGAATTTTGATATTATCTTTTCTATTTCTAGAACAAAATTTTCTGGTGGTTCTATTGATATGACACTTAACAAGTGAATTAATTCAGGTAGAATTGTCATTTGTATTGTATTGGCTCAGCCTACCCATGAGCAACTGATGTTTTTCCAATTACTTAGATCTGACATTTTTGTCCAAAAAAATTGTGTTCTGTAATTGTATTCATATAGTTCCTAGGTTTATTTTGGCAGGTACACTCCCAAATATTTTATAGTGTCTACCTTAACTTTAAATAGCATATTTCTTTCTATCCCTTGCTTTGTTAGTAATATGTACAAATGCATATGATTTATGTGGTTCATCATAATTTTTAATTAATCAACAATCATGTATTAAATATTTGCTATGTTATAGAATTATGACTTTAAAATATATTTTACATAATTTGAAGTGAATTCCTTTTACTCAGAAGCTTTTTTTCTTAATTATTTTAAAACTCAGATATGAATAAAGAACCTAATTAAATATGAATGTTAGTTAATATAATTTATGAAGAATTATATTATGTGGAACTAATTTCAAGAAGCAAAAATAGGCATTGGAGATACAAAGACAAAAATGAAAGTTCTTGCCTTAAAGAAGCTCATATTCTACTGGGAGAAAAACATGGTGAATGTGGTTTGTTGCTGATTCTGTCTTCTTCTTTCTTTCTCTTTTGTATATTTTATCTATTCCAACAATTCTAATTGTCCATATGCCCAAACTTTTTTTTCTTTTGTGGGGTTGTTTTTATATGTTTTAGAATGACTCTCTTTTTCTGGTTTTGGGTTATTGAGTATCCCTGGAACCATCATGGCTCTCTATGAAAAACCTCTGTTTTTTATTTTTTTATTTTGTAGTTTTACCTATCAATTTCGGATTTCATATCATGGTGAAAATCTTTAAACTTTTGGAAAGAAAGCATGGCACTTATCTTGTTCTAATTCATATTTGCTGTAGTCCTGCCAATGAATTCTCCAGATAACAAGTGTTATATTTTTCGAGAATCTCAGAGCCAGCTTAATCTGATGACCTGAAAACTTTCTGCAAATCCCAAATGATCCTATCTAGGTTAAAGTCTGATCATTTATCTTCTTGTGTGAGATTTGCAAATGTCTAAACTCAGTTTGGCTCTGGGTGACAAAGAGAGGCTTGATTCTTCTTGGAGTTCTACTACATGGCTGCTGGCCCACAGCTCATGTAAGATAGCTTGAAAGCTCTGCAGATTTACAGGAATAAAAGTGAAGTAGCCCTGTACAAGTTGACCTGGAGATTTTTCTGGGTATTTGAGTCGTTGTTCTTGAGAACTGAGATGTACTTTTTTTCCCTACTCTGCCATCCTTACTTTTTTTTTTTTTCCTACTGGGAAATATTTTTTTCTCAATGCATATATAATAAGTAATGTAACATATTCATTTTACAACTTTTCTGAGTTTCTAATATCCTCTATATTTTATGTTTTGAGAAATGGACATTAAACAACAGATGCAATTTCTGTTATTGAGTGGTTAATGGCTTAGTTGACATGACAAAGCAAGCACACACACAGACAAAGCAGAAAATCATTGTATATATAGCATATGAATATGTAATGAAAAAAATAATAAAATAGTAAGTATCTATTAGCATTATAGCTACAATGTGAAATGATTATGCAGTTATGCAGTAGCTGTTACCCAGGGAAGGTTTCTTGAAGGAGAACTATTTTAATTAAGATCTCATAAGAGATGGTGGGAATGGATCAAATGAGTGGAAAAAGAAGGGCACTCTTGCTGTGCTAAGGTGATGGCAGATCCATCTGGCTGAAGGGGAAAAAGTTCACATTGAATAAAAACAAGTAAATAAGCTTCCAGACAAGTTACAGAGTAAAAAAGTTCTTGAGAGCTTTGTGAATTAGATTTGGGAGTATATACGTCCCATACAGCAAGTAGCAGAAAAGCATTTTGATTTTTGTTCTGTTTAAACAGTCATTTTTCTCTTATAGAGAAAACAATGTTTTGAAAAAAAGATATAAACTTTTCTTTGCATTTCATCATGGAAACACAAGTATAAATCTTGCATAAAATGTAGAAAAGCTAGCATTTTCTTGAGATTAGTAAGGGGAGGGAAGTAAAAGGAAAATGAGAGAAGAAATTCTGTATTGAGTATTGCCAGAAAAAAAAAAAGCCTGATAGAACCTAGATAATAAATTGAAACAAGTCAACAATTCAATTGTAATTTACATCCGAAAGACCTCTCAACAATTTGTTGAAATTTTTATTTTTCATCATCATTATCTTTTATCATCTCTCATAATTAGACCTCTGGATATTTTCTTCATCTAATGTCTCCTCCAAAACATACCAGTGTTTGTTTAATGAAATGAAGTGGCATTTTAAATTAAAATAAAATTCTTGGCATAACTCTAAAGCATATAACTTTTTAAAAATAGTAAGAAGCTACAGTTAGGTGGTACAAAATACATAAAATAATGGAGAACTTTGAGTAGATTCAAATTACATTGAAATTGCTTCTACTTTGCTAGACAGTATGTGTCTGTGTGCTTATGTGTGTGTATGGATATATAGACACATAGGTGTATATATGTGTGTGTATGAATATATAAAATGAGTGTAAAGTTATTTGTGAGTTAATGTGTCTACACAATAAACTATTAATTTCTCAATTAATTTTAGATGAAGTATTTTAGAAGAATGACAACACTGGGCGTACTCAGGGTTCTTTTTACTCCTTTCTACTTGAAGAATAAGGATGCCTTCAGTTCTTTGAGTAGAACTTTAATTGGGGGCAGGGGAGTTTATAAAAAAAGGCAAGAATAGTACAGCAAGAGAAGTATGAGAGAGCTTCCCATATGCCATAGAGCTAACAGTAATCATCATGAAATGACTCAAAATATACAATTTATTTCACATGAAAGTTGAATCAAAGACTCTTCATTTGCATAAAATGTATAAAATATAGAAGGTCCTTTGCAATAAAGGTTGATAACTAATGATGGTGTTGGTTCTTTTTCAGTTAACGTATATCTATTTTTATCCCCTATTGCAAAATAAAGGTACAGAAAACAAAACTCTTGCAACAAATATTGTTGTGTTTATCCTTCATTGCAAAGAATACCATGCTATCAGAGAAATGACATGACTTGGATTTGACTTTGTTCTGAGTGAGGAAGGGCTGTGCAAGGTCACCAGTGTTACTTCCCTTCCATCTCTGAAACAAATATACATTAGCAAGAAAAACATATATATTTGTGTGTATGCATATATATGCACATATACATATGTACAATATACAAATATATACACAAACATACAACACTCAAATATATGTGCATACATACAACACACAGATATAAAAGTACAAATTCATATATAGAGAGATACACATAAGGTACAAATGTGCTTATGTATATTTGTGTATATTTGCAAATGTATTAAATGTATATATCTGTGTATGTATATGATATATGTATACGTATATGTAGATACCTCCATCAATAGACAGAGCTAAATAGATAGATAGATAGATAGCGATACGGATGGAAGGGAAAATGGAATAAGCATTTATATTAAGCCAACTATGGGCTATGAGCTGTGCTAATCACTTTTTAAATATTCTCATTTGATCTTTGATAACATAGTTGTTCATTGCTTTAATTAGTACTACTAAAAGCATCTCTAAGTTGCCTTTCCAATGTTGTCATTCTACAAATTGTTCTTGGGCTGCTACTCCCTTTATTTTGCAACATTTCAAGTGAGTCTTCCCTGTAGATTGTAAAATTAAAAAAAAAATTAAATAACATCTCTTTTATCTTTCCTTACTGCACAACAGTCTACCATCACATTCACATGCCTTCATTTTTAAAGCATTTTTTCCAATTGATGGGTACGCATCTCATTTCTAATTCTTTGCTACCATAAAAGAGCTGCTATAAATATTTCTATATTTAATACAATTTAAAATGATAATTCTCTATTTTATTTTTAATTCTGAATCAAGGTAAAATTATGATAACAAAGATGTTAAGAGCTAATGCCAACCTTGAGTACTACATTTTTATGTGGCTTAGATCACTAACTATTGGGATAAAACTGTTCAAATTTCTCTCAGAATCTCGTTTCTTTTAAAACTTAGCTCCAATGTCTCTTTCTATGTGGTATCTTTCCTGATCCTTCCTAGCTATTTCTCCTCAAAAATCACCATGAATTTCTTTAGGAGAAGAGAGAGGGTGGAAGAGAGAGAGAGGCAGACAGACCGACCTTGCGTAGATGTATGAAGGATTGGGTGACTACTATAATCACTGATACCTTCTGACTCAAAGTGTAATGAGTATTTCAAATTCTAAAGGTCTGATCATCATCTAAAATACAAAATATTCTTATCTGTGTCAATATCTATACATTTCTATCTATCTATCTATCATCTATCTATCCATCTATCCACTATTTTTTTCTCCAAACTCTCTTTCCACTGTGCACAGAAAAGAAACTCCTTTAAGGAAGAGGATATTTTAATTAATTGTCTTTATTTCCCTAGTATAATCATTGTGCTTAGAATACAGGAAGCACTTTGGAACTGCTTTTTTTGCTTGTTAGAAAATTGAACATATACACTAATTTCCTCTCCTGTTTTAACTTGTCAGCCCCAACTTTCCCACCTTTCCTTCATTCTAAAGAACAGATGTCCTATGGCTATCACATCACCAAATCATTCATATATCTATGCAAACTGAGTGCAATCACGGCTTTTCTTAGTTCACTCAATTCTAGATATCCTTTTTTCCTCAGTAAGAAATTTAGTAAGAGAAAAATAAAATAAGATGTAAAAGGAATTCCAATTATTCCTCTAGCTAAGGAAACATGGAGCTTGTGCCCTGGCTAACTAACCCATGCAATTTCAGAAGGTGAGAGACCTGAGAATTTGACTTTTTGATCCCAGTTCAGCAGTAGATGAATGGAAGATGTATGGAACAATTTTGTACTAGAAAGTTAGTGACCAATTCTAGGTAGGAAAAAAGTCTAAGCCCACTTTTCCAGAGACCATAGTAATATAAGAGAAAGTGTTCCCTGAAGTAACTTTGTAAAAAAAAATAAATTCTGTTACTCTTGGTCTTGTTATGTCTGTAAAGCAAATAACCTTTCATAAAAGGTAAAATAAACGAACAGATCAATGGATAGATATAGATAAATGTTAAATAAGTTATCAAATAAGCAAATAAAGAGCAAATAAAAGAGCAGAGGCCCTTGTTCTTGAGTTTCCCAATTGATTACAGATTTTGGACTGTAGTCCAGTAGTGATTGAGAAACGTAGTGCTCAGTTAGAATGACTGAGTCAGCACACCTCAGTTATATACAGGACCACATGGTTTAGCGATATGACTATAGACTAGTTGATTTACATAATAAATAGTCATAACTGCATGAGTATTTGCTTCCTATATTATGTGTGTATATACATATTATGTATACACACATATTATACACGTGCAATACAAACACATGTACATACATTAGATATGCATATGAACATGCATGTGAGAATATGTATATACATGTGGTGTATATATGCATGTGAATGTGATATAGTACATATGTAGAGAGTTACATGTAATGTATAAGACATATGTATATATATATTCTATAAGACATAACGTTACTTTATGTATTAAATGAGAAATACGAAATATAGAATGCATATATGCAGATAGATATTAATTTATCATAATATATAAAACATTATACTTATTAAGCCATGTTTATATGGTAAAAGACATCATGTCATGCTCATTTGATTTATGTCTATTGAACCATGGCATGAAAGAGGTTTCTCTTGGATAGAAGTCTGAGTGAAAGAGTTCATTGGATGGAGAGAAAAGATCCTCTAATTACAGAAGTAATTGAACTGGAGAGAATAGAGATCACTATCTGTGAACTATTAAAAAATATTCTGGACATTTCCCTGAGAATCCAATGGCCTTGGGTAAAGGATTTAACTATTGTGAGAAGGATGAAAGTACAAGCTACTAAGTTCTCCTAATAAAAAAGTTATCAGTCTGGCAATTGGGAAGTAGTGTTCCTGTTGATCAAAATCATTAAAAAATTATGAAACATTTAAAGATCAAATAATTCCAATACTAAATAAATTATCTGAAAAAAGGGAAAAAATAAATCATATAAAATTCTTTTATGAAACAAAGATGATACTGATAGCTAAACCAGGAAAAGTAAAAACAGGCAAGGGAAGTTATAGACCAATTTCATTAAGGTATATTGAGACAAAATTCCTAAATAAAATGTTGTGACAAAGGGGGATTTATACTGGGAATGCAGAGATGGTTTAACATAATGAAAATGGTTAATATAATTAATATAATTGATTATACAATAATAAAACTTATATATAATATATAATATAATTAATATGATTGATTATATCAATAATAAAACTTTTAGAATCATATGACTATAACAGTAGATCTGGAAAAGTTTCTATTAAAAACATTGAAAATATAGGGATATAGGGATAAATGAATTCTCCTTTCTTAAATTGAGAAAAAGTACCTATCTAAAACCATTAGCAAGCATTATTTTTAATTTTTAATGAGGATAAGACAGAAGTCTTCCCTGTAAGATCAGATGTGAACATTATTCTAAAAAATTTTTCAGTATTCTCTAAGAAATCCTAGCAATAGAAATAAGAGAAAAAGAGAAATGGAATCAGAATAGGCAATGAGTTAACAATGCTATCTTTTTTGCAGAAAACATGATGATATTCTTGTACAACCCCAAAGACTCAACTTAAAAGTTTATTGAAACAATAATTTTAGCAAAGTACTTGGATATAAATTAAATCTACATAAATTATCAGCATTCCTATATATCACTAACAAAACCCAGTAAGAAGCGATGCTAAGATATATCCCACTTAACCTAAGTCTAGACAATAAAAAAACCTGAAAGTACACCTGTCAAAGCAAACCCAGGAAATATATAAACAAAATTATTTTTCAAACGTGATTTATATAAATAAAATTAAATTTAAATAATTGGAAAAATATTATTCATTGGTAGTCAGGGCCAATATGATAAAAAAAGACAATTTTAACTGAAACTAATTTATTTGATGCCATTCCAATTAAATTACCAAAAGTGATTTTACTGAATTAAAAAAAAAATAACAAAATTCATCTGGAAGAGCAAAAAATCAAGGATATCAAAGGAAGTGAAACAAAATGTAAAGGAAGGAGGATTATCATTACCAGATCTTAAACCGTTTTATAAAGTAGCAATTATCCAATTATCTAGAGCAGTCTGAAGAATAAGGAGTTAGATTAATGGAAGAAGGTAGACATATAATCTCCAGCAGCAATTAAATAAGGTAACTTTGTGTTTGAGAAGTGTAAGAGCTTAAGTTTTTGGGATAAGAATCGTTTGCTAAAAAATTAACAAGAAAACTATAAAGCAGTAGGGCAGAAATTTAGTATAAAACAGTATCTTACACCACTTATCAAGGTAAGATCAAAATGGATGTGAATCTAGATATGTAGAGAGAGATATTACAAGAAAATCTGAAGAACATGGGATATATTATATGTCAGACTTATGGCTTGGAGAATATAAGTAAATGAGATGGAAAGCAGTAGAAGGAATAAAATGAATAACTTCAATTAGATTGAATTAAAAAAGGGTTTTTACAAATGAAATAAATGCAGCCAAAATC
Organism: Potorous gilbertii; assembly: GCA_028658325.1. NCBI lineage: Eukaryota > Metazoa > Chordata > Mammalia > Diprotodontia > Potoroidae > Potorous > Potorous gilbertii. The sequence goes on from CM053771.1 coordinate 414,994,827, forward strand.
AGAATTGGGGAAAACATCATTTTATAGATAGTTTCTCAGATGAAGGGTTCATATATCAACAATATAGAGAACTTGGTAAAATCTTAAAAAAAATACAAGTCATTCTTCAACTGATAAATGACTAAAGGATATGAACAGGCTGTTTTCCAATGAAGAAATGAAAACAATTTATAGCCATATAAAAAAATATTCTAAATTAGAGAAATGCAAATTAAATCAAACTTGAGATATCATTTTATACCTATCCTATTGGTTAAAATGATTGAAAGGGAAGTGACAAATACTGGAGGGGATATAGAAAAATTGAAAAACTAATTCACTCTTGCTGGAACTGGTGAACTGATCCAACCATTTTGGAGAGCAATTTGGAATTATGCCCAAAGAGTTATGAAACTGCCTTTACCCTTTGACTCAGCAATATAAGTACCAGATCTGCTTCCCAAGATGATGAGGGGGAAATAAAAGAACATATATTTTCTGAAATATTTATAACAGCTCTCTTTGTGGTGGCAAAAAAAATAAGCCTGGAAATTGTGGAGATTTCCATAAATTGGGGAATGACTGAACAAGTTGTGTGGTATGCAACTGTGATGGGATACTTCTGTACTATAAGAATGATGATCTTAGAAAAATGGGGATAGGCTTGCACAAAATAATGACAAGGGAAATGAGCAGAATTAAGAGAGTGTTTTATACAATAACAGCAATATTATTTTAAGGAGAATTATGTTGGAATAAGTCATTTTGATTATTATAAATCCCCAAATTAACTACAAAGACCATATAAAGATGCTTAACAGCATTCAGAGAAAGAATTGATAAATAGAAGTATGTATAGTCTCAAAATCTGTGTGATTGAGTCAGCCTATCAGATATTCTTCTTAAGTTTGCTTCATTCTTCTTTATTATCTACCCTAAATTCCCATTCAAAATTCCTTCAATAACTTCCCTTTCTTCCTTTTAGCTCTCTTTGCTTCTGGAGGAAGCACTGAAGCTAAAAAATAATCAGATACCCCCTAACCAGAATAACTGTTAACAGTTAAATAGATTAAGCTATTGGTTGAAAAAATCTCACAATTATTTGGGTATCAATCAACATACATAAATTGTCAGAACACTTTCGTCTGAAGCTCAAGGCCATTTTATACAATTTTTTAATTATGAGGACACAGAAAGAGAGCAGCAATCACTATTTTTAGTACCAGGCCACGTCTAGGGGGAAAGGGTTATTCCTAATGATAGTTAATAACAGTAATGAAAAATGAAATCAAAACAACATATTTACTTGTGGAAGAAATGGGCAACACAGACATGAACTGAAACCAATGTCTGTGATTTCAGGTGTTTAAAAAATGATCCTTTTCATAGATTCACTGAGAATTTCTTAGAGTAAGAAACCATTGATGTAGACTAGATCATCTATTTTGGACTTTGTATAAGTTATTTTGCCTCTGCAGGGAGCAATTTCCTCATCTACAAAAATAAGGAGAGCAGTTATAGCAAGGTAGTATGGTGGACAGAACATGAGGCCTAGATTCCGGAGGATCCGGGTTCAAATCTAGACTTTGATATTTAAAACCTGTGTGACCCTGGGCAAGTCACCTAACCCTGCTTGCCTCAAAAAAAAAAGTAGATGAGATTTCATAATCTATAATGATACATTTCAACTATACAATGTTATAATTCTAAGAAATGAAATCAGCAGTCTTTAGGGAGAAAATGTGTACTATGAAAAATGATTGTTTTAAGCTTTGTTTATGATAGCTACAGTGATGAATTGCTCTGTACCTAAAAATTAGAAATAGTACCTCATCCATTTGGCTTTCCTAAAGCAGAATTTGTTCTTTAATTACTCAAATATATAGCAGAGTGAGCCAAATTTATAAAAACAAAAGCCATTCTCCAATTGATAAATAGTCAAAGGACATGAATAATTCATTTTCATAAGAAGTCCAAGATTTCAATAGCCACATAAGAATGCTCAAAATCTGATAAGAGAAATTCTAATTAAAACCACTCTGAGGTAGTACCTTATATCTATTAAATTGGATTCCATGAAAGAAAAGGAAAACAACAAATATTGGGGGTGATATTCAAAAATTGGGACACCAATGATGAAGTTTTAGTTTGTCCAAACATTCCAAAAGATAATTTGGAACAAAACTCAAAGGGCTATACAACTGTCCATAACTTTTAGCATAGTAACACCACCACTCTGTCTACAAAGAGATCCCAAAGAGACAAAGGAAAAGGGATAAAGGACCTATTTGTACCAAAATGTAAATAGCTTTTCTGTGTATGGTGGCAAAGAACTGGAAATTGAGGGGATGTCCATCAATTGGGGAATAGTTGAACAAGATGTTGCATGTGATTGTGGTGGTATACTATTATGTTATAAGAAATTATGAGTTAGGAGGTGGAGCCTAGATAGCAGAATAGAAGCAGGAACCTGCCTGAGCTCTCCACCCAAACCCCTCAAAATATCTGTAAAAATTACTCTAAACAAATTCTAGAGCAGTAGAAGCCACAAAATGACAGAGTAAAACAGATTTTTAGTCTAAGACAATCTGGAAGATGGACAGGAAGGGTCTATTGCACTGGATTTGGAGTGGAACTCAGTTCAGCATGGACCATGCAGGTACAGACAGGACAGAAGCAGGCCTCACAGTGCTGAATCACTAGCAGTTGTAGTGGTTTCCATACTTCTCAACCTCCAAACGCCAAAGACAGTTTCAAAGATCAATGGAAAAGCTCTCTCATCTGGGTAAGAGAGAAACACAGTCTCTCTCCATCCCCAACCCCAGAGTAGGGGCAGTTGGAGCTGCCAACCTACAGGTGGTGAGGGAATCAAGCAGTTGACCTAGATCACAGTCCTGGATGGTGGTCCTGGAATGAGAAAGAGCTCTGGTATGGTAGAGCTGGTGGTGGCTGTGTAGAGGGAATCCTATTTGCCATTCCATGGCAGAAAACAGTTCTTGCAGTTGCTCAGAGACCAGAGCACAGACCAGAAGAATGGTACATATCTCTTATTTGGGCATGCCACTTTGGAGGAACTGAAAATTTACAGATCCCCAGAGATATCTCTGAAAACAGCTACACAAAACCCCTGAAACTTGGGGCATTATACTCTCCACTTAACAAAGGACTCAAAAGTCAAGTAGTTGACTGGACAAATGATGAAAAATGGGGAAAAATAAGACTATAGAAAGTTACTATCTTAGTGAAAAGGTACTTTCTTATGACAAGGAATATCAAATCATATAACCAGAGAAAGACAGCAAGGTTAAGTCTCCTACATCAAAAGCCTCCAAGAGAAATGTGCAATGTTCTCAGGCTATGGCAGAGCTCAAAAAGGGTTTTGAAAATCAAGTAAGAGAAGTAGAGGGAAAATAGGGAAGAGAAATGAGAGAATGTGGAACTCAAAGCTTTTAAAATGAAAGGTTTAAAATTGTTTTTGCATGCAACTGGGAAATAAATTGTACAGACGATGGGATATAGAAATCTAGCTTTCCCTACAAGAAAATAGAGGGGAGGGGGTGGAGAAGGGGAGGGGTTGATAGAAAGGAGGGCAGATTGAGGAAAGGAGTGTTTGAGTGGACACTGGAGTGCAGGAAGAGTAAAGATTGGGAGAAAATTTGTAATTCAAAATCTTGTAGAATTTAATGTTGAAAACTGAAAATAAATAAATTATATTAAAAATGGGGGAAACAAAGAAAGTTGGAAGTATTCAGGAGAATGAGGCAGCAGGGCTTCCATAGGAGAAAACCCAGGAGAATTGATTCGCGAAGAAATTTTTCCACAGAAAGGGTGCCCTGGGCCATTGCCTCCTCTCTGGGCAAGTTCATCTAACCCTGCTTATAAGGTTTGTACCACAAAGGGGATCCATATAATCTAACTCGGGTTTAGTTTCAAGACTGTGACATGACTATAAAAGCAACCTGGGAAATGGAAAAAGTAGGCTTGTGAACCAAAAAAAGCCCCAAACCCAAAACAGTGATGACACCAATAAACAGTCCACCTGGATGTGACCTTGGACAAATCACTTAGACTTTGTGAGCCTCAGCTTCCTCTTCTGCTAACCAAGGATAATAGCAACATATACCTCACAGGATGTCATGAATATCAATGGAAATAATGGATGTAAAAATACTTTGTATATTTTGAGATATATATATACATACATAGAGAGAGAGAGAGAGTCATAAACTGGTAAGAGCAGATAGGTGGCACAGTATATGGAGTGCCAGTCCTGGAGCCAGAAAGATCTGGGTTCAAATCTAGTCTCAGACATTTACTAGCTATGTGATTCTGGGCAAATCTCAGAGCCCTGTTTGCCTCAGTGTCCTTCTCTGTAAAATGAGCTAGAGAAGGAAATGGCAAGGCACTCTAATATCTTTGCCAGGTAAGCCCCACATGTGGTTACAAAGAGTTAGAAAACAACTAAACAATAAATTATTTTCATTAAAATAATTATCTTATGTTTCTATCACTTAAAAAAAGAAATTATGAGGTAGATGATTTCCGAAAAAAATGAATTTAGGCAAATTGGCAGAAGTTTTACTCACAAATCCTTTATCAATCATTTAGCTTGTGTTGCTATATATGCTTGAAACTAAAAAAACAAAACAAAACTTCATTCCTTCAATTGCAAAGGGGCGTCTGAAATCGTTGTTCTTTTAATTAGTATTCTTAACAATAGTCAATTTATCAAGATTGGCATAATTTTCAATAGTGAAAATAGATCATTTTTCCCCAAATAAATCATAAACCCAGGCAAAACAAGCAAACAGACAAAACAAAAAATATATGGTTTACCATAAACACAAATGAGAATCTTCCAAAACAATAAGAATAAAATGAGTTTTTTGTCATATACGTTATTGTTCCAAGTTTTATAAAATGCTTTAGTGTATTTTTCATTTTGTTCTCATAAAATCCCTGAGGAATAGATCCCATTTAAAAAGTAGCAAAATATTACAGATCAAGAACTGAGACTTGGAGATGTGAAATATCTATCCCAAGTTCAAAGGATTATACACACACACACACACACACAGATACACACACAGAGGGATAAAGGAGACAGAAAGACAGAGACAGATATTCAGAGAGAGAAAAAAAAAAAGACAGACCCCAACAGAGAGCTATAGCAACGGAGGAAAAGATAGCACGACATAGTGAGAAGAGAGATGACATTAGACTTAAGAAACTCTAAGTTCAAGTTTTGCCTTTGACTCTGCTTCGAAGGATGCCTTTGCATCCTGATTATATGATCCTGGGCAAGTCACTTAACTTTTTCTTTAGTTTAGGTAGCTGTGAAAAATGCAAAGTTGAAGAGTAGATGACACTTTGCACTTCTATTGGAATTTTCCAGAAACTTTGGATTCATTTTCAAATGATAATCTGTAAGACAATTCCCTCCAGTGAATGTTTTAATATCAGTCTCATTATCTGTACTGTACTTCATGAAGACCATTAAAGGCTAAGGAAAGACAAGATATTGAAGCCTTGTGAATTCGATAGATGTCCATAGTCTTAGACATATACATTCCTTATGGATGAGTGACAGTTAAAAAGTTCTGAGAGAAATAGTTTCTGGGTAACTTAATAATTTTATTAATAATACCAGCATTTTAATAAAAGATGATCATTTGACTGTTGGTCTTAGAATAATGACTTCCAATGGCCATGGGCTCCCTGTTTATATGCTATTGAAGAGGAGGTGTTCCTGAGAGTTATGATGTTAGAAAAATATGATGTTAGATACGATGTCAGAAGAATATACATCTATAGATTATCCTTCAAATCCTATATAGTAGCAATAGCAATCAACTCTAATTGGCCCACAAGAGAGTGAATTTTATAATGGGAGGTAGGTTATGTTAAAATGAGGGTCTTTGGAGTATGTGACTTGGATCACCCAAATTTTGACTTGTCAATTTCGATATCACCTGTCTAACAAAAGGGAGAAATCACATTTTCCCAGACCTGTCTGAGCAAACACAATGATCAGTAAAAGACCCACTAGCCCAAAGTTAGAATTTCCTCCATTGTCTTCTTAGATATTGGCTTGGGTAAATCTTTAAGAGAGATTTCTCACACTGATTGGTTTCTGGATGAAGAAGTAGAAAAGGGGAAAAACCTTGGTTCTGATTCAATATTTAGTTGACAAATATAAGGGAGAAATAATTAATGTGAACTTCACTTGTACTATAAGTTGGTGTCTACTCTTTCACATAAGCTCGTCATATTTATGAGAGAGTATAGCATAGATTTTGAGGAGAAATACTTCATGATTATCATTCTCACTGTGATAACTTAATTATCACATGATTGAATGTCCTTGTTAAAGAAGTAATCAAGATTATTGGTTGATTGTGAAGAGGAAGTGTACCAGGGAAGAGTTATGATGTTAGAAGTATATGATGTTAGATATGATGTTAGAAGAATAAACACCTATAGATTATCCTTCAAATCCTACATACTAGCAATAGCTTCTTTTTAGACTCAACATGTGAAAGATAATGGGGTTGGGGAGTAAGCCCAAAGTCACTAGTAACTATAGATTATTTGTGATGCAAAGAATGCATCATTTCTATTATTTTAAGACTGATATGCAAAAATGGGGAATTTCAAATGACTTTGTATTCCTGAAGTTGATTCCAGTTTTAAATGCTTTCAGATTATAAAAATCTATTGAATCCTTCTCAAGCACCTTGATAGCTTCTTTTTGTCTAAAGTATCCTATGCTTCAAATAAAATATGAATTTATTTCTAATGACACCTCTTTAATTTCATCCACTCAGATCAAATAATTGAATAAATAATTCATGCCCACTATGACACTTATCTCCTATATTGTGAACATCTTATTCCAAAAACAGGCTCCACAATCCTCCCCTTTTTGTCCTCCTCAAATCCCACCTGCTCAAACAGGCATATAATGTATAATAACACCTGATTAATTTGACTACCAATTCTTAATTTGTTCAATTAGAACATGGAGACTATCTATGAAGAGTGGGGTGGAAGAGTGAATGCAACCTTAACCACTTCCTGTTGGATCAGCATATTTTTTATCTCAATTCCAGTAAATCCTTTCTGTTGACACTTTCATCATCCCATTTCGTTTATCTTTCTCAGAAGGATAAGGGGCTGAATCAGGAATACTAAGTTATTAGTCTGTGGTGGCCCAGATCTTTCAAAACAGATGTTGTGACCATCAAGACATTTGACTAGCGTTCAAAATGTGGTTATATGAAAAAACAGGTCTACTTCTGAAAAAAAAATATCACTAGAAAATGTGAGCCTAATGCAGATATAACTAAGAATATAATTTTAAATATATTTTTCATAATTTCTCCATATAAACAATGTATTTAAGGCTTTATGATGCATCATTTTATAGATTACATGTGTTCTTGTTATTTCTGAGTAAAACTCAGCAAATTGTTAGCTACTAACAGATTCTTTAGCCAAGTAAACCAAAATATTTGTAATTCTTTCTTCCCACTTAGGCTGAGATTCAAATAAAGCTGGAATGAATTATAGATTCAGATGGAAGCTATGTAAAAAATTAGTGGTTTGGATTCAAATCTCATGCAAACCCTCAAGACTGAGTTTTGATTTAACCAAAAATATAAAACTGAAATGCAGGCAACTGAGTCTCTTGCTCCATTGACATAGGATACAAATCCATGAATTTAAAACTAAAAGGAATTTTCTGTAGTATCACTATCTACCTCAAATACATGGATTTCATGAAGTGATGCATACAATTGCTAACTTATAAAAGGAAATGTAATATTTTTCTTTAAATTGAGGCTTGAGAGCTAAATGAATGAAAAAGCATTTATCAGGGGCAAGAAAGTAATAAGGAGAATAAGCTTCACATTTTCCCTCTGACCTCCCCGTTAGAACCATTGAACAAAGCTCTTTCTTGCATCTTTTATGGGAAATAATTTGCCCCATTCTATTTCTCCTTTTCTCCTTCCAATATAGTCCTCTCTCACCTCTTAATTTTATTTTTTTTTTACATATTATCTCTCCCAGTTCAACTCACCCTGTGCCCTCTGTCTCTCCAATTACCCAAATGCTGAGAAAAGTGAAACTTGCTCTCATTCCATTTGACTTGGGGAGGGAATAATATACACATTCTATTTGGTGGGGGAATGATAGAAGGGCAGACAAATGGAAGAGGGAGTAATTATAAGTAAACTCTTTTGGGGAGGGACAAGATTAATAGAGGAAATAGAATAAATGGGGAGTAGAATAAGATGGAGGGAAATATAGTTAGTCTTTCACAACATGACTATTATGGAAGCACATGCATAGACTATATTGAATTGCTTGCCTTCCCAGTGCAGATGGGTGGAGAGGGAGGAAGGAGGAGAAGTTGGAACTCAAAGTTTTAAAAATGAATGTTAAAAGCTGGTTTTATGTGCAACTGGAAAATAAAAAATACAGGTAATGGGATATAAAAAACTATCTTGTCCTACAAGAATATAGAGTAGATGGGAATAAGGGAAGGGAAGAGTATGATAGAAGGGAGGGCAGATTGGAGGAAGGGGCAATCAGAACACATGATTTCTTGGGGTGGGGGGAAGGGAGAGATGGGGAGAAAATTTGGAACTCAAATTCTTGTGAAAAGTAAAAATAAATAAATAAGTTTAAAAAAAAGAAAAAAGTAATAAGGGCACAAACAGTAAGGCAGTTTTTTTGCTCTCAAGGAGTTCACACTGTTATGGGTATGGAGAGGAAAAACACAAAAAAGAATGTGCAGGAGAGATGGAAAAACCTGGAAGGCTGAAGGGTGCCCAATCTTGGTGTGGCAGACTAGAATATTCCTTCTGCATTGATGGATTTGTCTTAGATACACACATCTGTGAGTATATGTGTGTGTGTTTATTTGCACATGTGTGTTATATGTGGGCACATACATGCATGCACACATGACAGTTATGTAGCATGGTGAATAGATTTCTGGACTTCAAGTTAAGAAAACCTGAGTTCAAATCCACCTTAGACATTTATTATCTGTGTGACCTTGGGTAAGTCACTTAAATCTTTTGACCTCAGTTTCCTCATCTACAAAACGAGCTGAAAATGAAATGGTGAACCACTCCAGTATCTCTGCCAAGAAAATCCCAAAAAGGGATCATGAAGAGATAGAGATGACTGAAACTGAGCAACAACAAAATACACACACATACATACATACATACATACATACATACCTGTAGACAGTAATGCTAATATCCATGCAAACCATTTTAATTACAGTGCAATATAAAAATGTATTATATATTAATTACATTTTAATTATCTCAACCTCAATCTTAAAAAGACAAAATGTATTGACTTTCATTTTATCAAATCTACAAGAGATCTTCATTTTTTCTATAGAATGATAAAGTATTCTTGAAACAAAAGTAAATAATGCTGCCTAAATTTAACTTGTTTTAAGAGTTATTTTCCTAATTTGTAACATGGACCTGTGGCAGAGATTTCAGATACACAAAACATTTCATGAGTGTGACTGAACTAGATTAATGTGTAATTGGGAAATGTTCACCAACAACAAATACAACACAACCTAAAGAGTGTTAATATGTTTTTTTTAATTCAATAAACACCTTCAGTGATATTTGTGTGGGGTGGGGTTTTGGTAAGAATCAAATGAAGTAGGCCATCTGAGTCCAAGTGGTTTGCTTTCTTCCCTGTATCACCTGGGAGGACTTGGACACTATTACAATCAATTAGTGAATTAAGTGAAGCTATAGTAAAACAAGCATTCTTGTTCTTATTATGTTCTTTCTAATTGAAATGAAATAAGATCCTTTTTTCAAGTGAGAATTTTTGATTTGGTAGGAAGAAAAGTTAGTGGAAACAACTTTAATGACTTCTATCTTTGACACAGATCCCTATCCACCAGAATTGTACCTCACTGTATCTAGGAATATAGATTCAAGGAAGAATGATGAGAAGAGTCACAGGTTCATGAAATCTGTCAGGAGGTCTTTTCAGGGGAAAGATAAGGTACAAGTATAATTGCCTGAAGTGTTAGAATTTTATTCATCCTTTCTGTAGAAAAAAAGAGAATTGCTAAGGGTTTTCTTTTTTTATCACATCTTTGTGCTAGAGAGCATTTACTTCAAAACATTCAAGTGAAGAATGCTTCAAATCTCACCTTTTTTTAGATGTAAAGGTTAAACTTTCAAATGTTTCTGCCAATAATTTCTGCTGATGTAAAAAAAAAAGGACTTTCTTGGATGTTCAAAGATCAAAATGTCTATTAGGAAAAATAAAGTCTGGCTTTTTCAAAGCATGGAATGATTATGGTATGCTTAGCTAATTCCCTAAGCATCCAGTTCAGGAAAGATTCTAGAAGTCCATGTTTACCTCATTAAATCCTATACATCAAAGCTGCATTGATATTTTATCTTAGATATGCCCTATGTCGAATATTGTCTACTCTTCCTAACACTTCCCCAAAGAAAAGAAAATGTGAACAGTTTTTTTTTTAATAAATATAAGACACAAACAACTAAAGTGTGAAATTGTAAAAACTATTCATTAATTCTTTGTGGGTTTAGATTTCTCTCATCTAAGAGAGATCACTAAGAGAACAGGTAATTTTTGCTTGGTACTCGTCCTCCATAAATCTTCTGGACTCTCTATGAAAACATGCCTGTCATCCACTCCACTAAGTAAGGAAAAAGTAAGCCAAAGTATTGTTCAAGAACCTCTGTCTGAGCTTTGAGGAAACGCAGTAGGTGGCTGAAGTGAGAATTAAAACTGCCATGTTTCTGAAGTTCTCACATTTTTAATATTCCCCTTCAAAGCAGTCAGTAATGGCAAAATCATTCCAGCCCTGTGATATAATTAATTGCTTTAATTTTAGGCAGTTCAAAAGCAAGCAAACCCTTCACACTGTGCTAATGAGAAAGAGCCTTAACAGGAGTTAAATATTTTGTTTATAGAAAGCTCTGGAAAATTTTACCACAGATATGAACACAAATTGACTTTACTTACGCTTTAAATGTAAAATACTTTAAAATAATTAACAGCAATCATCTATTAAGTATCTACAGTTGTTTTCTATGTCGATGCTGCACAATTGCACTTGGAACACCTATAAAGATATCTGGCTCTTGAAAGTATACACCCTAAAGGAAATTCTCACAAGTTAGGAAAGGGCAGGAATGTGCCTGGTGTTTATGTGTCTCAATATTTAATGTTAACGTTAACCACTTAGCCTCCATTATTCAAGTTTCTTGATCCATAAGCTTTATTTACCTCACAGATTCTGGATAGATTAAATAATTAACTTAAATAGATGAATGGGAAGGTCTAGTTAATTGACACAGGGACTGTTATAAAGTAAAAATATTTCTGGAGATTTAAACTAAGTTTAGAAGTTTGGGTTAAGTAAAGAATTTTCTTACTTTGATTCCATATATGAGTAGGGCAAACATAAGAAGGCAAAATAAAGTTCAGTTAAAAATATTTCAGAAGCTTTTATGTTATAGATTAAATGACTTAGATAAATATAAAATTTCTTCCTAATTATATATTGTTTAATATTGATGTAGTTTGCTCAATAACCAAGTTTCTGAACAGCTTTCATTAACTCACTTAGTAGAAATTGACTTTCTTCTTACAAAGTAACTGCCATCCAAGTGATTAAAAAAATTAAATTACTGTTTCATTTCCCTTTCTCATTTCTTCCCTACAGCATCACTTTCACTTGTCTCTTTTGTGAAGGACGGTATGCACCATGCATTCACTTTTCTCATTCTTATTCCTGTTTCTTTGATTTGGTGTATGCTATTTCCCAATTTACCTATAATGAGCTTTAAACTTAATGTTTTCTTTTGTTTTTAATCTATAAATCCTTCAAGGAGAGTTGTAATTGACTCCTAAGACTGCCCTCAAAGATTGCACTTGACTGTGCTGTCTATTGTTTTCATAGGCACTTGATCATCCCTTGATTGCCCATCTACTTGTGATTTTATATGTTAGTCACGTAAGGGAAAATGTAGTTTGGGGGAGTATAAGAGAAAAAGAAAACCATGAGTGAGAGACGGACAGAAAGAGAGAACATGGACTTTTTGGGTGGCTAATAAGAGTCTTCTAGAATCATAGACATGTGGCTAGAAACCAAAAAGAGGCAAAACTCTAAGATGTCTCTGAGTACCATTACCTGTACTCTTAGAAACTGCTGATAATAGAGTTATTGAGTAATATTGTCTCTTTGGTTGACATGAGATTACATCACACTCCCAAACTGCAGTGGCCCTTTCCTCTTGTGCAGTTTATCATTTAAACTAATATGTGTTTTCCCTCAATTTCTCTTTTATGGTTTGCTTTGATAAATGTTTGCTTCTTATCTGAGATTGTCTTTTTCTTTATGTATTTGATGGGAAAGGAGTTAAACTGACCAAAGTTACACTAACTGCTAACCACCGCATCTGGAGTGAACCTGCTTCTCACCCAGAGGAACCAACAGAAGTAGCTTTTATCTTGAGTCCTTAAAAACCTCATATCATACTAGACTGCAAATGTCTGATGTGTGACAGATATAATTCAATTCCAATTATCCTCTTGAAGATAAGAGAGTGAACAAGTACCTATTCAAGCATAGTCATCTTTCTTCCCTCTACAAAAGTAAAAATGACTATCTCCTTTGTAGATGTGGATTTTACATATCATATACGCACATATGCATCTATGTATATCAAATTCATGTGTATGTGGAAATTCATATCTGTATGTGTGGGAATTCATATATGTATTTATATGTGTATGCATGGGTACATATATGTACCTGTTATGCATGGGCTTCCAGTTGTTGTGTTCTGTTTTAAAACTATTTCATGTTCAACACATATTAGACCACTGTCATTAAAACATTTTGCTAGACTCCGGTAACTTTATGTGGGCGTTAGTTTAGGGAAGGTGGTATCTTGGATCTATAACTTCAATTGCAAGAGAGCTCTCTTCTCCTTGATTGTAACTCATCATTTTAAGAGTTGTGCACGGAGGGGGGGGGGAATAATCATTTATCTATCTATTATGTGCCAGAAACTGTGCTAAGCATTTTTTGCAAATATTATCTTATATGATACTCATAACAGTATTGTGAGATAGTTGCTGCTATTCTCATAGTTGAAGAAACTGAAGCAAATAGAGGTTAAATGAATTATCTAGGGTCATACATAGTATTAGAAGCCGAGTTGGAAATTACATCTTCCTGATTACAGTCTCAGTTCTCTTTTCACTCAGGGTACATACCTGATACAAATTAAATGACTTTCCCTGGTGTACATGGCTAGTATATGTCAGAGTACATAGTAGAAATTCCATCATCAAGTTTGTGTATGGGGTGAGGGAGCAGTTGTGAGATGAAAAAGAATACTGAAAGGTGATGTGGGCTGCCTTCAGTAGTGACACAGACATAGAAATAGGAGGGTTTTTCTCCCCTGAGAGCCTCTCTTGGCTGCTCAGATTTGAGGTGGAAGGCAGGTCAGTTACAAAGAGCCTTTATGGTAATAAAATCCTGTGGGTGGGGCTATAAAGGAATCACATCTTGTGCATTGAAAGAAGTTGGAGGTGGATAGATTAGAGATCAAGCTTTGAAGCAACAGAATAATTGTACCCAGATGGCTAAAAGAATTATAGATCTAGTACATGATGTCTTAGCTCACTGATTTTTATGGTGTAAGGAGAAAGAGCCAGCCCTAAAGTCAGAAAAACCTGGATTCAAGTCCCACTTTTGGAGTGAATTGGTTGTGTGACACAGGGCAAGGCATGTAACCTCTCAGGGTTCTAGTTAATTCCAAAGGACCTTAAGTTGTTGAGTCAGAAATGTTGACCTGTGTTAGTAGTTAAGAGTTTCCTTAGCTAGGATTTCTCTATGCTAATGAAGTCAGAAGTTCAGTTCCCATCTCCATCAATTTTCACATATAATGTGAACATTTTCCAGAGGGGAGGGGTTGAATTATTATTGAAGTCCAATTCTTTACTACTTGGTAGTTTTCCTAGTCCTTCTCATATAAAGGGGAATTCATTTCAGAGTAATTTGTGCTATTGGATTTTTCAAGCAGTAGTCAACTCTTTTCAACTGCTTCTCTTTCTTACCCACTACACTTCATTGGATCAAGTTCAAATAACTTTATATTATCACTGGAGGACTGGTGATGCCCAACTTAAATATATTGCAAAAAGTTTGCATACTGCTCCTCTTCTTTACATGTGATTTTTTCTCTATCATTTGTTTTAGTTTCATTATAGTTTTGCTTGTGATGTTTAACATAAAATATTATTTTAAAACTAGGAGTTATTGTAAGAATAAATATATTTAGAAAAATAACCATGTATTTTCATAATGTCCAATAGGTTACATAACTTATTGAGTTACAAACTATTTCGCTTACGATGGCAGATTCTTAATTATCAATAAATAAGAAGCAGACTAATATAGTCCAATGCACTTTAAATAACTTTGCATACAAACATATACACAAATATACATATACCATATACACACACAAGTGTTTATGGAAACAATCACAAACTTTAAGTTAGACTAACGAAAAGAGAAAGCAAAGGAAATATGTAGAGATAACACATTTTTCTATTTTTCATACTTATTAATATTGATCTACTACTTTTTGTAGGGCAGTACAGTTAGTTATGCCCTAATGTTCTGAAGAAATATTATAATGTAGACAGGGGAAGAAAAAACACTCACTCATGCACATGAAATTAATAAGCAAGATTGATGATGATGATGAGGAGGAGGAGGAGGATGGAGTGGCACATTCTTTTTGCTCAGGATTTCTCTTTGGGATGTTGGCTGAGGAGGATTCTGAGAAGATGGCAGAGTAGGTCAGAAAGCTTCAGGCTCTCCAAATTTTTTCCACAAAGAAAAAGACAGAACATTACTTCAAAGTAAACACAGAACAGCAGAAATAAATAGAAGTGTGGGTAAAACAGTTGTCCTTATAAAACAACCTGAGAAGCCTGGAGGAAAGACTGGACCTCCAGGGGTAGAGGTTTGACCTGAAGTGCAAACACCTCCAGACCTACTTCTCAGAATCAACAAACAAGCCCTGGGGGGAATTGGGTTGAGAGACAGCCTTAGCCTCAGGAACTTTCACCACTTGGACAGTGTGGGGGATCAAATGATTGAGTAGGAGAAAAGTGAAAGACCTCCCACAGTTGAGGGACACTAAACACAACTGTGCTGCCCAGAAATGGTCTAAGGCTATGACTTCAGGGGAAAAGGAGTTAGCATATGCCTGGTAAGTGTGGTAGTAGAGAAGCAGGGACCCTTCTGGCTGTGGGCTCTTGTAGGAAAGCAGAATTCTTGGTTTCAGTTTCAGGGCAGAGAGGACAGTTGAAATTTTGTGGCTTCCAGAGAGACTACAGGGAGCAAGAATGTTTGAGGGATAGCATGGTTGGGGCCCTACCAATGCCTTAGGTGTGGAGAGGAGAGCCAAAGGTTGGGCCCCAGGACAGAACTCAGAATATAACAATAAGAAGGACCTGAGGCGTGGGGCATCATTTTTCCACATCTCAGGACTAGAATTTAATTATGATAATATGCTGCTAAAAAGGAAAAAAAAAATGAAAATGAGTAAGTAAAGGAGAAAGAACCCTACCATAGACAGTTACTATAGGGATAGAGAAGATCTGGGTTCATATTCAGAGAAAGATAGTAAAGCTAAAAAATCCACTCCTTTTTCAAAACATCAAATGATCACAAACCCAACAAAAGTTCTTGGAAAAACTTTGAAAGGACTTTAAAGAGGAAATGAGAGAGATTGAGGAAAAAATAGAAAAAATAAGAGAAATCCAAGAAAATTATGAAAAGAAAGTCAGAAAATTATGAAAAGAAATAGAGAATCAAAAACTTAATAATTCCTTGAAAATTAGAATTAGGTTATAACCCATAGAAGACTATCATGTGCAAGCCCTCTTTTTACAAATACAGAAATCTGGCTAATAACATGCACATGCTAAATGATCAAGACAGGATTTTCAGACTCAAATATCACTGCTCCTTCCACTGTACAATATTGCTATTTTACATGTTTTTTCAATGTTGGCTTAGAAATAAAGGGGCCATGGAGTGATCTTTTAATGCCTACTATATACAAAAGATTCAAGCCATCAAGATGATTAGGGTACCAGGAGGCAGGAAGGTCTATGGAATTCTCTCACATCCTCTGACCTCATATTGAAAACACAGATCTATGTCCTCAAAAGTCATATGTCCTGCACTTCTCTTCCAGAGCCCATCTACCCCACTTTTTTCAAGATTACAACTCAATTTGAAATTATTTCTCAAAGAGGAGAGTTATGTACACTCATCTCAGGCTACTTATTTATAGATTAACTTTAAGTTTAAGATGAAACCAAACCTGCTTTGAGAGACCCAAGTGGGAACAACTATTTACCCACCTGTACTCTGGCCAACTGTTCTGATCTGAAAATTATTATTGTATTTCTCCCACCAGAAATATGAAAAAATGTAATAGATAAAATATTTAACCTACTATGCTCTGTAGGTATTTCCAGACTATTAGGATCACCTCAGAAAGTGGTGCTGTAGCCCATTTTAATTTCATCTAGTAGGAAGTTGGGGATCTCCCAGGTTGCAATACTATTACTTACCAATGTTTAGGTTAAAAAAATTAAGTACATTGGCTAGAGATGATGCTCTAAGCTTCTGAACAGTTCCAATAAAATTGTTGAGTCTCTCATTAGAAAATCATATTCTAACAAGAAGAGTCATTCACATGCAAAAATGCTTATATTAGCTAGTGATGGCATAGATAAAATAAGCTGTTTTCTACATTGATGCAGGGGGACTGAGTTTACCCTGTGTAATCACAAAATTATTCTCTTAGAATATAAATCTCTATTTTTTCATTTTGATGAACCTTTCCCAGTAACAATTAACCTTATCTTCATATACCAGCATTTCAGCAAAACTGTCCTTCTTTTATTTCTCACACAGAAGAATGTAGATAATGTAATGTAATGCAGCATTTTTTTTAAAACAAGTTATCATATAGATAGACCCAGATAATAGAAATCATCAAAGTTGGAGATGGAAAAGACCCATAGGGTCACTTAGTCATCTTTAAGGCAATGCAGGCACTAGTCTTCATAGTATGCTTTTCAATATTTTGTCCAGTCTAATTTTAAAATGACTATGGTGATGGGTTTCCACATATCCTCTCATGTTATTTCCCAGGGTCTAGAAATCTGTATTGTATAATGTTTCATGATAAGCAGTTTCACTTTCAATTTTCATTTCTCCTTGATCTTATTCATTATTTCTTCCAAATGAATAAGCCATCCAATTCTTTTCTCTGGTAATGTTTACTCATTTTAGTAATGCTTACGAAAGCCATTTCCATCTCTCCAAATATAATTCATTTATATATAGAATTGTGCTTCTGATACTAAAGTATATAAAAATTCCATAATTCACATACATATATAATTTTTAACAGAATATTGATACATTCATGTCAACTCTCTCTACTCCAGTTCTTCTGTTCATAGTATAAAGCATCACTTCAATCAATCAATAAGCATTTAATAAGTACTACTAGGGGCTGGATGCTCTGATAGTATTGGATTTACAAGTACAGAGAATGGACAGGATTAATAGGGTGGAGTAGAGGCAGCAACCCAAACTCTCCCAATATTCCCTCCAAATGACTTTAAAATAACATCTCAAATTGAATTGTGTCACTAGTGAAGACTTGAAAATTGAATTTTTACTCATCCTTTGCTATTTTTCATCTTTTCATTCATTAAATATTCCATTCAAAATTTTTTCCTACCTGGTGTAAACCTTCTTCTAAACCATTTAATATTTTATGAGTACTAGTGAAGTATTCAGACTGATCATTTTCTTTCCCTGGATCATGTAATATTAAAATTTATATCCTTTTGGGGCATATATGCCTTGATGATATCAGAGAATAATAAAATTTGAGAGGTGGAATTACTCCAAGTAGCCAGCTAGTCCAAAATATGTAAATACAAATCATAATAGGTTAATGAAATATGGTCCACTTACAACCACAAAACAATTTTGATTCATTTTTATTTCAAGCCTTTTAAAAACAACTAAGAAAATAATGATATTAATAAGGTCAATTTAATGAAAGATAGGTGGTCTTCAGTCCTATCTAGTTACAGTGTCCTGGGTTAAAGTGTGCTCCTATGGTTTATTATGTCTCATGGCCCATGATTCATCCAATAATTTTAGGTTTACTTTCAATTGGTAATTTCTCAGTTATTGACATATTTTAATCCTCACTTCACAAGTGAAGTGTGTTTTTGAGGGGCTATGAGGAAGTGAGTAGTGGGAAAAGGAAAAGTCATCTCAAATATAGGTTACATCTCCCAGAAAAAAAATCTGACATCTAGTATACCCTTGAAATTTATGAAAGTCTCATCTTTATTCACTGTGCTATGTAGATATAACATAGGTAATATAAGTCAATTTCAAGACTGTCATACATTAACCTTGAGCTTTTAAAAACAAATTCTATGAAACACTGTAATGGTAAGGTAATTTGAGGATCTTCCCGGACGTTAATAGGCCTATGTGACTTGCTTTGAGCTCTGGCCCAGCCCACAGCTTGAGTCACATAGAGCCAATGGTGGAAGGACCTTGTTGAATGGGTGGAACTGGAAGGGTGCAGCAGGAAGAGAGAGTGAAGCAGAGCTGAGAGAGAGAGAGAGAGAGAGAGAGAGAGAGAGAGAGAGCGAGAGAGCAGAGCACAGCAGTTAGCATCAATGAAAGAGTGATTTTGCCTAAGGGAGCTTGTTTGTGGGGAGGCCTGTTGGAAGTAAGGCTTAGGGTTAGCTATGCTCCCTGAATTGATATTGTCTATAATTCTATAGATTTCTTTGTTACCATGATGGATTTGACTTTCTGATTTCTGAATAAATATCTTGGTTTCATCTATGAGGAAGAGAGTTTAAATTTTTCAAATTCACCCTGGAAATATGTATACATATCCATAAATAGCTGCTGTGAGTATTGCATTGGATTTACAAATGGTGATGAGGGTGGGAGCGTGAAATATAAAACTTCTACTTGGATACAGGAAGGCTCCAGGGAAGGAAATGGGTATCTTAGGATGGGAGAATTTACCTTATTCCTCATTAGCAAGAAAATGGGCTAAAAGCACAGGACTTTGTGAAAACTGGGAATCAAAGTTACGGAAGGGAGAGATAAGAGATTTTAAAAAAAGATGTTTGCAAGGAGTACCAGTAGAACTGGGGAAAGGAATGATAGTGATATGTAGAAAAGGATGGGTATTGTTAACAAGCTATTGCATTATATGTAAAAGTAGAGGCAAATTGCTAGAAGAAAAGGTTCAGCTGAAAAAGGAGTTGGCTGATTTGCAAGAGAAGCTTTCTATGCTACAGCATCAGAGTTTTCCTTTAGAAGAGTAAGTTAAAAAAGTTATCAGATGACAACAGAAAAAAGAGCTATGAGAGTGGCTCAGGAAAAAAAAATGGAAGGGAAAAGTTAATAATGGAAAGAGAATGTAACCCTTACATCTAAAGGGCCTGTTTGGGGCCCAGGCACCTGATAGGAAAATGTGTGGGAGGAAAATAAAATAACAGATGAAGAGGCTTCTAGGAATGTGGGCATATGTCCAATGCTATGAAGGAAGCAGGAGAATGGGGGGAGCACACAATGCCTAAGGAAGTAACTGAGGATTTCTCTCAGCAAGAGGTCACTGATATTTTGCTGATTCATCTCCCAAATGAGAAAATCATTAGTATCTTGGATGGTGAAAATCAGTGACAAAAGAACCTGACATAGATTGTTAGACATTAATATGCATTAGTGAAAATCCTTTCAACAACAAACTTTTAGGGATTACCATATTCAGTGAGACAACAATGGAACCAATTTGCTAGCTTTAGCTGCCAAAGGACGCAGTAAGCAGTTTCCCTGACTCTGTGTGACCAGTGGAGTAAATCCTGGTATTCACTTAGAGACTGTGTGTGTGTATTCATCCTTCATTGATGAAGAAGACCATGCCATCAGAAATGATTACATGACTTGTGCTTGACTTTGTTCTGAGTGAGGGAGGTCTGTGCAGGTCACCAGTCTCACTTCTCCTCCAGAGCCATCTGAATCCAGTGACCAGATATTCATCAGGATGACTGGAGATGACTCAGGATGAGGCAATTGGGGTTAAGTGACTTACCCAAGGTCACACAGATAGTGAGGTGAGATTTGAACTCGGATCCTTCTGACTCCTGCACCGGGGCTGTGTCCACTGCACCACCTAGCTGCCCACTTAGAGACTGTAAAGGAAAGTTAAAGGAAGAGGCAGTGAAAACTGCAGTAATGATAGGAGACTCCAAAGCTTGTCATAGCACTCCCTTGACCATTTCTTATGGTGATATAATAGTGAAATCTGCTGAGCTCCTAGTTAGAACTCTACTAATTGGGAAAATAGGGCACTCTCTTTCAGCAGTACTGAATAGGATTTCACAGTTAAGTGACTTAGGGGAATGGGGAGAAGATAAATTTTCTCAAGAGAAAAGAGTAAATAACCAGTAGATTCAAAGTTAGAATAAAGGCAAGAATTGTCCACTGCTTTCAGTGATAGATTTTGGAAGAATAGATCCTATTCCAACTAACAAACTGTATAAAATGTCTTTGACAAAGAAAAAGGACAATATTAGATGGAAATAGGGAAGTAAGAGCTGCCTCTACAGATCTTCCTGAATCATTGTATTCAAATTTGTCACACCTTCAGGGAGAATAACAAATTTGATAAGGCCCAGATCAGATTAAAGAAGTACATAGACAGGATTACAGACCCCATCTCAGTTTAAGCATGTGCTGAAAAAAATGGATCAACTACTGTAACTAGGGCATTAATAGATACTGGGCAGAGGTCTCTCTTATATAGGGAAACCCTGCAGTGAGGAAGATAGAAATGAATGCAATTCCAATGGGTTCATAGACTCTGGAAACACATCCATTTATTCAGCTTCTGGTTATTGTCTCCTCATTGTCTTTAGATTTTTGTTTGTTTAACCTGTTTACTAGATTTGTCTCCCTCAGGAGTAGTGTTCTCCACTTGCAGATGACTGACTGCTTAAACTGGATGTCACCTTTGTCCAAGACAATAGGTCACCCTTTAACCTGGCATTGACTAAGTTCTGGATATCAGCTAAAGAACTGACCTCTTGAATGGAAGCTCACAAGGCAAGGACAGATATATGTCCAATGTCATCAGGAAGTAGGTGTAGAATAAGAGACCTTAACCCCTATGCCAAGGGATTTTGGGTCACATTTGTTTGAGGGGAGAATGATGGGGTACTTTTGCTCAAGCCATCACCCTAAGATATTGTTTTATATCTTTATTTTGTGTTATCACTGTTGTATTGTTATGGAGCTATGTTGGCATTGGTTAGCCCTAAACTCCCGTTGAACTATTAATGAATATGATGTAATCATACTGGTAATTTAAAGATCTTCCCTGCCCCTTCATTCTCATATGACCTATTTTGAGCTCTGGCCCAGCCCACAGCTTGAGTCATGTGCAGCTGATGGTAGGGGAAGAACTTGCCATTAGACTGTCCTGAAGGTCTATAGAGCTGTTGTGCTGACCTCATTGTTAGGTGCTTGCGAAACATGACAGTCTAGTGGTATGGCAGGAAGGTGCAGCCAGGAAGAGAGTGTGAGGTGGAGCTAAGGGAGAGAAAGTAGGCAAAACTGAGTAGTTAGCTGGAGTGAGAGAGGAAGTGATTTTGCCTAAGGGAACTTGTTCTTGGGGAGGCCTGATGCAGGGAAGCCTTGGGGATAGCCTTACTCCCTGCATTGACAATGTGTATAGATTTCTTTGCTACTGTGATGGATCTGGCTTTCTATTATCTGCATAAATGTCTTGATTTCATCTGTGAGGAAGAGAGTTTATATTTTGCAAATTTGCCCTAGAAATATGCATGCATATGCATGGCTGCTGTGGGTATTGCATTGGTGCTAGGAGCACTTATTTTCTGTGTTGGATTCTTTGGTCAGGTCATATCTTTAACAGATCTTGAATTTCCTGACTTATGTGTTCATATCTTCTTAGACATAAGGATAACATAGTCTTTCCCTATAAGCCAGTTAGTTCCTCTGTAAAGAACTTTTCCATCTAGGAAATAAATCATTTGTGCCCTCTTTAGCATCTAGTCTTCTGATCATTCTGGAGAGATGTCTGCTTTCAAATAATCAGCAACTTATTCACCAGTCTACATGAAGCCAAATTTTTGACCTTTTATTTTTACATTATTTAATGGGTAGTCAGTCTAATACTTCTTCTCTCCCAAACCTTTCTTTGGAGCCTCCCAAACATGGAGCTAGCTCTGGCAATGCATTCATCAACCTCACTGTCAATGTGTACATCCCTGGCAAGTACTCTACCAAGTTGAAGGTCTACAGAGCCGTTGTGTTGACCCCATTGTTATGTGCTTGTGAAAAATGGACAGTCTAAGAGCACCATGTTAGGAAACTGAATCGCTTCCATTTGAACTGTCTTAGGAAGATTCTGAGGATCACCTGGCAGGATAAGGTACCAGACACTGAAGTCTTTGCTCGAGCTGAACTGCCAAGTATTCAGACTATGCTTCAGAGAGCGCAACTCCGATGGGTTGGCCACGTTATTCAAAAGCAAAATGTGCCCTTGCCAAAAAGACTATTTTATGGAGAACTTGCATGGGGCAGGCAATCATATGGTGGACAGAAGAAGCATTACAAGGACACTCTTAAGGTCTCTCTCAAGAACTTTGGATTTGACTGTACAACATGGGAGACACTGGTACAGGACCGCTCAGCATGACGTGCCCACATAAGAAAAGGAGCTGTGCTCTGAACAAAGCAGAATTGAGACGGCACAAAGTAAATGTAGGATGTGCAAATTTGGGATATGCATCCCAAATATTCACACAGACTATCTGTACCCAACCTGTGGTAGAGCATTCCGAGCTTGTATTGGCCTGATCAGCCACAATCAGACACATTGAAATTTAGCTTTACAATGGTAACGTCTTCAACAAAGGACAACAACCATTTAATGGGTAAGTTCTCTAGTCTGATTCCCTTAGTGGTCCATGTAGTGTTATAGAAACAGTCAGTACAATAGCAAGGGGCAATCACAACAAAGATAATCTTTGGCTTAGAGAGCATTACACCACATGATTAAATAGGATCATAAATCTGGAACTCCAAAATCATCTATTTCTACACACACAGTTTACATCTGAAGACACCAAGGTGCAAGGAGGTTAACTGCTTGCTCATGGTTATAGACACTTAACATTAGTTGTGGGACTTGAACCCTGGTCTTGTGATTCTAGAAATAGTGATATTCCCATAGTATTGTGCTGCCTCCTATGTCACTCCCAGACGGGCTGCTTTGCACTGCTAATATAGGCAATGGGAGATGCATATGATAACAGAGGTAAAGATGATACAGAAAGAGAAATGTTAGAAGTAACTGTTGATTTAATTACATTAACCAGTTTTTGTGACTTTGAGTGAACGGGATTGCTCTCAGAGCAATAATAAAGTCTGGGGGAGTCAAGATTAGAAAGATAACTACTTCATTGTAAGAATTCCTTGAAAAAATCTCCTAAATTGAATGTGTTTCCAAGTGTATTTTGTAATGTAATAAAAGACAAACTACTTCCTCTTCCACAAGCCTATTATTCAAAGATGGGGAAACCCTTTCTCATTCCCACATTGCCTTTCAGTCTCTAGAAGAAATATCTTGAGATGCTTCAAATAAATCCCAAAGAGCATAACCATCCTGCTTGTCCTCCATTGGCCATGCCAATTTCAAACGTTTTATGATGTAGAATCTAACATGCACTCCAATGCTCCTGTTGTGGTCTGACCAAGACACCATATATCAGCACCATTACATTTCTCAAACTGGACATTGTGTTGCTCCTAGTAAAGTCTGGAATTGCCTCAACCTTTATAAGTAATAATTCATTCTGATGCTATTCAAGTTGACCACAATAGTCAGAATACCAGAACTCTTTTGAATGAAATACTTATTGTCTGGACATATGTCTACCTTTTTGCAATTGTGAAGGTGATTTCTTTGAATTGTTGTAGTACTACAAATTAAATTCCATTTTATTAAATTTGAACAACTTTTCTAAAGGTAGAAGGCAAAGGCAATGTCAGGCAATGAGATTATGAGTTACTTCCCCAAATATCTGATGTTGTGGTGTGGTAGTACTCTCCTCACATAGATGGGTCATTTCTCGGGTGAATCCTGAGTCTGATTTAAAATGATTTTTAAAATATGTCTTTTCACGAATTCCTGATATAATGTTTCTTCTGGATCTCCTTTTCATTATCCCAAGGGCAGGTTTTGAAAATATAGGTTTAGATTCGGTATGCTTACTTGACCTGCTTAGTTCTTAAGCCAGCAATCATATCAAATGTTTGGCTTATACCTCTAGCTCATAAAGCAGAGGCCTCATAAATGCAAGGTACTCCATAACAAGATCACAAATCCATCAGGTTAAGAAAATGTGAGCAAAAGTTGCTGGAGATAGGGAGGTTCATAGTGTAGCCAGAATGTCAGCATTTTTTTTTTATTTATAAGAGAAAGAGAATGGCTAGTGGTAAAAAAGACAGCCAAAACATTATTTTATTCACATTGTCCCTTTTTATGGATATCCTGAAACTCTATGTAAAAATTTTATTTTAGCCTAATAATATTTAGAAAAATAAATCTTTCTTTCCTGTTAGAAATAACCGGTAAGAGGGGATGATTCAGTTTCCCTTTATATTATTACCTGATGTCTCTCCTGAAATTTCATCATATCACTAGTACTCAATATTCACATTTAGACCTTTCTAGTTATTGTAATCTTTACTGTTTCTAAACAAGTCTGAAAAAGGCATGTCTTCCAACATCTCATATGACAAAATCAATGTTTACTATGGTCTTTCATTTCTGGTTAACGCTTTCTTTGTCTAAAATTTATTCATCCTCTACACTTAAATCTATTTAAGATTAGGAACTATGTCTTTCACTGCTTTCTGTGAATCTAGTATCAGATACTAGATATCTGACAGGCATTCACTGATTTAGTGAATCCTGAAATATGTACTTATGAGGTGTGTGTATACCCAATGTATTCTCTATTTTGACATAATTAATGAGAGTTATTTAATAGAAGACACATTAAAGTATTTTTAAGTTATCACTGGGGATGAAGTTCTCTTCCAAAATTTCTCTGATCATTTTCAAATTTAGTAACATTTCACAAACTCAGTCCAAGTAACCTCACTTTAAATCAGTACATCAATTCACTGCTTCTCCAAAGAAAACCTACAAGAAAATAATAATACAACAGTCTGATTAGGTGAGAAGAGTAGAGTTGAAAATCAACATGTATGCCGTACAGAAGAGTCAGATAAATTCTTTGCTTAAGTGACATCCTGAAACCTAAAACCATACATATAGATTTTTGCTTGTCCTAACATGAATAAGAATTTTATGCATGGATTGAGGTCAGAACATAGTACAGCAGTAACTCAGGAAGAAAACATACATACACACACACACACACACACACACACACACACACACACACACACACACACACAGATGCACTCATATAGAGTGAGCAACAGCTGTAGTCAAACAAACCTAATTAAATTCAATAGTTCCCAGGTGCTCATATGAGAATGCTTCCTAACAATTATGTATACAAATCCACCCTAAAATCTTAATCCACCACTTCAAAAAGTGTAGGCCTTTAAGGACACTTTTTTCCTGCCACTACACTTCTTTTTCTTTGAAGATATAATATACAAAGTTTATACACCAACAAGGAGACACTTTTTTCATCCAAAACAATGATTTACTTAAATTGTTTAGAGTTAAGAGACTAAAAGCCCAGTATTCAACATCTTGGCAAGAAGAACAGCTGTTCTCTTGAGTTTCCCTTTTCTGGTTTTTCTACCAGATGTTCATCTTTTTCTGATTCATCTTCAATCAAAATCTCCACGAACTCACCTAATCCAAGAAAGATCTATCTCCAACAAAATTTTACCTCCATAAAACACAAAGTAGTAAAATACTATTTTGTCACAAGATACCTTTATAAAATAAACTGTAGAGTAAAATGGAACATTTGTTAATACAGTTTTCTAAAGCAACATTTTCTGTGTAATTCCACCCCCACCCCCACCCCTGGACCAAATTCTTAAGGAAATATTTTACCTATTTCCATTCATGTTGATATGTTTTCTCCAAATAATATTCTCCAAAATTTAAATCCTCAGGTGACTGTTCTTTTAGTACAACCTAAAAAATAGTTAAATGTTATAAGTATCTTAAATTAAAATAAAATAAAATTTATTTAAAAAATAAAATAAAATAAAATAAAAAATTAGTTAAATGTTATAAGTATCTTAAAATTCTTCTGGCATGAACATTACCTATTTACTAATACACACTGATGAAAATCTACAGTTTTTATTAGTCATTTCTACCTTTTGGTCAATCAATTCAGACAATTTTTAT
Organism: Potorous gilbertii; assembly: GCA_028658325.1. Lineage (NCBI taxonomy): Eukaryota > Metazoa > Chordata > Mammalia > Diprotodontia > Potoroidae > Potorous > Potorous gilbertii. The sequence continues at coordinate 415,021,436 of CM053771.1, forward strand.
CTAAACCTTGATTTTCCTGACCCTCAAAATAGTTTAACATAATAGAGTGTTAAACAAAGTTAGATCAAATAAATTGTTGCACACATTTATATTTGAGTGACAATTTCTATTTGCATGACACAAATCTTCAGAATTTGCATATTCACAGGCCGTTTAATGGTCCTCTTGTCCAAAACTTCTAGACCAAGTGGCTGCAACATAAAAACTATGGAATTTAGGATCAGAAAGTTTGAGTACAATTCATATTAGTGTCATTTACTACCTGTGAGACTGGAGGATGATCACAAAAAATGTTTGGGCTTGCAGTTCTGCATGTATAAAATAAAAAATTGGTATTAAAAAATTTTAAATTTTCTACCTGCTTAAAGTCTATAACATTATGGACTGTCTACATCAACTTAAATTTCAAAGAAGATTAGAAAGTTTCACAAAGTGCTTACCTCACAACCTTGTGAGATGTGTGGGACAAGATATTTCCCCTATTTTCCAGAGGATGAACCTGAACCCCAAAGAAAGTATGACTTTTGAAAAAGCAACCTAGTAAGTTTCAATCAATGAAAACAAGCATCCTAATATTCAACCCTTACAACATTTCTTCTGTGGAATCACCAAATTAATTTTACTATGTCTCTTCTCCTACCACTCAACTTCCAAAATATAACTGGACTTTTTAACAATTACCATTGAACTTTTCCCAGTTGCAGCACTATCTATAACTATCTATGTAGCCACGAATGAATCATTCAACTCCTCTGTGGTTCATTTTCCTCAACTGTAAAATAACATGATGAGACTAGATTACTTCTAAAGTTTCTTAAACCATTAATATGCTTCAGTTTTAATGTTAAAATGGGTTGTATCAAAGCCCAAGAATATCTTGTCAATATTTTTTTAAATGATAATTTTTTCAACATAATTGGTTTCCTTTAAAATTTTATGCATCTAAAGTATCCTCATGAATAGTCTATAGGCATTACTAAACTAAAAAAGTTGTGAACAAAAAAAACCACAATAATAACAACAGAAAAAGTTAAACACCCTTCGTGTATGAATGTGCTGTTGATATATATTGATAGAACTCTCTGGGTATGCCCTGCCTCCAGCTGTTGGTTTTTAATTTGGGCCCTTTTTCAGTTTTGACAAAATTTTACTCCAGAGCTTCTTTGTGGTGTGGAGGTTACTCTGAGTTCTTGAAAATTCTGCCAATAGAGTTCAAAATTACTTGAAAAGTTTCTATGAATCTAGAAAGACTTGAACCAGAGATAGGGTATTTATTTTTGATATAAAGACCAATCTAATTATGTTTTTAAAGCCTCATCATGGATTAGTGACCACCAATACTGATACTTACATTTATTTATAGTATACACACACAAACATCCATATACACGTATCTACCTGTTTATATACATAAGTATACATAAATCATACATATGTACATGTAAAATTCTACTTAATTGATTCAGATATGGAGTCATTTTCTTCAAAGACTGGGAAACACATGGAAGAAAATTATTGATCTTTATAGTAATGAAGTAAGTAGTTTTTTTGAAGGGTGAGAGGTGAAGATAGGGTGGGAAGATGGGATCTTCTTCCTTGGAAATTTCTAAAATTTCATAACTAACCCATATGCCTTTAGTTTAATTTAGAATCTCAAGATAGCTCCTCTCTTCATATAACTTCAGCACATTGTATGTTATCCAGATTAAGCTAAGTCTAAAAACATTCAAATGTGAAGTGATGCTTTCAGTTTGTAGCTCTATTACTTGGATCATTCCTCATTCAGTCAGGAAATTAAACTCTCTACTTCTTGAGGAAAGGGGATTTTATAATCCGTAGAATCTTTCCATCTTAAAGAACTGTGGAGATCATGTAGCAATTTCACCAGGCCACTGAGGTAGCATTAGAAACATAACCCAGGTGTCCTAAAATGTGATATAGTACCTAATCCTCATAGTAGATGTAATTGCATCACATTGCTGTATGTGTGTTTCAGTTTGCTTTGACTACAAATATTGCCTGCTGTGAGGGAAAGAACACAGATTTGGAATTGTAAAATTTAGGTTCAAATCTTGTGTTTGCTGTTTCCTGCCCAGGTGCAGTCTAATATCTGTAGATATAAACTTTTTATTTGTAAATTGTAGAACTTGAGTTGTATGTTGAATTAAGATCAAACGCTACAATCCAGGAGATTTAACGGTAGCCAAAACTCATTCTGTATTTTAGGTATAATACACAGTTCTGATAGCTAAATTTAAGGATGACTGATGTACACATGCACACACTTGTGGAGTCTATGTCATTGCAAATTTCTATTCTTTGTAATAAAGTAGGAAAAGATCATGGAAAATACAGTTTCTTGCTACTAAAGATTTTTTTTCTCTAATACTATTTTCTGACCACAATTACATGTCTTTTACATATTTTAACAGCATCAAATTTGGTTAAATATAATCTTTTTTCTTGTGACACTCTCTGCTTAAAATTAACTCCCATTTCAAAAGTTATTGATTTCTTTGTCTATTCCCTAAAGGTAGTAGTGATGAAACAATGAAAATTAATAAAAACACAAGAGATGTGTAAAATACTTTTTAAAATATTCTCTAAATTCTATCTCCTACATTTGATAAAAGTCTTTTCTTTTTTCCTTAACTAGAAACATAATATGGATATGCATTTCAATAAGAGAGATACCAGTTAACATAAAAGTGGTAAAGATCATAGAAACTAGAAAAGTCCATCAAGATGGTCAATGAATAGCAAAGATAGTTTCTGTCCTGCTTCATTCTGACCAAGAAAAAATACAAATAAATAAATAATTATGAAAAAATCAAAGCTGGAAAGAATCTATTTGAAGATTCCTGTCATGGGACTTAAAAATTATTTGCATGCCTCAAATATGGTAAGGAACAAAAGTTCAGAGCATCCATCCCCTATTGGACATTATGTGTGTGTGTGTGTGTCTAAATTCTGCAGAAAATAAGACTAAAATCTTCATCTAGTCAAAAAAATTCAAGTTGCTATTATCCAGCATTCAGATCATAATTAATTAACACAAATGTTGAGATTATGGGTCTCATTGTCAATGTTCTATATTCTTTGTCAGGTCAGATGGTACTGGAAAAGTGAGCTTAAAAATAAACAGACAAGATGAATAATTATTACAGTTGCCATTTCTCTTTCTGTCAGATGTGAAAATCTGCTGCTAAATCAAGCATTCCTATGCCCTTGGGATATGATAAAGGTATCAAAACTCGCATTCTGTAAACACTTAGTCTATGTACGTTTTAACATTTGGGGAAAAGAAATATATTGCACCTTTACATATTTGGATGCTTAAACCCATGGATATTTTTTATGAATAAATCATTAGTTAAAGGAATGTTTGTGCTTCATGATGATTTTATATATTTAGCAACCATATTTGATCATAATTGCAGTAAAAAAGGAGGCCATTGTTAATTTGCTTTCACACAGATAATGCATAAATTTGAACTTTTTTGTTATGTGGGTAAACATACACATATAATATATATGTGCATACTGCACAAAAGTTTCTTGAAAGTAGGAAAAGTTTCATTCTTTGTACTTGTAGTACTTTGTACTTGTAGTTCAGTATTTAGTGTTCACACATTGTAAACACTTAAATTCTTGAGGATTATGTTGATAACATGAACCTACTCAAAAGCATATATATACATGTATTTGAGTAGACATATAAATATATCCATACACACAGTTGTATAGGACAGTATAACTTAGAAAATGATCATATTTCTACATCTATTCTTACATAGATACATATATGCACATGTATACAGAAACATACATGTATATATGAATACAAATATACACACCATTATATGACCATATATGTACTATCTATACATACATATGCACTTATAGCTGCATGAACATATATATGCAAACTATGCACACATTAAAATACACATATATAGGTGTTGAAAGTCAAATCATGAAAGACTTAACTTGTGTTTTGTAAAAGAGTATTTTTTAATTGTTTCATATCGTACTATAACAGTAGATGAGCTTGCTAGAAAATTGAGACAGATGATTTAAATATTTTTTCCTTAAAATTATTGAGATTTTTAAATGGAAATTTTATTTTACTTATTTTTATTATACCAACCAGACAACAAAATAAACCTTTGCAAAAATTAGTATATTAGATATGTATTTTCAGCCTAAAAACCTTTTGTCCATTTTTTGCTTTGCTTTGATTAAAAATAATTATATATTATTTTGGAGATTTTTTTTTCTCCCTGAGCTTGTTCTTTTCTTTGCAATTCTAAGTACTTGTTAGTAAAGGAACTACATTCAAAATATTAAAATGTTGCTATTGCTTGTTGAAAATTGTACTTTGTCAATTGACAAGAGATGCTTTTATGTTTTATATGCTACCCTGTATAGTGGCCCAGCATGCAACAACTGTAAGAAAAAAATATGATCCATTTTTAACCACCACACACTGGATGATTTACAAAATTTTCTATTAAAACTGATGCACAGCCACAAGATTGGAAATAGATAGGCATTGTCAATGACTCCAATACAAACTACTCCAAGACAACTGAGCATTTTGGCATAAAGTAGTCAAGAACAGGTCTCACTTTTGTGTATTTCACATTTTACTGTTCAATCACACAGCTCTCCAGATAATTAATTTTTAAAAAGTCTTTAGATAGTGATGATGGTGTTATGTCATATATAACAACAACAGTGACAACAAATTGATACTGTTAGTGAAGTTCTAAGCAGACAGATGTCTATATACGAAAAGCTTGACACTGTTGGCATCCTGCTTGGCAGTTTCTGTCATGATGCCACAGACTAACTAAATGGTGCTGATACAACATGGTGAACTCTGAGGATTTTAACATCTGAACAGAGACATCTGTGCTATCACACTATGATTTTTATCTCCTTATGCACTTCTTTTCCCAGTATCCTTTCAACCATATGATAGTGCTACTGGGCAATGCTCCTTTGTGGTGATATTCAGTGGGAATTAATTAAAGCAGAAAAGGGAGATGGAGTAAACTGCAAATTCAATCTTTATGACTCCATTGGGATATAGGAGATATTACAGAGGCTGAGTGTCAAGCTTATATTTCTCATGAGCATTTCATATACATAATTCCTACTGACTCAACTAGTGTAACAAATAGCATTATGAGGGCATTTTATTTCACCAATAGGAATAGAGTGTTACTGGTGTGTAAGTGTACAAGAAAATCGAATATAGATAAAGAGCTAGAAGGGACCATTATCAATAGATGTTATTGCCATTCATTTGACCTTATTCAGCATCATCTGCTATTTTTAGAATTCACTACACCCAAAGTCAAATGAGAGCTCTGTAGATGGGACAAACTCCATCACTCAAAAAAACAGATAACTGTATCTTCTCCAAATTTACCCCTCCTTGGATGATGGTATTAATGTCACTTTTTGCGTGAGGTATGAACAATGCAGATATATTCAAGCATACAATTCCCTAATGACCATAATCTGGTAAAATGATGTCAATTACGAAAATGACCAGATAAACGTGTTTGTCCTTCATTTTCAAAAAAAGATCTATGACATCACAGGTGAAGACTTGAATCATGCCTGAATTGGATTTAAGCAAGGCAGAACTGCACAAAATCATCAAACTCGCTCTCTCTTCCAGAGACATCAAAGTCCAGCATCATGACAAAAGTCAGGAAAAAGGCAATGGCCTAGAATGTAACAGATTATCTTGGAGTCTTCAATGTCTCCTCTAGGTATAAGCACCTGACCATAGTGCCTGATCAGCTGCCATCATGGCCATTAGAACAACCCACTCCAGTCTTCACAAGCAGAAACCCACCTGACTTACCAGGCCTGTTGGTTACCCTCAACCTGGTTTAGCCCATCTGTGGAGATAGTTTACTGGGGTGTGGCCAAAGAGCACATTACAACTTACAGATGAGAGTTGAGTGGCAGGTAGATACCAAAGGACAAATTCAATGACTGTACAAAAATTTTCACTAATAAAAAAGAATCCAAAAAAGTAAAGAAATAAAATTTATATTAAGACTACTCCAAGCACTCATAAACCAATTTTCACTTAAACCTATGTGCTCTTTAACTAGTTCATGAGATGCCATTAAATGTGTTTAGATATAGCTTTTCTGTCTACCATTCCAAAATTAGCAAATTTTCCCTAATATAATTCCATTTATGACTTGGTGTATGATTTTTGGGAACGGGATGGCAGTGGTAGGGAGTCGAACTTATAAGAGAATGGAGGAGTTGATTCAAGAACCAGGGCTGGTTTTCAAATGTTTATTCCACTGGTTTCCTGCTCGTAATTCTATCCTTGGTTCTAACTCTGACCTTTGTCCCTCACAGTTTCATGGATACCAAATTTCAACTGTACTTGGAAAACAATTGTTATGAGAAGGCTATAATTGGGGTGTGATTTAATAGGCAGTGGTAAAGATGTGAAACAATAAAAGAAATAAAAGAATATCAAGAAAATCTTTTTAATTATATAGAATGGGAAAATTTTCAGAAAGTAAGATAAATGTAAATTTTGTTACATTTTTAAATTTTATGTACCTTTTTTCTAAAAACAAATTGTATGTATATAAAATTTTCCATGCCAAATGTAGCCCCCTTTTTTGTTATTTATTTTCTATTGAAATGTATATGTTTGTTGTTGAGGATTATAAAATTTGTAATGGGACTTTTTATTAGGAGTCAGATGTTATTCCAGTGGTTGAAAATTATAGACTTCAGTAAGCAGCACATTTGATTTCCTTTATCTTCCCCTATACTAGAGGCTCCCTCTCCTCTGTTGTCAAATATTGTTTTTCCTAGGAAATGTAACAAAAGTTGAATTTTTCTCTATCAATGTTAATTAGTCTTTAAGATTTAGTCCTGGACCCTTTCAACACATCAGACATAAGTAAACTTGACGTGGAGTGAGATTCATGTTTATTTAGTGTTCCCACTGATAGGGAAGGGAAACACTTTGCCAAACAATCATAAATGTGTTATGATTGGGTTGTTTGTAGTTTGAAAATACATAGAAAGGAGGGGAAAAAGATGCATAAATGTGAATGTTGGCATAAACATAAAGTTCTAGGCTACTCATTGAATATATTTTTATTTCAGTAACCATGAACTGCTTTGGACATAGAGGAGGCTTTGGCAACGTATATTTTCAGGAAAGACTTGAACAGTAATCATGAAAACTGGTTAGCAGAATATTGGGGATTCCAGGAATAAACAAGGCTAATGGACCTGGCACTTAATTTTAACCATAAAATGAAGAAAGGCAAATTCAAAGATTTCATGAAGAGTACTAAAAGGAATTCAGGAAAAGGGAAAGAAAATTAAGAGCTGATAAAATTAGGAGTCAGCTTAAAAATAAAATAATGTGGGCAAACAGCTGACCCAGCATTGATTCTGTTTCAGGTGCAGTCAGCACTGCCATTAAAGCCTACCCAAGAGAAAGACAGGTAGATAAATGAGTCCTGCGACTGATGGGGTCAGTAATTCCAGGTAGGAGCAGAGCTCCTAGAATTAAGGGCAAAAAGCTTCAGGGGACAGAGGAACTTCTCTGCCATGCATGCCCTCTCAGGAGAAATATTAGCTCTAGAAAGCCTGAAGCGGAAGACTAAACAAAGCAGAATTCTGATAAAGGATGTCACATTGTCGGGAAACCCATTATGAAACACATCTATGATAAAAATGTTCCCTAAACTTATGGGGAAAGTTGCAGCCAAATGTGGTTTGAGAATATTCCACTAAGTTGAAAGCAGTGCTACAAAGAGGAAACACAAAATTAGGGATAAACAACATGTAAGTGGTTCAGGTGATATTTTCCTTGCCAGTTATAACACAATGCTCTTATTGTTTAACTCATTGAAGCCAGTGTAGTTTTCCAAAATGAGAATCATCTCAGAATCAGAAATTCATTCAGGGACCTCCTTAAAGAAAGTCATAATCAAGGCCAGGAAGACAAATCCAGAGAATCCCAACCAGAAAGATATGCTTAATGAGAGAGATAGTTTCCTTCCCCATGAGATTATCATTTTCTGATCGGTCTTTTCTGTGGATTCAATATTTGTATCACAACCAGAGATGCATTTTGGGGTCATCTGTCCAGAATTTTTTAGAAGTGAAAGTAGGTTAATAAAGTCAACCACTGTCAGTGAGTACTGTTTTGTATGCTTAATAAATTTCTGGGGGTAAGGAGGGGAAAAATCACTGCATCAATTACAGAGACTCAGTTCATAGCTATGCAGAGCCATCATCGAATACCCTTACCTTGGTCTATTTTGAGAGGTCTCCATGAACATGGAATTGAATTAATGGAGGTCTATAACCATTTGAGAAATAGAGCCAAGAATGAATAGAAGTTATCCTCCATGCTAGAAAAGATCTCTGAATATCAATTTCTATCTTTGATGTAAGATTATACACAACCCATGTTTCATCATCTAATTAACAATTCTATTTGTCTTTGTGGATTATTTTGTAATTGCTTTTCTCAATGACATTTTGAAATTGTCTTGTCTTGAACAGTAATATCCTGTCACTCTTGCATAGAAGAAGTATCAGACTACCTAGAAGTCTGAGGCTTGGCATACATGCTGGAGAAATCAACTTTTCTTTATACAAGATAACATTCTTGGAATTTATTTTGAAACTAGACAGGCTAAAATTTGATCAAGATTACATGCATACTATCCATGGCTGAATGGTAACAGTAAGTTAAAAGCAATTCAGCATTTTTTCATGTCTGGAAATTTTCTATTGTCACTTATTCCAGGATTCTAAATGGATATAGCTCCAGATATTAACTTTCAGACAAAGTTTAAGTTTCATTTAATCAAATTTATTCTTTAAATCAACAAATACTATTTTTCTTCCTTCTACCAATCCTCCCACATATATTCATAAATAAAAAAGAAAATTCCATTAACAAATTTGTATGTTTGAGCAAACTGTCATTTCCAAAGTAGACATTTCATTTTGCTTCCTTAATCCATTGCATCTCTGTTATAAAGTATGTGGTATGCTTTATCATCAGTACTTTGGAATCATAGTTGATCATTGCATTGATTTGAAATATTAAATCTTTGAAAATAGATTACTTCTACAACAATATTGTGATTCTATAAAAAAATTCTCCAGGTTCTGCTCATTTGACCCTGAATCACTTTGTGCCATTCTTTTAAGGTTGCTTTGAAACTTAACTTTTATGCTACATTTATATTTGCTATAATTTTCTTAGATCTTTCCCACTGATGGGCAGCTTGTAGTTTCCTGCTCTTTGATGCCACAAAAATAGATGTTATAAATGCTTTGTACATATGGGATCTTTTTCTTTGAATTTTGGTGTATAGACTTGATAATATTAATGATGAGTCAAAGTTTAGTAACTCATAGGGCATAGTCTCAAATTGCTTCCCATACTGACAATTTAAAGTTCAACCAATAGTGCACCAATGTGCCTTCCCTCCATCTCTTCTAATATATTCTTTGTCTTTTCTGTGTGTGGCAGTTTTAACAGTCTCATTCGACAGGCAGAACCTCAGACTTACTAAATTTTTGTTTTTCTAATTAATGGTGATGGATTATTTTTGTGTGGTTGTTGCTATCTTAGATTTTTTTTCCTCAGAAAAAATTCCTATTCACATCTTTTAACCATTTATCAAATGGTGAGTGGCAAAGGGACTAAATATCAAGAGCAAGAAAAAAACCTTCCAAGAAAATGACAACCAGGTGACAGAGCCAGAATGGCAGAGTAGAAAGATGCAAATACTCTAGCTTTTCCCCAACAGCCCATAAAATACCTGTGAAAATGACTCTCAACAAATTCTAGAGCAGAAGAAGTCACAGAGCAACAGAGTGAAAGAGATTTTCAGCTCAAGGACAAGGGAGCAGGGTCCTCCCCTAACCCCAGCCTCAGGCAGTGGTGGGTGCACTGGTAACAGTAGCAGCAGCAGCAGCACCAGCAGCAACAGAAATGTCAGTTTGTGGAGCCCTCAGACTAAAGCCCCTGTGGGAATAGAGCAGCTGATCTAAATCTTAGCCCTGAGCCTGATCTGGGAGTGAGGAGGAGTGCGGGTATAGCAACCAAGATGGAGGTTGTTATGGAGAAGGAATTCTACTACTCACAGATTCTGGGGAGAAAAGTTTTTGGTTACACCCAGAGCAGTGTGCAGGCCAAGAGAGGAGTAGACTTCTCTCCTTTGATTGTGCCATGATGGAGGAACTGAGAACTTACAGGTCCCCAGAGTATACCCTCCTCTTGACAAACCACTCAAAAGTCAAATAGCTGGCTGGGAAAATGCCCCCCAAAAAAGGGAAAAAAATAAGGCTATAGAAGATTATTTTCATGATGAACAGGTATTTTCTTCCATCCTTTTATATGAGGAAGAACAATGCACAACTTCAGCTGAAGTTAAAGTTTCCAAAACCTCTAAAATAAATATGCAATTGTCACAGGTCGAGGAAGAACTCAAAAAGGATTTTGAAAATCAAGTAAAAGAGGTGGAGGAAAAATTGGGAAGAGAAATGAGAACTATGCAAGAAAGTCATGAAAAGCAAATGAATAGCTTTCTAAAGGAGACCCAAGAAATGCTGAAGAAAATAACACCTATAAAAATAGGTTAACTCAATTGGCAAAAGAGGCCCAAAAAGTCAATGAGGAGAATGCTTCGAAAACAGAATTAGTTAAGTGGAAAAGGAGGTTCAAAAGCTCACTGAAGAAAATAGTTCTTTAAAAATTAAAATGGAAAGATGGAAGCTAATGACTTTATGAGAAACCAAGAAATTACAAAACAAAACCAAAAGAATAAAAAAAAATGAAGCTATTGTGAAATATCTCATTGGAAAAACAAGTGGCCTAGAAAACAGATCCAGGAGAGACAATTTAAAAATTATGGGACTATCTGAAAGCCATGATCAAAAAAAGAGCCTAAACATCATCTTTCATGAAATTATAAAGGAAAAAATCCCTGATATTCCAGAAACAGAGGGCAAAATACATATTGAAAGAATCCATGAATCACCTCCTGCAAGAGATCCAGAAAGAGAAACTCCTTGGAATATTGTAGCCAAAATTCAGAGTTCCCAAGTGAAGGAGAAAATATTTCAAGCAGCTAGAAAGAAAACATTTGATAATTATGGAAATATAAGCAGGATAACACAAGATCTAGCATCTTCTGCCTTAAGGGATCAGAGGGTGTGTAATATTATATTCCAGAAATCAAAGGAACTAGGTTAAAAACCAAGAATCACCTACTCAGAAAAACTGAGTACAATACTTCAGGGGAAAAAAATGGTCATTCAATGAAGTAGAGGGCTTTCAAGCATTTTGGATGAAAGGACCAGAGCTGGAAAGAAAACATGACTTTCAAACACAATCATCAAGAGAAGCATGAAAAGACAAACAAGAAATAGAAATCATAAGGGACTTACTAAAGTTGAGGTCTTTACATTGCTACATGGAAAGATAATATTTGTACCTCTTGAAACTTTTCTCAGTACTTGGATAGTTGGAGGGATTGTGCACACACACACTTACGTATAGACAGAGAGCACAGGGTGAGTTGAATAGGAAGGAATCATATATAAAAAATAAAATTCAGGGGTGAGAGAGGAATATATTGGGAGGAGAAAGGGAGAAATGGATTGGGGCAAATTATCTCTCATAAAAAAAGGCAAGAAAAAACATTTTCAATGGAAGGGAAAAGGGGAGAGGTGAGAGAGAAAAAGTGAAGCTTACTCATCAAATTTGGCTTAAGGAAGGAATAGCGTGCACACTCAATTTGATATGAAAACCTATCTTACATTACAGGAAAGCAGAGGAGAAAGGGATAAGCAGGGTTCAGGGGATGATGGGAAGGCAAATTGGAGGAGGAAGCTTTTAGAAGTCAACACTCTTGGGGAGGGAAAAGGTCAAAAAAGAGAATAAAGGAAATGAATGTCAGGATAGGATGAAGGGAAATATAGTTAGTCTTACTCAACATAATTATTATGTAAGTTGTTTGCAAAACTACACATATATAGCCTATATTGAATTTCTTGACTTCTCAGTGGGTGGGTGAAGAGGGAGGAAGGAAGAAAAGTTGGAACTTAAAGTTTTAAGAACAAATGTTGAGAATTATTTTTCCATGTAACTGGGAAATAAGAAATACAGGTAATGAGATATAGGAATTTATCTTGCCCTACAAAACAAGAGAGAAGATGGGCATCAGGGAAGAGAGGGGCATAAGAAGGGAGGGTAGATTCGTGGATGGGGTAATCAGAATGCTCAGTGTTTTGGGGTGGGGAAGGGTAGAGATGAGGAGAAAATTTGGAACTCAAAATTTTGTGGAAATGAATATTGAAAATTCAAACTAAAAGAAAAAAAAAGAAAATGACAATCCAACAGTCATATCCCTCATTACTCTACGTAGACACAGACTGTATGTCACAGGACACAAAATGTATGAAAAATGATTTAAACAATGAGGGAATGTCCACCAAGCATGAGTCATACCAAATTATTCTCAATTAGTATATTTTAAACTACCTATCACTTGAAAGGAGAACCAGAGAAATGTGAAGAAACATGATAATTGGCAGGTGTTCAAGTTGTGAATTTTTCTCAAGAATTCAATAATGTTACTTATGAGCACAGAATAGAAAATTTTAGGTCATATTTTAATAATGATATCTAGGATTTAAAGCCATCACTTTCCTCAGTTCCAAAGCCTATAGGCAGCCTCAATACCTAAATGTAGTTCATTGCCATTCATTATCAAGGAAAAATAATTACAAATTGCATGTAGACTATGAAAATAAAAATAATTAATACTTTTTAATTATTGCAGGAAGAATTTGTATGTATACATGTTCATATATTTATATATCTACATGTGTGAATATATGCATAAAGATATATATATTTATATAAACCCTTATTGTAGAAATACTTATTAATTCAAATGACACATGAGAGAATAACTAGAATAAACTAAAATAGAGATGTTAGAGTTACTTCTAGAAAAAAAAGAGTTCATTTTATTTTTCCTTTTTAAAAATTTAACCCCCTACATAACATTGGTTATATTAGCAAACCTTTTAATGCTTAAGAAAATGTATTATTGACACTTTTTTTCATTATTTTCTTAAAACTGCTCTATTAGACCATCTAAAATTCTATAATTATTCAAAGATGAGTCATAAGGGGTATTTGTGAAGTAACAGAAACTACCAAATAATAAATTTGCCTACAACAAAGTGAAAACTAATATAATACAAAGAACATTGAATTTTAAACCAAGATGATCTGAGTTCAAATATTAAGTCAAGGGAGGTGGATCAGATTATCTTGACTTGATATTTGAGCTCAGATCATTTTAGAACTCATCACATTTTAGAACAATGCCCTTATGTATAAGAATATAAGAAAAACTCTATTTTTCCATTTGTAAAGTGTCAGACCAGATGACACCTGAGGTGCCTACTAGTTCTGAAATAGCTATGAAGATATGGTATGCCAAAAATCTATACATAATTGATAAATAAATATTAAGTATTTATTATATATCAGGCACACATATGCAAATATCTATATATCCATTCCATACACTTTAATATGTGTCTCTTTATGTCTCTCTTTCTATATACATACATATACACATACATATACATATATATATATATATATGTATATTCAACATAGTCTGATCTATTATGCCCTAAGTTTTTGATGAATATGGATTTGATTTCAGATCATCTTGGCTGAAAATGTTCTATGTCTGTCTGTATGTACTAAATATCTCAGGCACTGGGATAGAATCATCTGGGCATGCTTCGTAATACACATGTATTACACATACACACATGTATACACATTTGAAATATACCTATATGGTCACCTATTTATTTGAAATATTATTTGAAGTTAATCAGCTACATTAGTTAGACCATGTTACTAATGGAGCCAGAATTTCAAGTTTTACTCTACCTCGGCTGTGTGGTCAATAACTTTGTATCATCATCATCATCATCCTCTACATTTACGTAGCACTCCAAGGTTTGAAAAGGACTTCGCATGTGTAATCACACTTGATCTTCACAACAGCTCTGAGGGGGCAGGGCAGGGCTAGGTCATTTTATAGATGAGAAAAACAAGAATGAAAGAAAAGTGTGTGACTTGGTAGAGTTGTGCAGCTAGTGCTCTATCTGTTGTGTAACCTAGCTAACTGTTAGTTTTCTATGGAGGGAAAATTATTTCACTGCCCAGAAATTCGTTTCTCCTATCCATGGGAACCAGTTATTTTGCTTTTAGAAAGAAAACTGGTTAAAATTGGGAATAGCCAATTTGTTCTATCTTGATCACCACTGCAAACACAGTCAAAAGAAAGCAAACAAAAATAAAGTAAATAAACAGGTGCCTTATGAGTAAGGACAAGGGGCTAGTTGTACACTTGTTTTTTTTTTTTGATGACTACTTCCTCTACCTTTTAGTTTTTTACATGCAAATGATGAGATTACATTTTAATACATTTGGAGATAGAAAAATTATTCAAGATTGTTTTTTTCCCAGGATATATGTTCAACTTGAAACTGAGTAATAGAACAAGAGGTATCCTTGAGGCATTGTCTATATGCACAAATTGAAGTAGAAAATTGAAGACATTATTCAAGCTATTCATGCCAGGAAACACTTTCACTAAAAAAGATCTCGATAATTGAAATAGAAGTGTGTTTGTAGAGTTAATTATTTGGACAATTGCCTAAAATCTCCACATAATCTAATAGGTTATTTCATTCCCCTGAATTTATTAAGTACTGACTTGGTACATCCTCTTTTAAAGGTCTCAGGGGTAACTCCATAATATTTCCTTCATAACCTATTTACTATTAACAAAATTTGCTGTCTGAAAATTCTTCAATATGCTGTAGGTAGTCTAAATCCTAAAGCTACAAAGTAAATCTGTTTCCTTTTGCTAATCCTTGCTGGAGACAGACAGCAGCTGGTCATCATTTTCTGAAAAAGCTCCTTTTATACAAGTGAATGTAGCAAAATAGTACCTGATCAACAAATCTTCCAGTTAACTTGACCCATATTTATAGTCAAATCAATGAGTTAGTCCCAGAATTCCACTTTAGGGCTCAAATTCTTGGTCTTGTCTTGCCTTGTTTTAATCAAATGAACAGAATACAATCAATCCTCAGTAACTTCAAACATTCCCATGATTTTATTAGTAATTTCATTTTTACTTTCAAGTTGACAACCATGTATTTTTGTAACTATGTGAAGTAAAGAAAAAAAAATGTAAGGGTAAGGATTCACTCCAAGGCATGTGCTTTCCTTTGGCAAACAGTTCAACCACAGAATGGATAGGGAGATTAGAGATGGCAAGTTGCCCCTTTCCCTTTGTTATCTTGGGGTTCTTTTGACATTGCAGCCCTTGCCCCTCCTTGTCCCATTTCAAGTCTCCATTTGCTTCAGTATTTCATGGTTAATGTATTACAAAAAAATGTAATCAGAATTAATGTTTTGTGTAAAGATTTGTATACAGAAAAAAAGTATTTTCAGCAATCTCTAGCAAAAGACATAAATTTTTGTGGTCACGGGGACCTAACAACTTACTTCCCATGGTCCAAAGTATCAACATTCACATGTTTTTTTTACTTCCCTGTCATTTTCTAGGAAGTTTATCACCCTACTCTCACCCCTCAAAAAAGTTAAAAATTAACGATAATTGTTCATTTCCATTTTAAATTGCATGAAGAGAGGATTAGGTCATCACCTAGAATGATGAACAAATTGGAAGTATATAAATGAAGAGAAAAACCTTTCAAGTTTTCAATGTATCTGTGATCTAAATGAAATAGTTTTGCCACCAATTGTTTATATTAAAATCCACACCTACATACCTGACCATCCTATGGAGTTGTGGCCCATGTTCTTCCATAGTTCCTGTCCAGAGGACCCATCCAACATGATGGAGGCCTAACTCAAGATGATAATTTGTGGTATGAAAAATAATTCCCAAAGCTTCTCCCCCAGCCAGCTCCACTGGTAAAGTTCTTCAGAAAGACATTACTAATAACGAGATTGCTTTGGGTCTTATCCTGTCAAACACTCGCTTAGAACTGAATTGATTTAATTTTCTCAGGCATGGATAGAGATGGATTCTTCTGCTTAATGTAGCCCAAGACTGATAGTGGTCCGATGTGGTGATGATGGTGCTAATGGTGGTGGTGGAGGTCTGATAGAACAAGTATTTCCTCTATCAGGAGGCAGAATGATGGAAGGGGGATAACAGCCCCTTTTGAAAAGGCATATAACTGGGCACCTCAAATTCAAATTAAGACAGTTATGGACTGTCCTCCCCCATTAGGGATGCACAGTTCCGAACTGTAACTCCCATGCAATGTGTGTCAAGCCGGTTTCAGAGAAATAGAAATATGAACATACCACCTAAACTATTTGTCTCTTTCTCGGAACAAACTGTTCTTTTTTGAGATTGACAATAGTTAAGATAAGACCACAATTTCTCTAGGATTCCTCCTCCTCTCACAACATGGGTTAAGCTAGTGTTTTTGATTTTTTTTCTGGAAATGTTACAAATCTGGCCGTGGGACTTGATTGGTCTGAGAGCCAAGATTCCAAATACTCCTTCCTTAATGTAAATTTCTGGAAGTCTCTGGATGTATTGGCAACTTAAATACACAAAAATACCCACTCATATAGAGTTGGGGCTCTTCAGACTTGATGACTATCCCACTACCACATAAGTAATGCAACAATGTGCCACAAACTTGATTCATTTCAAGATTGAAATGGGGCAGTTGTGTCTACATCAGTGAAATGCTGTAAAATCTATCTTAATATCCTTTCTATGCTGTGACTAAGAAAATCTCCTTTTGTTAATTGTAGAACAATATATAAATGCCTCAGTTCATCCCAGCATTAAATCTGGAGAAACAGGGTATCAGCCCAAATCAGCCCAACTCCAAAAAATGGGAATTATACTCTCATATAATAGTGATTTCAGCCAAACTTTTTAAAAAGGATGATCAAGTCATGATACCTTTATCTTTTTAATAATTATTCTTCTATCCTAAGCTTATACATATTAAAATATTGGTTTTCATTTAAGAAAATATATGGAATCTTGTGTTTTCCTTTGCAACATGGCTGATTTGGAAATACATTTTGCATGACTTCACATAATCTATATAATTGAGGTCCAATTGCTTACCTTCTCAAAAAGTGGGGAAGGAAGGAGAAGGAAAGAATTTGGAAGTCAGTAAAGAACGTTACTTTTGTTAACATATAATTGAAAAGTATTTAATTAAATTTATATATATATATATATATATATATATATATATATATATATATATACTGGAGGAAAAAAAGAAAATATATGGGTTCTTCCTTTATAAATCCATTGTAAGTGTCAGTGTTTTCTGAGAAGGTAAAGTGTTGTATGATGTGGCCATGAGGCCTATGTACTGTGTTTGCAATTGATTGATATTAATTAATTTATTTACATTTATTTATCTACATTTTTTCATTCATTTACCTATCTTTCTGTCACTGTAGTGCCAATGCAATATTCACAGGCTTATGGTAGCCACAAATCTTGTGGCACAATTCTGAATCGTGAAATACAACACTCTCCACGTGGAAGACAAGAGCCAAAATATTTATTCAGACACCAGAAATCCACACACAACAACATAGCAACAAAAATCTATACACAATAGCAATACAGAGGACAACACCAGCCCCAAGCCTTCCCCTTGCTAGGCTTCCCTAAAATCAGGTCTTTTAAACAAATCACAAGCAGGATCCCTTAAACAAAATGCCCTTCTGTCACTCATAGCCAGTTGAGGACTTGTCTTCATCCTTCAGTTCTGACTGCTTTCTCACTAATTTCCTCTCAGCTCTGCTCTATCTCCACCTCTTCCTCTTCCACCCTTCCTGCTCTACCCATTCAGCAAACTTCTCCCATCACAGGCTCCATGTGACACAGGAAGGTCACATGGGCCTAGTAATGAATGGGAAAGATCTTTCCATTTAAGTTGTCATTACAGTCATCTATCTATCATTTTTCTGTTTTGCTTAGGTTAGTTGATATAAAAACATCTTCTTGTACTCAACTTTCAATGTGCTTTAATAAAAACCATTAAAGTCTACCTGCTTTATCTCTCTTCACTATTATTTCTACAGAATATCTGATGACCATTTTTTTCATTTACTGACACTAAAATCAAAAAGTATTACCTTCTCCATTTCAGCAAGTCAATCAACAAACATGTCTCAAGCACTTACTATTTGATACTCACTGTCTTAAAACCATCCTCAAGGAGTTTATATTCTTAATGGTGAGACAAAACATAAATAATCAGTTACGTAAAGGTACATAGAGATTAAAAGGAAAGTAATAGGGGAAGAGAAGGAAATAGTATCAAGGGGATCAGTAAAGCTCTCCTGCTAAAGGTGGTACTTGAAATACATCTGGCAGCAAGACTTAGAATCCAAGATTCAAGATTAAGGAGGTGAAGCATCTTTACGTCATTGATTCCAAAATCTAGTCCTATTCTTTCTTCTGAAATCCAAATATTCATCAGTAACTATCTATC
The DNA here is from genome assembly GCA_028658325.1 of Potorous gilbertii. Classification (NCBI taxonomy): domain Eukaryota; kingdom Metazoa; phylum Chordata; class Mammalia; order Diprotodontia; family Potoroidae; genus Potorous; species Potorous gilbertii. Next base: position 415,040,099 of record CM053771.1, read on the forward strand.
AAACTGGACCATTCATTGTCATCTGAACATGGACATGTCCAAAAAAAAAAAATCTTTCTCCCCCTCTTCCTCCCCTCTTCCAAATTCCCCTAACCCTATTGAATTTCCACTATTCTCAATCTGACAGACTTACAGTCTTCATGTTATAATCAACTCCTCATTCTCACTTTCTTTTCATGTACTCTGAGATACCTACAACAGAAAATTTTCATTGGAGTTCCATATCAGAGAATATTTAAAATTCAGATTTATCTTTCTTAGTTAAAATCAGGTTTTGATGTGGTTTGAGAGGTTCAGGGACCCTGCAAGGACTAAAGTATAGAAAAGGGTCACCTGAAATGAATTCATGGACTCAACAAACAGTCATTAAGTCAAGCTGGCAATAATTTATTATAAAGCTAATATGGCAGGTAAAGCTCCTTAGGAAATTTGCAACTTAATAGGAATGAAGCTAAAGTTTATGAAGGAAAAATAGGAGATTACATGGCAAGTACGCTAATTAGGTGATAACAGACAACCAAGATAACAGGTGTCCTTCACTACTAGAAATGAGGATGGGGGTGGGGGTGGGCTAAGGGGTGGTGTGTTTTGGTCTGTTACATCTGTAATAAGATAGCTTTGGGAGTTGATATCTCTAGTTTGACCTGTGGATTGTACTGTGTGGAAATCAGTACATGATAGTTCTGGGAACTAGGGAAATTCTACAGAGGTCAGCTTGTTCTTGTAACAGGGAGAGATAGTTTGCTTCACTGGGTTCCCACTCATGTTTTATTGCTAAGCATAGTGTCCTTGGCCTGGGGACATAGTATTTTGAGACTGGGGAGAAATGTAATCCTGGAAGTAGGGACCAAATACAAGCACCCAAGCAATTCATTAGCTACAGATACTTACTCTCTGGTTTAACCTGGGTAAGTCACTGAACACTATTTGCCTCTGTTCCCCCAAGTGTACAATGAAGAAGAGAAGGAAATGGCAAAACACTCCAGTTTCTTTGCCAAGAAAATTCCAAATGGTGTCATGACAATTTGAACATGAATGAAAAGAATGAACAGTAACAAAGAGCTCTTAAGGAGCTCATATCCTAACAAAGGAGATAACATGCCAAAGATATAAATACAAGTTACATATTATTAACCATATATATATATATATATATATATATATATATATATATATACACATACACACACATACATACATATATATGTATGTATGTATATTATATATATATATATATCTAATATTAACTATGTACTAAGCTATATATTATTAGCCAAGGGAAGGCACTAGAATTAAAAACCAGTTGAGAGGAAAAAAATTGCTGTAAATAGCAGGAATTTTAGTTGCAACTTTAAGAAGCCTGGTAAATAGTAGTCAGAGTTGAAGAATCTCTTTATTACCTCATTAAACTTTGAAAATAACTCATGATTGTGAGGAATAAAAGATGTAACAAGACAAAGAGTGGGTTGTTGTAGTTGTTGTGTTGGACAAATAATGGGCAGGTGGGGTGGAATGGTGAGAGTGTGGGGAAGGAAATTCTAGAAGTCAAAATAATAAAGGCAGGAATGTGAGGTGGGTGGTGAGATAACAATGACTTCACTTCTTTTGATTAGCTTTTGTTCTGGCTCAACCTCTTTTCCATGTCAAGTTAGAGAGTATCTTTGAAATGTATAGCCTAAATCAAATAAAAGACTTAGTTCTAGCACTGAGAAGGCAGCATTTTGTTCGGATTTTGTTAGCAAGGGGTAGTGACTCATAGCCTCTGGCTGTAATTAAAAAGCTATCAGCTAACCCTAATCAAGAAAAGACACCCCCACCTCCACATTCATTTCATTTGAGGAGACTGAAGCTGAGATGGCCCACTGATGGCCCTGAAGAGATGAAGAAAAAAGTTGATAATAGATTTTTAAATTGTTGTTCAGTCTTATCAGACTCTTCAGGACCCCATTTGTCATTTTCTTGGCAAAGATGTGAGAATGGTTTACCACTTCCTTCTCTAGCTCATTTTATAAATGAGGAACTAAGGAAAACAGGGTTAAGTGACTTGCCCAGGGTTGCATTGCTAGGTAGATAACAACCCAGCAGACAAACACACTTATTAGAGTTTAGGGAAGCCAGAAATGGATGGAGACGAGAGCAGTTGACGAGATACTTAATGGGGGAGCAATAAAGATACATCAAGACTCCACAGTGCAGACCTAGAAAAGTAAAGCCCCTAGCAGGGAAGTATGGTTTTCTGGGTAGAAGATATTAGTAACATTATAGCATTAGAGGTGTGAGTTTCTCCTCTATGCAAGAACCATCATCTCACATGATACCCTCTGCGTCACCATGTGTGATTGCATTCATATATCATTTGATACTGCTTTGTAGAATTTTATAAGTCAGGTTCATGGGGAAGGATATTGTTCTGCTGAATATTTTATCATGCAAATTCATTGGATAGCTTTGCTTTTTGATGGTTTCCTTTGTCAGACTCATAGAAATAATCACATCCTTGGAGGCTAGTGAGCTATGACTTGAATAGAAGAGAACCCATTGAGTATCTGGAAACTGAGGTAGTTATTGCTGCTGGGGGATGGCAAGGGATTACAAAGGGCTTTCAATTTATAGCTAGAGGAAGAGATGTTCCAGTGACTGAAATCATGGGTCTTTGAAGTAAATGAGTAAGCATTTGTTGTTTTCAAAATCACCTTAGTCTACAGTCTGTCAAATTGCCTCCACCTTAGTAGACTTTTAAAGGTTCTTAAAAAGCTTTATCTTTAGTGGTTCCTAAAGCATATTCATATCCTCTAGTCAATTTCAATTCTCCTTAGTCAATAGGTGGAAAGAGAGGGAGATAAGCTGCACATTGGTTTCATGTGACTTTTTACAAAATATAATACACCCAAATGAGGAAGATTAGAAATATTAGAACATTAACTTGTACATTACCTTGTGAATTGCATCCCGTCAAAGACTGTTTGACTGATTGTACCTTACTTGATATTCTTCCCATAGACAATATACACATCATGTTATGTTGGTTCACAGGTAAAATAGAAATATTTGTTGACTTTGCTTAGAGTTCTAAAAATGAATGATGATACGAGATATTCACGTAACCCAAGAGGTACTTGAAAAAGCAATGTTCACCATGTACTAAAATGTAAGTCTATTAATTTTACAATTATTAGCCAGATTTAAATCTCTAAGATAGGAAGCAAATGGATTAATCATTTTTACATACATATCAAATTGGATATGCAGTAGATATCTTAAATCGAACATGTCGGAAACTAAGCTCATTCTTTCTTCCCCTAACCCTCTCCTTTCCTCTGAACTTTCCTATCTACTATCAAGAACAAAACCATTGACCCAGTTATCCTTAACTCCTTATAATCCTTCCCTCACACCCTTATGCCAATCTATTTTCAATTCTGCTGATTTTACCTTGGCAACATCTCTTCCATATACTCCCTTTTCTCCTTTGATATTACCTCACATTTGGAGATAGTTTGCATCATTTCACACTTGGACTATTATAGTAGCCTGCAACTGAGTATGTTTGTCTCAAGTCTCTCCTCACCTATTGGACCTTCAAAGTGATTTCCTTCAAATACAAAGCCAGTCATGAAACTATTCCTACTCAATAAACTCCAATTTCCTATTGCCCCCAAGATCAATTACAAATAACCTCTCAATTTTAAAGGTATTGATAACCTCCCCCCTCTCCCACACACAAACCTTCTACCTTTTGTCTTTTTTCACCTTATTCTCCCATATGTATTCTTTGAGCCTGTGACATTGACTTCCTTCCTGTTTACTATGATGACAATCCATATTTTAACTCTGAGAATTTTTTCTCACTGTCCCCTACCCCTGTAATGTTCTCCTTCCTCTTCTTTACTACTGATGACCTTGGCTTCCTTCAAATCCCAACTAAACTTCCATCATTTTAGGAAGCCTTGGCCAGCTCCCCTTAATTATAATGCCTTCTTTCTTTTACATAGTTCCTGTTCATATTTTATATAGCTGGTTTGTATGTGTTTGTCATATCCTAGGCATTAGATGGTGAACTCCTGAAGGGTGGTAGTATCTATCTTTTCCTTCTTTTTATATATCTAGAACTTATACAATACTTGGTGCTACTTTACTGATAAGTAGAATTTGACACAGAAATTGAAGTACTTGCCATAAAGAATTATTCACAAATAAACAGTTATGCGATCATAAAACTATAGAAATTTAGAACTTGAGATATTATCGACACAACCACTTTTAGCAGATGAGAAAATGTGGTCAAGAAGAGTAAAATGATTTCTGTTGAGAGCAGTGAAACCTCAACAATAAAGTGCTACACTTTAAACCAGGATGACTTTGGATTGAATCCCCACCTAGATAATTTCTGGTTATATTAACACAGAAAAATCATTTAAATTCTCTGAGTATCATTCTACTCATGTCTAGAAAGGTGATAACATTACCCACCTCACAAAGGTACTGTGAATATTAAATATGACAACACTAAACATTTATAAGCTTGAAGTGTATTATATAGGAACTGTTCTTTGTAAATATTAATGTTCTATTATTGCTGCTGTTGATGTTTTTGTTGGCATTGTTGTTTAAAGTCTAGACACTGATTGTAGGACTGGTTCTACTATTAATTTTACTATTGCTTCTATGGCTATGATTGTGACAGTGCCCACTACTGTTACTAGCATTAATATTAATACTGCTGCTCCTTCTACTTTAAGATTTTGGCCAAGTAACAGAGCCCTTTTGGGCTTAATGTCCTTATCTGAAAATCAATGGGTTTTCACTTGGTGATATTGAAGGTTCTTTTGAACGGCAGGTTGGAGAGCAACTTTAAATACTGTGGTTATAATACAGTGTGTAGATGAACATTTCTTGGTCATTTTGTGCCATGGACCCATTTTACTATCTGATTTCTATGGATATCTCCTTAGAACATTGCTTTTAATTTCACAAAATAAAATATCTGGGCTTAAAAGGGAAACTAAGTATATTTAAATAATTATCAATTTGAAAACAGGAAAAGGAAAATAAATTCAGAGACTCTGATAAACAGGATTGATTAAACAAGTGAAGTCATCTATATAATCTTAGAAGTCATTACACCTGTTATATTTTTTTCTAATTTCTATCTCCTTACAGTACTGCTTTATTAATGAATGAATGCAAGATGGCTAGACAGAAATAATGTGAGATGGTATTTATGGCCCCTAACTACAGGATCAATACTTTCCCAAATGATAACGTGTTCTTAGCTGAATCAGAGAAAACAGTGTGTCTAGAACTTGGGTAATCATAGCTAACACATTAGATAACAGAATCAGATATAATACCTCATTGTGATATGGAAATAAACCTAGGTTATTGTAGCCTTATACCAATGGAGCAAAAGACCTATCTTGTCTATCACATAGAGAAGGTGAACATGACCGACAAGTCACAGCACATCATAAACAGCCTTCATCATGTAGTAAGTAGAAGCATCATGATCTGTAATGCTGGAGGGAATGAAATTAATTATTTAATTTTTGATCCTTAAAGCATTATCAGGTAATTGAGGTGTATCTTCTGATGGTGCCCATGTCTGGGAATGGGTGCTTATCCATTCATCCATTTCATTTTGTGCCATTAGACAAATATTTGCCACCCCTGATATGCAAATATTTCTCATTTTACAAATTATGAAATTTTGTTTTGAAATCTTACTCAAAATCAGTTCTATTTTAATCTTTTATTTGAAAATTTTGTCATGCAATTGACATTTGTGATAAATACTTTTATGGCTTGTATGCTTAAGTACATATCATTCTTTTCTCTTTAGCTGTTACTGTTATATTGCCACAATGAAGATACAAAAGATATACCTTTAATCATTTTTCAGGGTTGGTGGGAGGCATTGGATTTAATTTCGTTTTATTTCAGTAATAAACAGAAGCAGAAAAAATTATCCCATGAATGCTAGATCATACATTTATTTTAGTTTCAGTTATTTACTTTAATTTAGTTTAGTTATTGTCCTGTATCTCTCCTCCCTTTTCCTTCCCAATTAACTGCTGGAAAAAATATTCTCTATACTTACTGCCTCCACTTCCTTTCCGCTCACCCACTACTTTATAATCCAACCTAATCAGTCATACAAAATTGCTTTCTCCAAAGTTATCAGCAATCTATCAAACGTCAAAGAGTATGTATGATCTTTCTCTTAGGCCTCATTCTCTATGACTTATTTGTTGCATTTGACTGTATATAGCAGACTGACTTCCTCAATACTCTTCCCTGTATGAGTTTTAATGAATACTTTATTTTAGTTCTGCTAAACCTTCCTTCTCATTCTCCTTTGGGTAGCTTATAATTAATATTAGAACTCTAGTTGTTCTCCAAAGCTTCATCCAAACCCAATTTTCTTTTCTCTATATGCACTCTTTGCAAACTTATCAGATCATAGGCACTTAATTATGATGTCTTTTCCATTAAGTCACAGACCTAAACATTACAATCACTCTCCTGAGCATCTGCCAAACTGGATATTCTGGAGTTATCTCAAACTCAACATAGTCAATACAGAAGTCATTGTCTTTTCCTCCAAGCTTGCCTCTTTCCCAAACTCCCCTGTCTCTGTTAAAGGCATCCCATACAATTCTTTTTTTTTTTACCCATTTAACAGCATTTTTTTCCAATTACATATGAAGATAGTTTTCAAGATTCACTTTTATAAGATTTTGAGTTCCAATTTTTCTTCTCCCTCCCAATTTCCTTCCCCAAGATAGTAAGCAATCTAGTGAGAGGTTATTCATATAAAATTATATTAAACATATTTTTACATTAGACATGTTGTGAAAGAAGAATCAGAAGAAAAGGGGGAAACCACAAGAAAAAAAGTAAAAATAGTATGTTTTGTTGTGCTTTCAGACTCTATTTACTCCCCCTGTGGAGGAAGATAATGGTTTCCATTATGAGTTTTTGAAATTGTCTAGGATCATTGAAAATTAAGAAGAGCTAATTCTATCACAGTAGATCATTGCAAAATGTTGCTTTTGCTGTTTGTGATGTTTCCCTGGTTCTGTTCACCTCACTCACCAAAGATTCATGTAAAACTTTTCAGGTGTTTCTTGAAATCTGCTTGCTCATCATTTCTTATAGCACAGTAGCATTCCTTTGAATTCATATACAACAACTTGTTCAGCTATTCTGTAACTGATGAGCATACCCTCAATTTCCAACTATTTAACAACAAAAATAACATAAATATTTTGGAACATGTGGAAACTTTCCATTTTTTAATAATTTCTTTGGCATACAAACCTAGTAGTGGTATTGCTGAATTGAAGGGTGTTTTTAGTCCTTTGGGCAGTTCCAAATTAACTCTCCAGAATGGCTGAATCACTTCACAACTGCATCAAGAATGCATTAGTGTTCCAATTTTCCCACATCTTCTCCAGCATTTGTCATTTGCCTTTTCTGTAATATTAACCAATCTGATAAGTGTGAGGTTCTTTTAATTTGCATTCCTCTAGTCAATTAGAGTAGTTTTTCATATGACCATTGATATCTTTAATTTCTTCATCTGAAAACTGCCTGTTCATATTCTTCGATAATTTATTAATTGTAGAATGACCTGTATTCTTGTAAACTTGACCCTGTTCTCTATGTATTTTAGACTTAATTAGAAACACTGACAGTAAAAAATTGTTTCCCAGCTCTCTACTTTCCTTCTAATCTTGGTTGCATTGACTTGGTTTGTGCAAAAACCTTTGTAATTGAATATGTTCCAAATTATGGATTTCATAATGTTCCCTATCTCTTGTTTGATCATAAATTCTTCCCTTCTACATAGATCTGATAGGGAAACTGTTCCTTGTTCTCCTAATTTCTGTAGGTTCTATTGCTCCAGAATTGGTCTGGAAGTTTGTTTTTTCCAAGGGAAGTTGGGGAGAGCTCAGGCAACTTTCTAGCTTCTCTATGCCATCTTGGCTCCACCACTCACCACATATAATTCTTTAATTCTCCCAGGTTCTTAAACTCAGCTCTTCAAATTCTTCAACAACCAGTTGCCAAAATTGACCATTTCTACTTTCACAATATCTTCTTTACCTATAAGAAACCTTTAAAAATTCTGCCTTATTATCTTCCTCATTATCTTATATATAACTTAAGTAAGAGATTATTTTATTCTTTCTATTGGTATCCTAAGTAGCCATCAAGTACCTTTTACCTAGAAAGAGTACTGGTTTTGGACCCAGAAATCACTAGTTCAAATCCTACCTTCGGTCACTGCTTTGCATGACCTTGAAAAAGTCATTTAAACACAGAACCTTAATTTTCTTCCTTGTGAAAGGGACTGAACTACTTTGCTCTTAATTTCCCTCCCAGTCCTAATCTATCAACCTCAATTGTTCTGCCCAATTTTTATATTTGTTTGTTTTTGTTTGAAATGTGGATCTTCATAGAATGTTAGTGATGACATATTTTGGAAGCATTTTATCTTGGGAAAATATTTTGGAGAAAGTCATGCAAAACAAATTATAGTATATGTTTATCACAAACCTAAGTGATTTTGATAGCATAGAAGAAAAGAGATATTATGGAGGCTGAAAACTGGATGAGAAGAGTGTTCTGAGGATAAACATAATGAAATTTAATGTCTTGTGCTTTTGCTATGTATTTGAATGTGTATATGAATTGCAGTTTGATTTATTGACCTTTATTTTCAGATCAGGAACTATTGTATCAATCTATTTCATTGATTAACATGGGTCATACGGTGAGAAATAACAATTTATGTTAGTGACAATTACTTATAAGAAATCAATAAGAATTTATCACAGAATGTCTGCTGAATAATTAAATCTGAGCCATCTTTGGGTGCCTACTCAAATATAATTAGTGGAATGCAATTAGCATCTCCTTATAATTTCCAGAATGTAAAATCTTGGCTCACTCTGACCTGTTACTAGCCAGAATGTGGAAAGAAGTGCCTCACATCTGAATTTTTATTTATTAAAAAAAAAGAGTAGAGAAAGAATAAAAAAATAAAGTAGCCAAAAATTTTCTTTCCTCATAGTTGGTTCCTTATTAAATTATTTTCTTTGCATTATATAAGCAATTATTATAAAGCTGCTTGATAGTCATATAGCATAAGAAAGTGATAATATCAGTTAGGCAAATAGAGGCTTTACATAAGGACCTTCCCCATATCTGGCACTATAGAGACAACTTGCAATTTGGCTTATGAGGCAGGAACAAATCCTGTGTTAGCCAGGCCTTACTGCTACAGTAAACAGAATGATGTGGGAAGGAAGCCAATAGATATACAATAAAAATAGAGGAATTTAAAATAAATTTATAAATGCATTTTATAAAATATTTTCCTTAAGGCACCATGCCATTTATTTCATCTATAACTGTGCTACTGATTTCCAATATATTGCTGACATATGGCTGATTCAAATATACGGGAGTAATTTTAAAACCAAGAAAGGCTAAACAGAGAAAATGAAGTACAGATTTGAGACAATTATTTGAGAAACCAAAGGCAAAAAAGAAAATAAATAAATAAAGGCAGTTGAAGATAGGGGGTGGGGGAAGAAATTCAATTCATCTAGATCATTTCTTTCCTTTTTAATAAACTCCAGTAGCTTTCTCACTAGGATCAAGTATAAACTCTTTTCTTTTACTCTTTAAATCCCTTCACAACTTCTTGCAACCTGCCTTGCCAGTTTTACTGTATATTACTCTCTTTTTCATACTGTGCTATCCATCTTAAATGTCTTTATCTCTATTTCTCACATGACATTTTGTCTTCCATTTCTTTGCTGTTCCTTTTTCTCCTCCTCCATATCTTCCTTTCATTCCTTCTCCTTCCTACCCTCCACCTCGTGATATCTCTCTTTTCCTGCAAGGTTCAGTTCAAGCAACACTTTCCACATTAACCTAATTGGAGATACAATAGCTTTCATTAGGTATGATGATATGATAGCATGTGATAGAGAAATGAAAGCTTGGAAAATGAAGCTCCATATCCTATTTTCGATTCTTATTACTTGAGTAATCTATAGGCAAATCATTTAATTTGTACGAGGCAATTTTCTAAGACTTAAGGAATTCAATTATTAATACATAGTGGTCAGTGTGAAGTGACAAAATTTTAGGATCAATAACATTATCATATAGCAGTCATAGGTAACATTCTGAATCATTTCTATGGGTCAGACATGGCCTTTAAAAAATCTTTTTTTTGACATCTTTTGTTCTTATATCACAAGTATTTCTGAAACATATTTTCTCCTAACAAGACATATCTTATGATAAAGGTTAAAAAAACAAAGAAAAATTAGCCTTTTAACCTGCCTGCACAGTATATTCAATATTTCATTTCTCAATGCAACACCTCTCCATTGAGGTGAATTCACTTTCTCTGCTATTTTTACAGGTCAACCTTGGTACAAGTAGAACTTTAATTTACAAATAGATTTTTAGCTCAATATGATCATAAAATCTTAGGGAGAATTCATAGGAGATATGTCTAACCCCTAAATGAACTGAAATGTGCTAACTTTCAACTTGAAGTTTTCCAGTGATGGACAAATCATCACCTTTAAGGAATGCCATTTCTAATTTCAGACCAATCTCTTTATAATTTTAATTTTCTATCAAGTTATTATCAATATCATAATAATAGTTTCTTTGCAACTTATATCCATTACTTAACTAAGCAGATAACAATTGAATCATTCTTAAATATTTAGCATGTGAAACAGTTGTCATGTCACTCCGCCAGCTAGTATTATTTATTAAGAATCTACTATGTGCTACGCAATGGAAAAACAAAGAGAGGTGAAACATAGTCCCTGCATTTAAGGAACTTACAGCCCAAGTTGGGGAGATATGAAAATAAGTATGTGCAAGATAAGGGAAGATGATCAGCCAAAGAAAGGTATTAAGGAGGATCAGGAAAAGCTTCATGAAGGAGGTGGGATTTTAGGTGACCCTTGAAAGAATGCAAGGAATTTAGGAGGCACAGATGAGGAGAGACAATTTCAATCATGGAGACAGCCAGGGAAAATGTTTAGATTCAAGAAATGGAGGAGCAACAGAGAGACTAGACTTGCTGAATCACAGAGTGTATGGTACAGAGAGGGAAGCAAGTAGAGGTGTAAGGTGCAAAAAAAACTGGAAAGATATAGTGTTATGGAACGCTTTGTACATCAGACAGAAGAAGAATGAATACATACAATCGCACATGTGTATGTCTATGTCTATGTACAGCAAAATACATATGTGCATTGGTATATTTATACACACATACATACAGTTGATATGTATGTGTATTTATTTATTTATTTTATCTGGGAGAACATTGGCAGGCTATTGCCATACCCTAGGCTTGAGGTAAAGGGGAACTGTACCAAAGTGATGGCAGTATCAGAGAAGAGAAAAAGGTACAGATTAAGGATGTTACAAAGGCAGAAATGACATTTTATACCAAAAATATTTTTTTCATCTCACATCTAAACATCTTTACTTTAATCAACAAGTGTGCATAACATGTCTCTCTTTTCTGCAAGACTCAACTCAAGCAGCACTTTCTTCATTAACCCAACTGGGTCTAAAATAGCTTTAGCATTTCATTAGTTATGATGGTCATGATAGCATGTGATAGAGCAACTAAAGCTTGCAAGATAAAAGTTCAAATCCTGTCTTTCTTTCTTATTACTTGCATGCACTGTGGGCCTTTTCCTAGTCCCTTCATCATCCAGTCACCTTCATTGGATTTATTCCAATTTTCCAATGCCCACTTTAAAATGTGGATGCCAGAACACACGACGATACATTGGATATGGTCTTTTCAGGCTAATATAGAATGGGCTTATGATTTCTTTTCATTATATATGCTATGCCTATTAAAATAATGTTAATGCTCATTTATTTTAAACTTTCTGCCTACACTCTGCCACCTGGCTTTGGATGCCACTGGGGCAATTTTTTAAACCCCAATGTCACACTATTGGCTCTCATTGACCCTATAGTAAAAAACCCAAAATCCTTTCCATATAAGCTGCAATCACATCATGTGTTTCTCATTTCATATTGCATATAATTTCTTTTTTCAAAAAACACAAGTTCAGCATTTTATAGTTATCTATTTTACAGTCCATCTTTTTTAGGAAACAACCCTCATCATAACTCATATATTGGTTTTTGGACCCTGACTTTGTTATCCAACACGTAAGTTAGATGTCATATGTAGATCTTCAATGACTTCACCTAATTCACTTAGGAACAAACATCCTGTGGCTCACTAGAAGAGAACCCCTTTAAGACTGATATCAGTGAATGAATCATCAATCTTTGAGGCTGACCAGACAACCAGTTCTTATCCCATCTCACTATATGACTATTTGTCATAGCCTCTATCTTGTGTTGTGGTTTGGTCCAGGATATATTAGACTTTACCAAATGTTACACGTCATACCCCCCAGCTAACAGTATACTAATACTGTCAAAAAGGGAATGAGATCCATCCATTAATGATTTAGTTCCAGTTCTGAAACAACACACATCTTCCCCCTTAATTATACATTGTAAATATTTGTCAGCAATAAAAATAAAATTGGCTTACAACTTAAAGCAACCCATTCTCTACAGTTTTTCAAAGAAAGAGAGTGACTCAACCATAACTGTCACATCTTTCAGTATTATGAATCATAATAGTTCTCGGCCATATGGCTTGAACTCATTGAGAAAGCTAGCTGTTTTATTACTATTTTATCAGATTGAATTTCAGGTTTCTGTTAAATATTTTTGTTCTATGACTCAGTCAAAGTGATCCTTCTCTTTAGTAGAGACAATCAACAAAAAGTAGATCTGCCTTCTAGCAATAATCTAAACATCAGTCCTATTTTTTCTTTAACCTTCCTCATGCCTCCAAAATATCTATATCTACATATCTTTTTAAAAACTTACAATCATCAAAAGAATGCTTAAGCATGCACATCAGTCCTATTAGACAGCATCTCCGCAGAGGTCCAGATGTAATCTTCTGGACATTTGATTTTGGACCAAAAATTTGTCGATAAAAACAATCTTGACATTTGTGGTGTGTTTTACCAACGGAACTGTAGGGTATATAATGGTACAAACCTTAGGTTTTAATCCTATATCATTTTTCCCCCGAACTTATTGAATTCCATTGTCTCAAAATTTAGACTCTGCATTAAGCTACACGTATCTTTTATATTTATAATAAAATTTATAAATAAAGTAAACGTTTTGTCAATTTAAACAAAAAATATGACATTTTCTCTATGTCAAAAAAGTATGTTCATAACTGATGATAAAATCAACATAACAAAGTCGCTGCTTTTAAAGATCTCATGATGGGAAGGCCTGAAATAAAGTAGATGCAGTTGAAGTTGCAAAGAGAAGTGGAAAAAAGTGAAAGGACATATCTGCTAACTGAATACATGTGGTAAATAAATATTCTCTTCTTCCCTTCTCTTAGTATCTGCTTATTCAGATTTGTTAAGTCTCTAAGAAAATATGTAATTTTACTAATTTATTAAATAGACTTCATAACTGCCTAACAACACCTCATTGCTTTAACTTAAAGCTTTGGTTTAGAAAATATTTGGATTTTTAATTTGTTAATCAATAATCATTTCTTAAAGTCTTATTTTATATATCAGTTACTGTGCTGAGACCTCAGAATATATATAATACTAAATGATAGCCTCTTCCCTCAAGAAAATTACATGCCACTAGATACCATCTTCTTAACTAGCCACACTTCCCCAAATCCTTACTTATCCCAGATTACCTGGATGACTAGTGGCCAAAGATTTTACAGAGCTCTGCAATGAGATGTTCAACTTGATAATCTCAAAACTACCTTTTAATGTGAAAATTCTCTGATTCTTGGATTTCTTTTTTTTTTAATTCCAATTCTGTCCATTTTCTATTAGTAGGTGTGATTTTCTATTAGTAGGTTAAATCATTGAGGATTAACACTGGATTTCATTTATCCCTGCTGTTCATGTCCTACATTCACAGAGATAATTGATTTGGATTTATAACTGTGGTGAAGTTCACTTCTAACTTCAATGTCACAATTTGAAAGCAGAAAGCATATGTAGCAGTTGATTTAGTTGTCTTTTGCCTAATTAATATGTACTAACTTATACTCATATCAATACGATAAAATTTAGTCCATATGTTTATAAATAATTCAAATCACTGATAAATTTCCTCCCATGATGAACATTTAACTTATCTTGGATATATGTCTACTTTAAGGGGAAAAAAATCATAAACAAGGAAAGCATCCTTCAGTACATATAGTGTATATATACATGTATAAAAATACGTATCTAATCTATTCTCTATCTATTAATCCATCCATCTATCCATCCATCTATCTATCTATCTACCTAGATATCTATCTATCATTTATCTATCTGTCAACAACTAGGTAGCATTGTGGATAGAGTTTTGAACCTGTAGTTAGTGAGTTCAAATTTGGCCTCAGATACTTACTACCTATAAGAACCTGGGCAAATCACTTAACCTTTCTTTGCCTCAGTTCCTTATCTGTAAAATGTGAACACAATGGAGAAGAAAATGGCAAGCCACACGCTAATACCTTTGCAAATAAAACCTTATGCACTTTGTCCATGGAGTCACATAGACTCAGGCATACGTGAATAACAACAAATCATGCAGATATGCATATATATGTGTATGTGTATAAATATACAGATAGATTTTTAATTTTATTGGTCAGACAAGAAGTATACCAATCACTCACAGTTCAATTCCAATCTAATCAACAGAAACGTTGACATAATTTGTTTAAAACCTGGGCTTGTTCACCCCTCCTTAGAAAGACTGGAGACCCTTTACTCTGGAGTTTATGATACTGGTATTACATAGTTAGGACAGTTGATGGACTTGAGCCTTACTACAGCTCAGAACTCTAAAGCTGAAGAGATCCACTAGCCTTAGTCTCACGCAAGAAGCAAGGATCAAAGGTACACACTACTCTATCCAGTCACAACTGATACACTTCTCCCAAATGCTGAGCTAGTTCTGTCAATGTGTGCACCAGCCTCATCATCCATGTGTACATCCCTGGAAAGTATACTGCCAAGATAAATAAAATTATCCACAGTGCTCAAAGTTTCCTTATTTGCTGTAAACAAAGGTTTCATGGATGGATGGCGTGCTGGTGGCTGGTAGAAAACCTCTGTTTTCTTTGTGTTGATTGTCAAGCCAAAATTAGCGTAAGTGACAGAGAATTGATCCATACTCTGGTGCATCTCAGCCTGAGCGAAAAGTGTGGGAAAGAAGAGGTATTAGACTATCTACCAAATTGAAGGTCTACATGATTGTGCTGACTTCATCACCGTCTGCCTAGTATACCAGCATTCCAGAAAATTTAACTGCTTCCATTTGAACTGTCTTAGGAAGATTCTGAAGATCACCTGGCAAGATAAGATACCAGATACTAGTGTCTTTCTCAAGCTGAACTGCAAAACATTCAAATTTTATTGCACAGAGTGCGAGAATCATGGGCTGGCTGTCTTGTTCAAATGCTAAACTATTGCTTAAAAGATCATTTTATGGAAAACTTGCACAAGAGAAGGGCATACATGGAAGTCAGAAAAAGAAATAAAAAAACACTTTCAAGGTCTTTCTGAAGTATTTTGGCATCAATTATGAGACATGGGAGACACTAGCATAGGACTTTACAACATAGAATATCCACAACACAGAAGATGCTATGCTCTATGAAAAAAGCAGAATTACAGTGGCTCAAAAGAAACATGAGATGTGCACATTTAGAGACATCTCCATCCTAAATGTTCATATGAATGATTTGTGCCTAACTTGTGATAAAGCCTTCTGAGCTCTCATTGGTCTGATCAGCCACAGGTAGACATAATATATATTGACTTTAGTATCATGATGGCACTTTGACTCCCTTTGGTTACAAAGAACAACAATGATACCCTACAGACAAGCAGCATTGAAAATGAGGTTGAAAAGGCAAGTTAGTCAGAGAAAAATTTTTGATTCTTGTCCACCTGACCAGTAATAGTATTGTAATAGTTTTTTCCCCTTTTAATCTCTATATAATCTTTTATAATTATCTTTTAAAATATATTTGTCTAGTATTATTTCTTTAAGTTTTACAAAATTAACCAGACATTTTTGAATACTTCTCATGAATGAGCACACTTTACTTTTTTTCTCCCAATAGGCCAGGAAACTCTTTTGCAAATTGGGGAATACAAATAAAACACAACAGATTCCTTTGTCACACTAAAAATTGATTTAATTTTGATGATACTTCATTTGCATAATTAAAATAACTTTCCCATCTTTCAGTTATGAACAATGATGTCTGGTAGAAAAGAAATCATGTGTATGCAATTAAGTCCTCATTGATCATTGAAACTCAGGTGGAGGCTTTTTACTTCCCACCAGTAATTTTAATGTACATAAACATGCACACATACACATATGCAACCATATATATGTATATGTGTGTGCATCTATGTATATATATATGTGTATGTGTGTGTATTTATACACATATATGTACATATATACATATATGTATATACTTGATTTAGCTTTGTGCAGCAGTTCTGTAAGTTTTCTGTAATGTTTTCTGAGTGCTATTACAGTACATACCCTTCTGATGACTCATTTTGCTTTGCTGTGAGCATCTGCTCAAATTACCAGGAGGGCATTAAATAAAAGCAAGCATGTGTGCATCTTTAAGACATTAAGAATGACCAGCTGTTTTATATTCTCAGAACCAATTCAATAATAAAAGGCTACCACACAGCTTACAGGTAATGGGGGAAAGAAGGCTTAATACCATTGCTCAGCAGTCTTGGAGCTTTCCAAAGCATTCTAGTGACTGCTGCCCCAGCATGTGGGCATGTCTAGTGCCAAAATCCATGTCTAGGAAGACAAAACAATTCAGAAGTCCTGTAAAATACTCCCTTTAGAATATAAACTATTTAGGTGTTCATTGCAATATAATTCTAAATAAAGAGTATATAAACTCCATTTTTTTCATTCAGGATTTTTTATCAATCATCTTGAATGAATGCAGGTAACCCCTTGTTGTAATGTAAGGAAAGAGCATAATTGCTTTTCTCTTGTTCTATACTGGTTAATTCTAAGTACAGAATAAGAAATCTTTCCCCTAAATTATTTAAAAATGTTTCATTTTTTTCTCAACATGTCTTATTAAAGGAAATTCTAGGGAGGTCACAAGTCCAATGAGGTAAAATTATATTAAATGTGCTCAGCATTGCACTAACTGATATGAAATATATCAAGAGGTTTAACTTACAAGTTCCTGCCTTCAAGTAACTTTCAATCTTTTATGAGAGAAAGATTTACACATTCAAGCATAAATAATTATGGACAAATACAAATTCAAGGGAACTGGGGAAAGAGTAAGGGTGTTTCAAAATAGTTTCCATAAGGAAACTAATGATTGATAAAGGAAGACTGAACTCATAGAAAGAGGAGGACTCTAGGATCAGTTAGTACAGGAAGGCTCATGAAGTGAATCAGCTCCAACAGGTTAAAAAAGTGCTATCAGAGGACAGAGTGTCTGATATTTAGTAAGTGTTTAATAAATCTTTGTTGACTGATAATGAATAAATGTATGAAAGAACAGACTAAAATTTTTGGCATTCCACAACTGGAGGCAAATTGTCAATTGAATGAATAATCCAGTACAACAATAACAGCAGAGTGTGGGAAGGGTATTCATGGTAATATTAATAATGGCTGTCATTTATATAGTGCTTCATTAGCAAAATATACATATGTGTGTACATATCTATATATGAATATATTTATATGCACACATATTATATATACATACATATATGCATGTGTGTTTATGTGTATGTTTGTATTATTGGTAATTTGGAACTAAAATTCTTTTCAAAAGTTATTCTGCTCCTAAGGTTATACATATGTGTGTGTACATGTACTCATTTGATTCTCAGAGTAACTTTATACGGTAGGGGCTATTATCACCCTCATTATAGAGATTCAGAAACTGACACAGAAATTCGGTGTCTTCCTAGATCACACAGCTAATACATATCTGAGGCAGGATTTTAACTCACCTGCTGACTCCAGATCCTACACTCTATCCATGGTGAACCTCTGTCTCTCTTTGTGTCCCAATCAGTCAACAAGTATTTATGAAACCAGGTACTGTGCTAAGTAGTAGTGATAAAAAATGCACATTGATACAAAGTAGTTGCATAAATGTCTCAGATCTAAAGGAATTTGCATTCTTATAAGAAAGGAAAAGTGTATGTGTATATACACATGTATCCACATGAATATGTATGTATATGTGAATTTGTATATTTGTAATCTATATGTACAGGTATACACACATATGTATTTGCATATATACATATGCACATGTTCAAAACACAAACAAGCAAACACAAAGTAAACTGAAGATTTGTATAAAATTGCTTAAGATGAATTCTGCATGAATTCTGAGATTCCATGAGGGCCAAATGAGGAAAATAAACATTATCAACATGGGTAAGAGCACAGCAATAGCAAAGACATGGAAAATGAGATATGGAGTGTAATGAATTAGAAAAAAAGTCAAGTCAGACAATTTAGTTATCATATAGAGCATGTAAAGCAGACTAATAACTGGGAAGATTTAAAGAAAGCTCATTCCTGCCAATTGCTCTAATTCTATGGGGTTCTCAGCTATTTGAGGACCATGAACTATGAGATATGAGATCCTCAATATACATATTTTATCAGGGAAGAATTTATATGGGTACTTGACACCAATTCCCATCTGTACTTCACCCTTTACAACTTGGAGTGATAATAAGTTTTACCATTCTTTTTTCCTTTTTGGTGCTTTAATTTTTAAGATTTCAGTCTTTACTGGTGGAATGATACTTTAATTGAATTGTTTATGAAAACCAATTTTCACTTTTCAAATACAATATTTAACATAACATTGTTTATGAAGCACTTCAGAATGTCTTCAAAGATGGGGATATGTCTGAGTCAAGTTGATGTGATTTTTTAAAACATAAATACATGTCACTTGCAAGGAAGATGGAATTTCTCTCTTATGTAAAGCCAAAGATAGTCAATATAGCAACTCCAAGAGTAACTTGGGAATATATCTTAATTTAACATGGGGTCAAAGAAAGGATACAAAGATTCACCAATCGATAGTATTTCACTGAATAATCATCACCACAGCATAATTATCACACTCTATTTTTTTTCAGTCCAAAATTTGGTTCATAATATTTCATCACATAGTCATTGCATGGTATAAATCTGTTATTCATACGGCTTAAAGGGTAAACAGAGCATCCATATGTTCACCAGTGGCATATGGATACCCATTTATCTCTTGCATGGTGAAACTATGCTCAACACAAGTACACTATCAAAATTCAATTTTAGCATGTATTCTTTAGTATTCCATGCATCCTCTTCTTGCACCAAAGACAGTTCCGTAATAAGTGACTTCTAAGTGATATCAGAACAATTAGAAAAAAGCTTCACATAATGATCTCACCCCACTTTTTTGCAAAAAAGAAAATGGCATAAAATCTGTGATGCTTATGCATTGAAATACGGTAACTATCATTCAGATGATAGACATTTCTTTCTGCCTATACACACTGTGAATAATGACCCTTGTTTATTAGTAGCAATATAAAGTATCACCCACATCAAAACAAGCTTCCTTCTAGGTCAAGTGACTACTATGTAACACAAATCCAATGTGAATGTATCTAGTAGAAGATTTCTTAACCTACCTGATCTTCTCTCTTTCACTGTCTTTATCTTTGTCTCTATACCTGTTTCTCTTTTAATCTGTATGTAAAATTGTAGATATATAGAATTTAGAAACTGATATAGTTTTCCCACATTCTTTCCCAGATTATAAATATGCTACATGTACATAGTATATGAAAGGTATTTATGTATGCATGTGCACACATGAATCTAGAACATATACATACACACACATACATACAAACACATACAAACTCATGTTATATATGTGAACAATTATCCCTTCCACAGTGCAAGAGCATGTACCCTCACCCCTCCATATCCCCACCCGACCATGACCTGGAAAATCTGTGTAAACTATTGTTGCCTTCACTTCATACCAAAGCAGAAGTCTGATTTTTTTTGTTCCTTTATGGAGTGTTTACAGTAACTTACTATAAAATTTGGGTTGATGTACAATGCTATTCATATATTTTATGTATTTCTGAGTTTCTAAACTTTTCCTGTGTTGTCTGATGGCCTCTGCATGTCATCTGCAGCTTGTGCAAACTCCCACCAAATTCTCATTCAATTTCTTATTCCAATGCTTGATATATGGAAAACATGATGGAGAAAGTCATGATGTGGAAGAGATAATTGTATACACACACACACACAAACACACACAAATAGACCCCTCAAATTCTTTCTAGTCTACCTCTGGGCAAGTCACTTAACCCTTTTTTCTTCAATTCTGCATCTGTAAAACGAGCTAGAGAAGGAAATGGCAAACCATTCTAGTATCTTTGCCAATAAAACCCCAAATGGGGCCATAAAGAGTCAGACATGACTGAAAGAAACAACAGTAAAGAAAAATTACATGCACATTTTGTGTTATTGAGTTATTTCCATCATCTTTGACTGTTTGTTACCCAATTTGTGTATTTCTTGGCAATGATACTGAAGCTGCTTGATAGTTCTTCTTCAGCTCATTTTACAGATGAGAAACTGAGGAAAACAGGGTGAAGAGGATTACCCAGCATCACATAGGTCACAAGATCTGGTACCAGATTTGAATTGATGAAGATGATTCCAAGTCCAGTAGTCTTTATCTACTCCACCACCTACCACCTACCTGATGTTCTCCCCCACATTTACCTGTATTCTTCTTCTAAATTTTCAGATATATCTTTTTTTTCCCAACATAAAAGAATTGGGAAAGAAAACATTGGGACCCAGATAAGAGAAGATAAAAAAGTATCACATTAGATGTTATGTAGTGCCCCAGTATTTGCAGCAAGAATATCAACGTATGAATCCATCTAGTGCAATTGCCTCTGAACAACTCATAGGAAAGACTGTATAAGCTTGGACAACTTATTAAAATTGCATGTTTCTGTCAATTGCCTTTCATTCTTTACATTATTGGATTAGATCAAGCAAGTGGTCATCTAATTTCCAGTCTCAGTGGGTATTATGCCTCAAACTTTTAATATACTCTTGTGTTAAATGTTAATGTGAGTAGTCCTTCTCCTCCTCTTTTTTGCCCTTTGCTCTAACCTACACAATACCTCTAAGTAAATAATAAGGCATGGACTAGTAATTTGAATTCCTTTCAATTCTCAAATCTGTTTTTTTATTAGCAATTTAGAGCTAATGTTCTTTGCAGAAGTCATCTCAATCCTGAGCTTTTTCACACTTGCTATGCCATGCTGAAGATTCTGAAGAAGGCTGCTAACTTCACTTTGTAATAAAACTCCCAGACCTCAACAATGTTTTTCTAAAGACTTTCAGAAAATCATTTTTAAAAAATTAAATTCAACACATACTTCTTTTCCATGTCAGATCTATGCTATTTAAATAACTTACTCAAAGTCCCTATCTTCTAGGTAGCCATGCTATGGCTTCCTTTTCTTTTTTTTTAGTCCTTTTACTTGGTGAAATGAAAAGGTTGAACTTTAAGGTCTTTTGCAGTTCTAAATCTATGTGTAGCGAAAGCAGACTAATAAAAAAATAAAATAAAATCATTTTTTACCAAAAAATAAGATTTTGTTTTGGTTAAGTGTGCTGCCCTGAATAATATATGTGGATGAAGCTTTATTGATGTATAAATCTTTAAATGACTTAGTGTTTGGTCTCTTTCTTTGTACACCGAACAAAGTTGAAAAAAACTAGAAGTTCTTAGTTAGTACGACAGAAAAATGAAAAAAGAAAAGAACCTGGTGAACTTCTCTCATCAAATGACTTGTTGATGGAAATAACTTGGAAGTTAACACAAATAAATTTTCATTGAAAATGAGGTTTTGAAATATATTTTTGAGAGTCATCCAGATGAAACATAAATAACATGAAATGATATAGGAGTAGAAGCCTCATCAGACCCTCAGACCCTCATTGTATGTTGCTGATGCATATGTAACTTCAAAATCATTAAGTAAGTCATGGCAGGAGCAAGGGTCAGAGAGTATGTGTATACTGCTCAATCAATGAGACAGGAAGGAACATTCTTTGTGTAAAGCAAAATCACAGCATCAATATGGGATCTGACAGAATACTATTAGGAAGAAATTTTCACTTCCTCATTAATTCTTGGGAATACATGACAAGTTTGTGCAATAATTAAGATCATTTTGTTCTTGAAGGAAGAATTAAGAGAGTGTATAGAGGCAGTTAGATGGTATAGTGAGTAAAACACTGGGCCTAGAATAAGGAAGACTTGAATTGAAATCCAGCCTCTGGCATAACAGTTCTGTGATTCTGTGTAAGCCACTTAATGGTCATCCAGTTTAGTTTCTTCATCTGTGAAATAGGGATAAATAATAGTAACAGCTACCTCCAAGGTTTGGTAGGAAGCATGAAATGAGATACTATTTCTAAAGAGCTTTGCAAACAAGTGTTATATAAATGCAAGCTTTTTGTCAAGGGGCAGATAGCTTTTTACTCGATAGACAGAAAAAGATCATGTTTACAGCTTTAAAAGACTTCAGAAGTCAACTCAACCTCTCATTTTATAGATGAGGGAGGAGAAATCAAGAGATTTTAAATTATTTGTACAAGGTTTTTCAGTAAGTAGCAAAATCTTACTTTCCAGCCAGCTTTTCCTGATTCAAGATACAATGGTAATTTTACACTGTCTCTGAAAGTTTAAGAAACAGATGAAAAGGCAGATAGACTAAGTTGGTAGGTAGGTTAATTGATAGCTTCATAGGTACATAGCTATCGAGAGAGAGAGAGAGAGAGAGAGAGAGAGAGAGAGAGAGAGAGAGAGACTATCCTCTTTGTCCTGGTATTTGAAAAGAGATGATCACAAGGGAATGTCTAAACCTTAATTCATCAATACTATAAGGGAAAAAAAATCAACAGCCTAAAATACGCTTTGATGAGTCAATAGCATCATTTTTGTTTAAAAAAGTAATTGTTGAGCAAAGATAGAAGTAAATTCCTATTTACTTGGGTTAAAAGGAATTCAATGTAAGAAATAAAAGACCCATATAGCAAGGCAAAAGTGGAGTCTAATGTGTGTAAGAGAGGGATGAAACCAAGATGGCAGAGTAGAGGAGGCTGCAATATAGCTGAACTCACTCAATATTTCTCATCAAACAAATTTAAAATAATACCTCAATTTGAAATTTGGAGTGGAAGAGAAAACAAAAGGCCATGGTTAGGCATTCCCCGCCTAAGACAAGTTAGGGGTTTGGCAAGATAGTTCAGTGGCACTGAATAGGGAATGGTTAGGAGCAAATGCAGAGGCGACACCAGCAGCGGGCTTGGAGGTGGCTGCAGCAGTATCAGGTGCTTTTAGTTCAAAGGTAAGAAAGGAATAGAAAGAGATTACAGGGGATCCTCAGCTGGCACTGGATGTGGAACTTAGAGCTATCTGGTGAGTCTCTTCCCCATAATTCTGGGCCACACTTCTAGGGCAGAGAGGACTCACTGTGCTCAGTCATAAGGAAGCAAGGAACTTGGTTACAATACTAGGGCTCAAAAGAGCTCTAGAACTTGTGACTGCAAGGGAACAGGGGACTTTACCAGGTAAATATCAGAGCACAGATCAGGAAAGCAGTGGCAGCATCTCTCCTTGATCCACACCACATTGGGAGCAACAAAAACTTGCAGACTCCAATACCTGGCTCTGAAAACTATAGTATGAAAAAGCCTAAAGTTTGGAACTATGTCATCTTAATTCCAGATGAGCAGAAGACAACTTTCACATAAAGTTCACAGTGAGGAAATAGTGTGAAAAAAATGAGCAAACAAAAATATCCAAAAGAACATGACTATAAAACAGTACTATGGTGACAGGAAAGACTGAGACACAAACACAAAGGAAACCAAATGGTGATAACAGCTACAAACCCAAGCCTCAAATAAAAATTTAAATGGGACACAAGCCCAACAAAAATTCCAGGAAGGAGAAAGAAATGATATCACATGAACTGATATAAAACAAACAGTATCAGGAGAACCATTCTTTTTTAATCATAAATTTATTTGCTTTCAGTTTTCATCAATCACTTCCATAAGTTTTAAATTATCTCTCTTTACCCTGCCTCCCAAGACGGTATGAAATTTTACATGGGTTCTACACATACAGTCTTATTAAACACATTTCCATATTAATCATCTTACAAAGAAGAATTAAAATGAATGGGAGAAACCATGAAAAAATCAAAACAAACATAACAAAAGAGAAAATAGTGTTCCTCATTCTTCGTTCTGACTCTATAGTTCTTTCTCTGGATGTGGATTGTATTTTGCATCATGAGTACTTTGGAAATATTTTAGGTCCTTGCATTGCTGTTAAGGTCTGACTATATTAGATACAGTCCTCAGACACTGTGGCTCTTACTGTGTACAATATTGTCCTGGTTCTGCTCACTTCACTCAGTCTCAGTTCATATAATACTTTCCAGGTTTTTCTGAAGTCCTCCTCTTCATCATTTCTTATAGAACAACAGTATTCCATTACATTCATACAGAACAACTTTTTTTGACCATTCCTCAATTGATGGGCATCCCCTAGATTCCCAATTTTGGGCGCCATAAAAAGGACTGCTGTAAATATTTTTGTACCTGTGCGTCCTTTTCCTATCTTCAGGATCTCCTTGGAACACAGTCTTAGAATCACCAATATGATTATTTTGAAAGTAATGTGTTTTATAATTTTCAAAGATTTTTAAAGAAATTACTTTAAAATGGGACTGTTTTTATTTATATAAAGTAATTTATTGCAGGTGTATTTTTCAGAATAGAGGATTTTTTTCCCATAATTATATTCAAACACATATTTCCCTTCCCTTGAACTTATTATAAAAAGTTTCCATCACAACCATTCTATTAATTCTTTTCTTTTATTATATAGTATAGCAACTTTTATTATATATATATATATATGTATAGCTATGGAGAACTTGTTATATAGAGATATATATATATATATATATGTATATATATATATATATATATATACATATATATATATATAGCTCTGGAGAACTTATTATATAGTATAGCAACTTTTCTTTTATTATATAGTAATACATTTTTCTTAATCTTTAAAACTGAATCACAGCATTTAGATTCAAATCAAAACAATGTACTCCCTGTGTGACCCTAGGAAAGTCTCTTCACCTCACCTGACCTTAACTTCACCATCTATATACAACTAAGTTGCACTAGGTGGCTTCTTATGTACCTTTTACACCTAGCCCCATGACAATAATGCTAGATTAGTTTTATATTTTCCATAGTATGACATAGAGAATCACTATTTTGGCATAAAGTAATGGATTTTCTTTTCACTCCACTACTCTTAAAGTTATCAAAATCAACTATTTAATTTTATTGCTTTTTTAATTCTTACATTATTGTTCCTAAAGTTTTTCACATTTACTGTAAACATACTAAATTGTATTTAATAATATATTTCATTAGGGAGATTTTAGATTGTGAAATTTATTTTACAACTTTTTTTAAATTTAAGTTTTTTTATTTTTTGAAAAATATTGGAGATTTGGAAATTCTAATTTTGCCATCCCACATCCTACTTTCATGCCATAGGAAAATATGATTAGTAGGTTTTCCATCATATCTTTAATGTCTTTGAGAACATATTTAAATATTATAGAACCAAAGATTTAAATTTGAGTCATGAACTAGAGACCTTTCAAATCATCATAGTTCCACTGTCTTTTTTTATATAGATTTGGATTCAGTTGGTGGTTACAATCAGTCTTAATCCTCTATCAAACCCACTCCACATAGGGGTTTAACCTTCATTGTGAAAATTCCCAAAGGAGCCAAGAGACCTTTCCATCCTGTTGTCCTCTCCATCTCTTGATTGTACTGATCTGATCCTGATCCAGCATCTCCTAGGGTGCTGGGACATTACTAATGAGCTGGTTGAATCATCTCTTCTCTCTCTTTATTTATGTGTATACTTATATATGCATACATATACACACATGTATGTATATGTGTATATATGCATTTATATATGTATCTATGTATATATAAATGCACAGACATATGTGTGTATGTGTATTTTACTCTCTATGTTATAGAAGAAATTCTGCTTTATTTTCCTTTTATTAATGTTAAAATACCTTATCAATCCACAAGAAGTACATGATGCACTCAATTCTCTTTCTTTGACAAGTAGATCCTGCTGGCATTATTTCTTCCAGGAGTTCAGGGCACATGATTCCTCATTCTAATTCTGTTGATTCTCCTTTATGCACAATTTAAAACAGACCACATACTTTCTGCATGGGCTCAAAAAAAAAAATACTACAACAAGGAGATATAAAAAGCGGCCCTCTTCTAATGTCTTACCTCAACCAGTTTGTCTAAATATTATGATGATTTGATTTAAAAACAAAACTAAAACTAATCAAAATAGTCAATGTGGTAATTATAGATTTTAAATCAAAGGAAGATACTTAATGCAAATACTATTTAGAATATGCTTCAGTGAAAGGATCAGAAATACGGGGGTGCCTGACTTCCATTCCTGCCTTGAAAGTTGATCTGCTTTGGGTCCCTTGAAAGAACTACTATGAGCCTTATCAACAAAATGATAAATTGTTCACATACTTGCGAAATTGGAAACGTTCTATCTACCTACCACTCAGGGATATTGAGAAGACGAATTAGAAATATGTAAATTGTTCTGACCTCTACAGTAAAACCCCTTATCTAAAATTATCACTCTTAAGTGGCAGTAAAAGCAAAGGAAGTCTAAATATCCAAGAGACTTCTGCTCCAGATTGACTTCACTGTAGAAATATTTCTAAAATAAACCAAGACAACCTGAATATTCACAGTTCACTTGGCCATGTGAAAGATAAAGAGCGAATCTCACTTTCTCAATTGAAAAGGAATCTTTAGTTAATGTCTATGATCAGATCATTTGGACTTTGAAAAGAGGCCAAAATATAAGATTTCAGAAACTTTCTACCAAACATGTGAATAAACGTTCTACTGTTCTCTAAGAGAGACCATTTGAGTATGTCAGTGTGAAAAATTAGAAATACATTATAAGACCAATACAATAAACATTGCTGCTAGAGATTCTTAGGTACATAACCTATTTTTTCTCCCTTTTTAATTTCCCAAATATGAAGAATCTTTCAAGGATGAAATATCAGCATGTAAGTGTCATACCATATTTACTTGTTAAATATCTGCTTGTAAGTTTGGAAACTGCATCTTTTAAGTGTCATATGTTAGATTATCAAGGAAGCACTGTAATTACTAAAGGTCCCCCTACTTTAAAAGGGCATGCCCTCTATTACAGTAAATATACTGAATCTTCAGGAAGAAATGACAAGTTGGTCAATGAATACAGAAGACTAGAGACTCCTTAGGTAAAGGAAAATTTCATTAGTAAAATTAGATGCTATTCAACAATGACAAATGGGCTATTTGTAGTAGCAACTCCATTGGCTCCTGCTTAGCTACAAGCCAAGATTTTCCTCTTCAGTATGACAACGTGTTCTTTGATATTACTCAGGATGTACTGCCCTCCAGAATATCATTTCTAAAGATCTGACTTTTTAAAGGAGTTTAATGTCTTCTTTTTCCCATCTCTAAAATGTATTCTTTTACAGAAAGCCCTGCCCTATACAAACACATTCTGAGTAAAATATTTTGAGATATGGCTGCACTTTATCGAAAGTGTGGAAAGTATTCTACCACTCTAAACAATTTTCCTTGTACTTACTGCCACACTATTGCCAGTCTTTAGGAAACGTAGTTTTGAAAACAGTTTTGTACTTCTATAGGTTTCCCTGCATCATTTTCTTTTCTTCCTTTCATATTGTACTCGGACTTCCCAGTCTTAGACTCATCTTCCTCCATTTTTAAGCCCCTACTTTACCCAATGTACCATCTGGAAATGTTATTAGTTGAATACCAATTATGTTACTGCTGAAAGACCTGGGATTATCTGAAATATTATTCTGTGATGTGTCATCTTACAGCATGTAACACTAAAACTGTCACTTACTATATCACAATAATGCCAACTATCATGGAACACCTGTGTAGACCCCTCCATCAGCTTATGATTACTGTCAACAAGAGGTTAGCAATTGCAGTAAACAGTAAAGATTGAAGAATGATGGCATCTGGCATGTCTCCACAGCTGGCAGAGACGTGCAACAGATGAAAAAGGAGCATATAATATAACTTTCATTTCACAGGGAAGCTAGGTACTGTACCATTCAACATTTTAGCTCCCTCTTAGACCTGTGGTGGAGATTTCCACATTTTGCTCCTAAATGTAGTGATACAAAAGAAGTTCATGTCTTATTTTATGAGAACATGAAGATTCATTTAATGAACTGGTAAGAGTTTCTTCTGTCTCTCTGTTCTTTCTCTCCCTCTCTACTCCTCCCATTTTGGGAAAGGAGGGGAAACTAGCTCTATGTATTCTAAGATTCCATATCATTCCTAATCACTCCCATTCTTTTGTCCCTCTCCATAATATCCCACCAAGAATGTTCTTCACCTCAGTGAGAGGAAGATAATAAATTTTGCACTGGAAGAAATAGGATAAGGTGGTCCAGTATTTGGCAAAATATTTTGTTATTGGAGAACCAGAGACTATATCTACTGTTATTCAATCTTGCTTCATTTTAAACAACTGAATCCCTACCTATGCACTGCAGACCTCTCCCACGTTTGTGTAACTAGAACTGTTTTATATAATTTTTTGTTGTTGTTCAGTCATGTCTAACTTGTTGCGAACTCACTTGGTATTTTCTTGTCAAAGATGGACTGGAGTTGTTTACCATTTCTTTCTTTAGTTCATTTTATATGTGATGAAACTGTGGCAAGTAAGATGAAGTGACTTGACCAGGATCACACAGCCAGTAAGTGTCTGAGGTCAGATTTAAATTTGGGAAGATGAGTCTTCCTGACTTCAGGCCAGGCACTCTATCCACTGCATCACCTAGCTGCCCCCTTACATAACTAGGATCATTTTATATAGGAGAATGATTGCTTTTCACCTCACATTTCAGATCCCCTTAATTACTCCTATGGTGGACCTTCTACTTCCCTATTTAAAGAGTTCCCTCAATGTGTACTTTATTCATAAGTTTTATTTATAAGTAAAAACATCATGGTATGAATAAGAACTGAACTTGGAGTTAAAAATTTTGGATTGGAGTCCAGTAGCTGACACTAAGTACCTTAGGCAAATCATGTAAGTCCCAGTTTCATTATGAGCAAAAACAAACTGACTCCAGAAGGTAAAAATTGAATCAATTAATCAATAAAGATTTCTTAAGAAAACATTTCTTTAACACCGGCTATGTATTGAATACCATGCTAAGAACTAAAAATACAAAATAAAGTAAAACAAATGAAATTGTCCTTATATTCAAAGAACTTATATTAGGTCAAGGAAAGATAACATGGACATCTAATAGCAAGGATATACTGTTTGTATCCAGCTCAAGGGTCTATTGGTAAGTTCCCAGTATGAGAATTTCTATTTCAGCAGCCAGCAAATACTAAAATTAAGTGCTTAATTCTTTGTTTAGTTGATTGTCCAGTCTCAAGAAGAAGATGGAGAAATTATTGGAATTTAAAATATTAAAAATATGTCATGGATACGTTTTTTCAGAATGCATTTGTTCATAACGTTTTCCAATTTCTGGGATGTAAATACTCATATCAAAAATTATACAATTGGGGGTAGGAGCCAAGATGGTGGAGTAGAAAGACACACATATGCTAGCTCCTAATCCACAGCCCATAAAATGCCTATAAAGAAGAACTCCCAACAAATTCTGGATCAGTGGAAGTTACACAGCAATGGAGCGGAGGAGATTTCTGTTCCAGAGAGACCTGAGGGACTGACACCAGATGTCTGTCACACACCGACCTGGAACAGAGCTCAGCCCTGCCATGGCCACGCTACACTGAGAGGAGCAGATCTGATCATGCTTCAGGGACAGAATCTCCAGCAGCTACGCAGGTCCCTCTGCCCACAGGGGCAAAAGATAGTGAGAGAGTTTTTTTGGCTGACTGATGAGGGGTGCAGGGTATCTCCATAACTCAGGCTCCCTCAGGAGGCAGCAGCAGACAGGAGCTCCCAAAGCAGGCAGGAGTTCAGATCTATTATTGAAGGTCTCCACATAAACTCCCTGAGGGAACTGAGCCCCTGGTGGCGGCCTTGCCCCCACCTGAGCTGCTGAACTTAATCTCACACTGAATAGCAGCCCTGCCCCTGTTGAAAGTCCTGAGGCTGGGGAGCAGCATTTGAATCTCAGACCCCAAGCACTAGCTGGGCAGATCTGTAGGTGAGGTGGGTGTGGATAGGAATCTCAG